>JAGVSL010000141.1:0-1200000 GCA_022494535.1 Himalopsyche phryganea | reverse complement strand
TTTAATTAAAAAACTGACCGTTTATTTTATTAACTGATCACGTGTATTCTGACCATTTATAGAATTAGTTACTGACCATTTTGATTAATTTCTGACCCAATAATTGTAGGCCATAAAAATATATTTCAATATTTCTACTCTATGTAACAGCGCTTCTCAAGCATTCATTTATGAATCTAGTTCCCTGTAATAGTCTCCGATCACATTAACTTAGTATAATATAACATACCAATAATAATTATGATTATAGACTAAAATTATGTAGATAGTTGTGGTTCTCCGATGTTATCATATTGTACAAACGACAAACATCCACGACAACGTGGATGTGCATAAAAATTCTTTAAAATTATCTATGTATTCTTAATATTAACCGAGTTTGAAAGAAGAAAAAAAATACATCCCTTTTCAGAGATTCATACTTATCACAGTATACATAACAAAGTTAAAATAAGTACTTCTTTTATTAAATTTGGATTATTGAGATTTTGTACACTTCCATGTATTTTGTCACTAACGACCCGGGTTTCGCCTTTCGGCATCTTCAGGCATTCGAGCACACGAATGGACTCGAACTGAGAGAACTGGACACGAATGGATTCGTGTGCTCGAATGCCTGAAGATGCCGAAAGGCGAAACCCGGGTCGTTAGTGACAAAATACATGGAAGTGTACAAAATCTCAATAATCCAAATTTAATATTGAAATTCCATCAAGCACCCTCAGTCGATGTCTTAAATTATACTTCTTTTATTGTTAGAAAAAAATAATATCACAAGATTGACAAGCACTGCACTGCGATATACGATTATATTTTGACAGAGACAATTAGGCATAGGTGTGTGTCACCAATATTATAGAGTGCATTAACTGATAAGAGGGCAAGTACACGGTCTTAGATAAAATTACCAGTATCGAGAATAAGTAAACATAATTATACGACAGTTTCGATTGTACTAAATTAATTCGGTTATCGAAAAAAATACATTCGATTTCCGATTTTTATCTTCATCAGCAAATTCTAATCTCTTAAAATATTGAAAACATATTTTATAATCGCTACGGTGAAGTGCGCCATAATATATTAACCCTTACAGCTCGAGCCGTTTTCGCACGAATTTATTTTCAGTCAATTGATCTGTTAAGACGGTCACTCTGGCTAAAAATAGATCAATTTCAAACAGTAAAAAATGGATATCTATGTGAAATATATATTAGTTATCCCAAATAAATCAAGAAGTAAACTAAACTTGTTGATATTCTCGCTAAAATAAATCTAAGAAAATTAAGAAGCTGAAAATATTTAATCTACGACTTAACAAGCAAGATGGCTGCGGCCAGTCTTCATATACACTGCCAACACACACACAAGCAAGCGCGTAGCCGCATAAGTATGTGTAATACACAGGGCTGACGATTAATGTTGCGTGTCGGCAATTCAAAGCTGAAATTTGAAAGACCGAATATCGAGAGCTCTTTTCAAACATATATTTCCTAGTGTTCTACTTGACATTTTCATGATCTGTTGCCTAATTTCTTTACCTAAAAGTTTGAACTATTTTTAACGCATATATCCATAAGTGATTTCATCTAGTTTGGCCGGAAATACGAGATAAAGTTTTGAACATGTAAACATGTCAAACGCGTTCATCGGGTTAATGGTTTTAAAAACGGTGGACAAAACGTTTGTTGACTCAAATTTTAAATTTGGTTGTGATTTGTGATAGAATATGTACAATACATGGAATGAATACTTATTTTGTTTGAAAAACTGGCAATATGTTATTTGAACAGTATTTTTTATAGTCAACATGACTCACTTATAGCCCACATATGGTACATATACTGTAAACCAAGGGTGGGGGGAAAACAGCATTATTTCATTATTTGCCAATGCGACTACCATTCAAAATCGAAACGATTACTCATTTTGTTTCTGGAAGTTCTGTCTAGCACAGGAAATAAATTACAAAATAATTTGGTCCTCACTATCGACGTAACGGATAAAGTGATCATTCTAATTGGTTGAATTCCATAATAAACATATCAACAATAGTAACTATTGAATTACTTAAAAAATGTATTTGAATAAAAAACATGTATAAACGCTTTTAATTTCAAGACGTCTGACCCAACGGCGCACCTAGATTTATGCTAAAACCCTTACAAGTACAAAAACTATACTTTGACTTATAGCAGTATTTTAAATGGGTAAATTTATCTTTTTGAAATCATTTAGCTTATTTTAAAAAAATATCATTCATTATTGATTGCCTTATTCAAAGTATCACAAAGGTTAATAAAATAAACGGGTCACTTATTTCTATCTTTTAATAAATCAACAGCATAAACCATCAATCAGATTGTATTGTATTGTTTCCTCACGATATTCATCGCGATGGAAAAAAATGCTGAGGTATAGTGTATAGCCTCATAATACTAATATTAAAATCTCTCAAGGTGTCAAATCTGATATATAAAGATCCATGTGGGTTTGTTCGTATCTTATGCGCTGCCGTACCGTTCATCCGATTCCGATAAAACTTTGTCAAGTTATTGCTTGCACTTGCGCGAAGGATACAGGCATCATATTTTAATTGTTTACTTACAGTAGGTCTTATTATACATTAAAATCAATCTCACAATCCAGATATATCGAAAATATAAAAACAAAACTGAAATAAAGACTCGAATTCGTGCAAATAGCGACATCTCGGAAAACTTTCTGATTTATTCGTGAACGCACCAGACAGAAAACAAAAAATATTTTCCAAAAGCACTTCAATAAACAGAATTAAAACACAAACAGTTTCTTTCTTTGAGTGACATTGCAACGCATGCATACTCACTAGTTTTAAATAAAATGTTCAGTTTTAAAATTAATATAAGGTACGTTTTTAATACCTTACTAAACATTTTTTTAACCATGTGCGATCCCAATTTTGACCATATGGACTTATAATGGAGGTATCCCAACGGAAGTTTTTTCTACGAGAACTGCTTGTTACTCAGTTGCTCAACCTCTCTTTTTTGAAGAGATGAGGTGTAGAAGGATAGAGCTAGGGCAGGACTAGTGGTTGGCTAATCGCTCTCGCTACGCCTTGTTTTTAGGACCGGATGGGTGGGAGGAAATTTTAGACATCACAAACATTCACGGCTACCAACAGAAATCCATAGGTCGATTGAAAAAACAATTTATGAAACTTTCCGTACCGGGATTTGAGTCTGAGACATCCGTAACCAAAGCAAACGACGTTGACCACTGGTCCACGGACACGGCGAAATGAAAATTGAAATAACGTAAAATACTTTTAAAGTTTATATATATACGGTCAAGTATATAATGCATATCAAATAGCGGAATATATCCAATAATATCATTATCTATATATTCAATCAATTCATGCATATAATAAAATGCACCGGTAATAAGACTAATTTTGTAAATAGGAAATCACACTGCGATCTTGGAAGTTCACGAATCAAGGGCAATTCCCGATTAAAGCGTATAACAGGTTCCCAACAACATGAATATTTTCATTAAAAATTTATATGTTTCCAAAACACTAAGAGTAATTTGTTGACCATTTGTGGCGTAGCTACGCACGCTTAGTATCGAGATTTTTCAATGCCAATGGCGGGTTTTACACGGGGGAGCTTCGCGCTAGGCGGTGTGCGTGCTATAAAACGAGAAAGCATCGAAAACATTATGTGTTGAGTTGCGTTATGAATCTTTAAAATGCACTCTTGTAAATTCTCATGATTGCAGATATGGGATTATACGTAGGGATTGTCGATATAATAGTGACTTACATCAAGTGGTCGGGTCAGAATTTTAAAACGTAAAACCAATGTAAAATGCTGTTTCCCTTCCAGAAAGTGGTCAATTTATTTTTCTAATTTACATCATTTAGCCGAGACCTGCTCTGTCGTCTTTAAAATGAAATCCAATCATTAAGTAATTTTCGAAGGGTTTTGAGGGTTACATCAATAGGCCAAAACACCGTCGATATACATAACCACAAACGTAGGAATAAAAAAATATTTGTTATATAATAGTGGGACCTGGATTGCTTGTCGATATCAAAATTTAAAATTAAAATTTGAGATCTTGGACATGGATGTTTGTGATGACTTCTCTCTCCGAATTGATCACGAGTGACATAACAAAATAAATCTCACGTGATTTAAAATTTTCAAAATATCTGGCGCCTTGACTGCTAGTTGTTCTGTCATTTAAATTTTTTGATATTGTATTTAATATATTTGAAAAATTAATATCTAATTCTGTCACCTTTTTAATTGAACAAAGCTAGATTCAATATGATAAAATATCAAAGTATTTCGTTCTATGTTCTTAGTTGTGACGATGGTGTTAAACCTAAATAGCTATCAACTACCTAATTAAAATTTGTAGAACTAAATAATTTGATATTTTATCATATTATAATGGAGTTCTACCAAGTAAATGCCAATTCAATCAATAAAGCTAGATTTGCTTATGGCGCTCACGAAAAATCTTTAGATCGGTATATCAACGAAAAAAAAACTGATAAATTTACGCCGATGTATGAATTCAATAGTCACTGTTTTTATTATGGTCAAAAAAATTATTCAAAAAGGGAATAAAATGTGGCCTTGTTTGTGATGAACAAATAAAATGCTTATCGGAAAACTTATGAGTATGTACTTACAGTTCTTCTATTTCAAGAGAAAGTGAGAAAAAGTTTGCATCGGAAATAAGTTCAATGCTCTATTATAAGAGGAAGGAAATTTGTTCTAGTTGGCAAATTACCAATAACCCAGCTGCTTCCAATGCTACAGCGAAGTGTACGTAAATTTCAGTGACACGTTTATTTTTGTTTACTTTTCATTTGATACGGAAGTTATTGCGGTCTCAATTAAAAGAATTAATTCACGATCATTACGCGGGAGGGTTCAGCGAAAAGCTGAAGAATAAGCTATGAGTAAAACATATTTGACATCACAGCTAATAATTGCAAATAAACCCGATATTTTTAAATTAGAAGAAATAATCTCTATGAGCATTATTTAAGTCATTCGAGATCATACCGACGAGAAAAGGAACCATCTAATCGCTAATAAAGCTATTACCGCTTAGATATTGGCCGATTTACTTGTGAAAACCTCAGTATAATAGGGTAGGGGGTTTCGCTTAATTATTTTCCCCATCCAAAGCTTTCATCGGAGAGATTTTTAATAATACAGTACTTAAAATACATGCGGGAAATGGATATAAAGAAGTGTTTGGAAAATTTCTACTTTGTTGCTTGCTTTTTTGTTAAGAGTACATCATTTCTAAGAACACTTAGTAATGGATGTTTTCAGTGTTTCCGAGAGTCTTAAATGATGACAGTAAATATTTTAATTATAAAAGCGATAAATGCCGATTCTGTTTTTGCACGGCTTATTTTTGCACGAAAAGAAAAAGGACAAATTGCTGTTTTTACACGTTCATAAAAGATTATTTAATCGATACAGTATTATGTTTTCATATGTTTAACAACTCTGTGAATATTGAAATCGTCATTTTTTTACATTCGGCGAATTTTAAGGTACAGGTGTTCATGACTCATGCATGACTTGTTATTTTTTTGACACATTTTGTTGCTTATCTATGTTTCGATTTTATTCCGTTTCTGGTTTTTGTTTTTTAATGTCTGTTTACCGAATTAAATAAATAAATTTCTCTCTAATATTGGTTTTCTTGAGATGTTACGAATTGTTTACAGCTTAGTGCAGTCGTATCTTATGAAAATATTTTTATATATAAATAATTAATAAATTTGAATTATTTTTTATTTTAGTAATTTTATATTTTGAGAGTATTTTAAGTAATGGGACTCGTCTCTCATTTTTATATCAGCACCTTATCTTTTATTACGCGGTTTTGCACGGTAGTCTCTGAAACGTATCCGCCGTGCAAAAAGAGAATCGGGTGTGCTTAATTTCATAGCGATGGGCTCTGGGACAAAGCAGGTACAGTGACGTGATATAGCACAGGTAGTAAAACGATGCATCTATGAAAAGTTACAGCAAGGTTATACCGTATTTGTTTAATGAAGGCAAAAGTTTTTCACGATATATATCGTTTGGAACTAATCGACATTAATTGATGTAAATTAAAAAACTCAAATCAGTCACGCACCATGTAAATAAAATAAATAAGAAAACATTCGGACCGCGGAATTTCTCGGTATTTGGATAATTATTTCGAGATATCTATGGAGCTTTGCACCGTGTCACATAAACGGTATATTATTCTTATTGAAATAAAATTTAAATACGTAGATAATATTGATGTAAATATTTATTTCTAAATTACAGTAATTATTAATTAACAACCTTGGTGCCGTATTGAATACAGAATTTATTATCACTCTTGGTGTAATAACTAAATGCCTATTAGATAAATTGAAACCACGCGATTGTAAGACGACACGGGGGCTATTTTTTGGACCCAGTTTTGCTTCCTCTTCGATGTGGAGATCATTATTTAATATAATCTTATCAAGCATACTATATTACGTAGTTATAGATTCAGTTCCGCAGCGCGACGACCTTGTTGCTGGAGAGGGAAAGGATTGAGGCAGGCGATAAACCAAATTTCTAGGAATGCTATCGTTTAAATATCTGTAAGACTTTTTCGACTTTAAAGGATTCATCTGTTCTTCTAAGGCTGGGGAATTCGCGGACTCTAAGCTACGAGATGTGAATGCGCGGAATTATTTTATAGGAAAGTAACGGTATTTTGGTACAACGTACTAGGTCTTGTTCTTGCTTGTCAGTATAGCCTGGCAGTTCTAAGGGGCCCAGTTAACAAACTTGAACTTCTTCGGAATGTTACAAACGAGAATTCGCTGTATATAATGAGTTCAACCTTTCTTTTTAGATACGGTAATAGGGGGTACAATGTCGGGCTAAGGAAATAAAAGCACGTGGGTGAGAAAAAATTAAAACATCTCACACATAATCTATAAATTGGTTGAAAAACAAGTAAAGTGTTCACTCGTGAATTTAAAACCTTGACCGAGCAACCGAGTAAACCGCGGAGTGGAAAGGTTGAACCCCCCATTACCCTAAGGTTAATGGGAGTGTCCTACGTGAAAAGTGACGAAGAGATGAGGCGCGCCGCTTCTGGAACGCGTTCAGTTCATTTGATATTTTCACGCGAAGTGAGCGTGGCGGTATGTGTTTTGCATTAGCTAGCCCGGTGGCGCACTTACACATAGGACAGCGTTGCCGATCGCCACTTTTCGTCAAATATCGATTCAAATCGCACAGACATCGCCGCGCACTGACTGCGTCCAGTCAAGAGACGGTGTTAGCGATTAGTTTCGCAAACGCTGTCGTCAGACTCAGATATTCAATATGTTTGACAGAATTAATCCTTAATATCTTAAAATTCCAACAGGTGTCCCATTTTGTATGAGGTCATAAGCCAATTTGCACCTTCACATAATACTATTCAAGTTTTCTAATGTCAGTATGGCAACAATCTAACAGCATTATTATTTTAATACCAAAATAACTACCAACCTATTTAAGTGTAAATCAAAAACAATATTCTTTCAAAAGATGTGAATGATTGGGCTGATTAGATAAGTGCTGTTTTGTGCGATTGATAACATCGAGATTTGGCAACGATTTCTTTAAGAAATCAAAAAAAATGATATCTATGACAGTCACATGACAAAATGAATAGGTGTAGAAATTTATATTATTATTTCAACTATTCGTAGAATTCACGATTGTAGGAATAGATAGGTCACTCACTACAAACAAATCAAAGTTCGCTAATTATTTATTATCTATGAGTAAAATTGGTGTCAACGATATTTTTTACTAAGTAGTTTTCCTTTTGCCAAAAATCGATAATACATTTTAGAAAACTGGATGAATATCGTTAGTGTATACCAGGGGTACCGAACCTGCAGCCTGTAAGGGTCTTAAGGGCGGCCTTTTGTCTGAATCTAAATTTGTGAAATTTCGTTGTTTTCTTTCATTTACAAAATATGAATGTTTCTTAAATGCGGCCTTCCGAGAGGAAAAGGTTCGCCACCCCTGGGGTAGACTGTAGACCAGTAATCGGCAAAGTACTTATTTAGTATTTATTTATTGAAAATACAAATAATTACAAAAAAATTTAAATAATAATGTTTTTTACCACTTATTAATTTTAAGTGAGTAACCGTAACCGAAGGTCTGAAGATTTAAATACGTATGGTCCAAAGTTTAGCTGTATTATTAAATATGTATTTATATTTTATTTTAAAAAATAGTAAAAATATGTTTAAACGTTTTACCCACTAAACAAATATTTTTTTCAAATTTGAATTTTTTTACGCAGTCTCTCAAAACGTTTCAGACCACTGCTGTAGACAGAGTTATAAGGAATTAGATAATCAGCTTAATCACACCATTACACAACTTATGAAAAACGAAAATACATCCGCATCAGCCTATATATGTATATTTTTAAAAGCATTCTTATCATATTCGGGATCCAGTAAAAGTAATATGTAGCATGGAAATGTATGTATTGTGTTTTTTGTCTTGCATGTTATATTCTGTTCATAGCTAGACTTGTATGGCGCGTTTGGGTAAAGTGATGGCCTAAAGTTGCATTATTAGCGTCTTTTTAATATTACGATTATAGCAGAATGATGGCGTAAATATATGCTACAGGGAGTAGTAATAATTCAAGCGACACAAATATTAATTCAAGCATTGTGTAATATGTCATATTTAACATGTATTAAAATAGGTTGTCCAAAAACGTTGGTTTATAATATATTATAGAATGTGTTGATTTGTGACGGCGAGGTAAGGAGAGTAAGCAATTCGAAATTGAAATACAATATAAAAGATATGAACACAATTTTTGGGAATTCAAAATTTAGACAGTGGGATCAAAAATACCCAAAATCATAAATTATCATTTTTTAACGACCAATCAATTTCAATATTATCTTTTTATCATGATTGATTCAGTGATATAACTCGATTATCCCTACTATATAGCACAAAATACATGTAGAAATATGTATGTTTGTATGTCTGTCGGTCACAAAAACTCTTCCCAAACGGCGCACATTGGCGACGTCAAATTTTCACATGTCGTTTCAACTTTCAAATCTCAACATTTAACTTTTTATCTAAAACTGAAAACGCGATATTTTTGACGTCTACGATGACGAATAAAAAAATCAACAAACACTGATCGCCTAGCGACCGCTCCGTACCAAATATTCCGTGATTTTCAAAGTTCCGTCGCTAAGCAACTATAAATATTTAAAGCATAGACGTCACAAATAACAAATTTTCATGCTTGAATCGTAAAACTTTAAAAAAAATCAAAAGATTGAGCGGACAATCATCCATCATTCAAAATTATAAAACTTAAATCAGTAACATGTCATTTCGTGTCTTCAATAGGTAGTAAATGAAGTTGACATTATTGCTATCAATGAAATGAAGATTCGTGATATTGTCTTGACAATGCGTACACTTGAAGAATACTTACGAGACCAAAAGTTGCGTGAATTCGATGAATATATTCATTCGAAAGATTCGATTGTAAATGATACCGATATAGCTGATTATGGAAATTTTGAAAATTATACCCTCAACGTTTTCTGAGTGCCCACGAAACATACGTGAATATGCTCAAGATGTTATCACGTATGTTCGGAGGCAAGCTGCACACTTTCAATCCCAATTGCAAAGAAATGGAACAAAATTTGACCAATGACCAATCAAAAACTGATTGACGTGATTTGGTAACAAGGATCTTCCAGCAAAAGCTTATACAATTCATAAACGTACTGATAAAAGGTCAAGTTTTTGGTGATTTTAAGTATTGGTTATACTCCATCGAACGGTAGAAAAGCGAACTTCCGCATTCACACATCTTGATTTGACTAACAAACACAATTAAAACCTGATCATATTGTTTCTCCAGAAATTCCCAATACTTGCGCAGATAAAAAGCTTTTTGACAACGTCATTAAAAGTATGGTGCATGGCCGATGCCGTGCTTTCAATAGGTTGTCAAGATACTTAAAAAATGTAAAATGCAGATCATTATAGTCAATTCGGTAAAGAAACGCAATTCGTAACATATGACTATCATTTCTACTAACGAAAGAAGCCAGACGGTAGACAAATAGCAACTGTGAAAATTGATAATCGGTGGATCGTCCCTAGCAATCTTTTGCTTCTGAGATATTTGATGCCCACATCAACGTTGAATGCCGCAACTCATTAAAGTCTAAGTAAATTCTCAAGTATAACCACAAGTTTTCCGATCAAGTTGCTTTTTCTGGTCAGTCCAGTAATAATGGTATAGAAGAAATTTCTTGAATCTCAAGCAGACCACTAAATCTCGAGCAATGAAGCGGCGTAGTGTATTTAAGGATTACCCATTTACGAACGATATCCCACAGTCATTCATTTGGAAAACGGGAAATGTATTTATTTTAACGATTTGACAATTTGCAAGATATCAGAATGATCCAACAAACACATTGACAAGATTCTTCAAACTCTGCAAAAATAATAGTTTTTCGAATACCATTTTTAAATGCAGATAAACAAGCTCTACTGCGCAATAATAAGAGTGAAGGTGCGGTAATATTTTTCTATTAATATTGTTGTTTTCAACTTTTTACACTAAAGTCCTACGTTCCACGGTGATATTTTCAACTTTTAACATTATTTTTGATTGATGGGCTATATGTTGTGTATGTTACACGAGGTACGGTCCACGGTGATATTTTCAACTATCAAAAAAATTTCAACATTAACTAATCATCTTCTTAATGACCTTATATAAGCGTCCTCTATCTTGGGCGAAGCCGGGTAAAAATACTAGTTTTACATAAAACACACCGGTAAAATATACTATATTTAATAATAAAAGAAAAACGTTATTTTCTATACACGAGAGATATGGTAATATATTGGATTATCGCCAAGCTAATTTTGGGAATTTTATCTAGCGAAAAAATGATGATTTTTAATGTTTGCGTGATTATTGCGTAACTGAAGATTAAACAATTAAATTATTCACGTCAAAAATTACTAGATAGTGAAATTTACACGGATGATTGTAACAGATAGCCAAAGATTAACAGTATTGAATCAATTTGTATATCTAACCTTACCTAACAATTTAATTATATAGATATTTTCATCAATAAGTTTTAAAGTATCGCAGAAGAATACTTTTTGTGGAGCAATTTTATTTGTTTGTTTCATCTTAGTATTTAATTTAAAACAGTAGTGACTGAAAACTGTATACAAGGCTTTTATGATTTCTACAATGTGTCATTGACTTAGAGCGAAATTGTAATACATTACGTATTAACTCAACAGCGTGGTGTCACGCGAAGAAACAGAATCATGTGAGTCAATATATTATTGAAGATATATTAATATTATAATTTTTCGGTTGTTACTATCACTGATTTGAGTGATGGTCGATCTTTTCAGTTCCACTTGATCATAATTTTGCCTCATTTCGCTATAATCGCAACGCGTGCAGAAAAACGGAGAATCTCACTGTCGAAAAATGAGCAACAGTTGGCGGACACTGTACCCAAACGCGCCAGACAGATCTTGCAATAACAATAATACCTGCATACACTGTGAATGCTTTCGGTAATGTACATACAAAGCCATGTGACCAAATATTGTAATTGGAACTACGTTGCCACAATTCTTTTGTATCTTATTATTATCTATTACGGAATTATAAAATAAACTATATTAAGGTTTTCCCTTGATCTCCAGCAACCAATAATCGTTCTGCAGTATCCGAAAGATTATTATGATGAATAATATTCAACATTCGCATTTTGTTTATTTTAATACACCGTGCCGCAGAGGAAGATCTTTAATTATCTATTTAATCGATATTTTCCGTGTGAACCTTAAGAGCATACCGTATCTTTTAAACTCCTGTGAGAAAGTCGAAAAAGTATCATGTGTTTGAACCATCATAATGTGGAGCAAGAGAAGTTGTTTTTACAAAAACTGGTAGTTATTTATTCCAACGACCTGTCTTTTTAGGAAGGGTAAGGATAATAGTAGGATAGGAGATAGTTATGATTTTGGACACAAATCCATAAATCGATTGAAAAAAATAACGCATGGAAGTTGACCCCCATGACCAGTAATTGAATAGGAAGAATACTCAAGAGCGCTCAGCTACAGTACCGACAGAATCATGAGTGATGATAAAAATTGCGTGAAACATACTACCAATAAAACATTATAAATATTATAATCATTCAGTATAATTCATTACATATTAAACGTACAGAAGGAAAATATTTTGTGATATATTTTGTTAAACATGTGACAATAGTAAAATTTTGGTACTTTTAAAATGGCTAAGTCACTTTCATCCAAACATAAACATTTAATAACAGCCATTTTGTAAAACGAACTTTTCTTGTACACTTTTCGTTAAGCTATTATAAACTCTACAATGATAACCAGTTTATCCAAGCCCAATATCACGTGCATGTTTTTTACTAGGCTTGTTAATTTTACGTTGGACGGATTTAAAAAAAAACTGAAAACATTTACAAACTTAATAGGTGAAATACATTTTTTCGGTTCACGAAATTGACGGGCCTGTAAGAAAGTTTCTAGTGGGTTGTGAAAAGTACTGAATGCTCTTAAGTAACATAAAACGACACGAGGAAAAACTATAATTATAAACATTAAATTAATATAATAGCTGTGCGCATTTACGTCAGTTTTCATAAAAGGGCTTACAAATCAGAGAAATGGATTCCAGCGGAAGTTTTAAACACCTTTTAGAATTTTTTTTTAAATTCTAGATACTTCTTAAACTATTTGTAAAGAGTTTTTATCAAGATTCATGATAGAAAATGATTGTTCACATATGTAGGTTGACTCAACATTAACAATTATTTTTCTAGTAAAAATAATAGTTAGAATTTTTTCGAATTAAGAGTGTCAAATCTACAGAATTCTTCATGACGGTAATAATAAATATTTTAAAAATAAAAGACAATTTGTTTGTACTACTTCCACGCGAAACCGGTTCTGATCATCATAAACATGTGTAAGTAGTACAAACAAATTGTGTTTTATTTTTAAAATATAATGTCTTTCAACCAAGGATAGTTAACACCTTAAGAGGATTAGTAGGGTTTTCTCTCATTTCGCGAAAATCGTTAATAGTTTTACGTCGCCTAAAAAATATGAAACGTTGAAATATTTTTTTGTCTTTTAATAATTGCACTCTCAAAGTATTTGTTTACACTATTGCACTTTTACTTAAATGTAAATAGTAAAGTTTTCAAGCCTGTCTAGCAAAGAGTTGACACCTGTTTTTCTGAAATGCTTTACGCCGTGACTAGATTAGGATTTATTGTGGGTTATCGAGATTTGATGTCTGCTACAAAATCGTAAAACAGTATTTTTAAGAAAGTGATGGGAACGGAATTTGCAATTTATTGAATATAACGATTTTATAAAAAAATTTGAAATGTACCAAAGAATTCGTTTTCTCGGACTTTTTCTGACTGATATTTAAAGTAGAATTATACTGAAAATATTAAATAAAATAAAGCAACAAGAAATTCTATGATATACGTTTTTTAACAAAAAGATCTCAAAAAAATAATAAGATTAATATATAGTAACCATTTTTCGAGGATATGTTTTTATTACCTTCCATTGCGATTAAGTCAGAGTCCGTCGTCTCTTTAGATTATATTTAAATAGTGAATAGGCGCTATTATAATAGGTAAATAATTTTATAAAATATTACTTTTTGACATGTGAAATTTTTTATACGTTTGGGGCATACAGTTTAAGCAATAATTCAGCCCTCGTCGGGAATCGTATTGTATCAAAAAATGCGTCATATTCGAGTACATAAAAAATGGAATATGTTTTTTTTTAAATGAAATTTCGCAAATGAAACGCACTTAATAATAAAATAAAGGAAAAAATTCTACGCTTATTTTTGATTCGTTTTTATATCAAAGATTCACGAGGTCAAGCTGTTAGGCTATATATCTTTATAAAGTATCGAAAACTCCACGTCCTGTTAAAAGTGGAGCAATTTTGATAGATCATCGGCGCGTGGCAATAAATTATTAATAAAACACTTATTTTTAATAAACTTGACAGTCTAATTCCAAAGAGTTCATTTGATGAGAGAGAATTATTAAATTATTATTTTTAATCTTATCGGACAATTGGTTGGCGAATGGTTCAACGGGAGTGCATTTTTTCAAAGTTTACCGACAATGTAGGACGCATTTTCAACACTTTTGAAAATTAATCATCGCCTGTTCAATAATATTCAGTGAAAGTGTGCAATATTGTGAGAATATTGAAAAGAATAAATTGTTTGTGTAGGTACGTTGATTTTTTTACAATAAAAAGTTTTTTTCCGGTTATTCAAATTCGGGGAATCCCCGACCTATAAGAGAACGTTTTTTTCCCAATAATTTTATTTGCTTGTTTGTAAACATAACTTTTATGCAGATACTTCAAGGGTCAGCAGTAAGAAGATTCGTTATGTTATGTAAATCAAGGCTAGTTGATAAAAAAAAAACACACGGGAAAATTGTAACGGGAGGTATTTATTTTTATTTAATTTGATTCTTTATAGTAGCAACTCCTGCGAGCCCTTAATGAAACAAATTCATAATTGTTTTTCAAACGTTTTCAATCGCATTTATGAAGGATTTTTTTAAATCATTCTATTTTCAAAACATATTCTACTGTCAATATACGCAATATTGAACAAATGTCCGGTGCCATTTTAGCATGTCGCCTAACTTTACATTTACTTTACCTACCCTAACCTGGTACCAATATGTTCATTTAAAATATTACAAGGCAATTTACAAACAATTTCAAACGTAAGTTAATATTCTTCCCACTTTCGTTGATAGTTATTGTACTCTTCTCTACATCAACTGTAACCTAACCCGGTGCAAGGTTAGGTAAGGTAAATGTAAAGGTAGACAGGACGCCAAAGTGGCATAGAATGTTCTCTTTGTATATTTATTTTTATTGTTTATTACAATACTTAAATGCTAAAAGTTTATTTCCGTAAGAAATACGAAAGAACATAATATGTTTGGCGTGATTTGTCGAAATTAAAAATTTCTATTTAAAATCAGAGCAGGTAAGCAACATCAACTAATAATTATCAGTCGATAAAATTCACTACTTCATATCTTAGGAATGTGTGTTTGTGGTGTATTTTCTCCTCGAGTTTATCGAAATTAACCAGAAATTTTTATTTACATATCGACGGCGTTTTGGCCAATTGATGCAACCCTCAAAATCAAAATCGTTCAGGAGAGAATAAAAACCGTTTTTATCGAAAACATTACATGGTGAGTTGTGTTATGAATCTTCGAAATACACTAATGTAAATTCTCATGTTTGCAGATACGGAATTATACGTAGGGAGTGTCGACATAATAGTGGCTTACATCAAGTGGTCGCTTCACAATTTTTAATCCTAAAACCAGTGTAAAATGATGTTCCTTTCCAAAAAGTGGTTCATTTATTTTTCTAATTTACGTCATTATTTGGTCGAGCCCTGCTCTGTCATCTTTAAAATGAGATCCAATCATTAACTAATTTTTTTATTTTTTGAGGGTTACATCAATTGCCCAAAAAACCATTGATATTTATTGTTAACCTATAAGATGCCACCTACATCGTACTCGAATATTATCTTTTAAAGTGAAAAGATGTCCTAATATTCCCAGTGTCAAACAACAATATTAATTACTCTCGTGAGGAAACATTTCCAATTGAATATTTTGACATATTTATTCAGTTTAGGTAATACAATCACGCAAAATTTACAATTATTATCTTTCACAAAAAGTCATTAAGTCTCCGTATTATTTTATGATAGATAAATAATTATAACCATTGCAAGTTATCCATATTGGCATCATGTAGCGCTCTAAGGATGCACAGAAGTTTAATTATGTATGATAAAGAATGCTAAATATAATACAAGCAGCATTTATAATATTTTCTTTAGACGCATTTACAGTATGCAGATATCATATTTTTTCATTTCCTGGATTGAATGCTTTTAATATTGTTTATATGTTAAACACCACTAAATGGCCAGTGATAATATTATGACATAATTTTCAAAAAAAATGACCTTCGCTTTCATTTGATAAATAAATACATTAAAAAAAAAAAGATATTCCAAAGAATTCATATCAGCATATGAAGAGGCTGAGTCGCTAAACACGCTCCCGAAGGTTTTTAAAATTTTGAGTTAATCACTGTTATGGGCAATGTGATAGTTTTAAGTATAATTTAAGTTATTCTGTATCTTCCGGTGTGTAACGAAAAGTAAACTATTCTTTAGCACTGTCGTTTTTTTGGAGCGCGTCAACCGTGTAAAACGAGGATCGAGATCGTGTAAAAAAACGACTTTTTTAAGTTTGGAAAAATTTCGAAGAAATTTTAGACATGCAACTGGAAAAATTGATAGGTCTGTCGATAGAGCACATGCGTACATTAAAAACTTATTTTGTGAAAAATCGCCAGGACAGTGTTTAGCGACTCAT
Organism: Himalopsyche phryganea; assembly: GCA_022494535.1. Taxonomy (NCBI): domain Eukaryota; kingdom Metazoa; phylum Arthropoda; class Insecta; order Trichoptera; family Rhyacophilidae; genus Himalopsyche; species Himalopsyche phryganea. The sequence continues at coordinate 1,183,370 of JAGVSL010000141.1, read as the reverse complement.
TTAATATGTTACAATAAATCTGAGTAAAAGACCAAAAGACTATAATCATATCGACTGTGGAAAGCAAAAAAGGCGTAACCCACACACAAAAAATATTGCATATAGCCCAAAGACAGCATGTATTAAATTGTATACATTGTGATTATCGAAAAAAAAATTTGAAAAGACGGAGTGATAAGTCCTTTTGCCTTTCTACAGTCGATATGTTATATATTTATATATCAATATGGTGTATTAGCACGTTTTGTGTGAATTAGTTATACACAATATTTTTTGGTGTGGGTTACGTCCCTTTTCCTTTCCATAGTCGATATTGCAAACATATTCGAAAGAAACTAAATCTCATTTCAAAATCTTACTTTTTCATGACGCGTAATTTTATCTTCGTGATTATTATTTGTTTTTGTTTTTATTTACAATTTATCACGTGCTCACAGCATGCAAATTTCTAATCTAATTATTTTTAAAATACAGAGCATTCAAATTGGCAAAGCTCCATATTTATCCATAATAAATAATGCTCCAAAACTATTAAATGATTTCAAAGCCAACACATAATTTATTTTATTGTCGTTGGTTGCAAATAGTAGTGAAATTTTCAAATATTTGGATATATGTTAAGTTTAAGTTTAGTTCATCAAAAAGAATTAAGAGATATTTCATGAATTGATTTAATTGTCATTTACTCCATAATAAAAAAATCAATATTATGCCATTTGTATTTTAATATGTAAAACTAGTATAACCGTACCCGTCATAGATGGCGGTATTGAAATTGAAATACTGAATGTCTAAAGTAGTTAGTACGTCGGAACTGTGTGTACATTGCATAAAATTTTGTTTTATAGACACCGCGATCGCTTACGTCATGAGAAAATTTCATAGCTACATGTTATATGTGATAATAATAAAACGTCTACAGAGCGGTCTGGGCTGTAATATATAAGATAGCATAGAACAAAGAAGTGATAAAAACTTACTGACTCCGTCATAATAGTTTAACTTAAATCGAATGCTACTAATATGTTACATATACTACTAGAAAAATATTTAATATATGTTAAAGACGGATTAATTTAAGGTGTAAAATTAGATTGGAATCTACAATTAGTTAAGAGGTGAACGTAAAATATTATTCGTTTAATTACAGTGGCAAATATAGTGGAAATGTCCTGTTGCCAAAATAGCCTATACAATTCTTACACGATTAAATATATTGTCGTTTCCATTGCAAAATTGCATATTTGCAAAATTAAAATTTTCCGGGAAAACATAAAAACACTTTAAAAAACTACTTTATTAAATTAAAACAAAAAAAAACACGTTATTAGTACAGTTGCATATATTGAATTTTAATTAGGTGTCTTTTATTACTGTTTTAATTCGATAAAGTTGTTTTTTAAACTGTTATTATCTTCTCCCAAAATTTTTTGATGATGCAGATATGCAATTTTGCAATGGAAACGACGATACTACTCTGCTTTACGCTGCTTCTACTGATTACATCGATGGTTTTTTGGCCAATTGATGTAAGTCTCCAAAAATACGAAAATGACTTAATGATTGGATCTCACTTTAAAGACGACAGACCAAGTCCCGGCCCAATGATGTAAATTATAAAAATAAAATACCAGTGATTAAGGAAGAGAAACATCAAATTCTGACCCAGCCTCTTGATGTAAGCCGTAAGATGTAATTATATCGAAACTACCTACGTATAGTCCCGTATCCACAACATGAGATATTGTAGGAGTGCATTTCAAAGATTCATTACGCAACTCACTATATAAAAACAGTTTATACTCTTTCCTGAACAATTTCAATTTTGAAGGTTACATCAATATGCCCAAGCACAGTCGACATTACAATTCTACCTTATTATCATACTAAAATGTATCTTACAGCGTTTTATTTGGTCAGTGTCTTTCTATATAAAACCGATATTATGAAATGTACGAAATGCCTAAAGTATAATAATATTTTTACGGTATAATTACTACTTAAGGTATTATATCTTTCATATTAAAGTCTCGAGTTCCTAAATCAAGTAATTTACCAACTACGATTTTACAAACTTTGTGTACTATAATAATAACAAATATATTTATTTTATTATTTCCACAAGATACAGTCAGTAAAGTTTAAAAATTTTGCGGGATTCATTATAAAGTTGTAACGAAACAACGATAAAATAATATGAATGTTTGATTAAAATAATTACGATTAATTAAATTATGTGCTAAAAATATGACAGTAAAATAGTTAACATTGTTTAAACATACCGATAGTAGATCTTTCGATGAATTGACAAAACGTATTGATATTAAAACGTATGTATCGCTGTCTAATAAAAAATTAACTGTGACATTGTCTCGGTTCAACGCCGTTCGGTTTTCCGATCGAGACCACCAGACGGCGGTGACACGTAAATTTGTCAAACCCGACCCGCGAACGGCCACGATAAGAGGCATAATCTTAGTCCTTTCTGATCACAGTTCCCGTTCAGCCATAGTTGAGAGCGGCTGTGAACCATTTCCCACAGACGGCCTTCTATTGAAAAAAAGCTGACACGAACATTGGAAGATAACGAGAAAAAATCCCAGCGAGCGAACCAGATCACAAAGCGACCGAGGAGGAAAACGTCGAAAATTGTAGACCCATCAAACAATATCAAGATTCCATTCAAGAATTGAATAAATCACTTTTTTAAAAAAAAAGTACGAAGATAAATAAGCGGATAAGAAGACAAACAAAAAAAAAATAACAGCTAGTTGTGGACGAAGATTTAAAACGACCGAGTGAGTTGATCAATGGAATTGTTATTTTTTTTAAATAATTAACAAGGAAGCAGACTTAATATAAAAACAACTGATTACGATGCACTGCATTAGACGATAATCGATATTTTGAAGCATCAATTAGGGATCTGACTTTGATCAAAGTCTGCTGTTTTTTTTTTACGACAATAAATTAAAAAGATAATATAAATAGTGAGCAAAATTGATTTGTTTGAAGATTACCTATGTAACTGGGGCAAACACGATAAGCAGCTGTCGAAGATAACAACGGCCATTTAAAAACGTGAGAAGAAAGTATATTCAAACGGAGAATCGCACGCAAAAGAACTTTATTGGTGTATCTAACCTATCGAGATTCCGACTCTTAAAGTTCGGGATCGATTTTTTGTCGTTGTGCTATTGAAGAATTGACAATGGGTTCCCGTTTGGTGTTCGTGTTCGCACTATTGGTGGGATTGACGGGACAGCTTTCCGGAGCGGCGAGAATCCTCGGGGTGTTCCCCACCAACACGCAGAGCCACTATGTCATGTATGGGAAATTGATGCGTGCGATGGCGGCGAGGGGTCATCACGTCACCGTGGTCAACCACTTTCCATCGGTGAGTACCTAATTTGTTTCGTTTTATTATTTGTTGTATTCAACTCTGATCAACGGCCATGTTTTGGAATTAAAAATTTTAAGCTGGAAAGACGTGATATTGTCTTTTTACGTACGCTATTTGTTCACTAATATGTATATGGATACCCATTAAATTCATTAAAATCATTTTAATCATATACATTACTTTTTGTGTAAATAATTATGTCATCGAAATTAATTCAATTTGTGTAATGTCGTGGTTTTAGCATTCGATGTGATGTACTCGTGATATATGTAGTAAAAAAAATAATAAATAAAAATTAAAATAAGATTACAGGAGCGACTCATTCAAATTCGCACGTGAGCATAATTGTATTAAACAAAATATATTAAAAACGTTAATTACTGTTATGACGAAGTTAAACTTAATGTTAATACTTTAATTGATTTTTTTAATAATATACTATCAAATATTGAATATATAATACAAGGTAAAAATAGTAAAGAAATTAGTTCCACAATTACAAAACATGGTTGATAGTTATTAGAATGATATAATAATAAAATATAATACTTAGTAACCTTATGGTGATTTAGTTCTATCAAGTCTTTGGAGCCATTTTAATCAATCAAATAGTAAAGCAATTTTTTTCGATTAGTGATTGTAAATAAATCTTTCTTATATCTGAACTATAGCTCCGACGATGATGTGATGCCGAAATAGCTAACATTTTTTGACGTCTTGTGGAACTAAATACTTTGCTATTTTTATCTTATTTTACTGGAGTTCCACCAAATTCCATCAATACAATAGTGAATCTGCCTTTTTTCGACCAGCGCGAGTGAAAAACTTTAAAGCTGATAGCGATCTCTAATAAATCTTACTAGAACAGTGTTATTTTCGTTCTCAAAATAATAACGGAATTCAAAATAAAAGTATACGAATTAAATACTAGAAGAAACCAACGAAGCGTTCGAACTAAAATCTTTTACAATACTTTCGTATGAAAATTATAATTTCAATAATTCCTTCGCTTTATCAATTTATTATTTGTGATGTTAGGAATAAAACTTACCGATGTGTACATAGACAATTTGAACGATTCAAATCTTATTTGAGATTTGATTTAAGCACGCACCCATATTCGCGATTATTACAAATCATACCTATAGTACAGCTCGGCTACCAAATCGACGTGTATCTATGTAATTAAATGTAATATTGTTTACTATTAATCCTTGCGTAACAGATATCGATCTGTTAAATATTCATAATATGACATGCGATCATAATTTTTATTCGATATCAATTATTGAAGTGTAAGATATGTTTTATAATAAACAAATTTTCCGCACATTCGATTCGTGCATGGGCAGAAAAAGTGTGTAAACATTATAGTAGATTAAAATCAACGATCATTGCACTTCGTGTAAAAACGATTATCTCAATACTGCAATGAATTTCATGGAAAAACTCGTGCACGCCGGGGTTTATTTTATTCGAACTTATTTCAAGTGAAGAATATGTGGAATTATTTCATCACTATTATTAGTACACAAAATTAATGTAAAACATATACAAATATACCGATTTTAATATATACATGTGAACTGGCTAGTTGCAATTTTATACAAATTCGTGCGTACAGTGAAAAGGTGACGAAGCTGCTAAAATAATAATTTTCTTTTTTAAATGTAAAAATATAAGTTGGTTTCACATAACCGACGGTGTTTTGGGCAATTGATGTAACCCTCAAAATTAAAATTGTTCTGGAGGGAGTATAAACTGTTTTTATCGAAAACATTATATGGTTAAGTTGGCTTACATCAAGTGGCTGGGAAAGAATTGTTAAACCTAAAACCAATGTGAAATGATGTTTTCCTTCCATAAGGTGGTCAATTTATTTTTCTAATGTACATCATTTGGCCGAGACCTGCTCTGTCGTCTTTCAAATTAGATCCAATCAATAACTAATTTTCGTATTTTTTGTGGGTTACATCAGTTGGACAAAACACCATCGATATCTATCGTGTAAAAACAAAACAGAAATATTAGACGTTCGATTGTACTGAACTTTTTTGATCAATTATCTGTTTTCGGAAAACTGCTAAAAAAATCTTAAATTTAAATGTATGTAAACCGTATAGTGCGAAACAAAATATCTTCTCACGTCAAATTTGAATTGTTGAAATTTTGTATATTTATTGACCTGTCAATTCGAGTCCATTCGTGTACTCGAATGCCTGAAGATGCCGAAAGGCGAAACCCGGGTCGTAAGTGACAAAATACATGGAAATGTAAAAAATCTCAACAATTCAAATTGTATATTGAAATTTCATCAAGCACCCACAATCGATATCTTAAAATAATCTTCTTACATATTTTGAAAAAAACAAACGTTTTTAGTTTTTCATGTTTTATTAAATAGTTTTATTGGAACGGATTGTGCATTTATTTTTAAGTTTTAGTTCGGTATTTCATGAGTTTGATCGCCGTTACATGTTAAATAATATATATCACTGTATAAAAATAATGTTTTTCCGCAATAATTTGGTCAGTATTATTCTCAATGCACGGAAAATTTTTAAAAAATAACTTCATATCGAGTTTATTTAATAAATGTGACGTGAAGTAATAATAATATATACCAATTAATACACGAGCCAATCCTGTAATTCATAATATAAAAGGAGTTAAAATTTTATTATCATTTTTGAATACTGAGAGTTACAAAAATACTTTTTAACAAAATCATACCGATTTATAAGCAAATAAAATAAAATTAATTTAGTATTGAACTTTTAACAAGAATTCACTAATCGCTTTTTTCGTGTTCATTTATTTTTATTTTTGCAATCCAAATTCAATTAAAAAGGTGTTATATGTACTTAATTAAAAAAGCTTTATGAACTCAAAATAAACTGCCAATGACGGGAGGATGTATACTCTAAACTCTAAATTAAATAGATGTAACAATTTATGAGAAATTTTTTCTTTAATAAAAAAAAATAAAGAAAAGCGGAATGCGTATCGATTATTTTTTTACCAAAATAGTCATGCATGTAGTTAATTATTGTCAAATCGATGTAAATAATAGCACATTAGATAAATATTTAACATCATAATAATGTAATAATCACCTTTTTTATATTATTGCATCAATGATTTATATTATAAATAAATATTTTGTTATTTCAATTAAATCCACAGCAGGCATTTCTGTTTTAATTTCGAATGCATCGTTTTGATCGAAATTCATTGAATATTTTGCCAAAATAAAGTAGGCCGTGCATGAAATTCACAATTGCGACTGTTGACAAAATACATGAACGAATGAAAATCAGCTCAATTTGAATTTTCATAATATTAGTTGTTTCAGAAACCGTGAAAACTTAATATGTACAAAAATAAATGAATCGATACAGTGATCGCTTATAAATGACATATATGATTACAAATTTTATGCCAAATAACGTTTGAGCCGTAACATTTTTTAAGCCCACTCTCTTACCTCTTGTGCCCTTCGTCATAAACCGCATTATATTTACTATGAGTCCTTTCGTAGTAAGGAAATGGAAATAAAATAGTGAATTCTATATTTTCTGAATTTTAACTTTTCTTTAACAATAAATGAAAAAGAATGTATATTTGTTTTGCAGAAAACGCCGATTAAAAACTTTGTCGACATCAGTCTCGATGGCACCCTGCCCGCATTGTCAAATAACATATCGATAGACGTCCCCCTAGCAATGTCTCCGATGGGCAACCACCTCGACAACATTTATGATTGCCTGGAGTCCTGCGAAATGGGTCTCAACCATCCTGATGTAAAAGAGGTTATAAAAGCGGCAAAACTACAAAAATATGACCTGTTTGTAACAGAAATATTTGGTTCAGAATGCTTCTTAGCCATAGCTCACGAGCTTGGAATACCTTCAGTCGGGTTAGTATCCAGCGTGACGCTTCCGTGGGTAAATGACATGGTAGCAAACCCGGATAACCCAGCGTACGTTCCACTGTACTTCTACCCGCTGACCCAGACCATGAATTTCTACGGCAGACTGTTCAACACTGTGATGGGTTTAGTGATAAAGGCTACATATGAAGTCCTGGGAAACTGGTCAGCTCAGAAGATTGCCGAAGACGCTTTCGGCAAATCGTTCCCAGCCATCGGTGAAATGGCGAAAAATTTCAGCCTCATATTGATCAATAGTCACTTCAGCATCAACCAAGTGAGGCCATGGGTTCCGCAAATCATTGAGGTCGGGGGACTTCATATTGGAAAGCCGGGAATCTTGCCCATGGTAAGTTCAAAAAATATTTTGCTTATTACAATTTCATGTAACATTAATAAGGCAATATTTGTTTATATTCAGCAGAAATTCAAATTGACAACCTAAACATTTTTTTTTGTTACTACATGACTGACTTTATGTAGTTTTTTTGATAATATGAAATGTTATCCCATCGCTATTGATGTTTGGCATTGCATTTAATTTTGAGAATTCATGCACACTATGAAAAGGTTTCGCCTTTGAGAAGATGGTGTTTGATATAAATATTATAACATATATATATATCATGTATACCTTACGAGCAGATACATACTACAGCCTGTTTGTCTCTGAGGTTAGTAAACTTTGCACTTAACTGCTATAAACACACCTTCTAATTCTGTAAATCACTGACTCACTGATGATTTATTTGATGGTGCAATTGAAATGAAACAGTTTGCTAAACTAGAGGCAACTTTTGCATCAATATTTGATTGAAATGTCTGCCAAAATTGAGATGAAGTAATTATTATTTATCAAACTGAATCGAAAGGAGTTACGTGTTGATGAATATATTCACTTGAAAGATGCGATTGTAAATAATATCAATGCAGTTAATCATGGAAAATTGGTAATTTTACCCTCAACGTTTACAGTATGTCCACGAAACATACAGAAACAAACAGAACAGTGAAAATGAAATCATCTGATAATGTCAGTATTGATAATCGGTCTAAATGTCTAAATAACCTAATATAAGTGTCCTCTATCTTGGGTGAAGTCTTGTACTAGTAGTATCATAAAATGCTTTACAGTCGAGATGTCAAAATATGACAAATCATGATTCAATTACAACATTAAACGATAGATTGAATCATATGAGATGCATTCCCAATGCAATGTTTATATTTAATATGTTGCACATGTCACGGTTCACTTCTTATCATTCTTAAAACAATTCTAGGCATATCATAACAATTTTTACGCCAACAAAATATCGACCTCTATTTCCTTGTCAGCCCTAGAAGCTTCTCTGACCCCATTCTACTCCACACATATTTTTTGCTATCTCTCAACCGATTTACTGTCTTTGAGATAAATAGACTCCTTTAGGAATCTATATGATCGACATTGGGAGTGAATGTGGTAAAAAAAACCACTTCAAACCTGAATGAAGTCATAGATTAATGAAAAGTAAATCGTACAGAGGTAAAACTACAAATGGCACTTTGTCTGCCGCCCCACAACTAAACCGCCACAATCCAAAATACATCAAAGAAAATCAACTACCCTACATATGATGTAGGTACTCTTCTTCAAAAATATATTAAGGTATTAGAAGGTGGTGGCAATTATGAAGGCTTTAGAATATTCATTAATGATATCACATGTCAAAACTAAAAGCCTTTCTAAATATTTTTTAAAGTCTATGACAACTATGAGATATGACATTTTATGTAACTACATATGATAATATATTATCATTGATGGACTATATAAAACATCATAGTTCTTAACTCTAAACAAGTAAAATTGGGCTGTAGCATCCAGCCGTATGCCGGGCAAAATCTTTAAATACGACTTTTATATGAAAATACCGAGTTTAGCTCTCCATTAGGTTGAAATGTTAACTAAACAAGCTAAATTTTATTTTTTGTGTAGGATATCCAAACATTCTTGGACGAATCAGAAGACGGCGTCGTATACTTCAGCTTTGGTTCCATGATTCAAATTGCATCGATACCAGAAGATAAACTGCGCGGCGTCATCAATGCTCTGGGCAGCTTGAAACAGAGAGTTTTGTGGAAGGTTGATCCAACCAATCTGCCTGAACTTCCACCAAATATCAAAACCGGATTATGGATGCCTCAATTGGAAATATTATGTGAGTTTGTTATTATTTTAAATATTTAATGACATTATAAAAGAAAGTAAACCTATGTTTAATTCATCCAACCTCAATTAATTTAAAATATATTTTCATTTGATTGAAAAGCTGAGCTTGTAGCCGAGCGGTTAGCATCGTTTGCAGAGTTCACGGGTTCGAATTCCAGTATAGACAGTTCCATAAATTGATTTATGGATTTGTGGTCAATAGCATGGATGTCTGTGATATCTAAATTCAATCCCACCCATCCAATAATAAAAAATGAGACAGCGAAAGCGATTTGATAACAGCTAGTTCTGTCCTAGCTCTATCTTTCAATCCTTCTCTCCGTAAAAAGGGGGTGTTGAGCGACTGAGTAACAAGCAGTGTTCGTAGGAAAATTTCTGTGGAGATAAACTCCATTAGGAGTCAATATGGTCCACATTGGGAGCAGACATGGTTACAAAAACAGGGATTTTTATTAAATATCAAAAAGTATCACATTTTGAAAGTTTGATCTAATAAAGTTGTGTGAAAATTTGTTATTGATGATTTTTACAAGAAAATAAGAGACAATAAATCATTTTCAATAACAATTGCCACATCTCAAAGGCCTGTCAATTTTTACACTGTCGGGACTAAATCGGATAATAGACATTTAATTCCAGATTTGATTTACCAAAAATGGTTTCATTGAAGTTAGGAATGTTTCATTATTGAATATAATGTCATTCAAGAATTAACAGTCACGAGTAATAAAACTATATATGAAGACTAAATTTATTCCTTGTTTATTTTGCTTTTATAATATCAAGTTCAAATATGTACAGACATTTAATCTTGGGTCTTTAGCAGTATATTTTCCTGATATATGCGATTTAATTAGTGAATTTGAAAAAATGAATGGATTTTAATTAAATGTTATAATATAAATGATCACTAACTAAAACATAATGTAACTCTGTATCCTCATTCCTTCGATCTGACCACTTATGCTTCACACTATTTACAATTTATTATTTCCCCTCAGGTCATCCAGCAACTAAACTATTTATCAGTCATGGAGGACTCCTCGGAAGTCAAGAAGCCATCAACTGCGGAGTACCGATCTTAGGAGTACCTCTTTTTGCTGACCAAGCTCTAAATTTAGCCGAGTTGGACAGGAGGGGTGTTGTCAAAATTATCAATTATTATGATGTGAACGAAGTCTCCGTATCGAAGGCTATCAATGAATTGATCAATAACACCAGGTATTTATTATTCAGTTATATTATACTTATTATGGATGTGTTGAGTGAGTCTTTGTTTAACCATACTATGGGTGCTTTCTACAAATACAGTAAAGTTGTTTTTATGCATGTGTTTAACTGAATCTATACAAAAATTCTAGGAGTTTATGGAGTCTTTAAGAAACCCAACATAATTCGACTGTGTTTCGGTGAATTGATGTAACCTTTGAAAAATACGAAAACGAGTTAACGATTGGATTTCATTTTAAAGACGATAGGGCGGGCCCAAATGATGTGAATTATAAAAATAAATTGACCACTTTTTGGAAGGGAAACATCATTTCACATTGGTTTTGGGTTTAAAAATTCTGACCCGGCCACTTGATGTAAGCCACTATTATGTCTACACTTCCTACGTATGATCCTGTATCTGCAAACATGGGAATTTAAAGGAGTGCATTTCAAAGATCCATAATGCAACTCACCATATAATGTTTTCGATAGAAACAGTTTTTACTCTCTCCTGAACAATTTCAATATTGAGGGTTACATCAATTGGCCAAAACATCGTCAATATGAGTTGATTAAACTTACATATTTTTTAATTTGGGTTGAAACTAACATAATATTAAATATAATTAGGTTAATGAAAAAATTCACATTTAAAATGATAATATGGTCGAGATAATGAAATATAGGACATTGATTATTTAGAAAAGATGGCAAATAAACAAAACTCACACGCGCATAACTGAAATAAGATTATTTAAATAATGTTTATATGCAATTATGAAAAGTGTTTCATGTTTTTAAATTCCATATATCAATGATTTTCTAAGGATAACTTTTTGCTCAAGCTTTGTGTAAAATTAATTAATAAATCTAATTTTTTCAGATACGCCGAGAACATGAAGCATCTGTCACAGTTATTCACCGATAGACCGCAACACCCGTTGGACACTGCCACCTATTGGTTGGAGTATGTAATAAAATATAAGGGAGCCAAACATCTGAGGTCGGCGGCACTCGATTTAGCGTGGTATCAATACTTGTTGTTAGATGTCATTGCGTTCATTTTCGTTTCGTCGTTTATTTTTATGTATGTGTGTAAAAAAATTATTTATAGGATAGTGTATCAATTTTCTTTGGAGAAATCAAAAAGAACAAAAGCAAAGATTACAGAAGAGATCAACAAAAATAACAATAATAATGTTTATTTAAATGAGAAACCAAAAACAAACGGTTACTCAAAATTGAACGGGTTCAGTAATATCGTATACCAAAACGGAAATAGCCATGTCGGAAACATTTATGATGATGGATTAATGAAAGACAAAGTATTCTGTGAAACAGGTCACCCTAAGCGAGAATAATTTAAGAATTTACATAGCTATGTGTGCAAACTGACATACCTGTCAAGTGATATAGCTTTATTAAACAAAGCTTCTTTCGCTGACAGAGCATTAAATACACAAATAAGTATTTATGAAATGAAGTATTTTACAAAATATTGAAAACTTTTATCATATTTAATAGATATAACATAACAGTAACGCATGCCTTGTACAAAATAATGATAAATAACAATGTTTTCGTGACACTTTTGATGAAGAGGGGGCAACAAAATTTGGCCAATCTTTTGGTGTAGTTAATTTCAATTTTAGATTTATTACAAATCCATATTGAATGTTGATTCCGTCATCATCCGTTACCAGTCCTAACTTCTTGGTTATTTCAAAAGTTAAAAGCTAAGATGAATATTATTTTTTATCCTTTATTGCAGCCACATTATTGTATATCAATACAATTCACGTAATATCATAATTTCTAACCATTTCTCTTAAGTTTACCAGGCATGTTTCGGGTGGGATTATCTGTATGTAATGTGAAGGAAAATATTTCATTTGTAGAAATTTTTTACGATGATACAAGGAGCCATTACTCACCAATAAAGCACCTCTTCTCCGTAGTCCATATCAAATCTAAAATGGGAGAATGCAAGATTTTTTCCGGAAGGGTCCTTGGCGATCAGGTACCATGCAGCGTCTTCAGTCATCTCATCTCGCTTCCGGTCTGTGTTCCATCCCCATGAACATTGTTCATATCTGAAATATAGCGTATTATTAGACAAAATCAAAAAATATATGAAAAATAATACGGTTGAAGGTTTTACATTGCCTGTTCATTAATTGATTTGTGTAATTGTGTGGTAAATTATTTAGATTCAAACACAATAATTAATCATATTACCAATTAAACTTCTCAACTGCATATTATTAAGAATATAACTGTATTGAAAGAGCAAATTAGAAAAAGGGGTTTTGTCTTATTGATTTACATATTTATATATATACTTGTGGTAGCAAAAATGATAACTTCAGAATCTAACCCACGTCAATTCAGCAGATATTGCTTCCTCTATTATCTCTCATCAGTGCAGTAAAGCAAAAAAATATTGACTACTACAGTATCATAATACCATGTGTTAACTTGCAGGAAAAGAGCAGGACAAATAACAGCATAATTTATGAAGGGCGAGGGGATTTTATGCTTAGAAATATGTTTCTTTCAGTTCTGCTCTATATCCGTCAGTCAAATTGCAATGGTAAAAGTACAATATAACAATGAATATTAAGAAAAATAATGTTTAATAAATACTACAGGCAGTGGACATCAATATATTGAAAATGACTGATAGCTTATAAGATTCAATTGATCTTAATTCAATATGCAGTTGTTTAGTTTTCGAGAAAAGAATGCATAGTACAAGTAAACACTTCTGATATTAATTCTTTCCACACTCATATACACTGCGTCAGACTGCACACGTCTATCTGATGTTATACAAGATGAAAGTGACCAAGTTCATTTTTTTACAAAATCATATTTGATATCTTTCAAACACAGTAGTTGCCTGGAAAGAAAATCTGATGAAACATATCTATGGCCAAGAACGTCAAAAATGTAAATCCAATACGAGAGGTTTTTAACAATAGATTAATTATAATTGTTCAAACGGTTCTCTTGAATGTTTTACTATTTTACACTTGCGTCACTTTCTTCTGTAAAACAACGGATACATGCATTTTTGTTAAAATAAGATATAATTATTTATCTGCATGGTGGCAGTACCATAATTTGTCAAAAAAAAAATGCCACGAGATAATGAACAGACATTACATAAATTTGGGAAAAATATACTTCAAACGTGAAATAACTTTGTTAATTCGTGAGAGTAAAATTTTGTAGCTGAGCAGGGAAGGGGTTAATGTTACTGTATATTTATAAGTTATATCTATAAATTTGTAACGCTAGAAATAATAATTAATATCTAATAACAAAACAGTTTCCTGGCTTGTGATTAAAAAGCATTTTTGTTGATTTCTTTTTACATTTATATACAGTGTATATACTAATATTAGGTAATAAATTAGTTAAAAAATTAATTGTGTTTAAGCGAAAACAAATATTCGAAATATTTAATAAGATAATTTTAATTTAAAATAAGAATTATTTATGATTTTCTATGAAAACTATTTATAAGTTTGTAAAATATAATAATGATGTAGTAAATAAAACTGTTTTTATAAAACAATATTCTTTATTTTTAAGTGGAATTTACAATATAAAATATTGTAGACAAAAATATTCTAGCCTGGTGAGGAAATCATTATTAAATAAAGTGAAAACAGACAAACTTTAAATTATTAATGAAATCCATAAAAAAAATAGTGAGATCTAATGTCATCCAAATGGATTGTACCCACAAATTAGATATCACAAAAGTGCCGTTATCTTAGTTTCGCAATTTCAATGTACACCCAATCCTTAACGATAGATTGGTTCCAGAATTTGACGCGTATAAAGAATACCTTCTATATATAATTTGATATATTGAACGCACATTTAGTTCGCTCCATCAGGGATAAATGCTCAAGTTACATCATCTGGTTAGGATACGTCACCAGCGACACGTGTTTTGGGGAAGTAAAGAAATAAATAAGTCTAGGGTGATAAAATTAATAAATTGATGATTTTTAACAAGGTTATAGAGATTCAAAAATTCGCATGTATTTTAGGTCCATATACATAATGTTGCATTTAAAATATTTGGACCTCTGGACTGTATTTATTTAATATTTACCATCGTTTGGATAATGATTGATGGTCGAAACTTGTTATTTAAGAAATTCAATAAACATTTTACGAAGAATCGGTAACAGGGTAATCACATCACATGATTTTGTACAGGTTCAGCACTTGTAATAAAATTTTTAAAAGAAATAATCATGTTAAATTGAATATATTGTGTAAAAAAAATGTACAGTGCCATCCAAACAATCACGTAAAAAGAGGACTGGGAAAAAGAGAACACTTTTTGTCTGAATTTGAACTCATAACACAACATAAAATTTAAAATCCTGCCACACATCATCAGCAAATGTTAAAAAATGGTGGCAAACAGGGCCTACCAGAGGGGGTAGGGGCAGAAGAGGCTGTTGACCCAAACTACAATTGTCATAAAATATTGGAAATTATGCAACCAATCAAGCGATTCTACATATTTTACTTTTCAGTAAGTTTGCAAATAGTGAAATTCAACCAAGAGCGATTAAATGTACTGGCAGCACAGAATATAAATTATCAAATAGCTCGTGAAATAGATTATTCTATAATTATAGATGAATTTGCTAGTGATTAACTCATTCACTGCTACACTAATCACCTAGATATTAGTGCCCTATCGATTACCACGTAGTTGCTAACTACCGACGACGGGCGTGGCGCGTCGCTCGCAGTCAACGTGTTAAGTGCGAAAGGCTTATGTAAAAAATTTTATTGACAAAATATTAAAAACCACTATACAAGCGTTTGATATTTAAAATAAAGATTTCTTGTTCTACTGCAGTTTTATTGTTGCAAGTTAGTTGATTTTCGGATGGATGAAAACGGTGCTAAATGATAAAAAACAGTAATGCCACTGCATCACTGCATGTATGCTGGTTTTCAGCCCATTTTTGGATTGTAAAGATAACTAATCAACGAATTTGTGGATAAGCGAAAGACATTTGAATATTTCAATGATTTTGGCATATGCTAGCATCAGCAGTTTTCATGTTTTTTAAATTTGATACTCAAATTACTCAGATACAAATTTTTAAGCACACTTAATTATACGATTACAAAGTATTTAGTTCTACAAGATATTTATCAGATTATTGATTGATACTTCAATTTTTATATTTCTATTATATTATGAAGGGGCTAAAGGGATGAAAAATACAAATTGCAAAAAAAAAGTTTTGTATGCGAAAAAATATTCAACTCACGATTTTCGCATATTTCTTTCGGTTAAATTAATAACCCATTCTAAGGTATCACTGTCTAGATGGGAAACTTTAAGGCAAATTAATTCAGCTGTCAATCCATCACGGTCGAATTTTCTAAACGCTGGAAATGGCTTTAAAGGATCGTCCAGAGCGTTTGCTTTTGCTACTACAGCCATGGATGAAGCTACCTTCTGACGTTCTTCTTTGCGCGCCAAACGCTTTTCCTTCCCTTTGTTAGTTGGTAATTTACGCTAAAACACAAAAAGAATCATCACTGAAATGCACATTAAAAAAACGACAATCTATCACCAGCCTTTTGTTGGTAGGAGATATTTTACTTAAAACAAATAGATGTGTGCAAATCATAACTTCGAAAATAAAAGTTTTATCGTGGTGTAGAAGCGTTTTTGAAAACGAAATATGATAGCTTACCCCCATGATATTAACTGAATATGTTGTTTTGTAAATTAATTAATAAGAAGATTATACAAAATGTAGTATAATAAACACTAAAATATGAAACTATTGAAACTATATTTTCGCAAAAACGCCGACAACCACCGCAAAGTGACAGGTTAGGAATTGCCCACCTAATAAAATATTCATAGACAAGGAATAAAATAGAACAAATATAAGAATAATTTACCAAATGAATCTAAAAAAAAATACGTAAATATTTAGTGTTGGCTTTAAGTATCCATAGATGTCAAACGTAACCCGATATAGAATAAAGTTCCTTTCTTCCATCTAAATATATCAGGGGTCTCCAAGCTTTTTGCTCTATGGGCCGCACTGACTCCTCCAGTAAGTTCCAAAGGCCGAGACCTAGCAAGCTCATCATAACAACATATATAAGTACTCTTGTTTTGAATTACGTGCAAATGTCAGTTGGTACCTACTTACGAGGAAGTGTAATGAATATTTCATTGCAGCGAAGATAGCCAACAAGAAAAAAACCAGCTTTTGCTCGATTTGTACACTCATACCTACTATGTCTTTTCAACAATTTTTTTTTTTGATAACTTGCATAAATTTGCTTGTGGTTTTTCACCATTTTTGGCACTACTCATTTCTATGAAAAAGCTATATTGGGCCGAATACCGGGCGTGTCCGGCCAGCTACCGTAGGCTGGATTGATGGTGCTCGCGGGCTGTAGTATTAAGACATCTGATCTATATCATTCAACCAATAACTTAACATAATTTCAAATTTGGGGATGCAATGTTGGCATACGTCAAAATGTTTTTAAAATAAGTGTTACTAAATACTGATAATGATAAACCCACAGTTATCATCAAGATTACAATTATTTTTTCTCCATTTTTCCTCAATTTTTCCATGATAATTTATTCTAGGGTTTGAATCCGAGTAATAAAGAAGTTTTTTCCCGACCTCGCATCACTACTTTTGACAACACGCGCCATATAATGTACCTACCCACCTACCTACAAAGTATTAGTAAATTTGAAAACAATAATTAGTCGATTTTCGGTTCGAGCGTATATTTTGTAGACATTCTAATCATTTTGGTGGCTTAGGTAGGTAACCACCCATATTATTACATAATAATAATAGGTACAATAAAACGATATTTTTTATCATTGCCGACGAAGTCAAATTGATGAAAATATTTTTTGAATGGTAACATTACAAAAATTCTCAGGAAATTAAAGTTTCACAGGAAGTTGTAGGCAGCCATCTTTCTTAGTCAAACGAAAATGGTGAGTGCACGCTCTTGCGTGCTTTCTTACAATATGTGATGTATTAATAATGGTTGTTTATTGTTCGGACCTTAAATCGACTCACTAGTGTCTTATTGTTGATTCTTTACATTTTATTGTTTTGTAATTCCGGTATTTTTCTCATCCAATAACCACATGGCCCAATTGTCAAACAATGTCATACTTTTTTTAGCCACCCAAGAAAGACTCAAAGTCTTCGGCAAAGCAGCCTCAGAAGACCCAGAAGAAGAAGGAGGGGTCAGGTGGTGGCAAAGCTAAGAAGAAGGTTAGTATATTTTCCGTGTTTTATAATGTGATATTTTCTAAGTGACATGTCAACCATGTTGAGGTTAACCTAATAAATTCTTGATCGCTGAATGATTATAACATCTATCCTTAACAACATTGAAGGTATAATTCTGATATATTGAGACTGACAGTGATTACATTTACAGTTTTGTCACACGATTATTTACCCGTGTTCATTCCTAACATGATGTCTCCTTTTTTTTTGCAGAAGTGGTCAAAGGGAAAGGTCCGTGACAAGCTTAATAACCAAGTTCTCTTCGACAAGCCCACTTATGAAAAGCTTCTGAAGGAAGTGCCATCCTACAAACTGATCACTCCAGCCGTCGTCTCTGAAAGGCTGAAGATCAGAGGATCACTCGCCAGGAGGGCGCTTATTGAACTTAGGGATAAAGGTATAGTGATTGCAATTTACCGTCAAATTTCATTTACTGGCAAACGGTAAATAATTTATCCAATTACTGGTAAATGAATTAAAAAACATTACAATAATGTGACAGGAATTCAGGAATTGTAATTGGGTGTCTGCGCCAACGCTCCAATTTATTGTATTCACCTTAGAGCGAGCAAAGGGAACCTGGAAAGCGGTGTCGCCGTAAAAATGCTGTGTAGACTAAAAACTTTATCCTGCTCAAAATTTTAGTCATTTTGGACATATATTATTGAAAATGAACAAATTCTAGACTACCTACTAATCCACAATCGCTGTTTTTATAGATTTTTAATGCAACAATATGAGCATAATTCACGATAATTAAATTCCGGTAAACCGGTAATGCAATCACTACGTAGTATTTATTCATGGAATATCTTATCATTTAACCTCTAATCTTATTTAAAACTATTTGCCAAACGAAATTCCAATGACCTCACAGCATTTCAGACAAGCTTGATAGGAAAACAGAATTACTGATTATTGTCCCACCTTTTTGATAGACTAAAACAATTGGTTATGGATTACAAATCATTAATTACACGCCTTGCAGTTATAACTCAACCCTGTATCTGAATTGTGCTGTGTTTTGTGGTTCCTTTTTAACTCAATCAAATTCAAACGCAAAATTTAATCCACATCTTTATATCAACCCCAAATATATTGAATTGAATAAGTTAAAGGTAATCATGGCTTTCTTAAAATATATAATGTCAGCTTTGTCATTCACTGAGATAGTTAGTTTGATGGGAAACAATTCTTGGCAAATTTATATATCGACAAGTAAATATGGCCAGCAGCCACCTTCATTACTAAGCTCTTTGAATTTATACTGACACGGCGCTGTGTATTGGCAATTGGAAATTGTAGTTGATTTCTCCGATTCACTGTATCATTTTATTAACTACTCTCATGTTCCAATGTGACTATGATAAAATTTGGTCTAGTGAAACCCATGACTTATGAGATATTTTTTGTAAAATTAGATTTGTTTTATATATTTTGAATATTTATTACTTCACACAAAAATATAACTTTTTTTCTTCCTATGCATAAATCTGGGAAGGATATTACTTCTTATTTTCAATGGTGAATGGTTTTTAGAATTGTTAAACGCATATTTAATTATTAATTTCAATTAATTATCTAAAAACTTTTCCTTTCGATTTGACCATATATTATTTTTATGTTAGTTTAGTCACTTTTATTTAAGTCCTTTTAAAAACACTGCCATTTGAATATTACAATCATTTAATTTCAAAATTTGTGTATACGTGATCCTACGTACATTTTGACATTTTACCTTCACAATATTTGAACAGCACTAAATGATTATAAATTCTTTCTTGAAACTTTCTCTGAGAGTAAAATTCTGATATATTGAGACTGATAGTGCTCGTCAAACATCTTGGTAAATGTTTTGAAGATTTACTGACCAAACAATATTCTGATTCTGTTTTGTTTGTGATTCTAGGATTAATTAAACAAGTCGTCCAACATCATGGGCAGGTGATCTACACACGCACCACAAAGGGAGACGATCCTGTGGCGTAATTAAGTTTGATATAAAATTATAAAAAGTATGGTTTTGAAATAAAGAAAACCATTCCAATATTTGTGTTTTATTGTGTGTTCCACATGACGTAAGAGAAATCTTTCATTAATTTGGTGAAAAAAGTATTAACACTTCATGTTGGTGCATTCTTTTTACTTGATGGTCCACAATAACTGGAAGAATTATCAGAGACAGGTGTCCCAGGGTGCTTACCCAATCTTATGTGTAAATGTGTAGAATTCACATCATCTAACTGAAGCCAACTATGATGCAAAATATTATACAAGCTGTACCTCTTTGTTATATCTGGTTCCAGTATGTGGAAAATCAAAGTTTGTACAGTTTTTGATAATTTGTTTCTGATACCGGGCTTAAAACCCCACCGTCGAGCCATTTGATTTTTGTATAATTGTTTTGGGGATCCATCGGGAAATGGTATACTTGCTGAGAGCATTATAAATAATATAATTCCTGTTGACCAGATATCGGCTAGCTTAGGGTTGTAGGGAGTCCCACTTACAACTTCTGGAGCTGCATACGCTGATGATCCACAAAATGTTTCACTCAACACTCGCTTATTATTTGAGTCTGTACATAATCTCGCGAAACCGAAATCTGTTATCTTGATATTGTTGCTTTTAGTTAGAAGAATATTCTCGCATTTCAAATCTCTATGAGCGATATTATTACCATGCAAGTAATGCAATCCATTTATAATTTGGTAGAACCAACCCCTCGCTTGGTTTTCTTCAATTGCTTTGTGACTTTTGATATATTGCAGTAAGTCGCCATTTTCTGCATATTTCATGAATATAAAAACTTTATATTTCCGTTGTAAAATTTTCTGTATACCTATTATATTGGGATGATTAATCTTTTTCAAAATGTCTATTTCCCTCGGAAAAAATTTTTTAGAGAAATCTCTCGGTGCAATTTCTTTATCGAATACTTTACATGCTAATACTGATTTTTTAAAATTGTTCTGATCAAAGTATTGGGCACGGTACACAGTGGCATATGAACCTTCTCCAATTTTTTTCCCGATAATATATCCTTTCAGTCCCAGAGATAGAATTTCAGACTCCCTCCGGTTACAATTCACATCCATTAGTATTTTGATCTGTCAGTATGACAGTATTTTACCTGAATATTTCAAAATCACATTAATTTTAAGAATATAAGCTGTAGTACAGGTTTACTTTATATGAGAAAGTAATTTAGGCTGACATAACTAAAGATTTTTATTGACATTTAAGTTTCATTTTGAGAATTTATTCTGTTGCCCAGATTTTCATTTGTTTTCGTTATCTTAGAAAAGCTTTTTAAAATAAATGCATCTATTCTATTTTTTTGAAAACCCTGCTGTCAACAAAACGAAAAGAAGAAACTCATAGATCCAGAAATTAATTCTGGAGTCTGTCAGCTTGACAGTTTAATCCTTGTGTATGGTAATGCTCCGCAATTGCTGTGAGGCGATATTAGGTGTGCCGCGGTGCATTGCTTCATTGCGAAAAATCAAATCATTTATCTTTAATATCCGAGTCTCTGCCAACGCATACAACTCTTATTAAATTTATTTAACAAACGTACCTAAATCTTTTATAATTTAATCTAATATCTGGGTATGTATACCCTTTGATCTACGTGTTTTATTTGTGGTGTGCCGCAGAAATATTGAGGTACATTGTCGTGTGCCGTGGTAGAGAAAAGATTGCAGAGCACTGGTGTATAAAATTGTATAGAAAGAATCTTAATAAATAAAATGTGTTCCATACATTATTTACTCTAAAAATGTTTACGGTTACACAGTTGCATGGTGGGCACAAGTTAAATTTTAAGACTTCATATAGAAGAAAATTTCTTTGTAAGTCAGCCATCAATATAACTGGTTTCGATTGATTCAAATTTATTGAAATTAACCAAGTTGATAGGCCGCTAGTTCACGAAAACTTTTATGTTTTCATAAGAATTTTCGTATAAATTGGTTTAAGTAACGGTTCCGATGAAGCATCTGTTGGAACAGATAATTCATCAGACAGGTAAATATTCCAGATTATCGTCTTATTATGATGCCTAAGGCGAAAGGACAAAAAAATCATACTACCATTGCTGGAAGTAATTGTATCACCGTTTTTACTTAATGTTTTTATAAAGAACCAGACCATTTTGATTATAGTATATTATCTATGATTTTGATTTAGGCCAGGGGTCTCCAAACTACGTTCCGCGGGCCAACACAGGTCTGCGAGCTTCACCATAGTTTTTTCACACAGATATGTATTGCCGAAACCGGAAAAAAACCACGAACAAATTTATGCAATTTATCAACCAAATTTTTTTGTCGAAAGGGCTTGATATAAGTGTATAAATAAAAAAGAAGTTGTTTTTCCCATTTTTCAGCGAAATTACTTTATATATATTATATAATTTAAGACATCGACTGAGGGTGCTTGATGGAATTTCAATATTAAATTTGGATTATTGAGATTTTGTACACTTCCATGTATTTTGTCACTAACGACCCGGGTTTCGCCTTTCGGCATCTTCAGGCATTCGAGCACACGAATGGACTCGAACTGAGTTCGATTCCCGGGTCGTTAGTGACAAAATACATGGAAGTGTACAAAATCTCAATAATCCAAATTTTATATATATTACTTTATGTTTTCAGCTATCTGCTGCGTCGCAATGAAATGTCCTTGACACTTGTCCGTAAGTACCAACCGAAATTTGCGCGTAATTCAAAACTATAGTAGGTATGTATGTTGGTATGATGAGCAGCTAGCAGTCAGTGTGGCCTGTGGGGTAAAAAGCTTGGAGAACCCTGATTTAGATCAAGGGTGGGTAACCTTTTTGAGGTTGGGAGCTACTTTTAATTTTCATGGCGATTAAACTTCTAACCAGAACCGTATAAGAATTTTTTGAAGGGCCTAACAGCCTTTGTAAAACAATATCACAAAAAGGGTCCCCCCTTACTTTGAACATTTATGCGCTTCATTAACAGATAGGTAAACATAATCTAGTTATTTAATATAAATAAACAATATTACAAAAATGGACTATTGTTGAAAAACTTACAATTTTATATCTTATTTAATCAGATATGTTTTTACAATAAGCCTCGAATTCTCTTTCATTATACCTACCTGAACTTATGTCACTACTAATCATTTATTTTATTTGTCCAAAATAACACAAATTGCGTGAACTATTTTTTATCAAAAAAATGAAATTTTGGGCGCCTCAACGACATAAATTATTTTGTCATAATAGTATCTTTATCTCAAAAGCAAAAAGGCACTTGTGGCATATTAGCGGCTTGAAGATATGAATATAGTTTTGATCGTACTTCTTTTTTTTACGTGATAAGCAAGCAGACATTTGCAAAATAAAACCTATGATATAATTTATGCATATTTTATTTATGTAAACTAATCCTCAATTATTCATGTATGGCAGCTTCAATTATATTTTTAAACTTAAATATTATCAATTGAAGATTATAAACTAATATCTATATAGCTATTTTAGTCTTAGTACGAAGTAAATAGTGAGCGCTATGCTTTTTTACATTATTTCATTTATGGGCACTAAGCTAATGGTAATTTTTGAAATTTCTCCTCTAAATAATTTATATTATCCTCAAATTTTTGAATCTTGATATATTAATGTTGATATAATAATTAGGTACCTATTGTTCTTTAGAATAAAGTCGCATTTGAGAATACAGTGTCACTTTGACGAAGAGTATAGACAACAATCTAAAATAGTTTTTTTCAACACCCGGTATTATTGCTCACTGGCAGCACCGATTCGAGAGTCAGATAAAAAATGGTTGTTTGGTGATACTGGTTCAGGTTTTGAAGCATCATCTTAAAAATGCATTGCAGTGAAAATGTATTAAATGTGTATAGATAAATCTAATATAACCATATTGTAAGTGAATATATGTCCTTACCTTTCTCATTTTTGTCATATAAAATCAACTTCACAAAATTGTACATAATTTAGTATGTTGTCAGAGGGGATTGTTTTTTGTATTCCTTCCATATTTATTACACTTAACATTGTTTATATAAGGTAGATTTAGTATATTTATTATATTTTTTTCACGAAACATGGTCGAATACGTATTAGATTCCGTCGCTGAGTTTATTTTTTCTTTACAAATAGCAGGTTAACGATCTGTGTACGTATATTTTACACCTAACTTTTTTCGCTTTTAACGGGGGTTGGACTTTATTGACACCTTTTGCGCAAACTTCTTCGTCCAGTTACATTAAAATTCTTTCCACTTCTTCGTTACCTTTAATCAATTTGATGCACAAGGCACTCAAGTTTATTTGAAATATGATCTGTCAAAATATTTTAAGTAGTAAAAGAGGCGCAATGTTAACATCTGCACAACACCAAACTTACTTAACTTTTCGTAATCTGTATTTTGTACAACACATTGTGGCGATATAGACAAGTTGAGAAAAGGTTGGTTTTAAAATGGAGTTCTCTAAGTATAACTGGTTTGGATTTGTATGCGTTCAAATTAGATGGTTCAAAATATATAGGTCACATTTATAAGATTAGCAGATAGAGAAACGAATCGACAGCATCCATACTCTTTCTGTGTAATATATTTGATCTATAGTTCCACATCTAAATTACAGAAGTTAAAGTTATGTAGTACTTAAAAACTCTAAGAAAGAAAGGAAATTCAGATTGCACAAGTAATTGCAATTTTAGCAGAAATTCTTGAAAGAACTGTTTTCTTATAGTTATTTATATAACTTCAAAATTAAATTTTGATCTACACTTCCAAGACTTCTTTAGATTGCTTTGACTGAATAAGATATGTTCCACCTTTTGATATTCATGGCTATATGGTAAATATGCCTTAGATTTTATTTTTTCTGCCTGAAAAATTCCTTAATGTGGTTTGAAAACAATGCAATTAATTGGGTAGCGGAAATTGTCAAACTATTAAATCTTGAAATCAAGGAAAGCGATAATTTATGTGAAGTACGAAATATTTTGATGTTGATTTGTCAACGTATTTAAAATTTTTCTCCATGGTTTGTTCTATAAACGACCATTTCATATATTATAACAACTTTTTCATAGTAATATTACACTCGTATTTCGCGTAAATTATCTTGATTCCCATGTATGATAATTTGGCATTTTCCTATTCGTAAATCAAATTCCTCTCCCACCCATCCCATCCTCACGGGGCTTAGCGAAAGCGATTAGGTAACCACTAGTCCTGTCCTAGCCCTATGCTTCTATCCCTACTCTCTTTGAAAAAGTGAGTTTGACCAATTGAGAAACAAGCAGTTCTCGAAGAAAAACTTTTGTCGAGAACCTCCATTTAGAAGGCCACATGCTCCACATTGAGAGCGGACATTAAAAAGAAGTAGCGTGTTGTAAAGTATATTTATCGACTATTCTTAAGCAGAAATACTTAATTGATTCTTTCTTCAATTTATTATTATTTAATTATTGTAGCATATTATAATTATTGTTACATTGTTTTTTGTTTGCAGGTGCAATTTCATAGAGTGTTTCATAGAACAATTTCTCAGCTATGGTAAGCAATTTGTGTTTATCCTTTCATAAGCGTTTCCAATTATTGAGACTCAATATAACGTCTTTTGAAGAGATTATAGGTCAATAAGTATCCTATAAGATCATTCTGAGCAATTGTGAAGTCCTGATTAGTATATTTTCTCCTTATTTTTGTGATACGTGAAGATATGTTGTACACTTTATGCATGAACATAAGTTCAACATTTTATAAAAATCATAAAGGTGACGATTTTCAAACATTTAGTTTTATAATGTAGGCTCCTTCTCATCATAATGGCAAGAAATTGATAATGAGTGATGCGATATGCAAAATGTTTTTACACATTAATTTTATAAAATATTTACTCAGGATCGATTTAATCAATGAACGATACATTCCATTTACTATACTATCTTTAGTTTTGAATTTTACTTTATTTCTTCCAGCAAGCTGATGATCCTCCATTTCTACCTGTCGGTACAGATGTTAGTGCAAAATATAAAGGCGCTTTTTGTGAAGCAAAAATAAAAAAAGTTGTCAGGAATATAAAATGCAAGGTAAAACTTACCGGTTTAGTAATACGTTTTGTTTATGTTAAAATACTTTATTCAGTGATGAGCTTGTATATTGTTTTTTTTAATATTTTTTCATTCTTAAATATTAAGTTATTAATATTTGATTTAATATTTATTTAATATTGCAGGTAAGTTTCAAGGGTACAGGAGTGGGCTCAACTACAGTCACAGATGAAGCAATCAAAGGTACTTTACGTGTAGGAAATACCGTTGAAGTGAAACATGATCAGAAGAAGGAGATGACTGAAGCCATCATCACAAAAATTCAAGACTGTAGCCAGTATACTGTAGGTTAGTATATCGCCGTTTCTATAAATACAATAGGAAGTAAAATTATCTATCGTTCGGCAAACAGCAATATGTCGAGGATATGTTCCTCTTTGAATTTGAGAAGATTTCAAATCGGTGACTAACTGTTTTAGTAAATTTCTAGAATTCACTTCTGAAAATTATCATGTACATTTATTATATATATTAGCATTATTTGTTCAAAGGCCTCTAGAAAAAGGCTTTAAAAAGACAAGGAATGATGATAACAAGATCTTAATTACTGTTTTAAATAAAGGAATCTTGAATTTTGTAGATATTTAAAATTAGGTGATTTTTATCATATATTTTTTCCTATTGCTGCGTTAATTTGTTAACATAATGACTGTTGTTTAAGTAATTTTATAATAATTGTATTTTTAACTATATGTTTGACTATAATCACATCCCTATCAGATTGCCATCAGGAACCTTATTAATAAGTTTTGACGAGTATAATATTTTTTGTATTACCCCTACCATGTAATGTGTTTTGCTAATTATTTAGTTGATATTCTTTCAAAACAATATAGGCATTTATTCATTCTTCAAATCAATGTCAATTTGCCAGAATTACTGAATAAATCATAAAACATTATTAAACATAT
This sequence comes from Himalopsyche phryganea, assembly GCA_022494535.1. Lineage (NCBI taxonomy): Eukaryota > Metazoa > Arthropoda > Insecta > Trichoptera > Rhyacophilidae > Himalopsyche > Himalopsyche phryganea. The sequence goes on along the minus strand of JAGVSL010000141.1, from coordinate 1,156,227 downwards.
CATGCCATTTGTACAAGAAATTGGATACCAATATTAGAGTATGTAAAGAAAATATGTGCTGTATGATACCACATGTAGTGTTGATATACTTTCTACAAAAATATGGTTTGGATGTTGTCGGTGTTGTGAAACTCTAAAGATTAATATAGGACGAGATGAAAAAACCTATCATTTACTTTGCTTTATGGAAAATACAACATATAATATTTTTCTAGTATTTGATGATGGCGATATCACTACTCTTCGAAGGAGCGCTCTCTGTCTGAAGAGTGGCAGGCATTTTGCTGAAAGTGAAACCCTCGACCAACTGCCTCTTACTCATCCGGAACACTTTGGCAACCCTGTCATCGGTTCATCCGGGAGGCGGGGTCGCAGAACCAACAGGACTCAGTAAGTCCCATTGAACTACTACAGTAATATCACAACGAAAATCAATTTATCTGTTTTCTCTTCATGTTCCAGAAAAAAACGCATAGTAAAAGTATAGAATCTATCATAGCAATCTGTGCCATAGTCTCATCGGCAAAGATTTGAACAGTTTTTTTTTTCTTGTTCAATATTTATTTTGTTCATTGACAGTCGTTGGTTTTGATCATTCACTAGATTCTTATTCTAGAAGGACCCTGTGTAACAGTAATGCTGGGTTCACACGAGACTCTTAGACCAGATAGTTACTAACCTCAGACTTTGGTAATTAGACAGTGATTATTATATGTTAGAATTATGTATATTTTTGATATAAGTAACCGTTATACGAAATCACAACAGTGCAGTTTTTGCACACACAGCACAATTTGACAGTTGTGTCAACTGTCTATTGAATCATCTTATCTAAAAACTAACTGAATTTTATATGTGGATGTGATTAATAAATATTTACCTCACTCATCTGCCTCAATCTTAATTATCATGCAATCTCGCTTCAATGTAGTGTTCTTTACTACTTCCGAGTGTACATCTCATAAAATCATGCATTCTTTATATAATTTTTTTTGCATACACTGCAAAATTGAGCATTGTGCAAAGAAAATTTTCCATATCAATCAACTTGAGAAGTTGACATATTAGTACATATAATTAAATTGTCAGAAAAACAAACAACACCGAAACGAATGATTACTGTCAATATTCCTTTTCTCAATCAGGTCAGATGACAGTGACAGTGAGACCTGTGATACGAGTGGAGGGTCCGCAGGGATGGGAGGGCCGAGTGGTGTGACGGAACGCGAGCCGCACACCGGAAGGGTGGTGCTGGTGCAGTGTTCCACCGCGGACAAAAAGAGAGCTCACCATTCCCATCAGTGGTTCCCCGGACTGGTGGTCGCTCCAAACGCTCAAGACACTGTCAAGATAAGGGTTAAGGATGACTACCTCGTCAGGTCATTCAAAGACAGCAGATAGTGAGTAGTTACACTTAAAATACTAATTCAATACATATATCATATATATTCATTTCAGTGAAAAAGATTCTAATCTATCCAAATATGAGAACATTCATTTTAGCAATGGTAATGTAAATAATTCCAGTGAAACAAAAGACTATTGTTTCATGAAATCCTTTTTAGCACTTCGTAAAAAGCAGTATTGTTGATAGATTAAGTTATTAATTTATAATGTAAAAATTTAGGTTTCGTGATTTGGCTAATTGGTGATATTACGTCTGACAAATTGTGTTTACAGCTACACTGTCCCTAAAAAGGAAGCAAGAGACTTTAAGCGTAACAACTCCAACACCGAGTGGAGTGGCATGGAGGCGGCCATTGCGTTTTTAGACAAGGGGGTTTTGCCCCCGCATTGGGACAAAGATACCCTCTTTGGGCAAGAGTCTCAATTAAATTCAGACGACGGTGATTCTGATGATGTAAGTTCCTAAAAACTCAATCAATTTATTGTTTTCTTTATCTATAAATAATAATTTCACACCATTACACCTGTGAATTCAAAGAGAATGTTTGATTGAAGTCGTATCTCTATAATGATATGATGTTTTCAGAGTTCTGATGATGAACCACGTGAAGAGAAAGATCACTTTGTTGCCCAGCTTTACAAATTCATGGATGATCGTGGAACACCGCTTAACAGGCAGCCGACCATAGCCAATAAGGACATTGATCTGTATCGCTTGTTCAATGTGGGTATTCATTTAAACTAAAAAAAATGTTTTTTCGCTGACTAGTGGTATAATTTATTAAGTTACAGTTCCATTAACCTGTCGGACGCCACATGCAAGCGAGGATATTTATTTCATTCAATTTATTGCAGATACATCTATAGAATGATATACATATTTATAATTTCGAAATGTTGAACTGTGATGGTGAGTCGGAGTGAAAATTAGAAAGATAGTGGAATGATTCAGTCAGTTTAAACTTTGTGTCAAGTTTATATTTGATCACATATAAGTATAATGTTTCTGTACTTAGGGTTTATTTTTGTGTGGCAGCCCTACAAATGCTTCTTAAATCTTAGATTAATTGTTGTTTTTTTTTCTTTGATAAACTTTCTTTAAACATTGATATTTGTTTTTGTAAAATGGCATTTTCATATAAATATAAAGGTCAGAAAACAGTGGCGCTTCAACGGAGGGTTCCTTTCGATAAAGTTAGATTTTTAACGATTTTGACATGTTTGCTTAATAAATATCCATAGCTCAAAGAATTTTCTCTAACTCTTATGACGTTATCCCCTCGTCCAAGTAGGTGGGAAAATGTGTCGAAAAAATATTTTATATTTAATTTCGTTTGTTAGACAGCTGACATTTCAAATTATTGTTACAAAGTTTATTAACAATAAACAAATTTGATGAGTCAACAAAATATTGTTCCTTGTCAAAAATGTAATTTTAGCTCACTCTTGCTCTTAACTGAGTGAACTTTAAAGAGACCAGAGGTTGATAATAAAGGTATATTTTTTTCAGAACATTTAAGTCTATTTTATATTATTTGCAGAGTGATAAAATATATATTAATAATTAATTTTCTGTAAATTATCCAGGTTGTCCAAAAGCTAGGTGGCTATAACCGAGTGACCAATCAGAATCAATGGAAAGGAATTGCTGTGAGATTAGGCTTCCAACCTGCCACATCCAGTGTCACCAACCTGTGCAAGCAGGCATATAAAAAGTTTGTATATATTTAATTGTTACACATGGCTTAGCAAATTGCAGTAATTGTTGAGATGTAAATATAATCTGTTTTCAAATTGGAGTATGGAAATCGGTAGAACCCGATAAATCCAATTCCTTCATAACAATATTTTGAATTGATGAAAAATTAAGAAAATCGATTCCTTTACAATTTTCTTTATAAGTTATTTTTAAAAACAAGCTGAATTGTTTTAACAATATAATTTAATCAAGTTGTGTCTTTGAATCATAATAATCGAAAATAATATAAATCAAAATATAAAACACCATATCCAGGTTCTAATTTCTTAAAATTGTTTTTTAAAACCATAAAATTTATTAGTCTTAACTTGGTTATTTTAACAAAGTATTATTGAAATAAATAATATTTTATTCAAACAATAATATGCCCCTGCATGCTACTAATGGATCAAGTTTACAAAAAAGAAAAAAACAAATCTACTTTGGAAAGGAAAAAGGACTTAACTCAGATAGTTTTAAGTATAATTTAAGTTATTCTGTCTTCCGGTGTGTAACGAAAAGTAAAATATTCTTTAACACTTGTTTTTTCGGAGCGCGTCAACCATGTAAAAATAGGATCGAGATCGTGTAAAAAAACGACTTTTTTAAGTTTTGAAAAATTTCAAAGAAATTTTAGACTTGCAACTGGAGAAATTGATAGGTCTGCCGATAGAGCACATGCGTACATTAAAAATTTATTTGTGAAAAATCGCCAGGAGAGTGCTTAGCGACTCATTTAATATGTTATAATAAATCTGAGTAAAAGACCAAAAGACTATAATCATATCGACTGTGGAAATCAAACAGGCGTAACCCACACACAAAAAATATTGCATATAGCCCAAAGAAAATATTTATTAAATTGTATACATTGTGATCATTGAAATAAAAATATTTTGAAAAGACAGATGTATAAGTCATTGTACCTTTCCACAGTCAAATTAAATTAATGTTCATAATATGAATCATAATTTATATTATAAAATCACAAATTTTATGGACAGATAAAAAATAATTCCTATTTCATCTTATTTATCTAACTCTTTTCAGGTTTCTTCACAGTTTTGAAGACTTTTATCGGAAATTGGGTGTGACTCTTGTAGCGCATCCTAGAGGCGGTCGAACGACCGGCCGCAGTCTCATCCGCGACAGGGACAAGATGCACAGCAGCTCCTCTCAGCAGTCTGCCAGCCCTTCTACGACTTCAGACGTGAGTCTTGGTATTTTGTATAAAAAAGACTGGCTTTGCCAGGTGCAACTTAACTTCTGAAAGTGCTTAGAAAACTTGTGATTTAATAATTATGTATAGTCTTGAATTAATATCTTATGACCTTTTTCTCTCTAGGATAAACCACCGGAGCCAATTTCTAAAGCTGCTGCGAATAAAGCTAAAGAACGGGAAAAGGAAGCTGAAAGAGAATTGAAAGAGAAAGAAGCAAAGGAAAAAGAGTTGAGAGAAAAAGAAGCAGATGCGTTAGAGAAAGAATTGAAAATTGCAAAAGAAAAAGAACTGAAAGAAAGAGAGAGGGAAGCTAAAGAAAAAGAAATTAAAGAAAGAGAAGCAAGAGAAAAAGAGGCCAAAGAGAAAGAAAGGGAACTGAAAGAAAAAGAGGCGAGAGAAAAAGAACAGAGAGATAAGGAAGCAAAGGAGGCCAAAGAAGCGAAGGAGGCAAAAGAAGCGAAAGAAGCTAAAGAAAAAGAGTTGAAAGCTATAGAGAAAGAAAAAGAAGCTAAAATTAAAGCTAAGGAATTGAAAGAAGCAAAAGAAAAAGAACAGCGAGAAAAAGAAGTTAAAGAAGCAAAAGAAGCAAAAGAAAGAGAAAAAGAATTAAAAGAAAAGGAAGCCAAGGAAAAATTAGAGAGAAGGGAAAGAGAAGCGGCGAAGACTAAGAAGGAGGTCAAATCTAAAACAGTTATCGTTAACAGTAGTGATGAAGAAGACAGTGGAGATAACCAGCCTTTAGTTCCAGTTTCCAGGTAAAGCTTTCATCCAAAATGGTTATAATAATTATCTTTAAAAATATCAAGCGAGTGAAGTAATTTCACATATGGATTATTGAGATTTTGTACACTTCCATGTATTTTGTCACAAACGACCCGGGTTTCGCCTTTCGGCATCTTCAGGCATTCGAGCACACAAACGAAACCCGGGTCGTTAGTGACAAAATACATGGAAGTGTACAAAATCTCAATAATCGAAATTTGATATTGAAATTCCATCAAGCACCCTCAGTCGATGTCTTAAATTATGAAGTAATTTCATTGAATTATTAGTTAACCTTTCAAATTCAAAATTTTTTGCTTTATTTTTTGTATAATCTCAATTTTGCATTTAGTAAACTGGAGAAAAGTGAATTATCAACCATAGTTGAGAAGTCTGTGGAAAAGTTGAAAGCTAGTGAGACCCACCCCGGGAAGGGTGGGAAGCTCTTCAAAAGCGCTTCGGGCACCATCGATGGCAAGAAAACTGAGAAAGTTACCACCAAAAAGATTGCTCACCGGCGTAATTCCCTACCCAGATGCAACGTTCCGCCCGGTAAATCAGAATCAACACCTCTCAAAGGTAAACATAATTATCCTCCAGTGCTTGCAATTATCCAATGCTATTGTTGCCCAGGTCTGCTCTAAAAATATGCCCTGTTATATCAATATTTAGTTACACGAGAATTATATAATTGATAGTTCTAATGATAGTATATTAACTAAAGTCGACCAATATAAGTAAGCCATTTAGCGAGGGTGGTACAGTCACGTGAAGAATCTTGTACTATTTTACCTGTCACTTATGGCAATCTACAACGTTATTGTTTGGAATTATGATTTCTTTTTGAGATTTTTCGTCTTCAGAGAGCTTCCTGCGCTTTGCAACGAATTGTTTTCGAAACATTTGCCTATAGTATTTTTTTTAAACCATATCCGCTCTCTACTCAGAGCATATGGCCACCACACGGTTCCTCTAAGACTCTCTGTCACCTGCCAGTTTACTCGCTTCCTCCCAGGCCATCCCAGAGACAGGCAGGATTCAGGCTCCCTGGGGTACCCGCAGCATATGTACAAGCCAAGTCCATTGTCATTGACTTTGAGACCCATGCGATATGCTGTTGCTCTGCAGCCTGTTCACTATTTTAATTGAGAAAACTTTGTGTCAATGAGTCATCGATTATAATTTTTATTTTATAGCTGAGGCTCGTTGCAAATCCTCATCGAGTGATTCTTCGACTACAAACAAAAAGCAATCTCAAGACTCCGATAAAGTTAAGAAGAAGGAGGAAGATAAAGAAAAGGACAAAGAACCGGCGGGTGGAACTGTGACAGTTAAAAAAGCTGCATCACTGAGTGATAAAAACGACAGCGATAGTAGTAGAGGAAGTAAAAATGGAAAAACGTCTTGGAAAAGGAATGCTCCGAATGATTCTACTCCGCCTTCAACTCCCGGAAGTGCCACTTCGCAAATTCTTCCGACTAAAAAACCCCGAAAGAGAAAGATAACTGAGTGAGTATTTTGATTTTTGATTATTTTATATGCTACATTTATGGTATTTTCTGCTTAAAATTGCAGGTGACTAATTTAAAGAACCATTTCGGTACAAAATGTTGAAAAACTAATTCTTATAAAAACAAAAAACAAATAAAAAAAATAAAATAAATTAATTAAAATGTTTTTGCTAAACTTATAATATAATAATTTATAGATCTTGAATGTTCGATTTGATCAGTTTGATCTGCTCCAATGTTACTTTTAACTACTTGGCAATGGTATATTATATAAAGTCTGCTGTAAGCTTCACAAAACTACAGTAGAGCTTAAAACTTCATAAAATCTGTGTTGTAAATCCACGATCAACAGAATCAGACTTATACCAGACCCAAGCAGTTATATAATCATTCTCAGTAAGGTTTTCTTTTCATACAAAAACACAGTCTGAGTTCCAATTAGGATGCTAGTTTTTCATTGGTAAAAAATGTAAAGTTATTTATTGCGAAAATTTGAACTTATAGGCCTACGGATCCCGTCAATACTCAAGTTATAAAAGCAGAAGTCGGCGATAAATTAAAAGTTTACTATGGGCCTACTCACTCGGAATCGAAAGTGACGCATGAAGCGAAGGTCATTGAAATTGACAAAACTGGGCCGGAGATCTCGCTGAAGGTCCATTATACCGGCTGGAACACCAGGTACGATGAGTGGATCAAGCCAACCAGGATCGCCGATAATCTGTCTCAGCATTCCAAGGGAAAGCATAAAGACAAGGTAAAGATCACTGTATTGCATTATTTTGATCTGACTTAAACTTATATTTGTCTACTGGCTATCAAATATTGTAATAGTTGGCACAGCATTTATGATGAATAGTGTGGTCCCTTTTTTACCAACATATTGCATTACCATTCTTAATTTAATTGTTAATTTATTTATAAAAGCAACGGAATATTGCAAAAATTTAACACAGAGAAGCATACAGATATATATTTATAATAAAACAAATAAATTTGAAAATGATAATATTTAAAGAAAATAAATCATGAATAACATGAGATAGTTTTATAGATATTAAAACTCTTGGTATCAGACAACACCTAGACTTGGCTAAAATCCTATAAGTGCTTATGTATCAGTACAAACTTGTGTATTACATGAAATTAAATGGCATGTAAAAATCCCAAAACAATGTTATCTTTCATATGATACAAAAAGTTTGTGCTGAGAGAAAATTCTGTCGCTTAGGTCAGTGCTCCGCAACTGGTGTGCCGCGGCGCAATGCACCCAAAAAGAGAAAAATCATATAATTATATATAAGAAAAAAATAAAAGTATTCTGCATTTGCAATGATGAAAAATAAAATGGGTTTTGTTTCAAGTGTAAAACAAAAAATCCCACCGTATAAATTACACATTGCTGTATGTATTAGGAAGTAAGATGAGATGGCGAAGTTCCCCAGTGAGATTATTACAAACAAAGAATGAATGTATTAATACACATTATTGAGAGCCTTAAATAAGCATTTTTTTTATCACTTTGAAAAGATAAAAGGTTTCAATTGGCTTTTATTAAAAAATATATTAGTTACTGTTTCAAATTCATCAAATAAAAACAGCAAGTTTTGTTTATGAAATTTACATATTTCGGCTTATGGCGTGCCGTGAAATATTAATGAGTGCTTAAGTGTGCCGTGGGTGAGAAAAGGTTGCTAAGCACTGGCTTAGATGATTAATATAGCAAAATTTCACGTGCAAAATAATTTATTTAGAATACAGAACACACTTCTTCAAGTTATTGTTGTGTTTTTAGTGTTTACAAAAATATAATGCACCCTCATTGCCAAACATCAATGGTTGTATCGGCACTAAACATTTGAAAAATATACACTTAAAATAAAATTCAATTAATTTTTAATTTTTCAAATGCGCCATATTGAGGCTATTCCTACTGATGTCATAAGTGATTATGTTTAAAATATACAATTTTGGAAGTACAGTCTTCTTTAGACTTTTATAGTTTCGTTTGTTACAGGGCAGAAGAAACCCCCCCAATGCTGGAACCGGCCCTCCTTGCAGTCCTGGAGGAAAGAAAACACGTACTTCGACGCTACTCGCTTTCAACACGCCTTCCTCCTCGACAAATACTCCCAATATTCCTCCAAACAAACCCCACCCACACACTCGTAATCGTAGTGGATCTAATAATATTATGGCCTCCGTTCATCCACCGACAGGTAAATATTTTTTTGCTTATTTTTACCACTCTTAATATATAATACTCTAAAAAGCGTGTTAAATGATAACTGGTTATATGTCAGTCACTCATCCTCCTCTCTCGATCGGTAAGGAGAGCAGAATGGGTTTAGGAAAGTATGAACTGTTATCACTCTCCATATAACAGACGTTTGTTAAAAATTCACGTGTGAATGTGTCCATTCAAGGATTTGAACCTTCCACTGTGCAATGAATCAGAAGCCAATCTGCTTCGAGCCAAAGAGGGTTACCACTCTCACTGTGTTAACTGTCAATTCTTGGTGGAAAGATTTCGTGCCTGACATTCAGCTTTCAAATTTTGGTGTACTGAATTTGAATTATAATATGCAGTTTAAGCTTAAATTTTCATCTTTTTTGTATTTAGCCTAAAAAAAATAGCTTTGTGGTGTTACGAAGGTGTTAATAGTTTGAAGACCACCAATTTATTGTACATGCTTTTTATTCTAGATGTTTCTGTTCCATCGGATTCGGACAGCGAATGTGAATCGGATTCCAGTGGGCCCAGGCCTCCGAAAAGGTTAATGGAGGAAATTAAAGCGCCGCCGAAAGAGAAGTGTAAGTTGTTTTTCATCTGTCGCTTTTTTAATTTCAAAATGTTGTAAAATTGTTTCGTCAGTGGGTAAATGTGCTGTTTATTTTTACAGTGAGCCCCTCTGATCCAGGCGTGACTCTCTTGGACACCGTATTAGAAACGGAAAAAGAAAAAATGATAAAAATATCGAAAATAAGTAGAAGTCCTCAAATAAAAAGGAGCCTCGAAGGATCTCACGGTAGAATCAAAAGGACACGACTCAAACAAGAAGACAGTGATACTCCAAGAGGTTAGTGTTAACAATTTTTAAGTTGATTCAGAATGATTTAGTTTTTGTTGCATCGAAGAATTCTAATTGTTGGTAACGACATCGAAATGTTTTATATGTGAACCGTTCTTAACACTGTGTCATTGCAGGAAGGGATTTCGACCTCAATGAGATAAGATCAGAATTAAAAGGATTAGAAAAAACTGTAAAGCTGCCTGCAGTCGAAAGTATAAAGCTTGAACAGGAACCTCAATGTACAAAAGATGACTCCAATGTAGTAATCAAACTTGAAAAGACGCCTGAAAAAGTGCCTGATGATATTTACGAATTCAAGGAGCCGGAACCTTTCGAGTTTGAAGCCAGAAAATCTGAGGAAAAGAAGAAAAGGTTGCCCACTCACAGAATATTTAACGAGCTGCCGCACCTCAAACTCAGCCCTACCTCTTCGCCTGAGAGTACTAAATCGCCCGTGCGACATGAACCATCTCCGCCAAAGTCTCAATTCGATGTGGCTTTTGATGAGCTTTGCCAATCGGAGAACTATCAACATCCCGATGATGCCGAACGTACTGTGGAAAAAGAAGGCCGAGCGCTGTGCTTATTCGGTGACATGGCCGCCGACGACAGCGGTGACAGGCTTCTCATCTCTGAAGCCGAAGACTCCCAAGAACCTCTCTTTATTTTTAATCAGCAAGATATGTTCCCTGAAAAGCCATACCTACCCATTTTTAAGGGTTTCACTCCTGCTAAAAATCAAGAAACGTACTCTAAAAAAGATGCCAATAGCAAATTACGTGATACTGAAGATGACTTCACTAACAGTCCTGTGAAAGGTGAGCAATCTTCCGACGAAGACCCCATACATGCTGCAATACAGAGGGTCAACGCTCATCCGATGTCGGATGACAGCAACGACGGAGATCTACTCATTAAAACCCCCGCTACTCCGACCCCTCCCACTGGTGGCCTGCTTTCGGCTTTCTCTACTGATCCCGTATCTCCTGAAGCCGTCTCCCAGATATCGATGACTGACGATGAGCCGCAAGAGCCTGAAGATATTTCCCTGTCCAAAATTAAAATGGATGCTATCCAAATTGCTCCTAAAACCAAATTGGACTTGCCTGCAGGAATCCCAGCGAAGGAAGATACTGTGCTTGAAATCGCTAAAAAGAAAGATGTGCCTAAACAGGAAATCCAAATTGAGAAATGTTCTCCTGTGATAGCTGAAGATAGCGAATCAAATTTGGAATCTAAAAGCGAATCGGAAGCGGCTGCGCCTTTCGCTGATGTAATTTTGCCAGAGCCCCCTGCCGGATTTTTGATTCACAAAGAGGGCCCCTCTATAGCGGATAAAGTGTTACGAGCTATAAGCTCTGCTAAGAGGGCGGCCACTCCCCCATCCGCTAAGGAGACTCTCAAAAAAGGCTGCGACTCGGCTAAGATGCCTTCCGTGTCTTCACCCAAACGACAACCGTGCAAGGGAGTGCTGAGCGGAGACAGTGATGATCTTGTGATTTCTTGTGTTTCTTTACTCGACACGGCATCTGCGCTACAGAGGGCCAGCAATGCTGAGGCTCTGTTGCAAATGTCACAAAAGATTGAGTTGTCCAAGGCCATTACAAAAGTTGATTTTCCAAAATGTGACACGCTTTCACCCTCTGGCGACAGTGTTCCTTCGGTGAACGTATCCTCTGAGACAGATATTATACCTACTTTGGTAAAGAAAGATATATCTGAGCGAAGAAAGAGCACCGCCGAACCAGCATTGGCGGCCAAGAGTAATAAAGTCCTCAGTGAGACTATACAGAAGCTGTCCAGTCAAATAAGTCAACCCGCTCCGGCTATTCCGATGGCTGAGTACCAGACTGATGACAGGAGCGACACTACAGACAGTGATGATTCCGATCGAAGGTTTGTATAATTCATGAATTCAAAATTTTTCCACTTGAGACAGCAGTCTCTCAAACTCTCGAGTGGGAAAATTGATTGTGTTTTCTTTTTCAACTTTTTTCAATCTGACAAAATTGGTATCTCAAACTTATCTGGGGAAGGATCTATACCCGTTAATGGATCTTGTGAAAACCACTTTAGTGGTTAAAATATGTTACCAAGTAAACATGGAATATGTTTGATTTCTCTAAATGACATTTTTCGTAGATTTCTTATCTAGTAGATTGAAATGTATTATTTTCTGACTTCCTTACAATCCACATGAAAAGTCTTACTTCTATATATTGTTTGTTTGAATTAATAATTATTTCAAACAAACTGGAAGTATTGAGAAAATACAGACAGATTTTTTGACAATTTAAAATTAATCGTGATTGGTATTTTACGTTTTTGATTTAATTTTATATTATTTTTTTCTATTGCATTACTTCTGAATTTGCCTGATTACATTTGTGGTAATGATTATTATATTTTGTTTCATTATTGTAAATTAAATTCTAGACTGATCATTGATAAATTGAGCGAAGAAGAATCACAAAGTGGTATCAGTCTGTCGGAGAGCACTGTGTCGCGTCCTCCCAAAAGCCACGCGGACAAATCTCAGCCGCGCTGGAGCGTGACAGATTCCCAACAGGACATCGAGAATGACAAATCTTGCACCGCCCCCGACTCGTCGAACACCGCCAGCAAAGATGTCTGCATCACCAAGCAGCCGGAAGAAGATAGCAATATTTCTCTCCTTCTCTGCGAGGAAACTATCCCCGGAAGTCCGGCTCCCGAGAATCTGGGCGAAGGCGGGAAGAGTTCTTCTTCTAAACCTCGCTCCACCAGAAACTTGGAGATTCCTTTCGCATCCGCACCCAGTATTAGCCCGGATCAGGCTTCCAAGGAACCCATGTCTCTCAAAGGTAAAAATACTTTTCTGCAGTTTATATCTGTTTCTTTGTTATGTAATCATTTTCATATACAAATTTAAATAATCTCTGATTACCTTGCAGAATAATTTACTTGGATTTATAATTCTATTATTATAAGGTAAAAATATCAATGTATTTAGTTCTACAAGAATTGTAGGAGTTGGTTGATAGCTATTTCGGTTTCACGCCATCAATATAGTGCTGACCGAAATCGCAAGTAGCTATTAACCAATTCAAATTAATTCTTGTGGAACTAAATACTTTTATATTTTTACCTTATTATAATAGAGTTCTACCAAGTGAAGGCCAATTCAATTGATTAGCTATTATTGTTGCGATACCAAGATTTCAGGAAGAAGGAGAAATTTAATCATTCATAATAAATGATTTATTGCAGATTTGCCAAGAGAACCCTCCAGGGACTGCCGAGATGTTGGCGTCTTGAGAAATAATGAGCGAGATTGTATCGGTGGTAATAACACTGCTGATACGGTTTTGGACAATACGCCACCCATCACTCCCGACAGCAGTTTGGATAATATGTCTCCTAATAGGTAAAGGATATGAATTGCATAGGAGATTAAAAAAACAAAAAAAATTGGCCATATTGAATTGATAATTTAATAACGATAAACAAAGTATATTCCTCAGTTCTTGTTATAAAATATTGGAAGTAATCTGTTAACATCCTCAAAACGAGAGACGCTAAAATTTTTCATCTTTGTTTCCAAGGTTTTAGAAAAAAATAATTATGTTGTGCATCATCAATGTTCCTGTAGAGGTGAATAATTGATTTATGTCACAAGTCATCTTTGTTGTTGAAATATTCATGGATATCACTTTCTATCGTAGGCATAATTAGTTGGTAATTGTTACCTCCCCAGTAACAATTACTGAAGAAAATTTTTTCTTAAGGTAAAGTTGCTGCAAATCGTACACGCATATGTGTAGTTAGTATGTGCTGTCAGTTTTCATTGGGACTTCTCTTCATACCTAATCGAACAGTGTTCCTTGTTTCGGTTCCAATAATAAATCAACCATATGAAATGCCCGAGTATATGAGTTTTAATTTTTATCTACAGAGATCAACAGCTGTCTGACGGAGATATTCCTAGTGATTCAAAAATGAATGAGGAAGACAATAGACCATCAGGACCTTCCAAAAAGATGAATGAAGTGGAGAAAAGTAACTCTGGTAACTAGTCACTTTAAAATGTCACCATTTTCTACAACCAATCAGCTTTCCGTAGTTGTCACCTAACATCATTGTGATATTGATTTTAGCTAATGTTTGCTGCAAACTTGATTCGTACTATGGGGCTTCAGTAATAACAAAATTCATCACCAATTGAATCAAGTGATTCTCGGTAAAATTATAGTCTAGTCTTTCATATGTGGTTTTGAAAAGATTTTTAATTCCAATAATTCTTTTCCAGACATAGAGTTAAATAATAATAACAATTCAGTATAAATAACTCAAAACATTTCTATTTCGTTGAGACATTTTTAACATACAATAGCTACAATGCTAATTTAAAATAAATACAACTTTAAAAAAACGTTTGACAATGAAAGCTCCGATTATTTTATTGGTTGATTATCACCAATTGTCACATATGGTGACTTCACAGAATAACGATTTATGAAAACAAACCATGAAGTCAATTTTTTTTAATAAGCAGGCTGAATGTGTTTACATTGTCGAATGCTCTGCTTCCATTTTTATCATTGCGATTACTGTACATGAAATATGTTTGTAATTATATTGGAGTGTATTTTGTTATTTCACAGGTGTGAACATGAATCTCAGAAGCGGTGGAGAGAGTCCCGTCGGAATGTCCATAGGCATGCCTCGTAGAGGACGGCGTCCACGAAGTTGTCGAGTGAGCGAGAGCGAAGATCTCTCCTCCCTTTCCGTTCCCGCTCTTCTTTATTCAGGATCCCATCCGCCGCTCAAATATAATTTCTATGTAGATTTAGGTGAGATAGTAAAATGTTTTTCTATGAATATAACATCTAATTGTCGCTAGCATTAATATGCTCAAGATTGTGTTACACGAGTACTTGAACGTCATGGATAAATTTCTTGTCGTCAATGTTTGTTTTGTTTCCCAGATCCAGGCTTGGATGGTGCTTCCAGGATAGCTTTATTGACGTCGCGTCTTTCAGAGTTACGGAAAGCCTACCACAACGTGAAGGCTGAATTGGCAACTATTGACAGGAGACGAAAGAAACTGAGAAGAAAAGAAAGAGAAGGTATAATTTTTTCATTGTTTTTGTATTCCGGATGGTTTTTATCATTCCCTTTCTTCATATTCTTACAGTATGCACCATACACACTAGTCGTAATGGTGATTTCTAGATATTTTACACGTACGATACAGGCTAAAAGATTATCTACAAGAATATATATTTGGCCCAGCACTAAATTGTGAAAAGCTGACATTGCCACATTGTTAATTAATTTAAAGATTTGAGACATAAAGAATTTCCTGCCATGTTGACAGCAATGATCAATAGACCTTAAGCAATATCTACAGACAGTTGAACCCCGATCCATCCTTCTCGCATGCATCATTTTCCTCATTTTTCATTGGTTACGAGAGTTTCTGCATTTATCGTTTTTATTGAGTTGCCATTAAAAAATGATGACTCGGGTTTCCGCTGTAATTATTTTTTGCAAGATAAGAGGATTTTATAGTTTTGTAAAATATCTCCATTGTATATTTTCAATAACTTCAATCTCGGGTAATTTCCTCTGTTACACACCAGTGCTAGATTTAATTTTTATATTAAATCCCCGTATATAGTTTGTAGTGGTAAATCCAAATATTGAAATGATTGAATTGAATTTTCTTGCATTCAGTGCCATACTGAAAAAGATTCAATGCTATGTGAATAGTGAATGTAATTTAGACAATGTGCTTTATAATAAAATAGCTTTTTAGACAATTTAGAAGAATGCATTAACCCTTAAAGCTCAGATGAGACATGCATAGCACGCTCAAATTTGTTTTGAGATCTATGCTACACTTTTTCCTGCATGTTTACTGGAATATTTTTACTACCATTTTAAGTGTTATTATAATAGAAAATGATATCTCTGTTGATTTTCTACTTAAAATTTAGTTTTGAGAAATAGATCTAACTCGTGTTTGACCACTGAAAACATTGTATTTGAATGTTTTCATATTTAAATAATATAATGAATATAACAAAAATTTGTCAATCACTGCTCAAATAATAATACTTTGATGAATTGCGCGACAGCACTTCGAATTACTGGTATATATTAATGTTATTATATTTTTCGACCATGTTGCATAAGATATGAAGCAATGTTGCAATGCAAGCATCCCAATTTTTGTTTCTAATATATATTTTTTTGGTGTAAGAAATAGAGCATGGTTTAAACTTTTAAGAATATAAATATATACATTTATATACTATTCATATTATTTGATACTAATTTCCTTTATTTAGATCTAAAAAATCATTTTTAATTGAGAGTAGAAAAATAGTTTCGAAAATATATTCATAAAGATGGGTTAAATAACTACAAAAATAAGTATGCAAGAATGATATTTGATTCAGTAAGTATTGGAAAGTTCTGTTTCATATTGTATTGGGAAGTTTGAAAATGCCGTGATAGAATATTTCCTTCCAGACTGAGACATTATTTAATATCTGTTTTTCAAACATAGGCTACAACCTAACTTGAAATTTCAGTGTTAATATCTTGGTCTTTGGTCTAGAAAGTTTGGATCCGGCTTCCGATACAGTGAATCAAGACTTATACTCGGAATGGCTGTGGGGACACGTGTGAACTGGAAATCCACACTGTCGAAGAGAGAATTAAAGTTGCCAGCAATCGACACGGATGCTGGCCGCTCTAAACGGATAAGGTACAATATACTGTATCTTAAGTATCATATTTTGTGTGTCTTGAAATCGACATGAGATTAATTGACATTCCATGCACTGTTGTGTTCTTTTGTTGAGAGTTTTTATGACTTACATGTTTATCAGAATTCATACAAAAGCAATTATTATAATACATCAAATAAAATCTTGACATTCATTTCTACAAGCGTCATGGTCAATTGGTCCTTTTTACGGTTTTTTTTTTGTTGTTCATTGAATAGGTAAATTCTCCAGAGAACCAAACAATTATTAGACTTGTTGTTAACTGTCAATATGCATTTTGAAAATTTTGTGTTGTTTACTTTTAATCTTTGTTGCAATGAAATGTTTTATTTATAAAATAAATTAAATTAATTGTAAACTCCGTGTTTGGATTTAATTAGCTAGCTATCTTTGTTTATTTCGGATGTAATCGGCGGTAACTTTGTGGAAATTCCTTTTTAATAGAAAAATTAGAATCAATGTCTAGATTACAAATTAAAATCTTACGATACAGTCAGTCTGAAGATTCTTCTCAAAGAGGCGAAGCATTTGTCACAAACGGTAACACAATCAGTGGAATAACAAGGGTTATAAATTTTATATTAGCTTAGATATTGCTTATCATTTATTTCATCTAGTCTTAAATACAATTAATTGCAAATCAGCTGTGCATTCATTTATATTTTTATGATAAATGAGGATTTTCGTCTACATACATGTCACATGGAATACATGAAATGAAAAATATTCTTAGATCAAGGTCTATGGGCATGTAACTTAGAAAGTAGAAGACAAGACAGATTGCGCCTTCACGGAAGACCGAATGCAAAAATGAATGTGTAATGCTATTCCTTAATTCCTCATTATGTAAAAAGTATTTCATTTTACTTGTAAGCAGTTCTCCAACAATTATTGTTATATTTTAATCATGTGAGTTTCACCCCTTTTTAAGAGCGCAATTTAAGATAACATTAAGCATTTTAGCAGATTTAGTTAACGCTCTGAACTGAAAGGATGTTTATCTTCATTATGCATAATGTCTATCTTGATAAACCACATATTTACTGGAAAGATTAAGAACGTAATAAACAGTCAATTTTTTTGGAAATTGATACAAATGCTTCATTATTTTTATGTTATAATAATGGTCGTCGAAAGGAGGTTATATTACTTGAAATTGATGCACTAGTTGTTACAGTATGACATTTGGTGGAAGAAATTTCACCGTAAACAGTGTGGATTTTGACTTGTTAATTGTCAATCAATCAGTATAAATTTAACAAACATTTCGGGATGTGGCACGGATGTCAGTATTGCCAGTTTCAAGTAGCTGAACAAAAGAAACAATCTATTAGGTGTGGCCATACTTATGCCGTAGTGTTATATTGTACTTACCGATCTTTTCTTTTTCTTTCAGCTGTGAAAGCTGCGAAGGCGGCCTGTTCGTGATGATAGTAAAAGAGTCGTATTGAAGAAAATATATGTGTAATAGTTTTGATTAGAAATGTGATATGGGATTATATCTGATGTAGTTAAATAAACTGGAGTTTATATTTAGTTTTAAAGTTTTGGTACTATTTTGTATATAACGACTATAATAGAGACTGTGTGTGTATTTATGTCATGTTTTATAAATATTTTACATGAATATTCCCTACATCACTTATGTTAATTTGTATAAAAAGTTATTAAAACAAATTAAATATTATATTTAACTTAATTGTTTACTGTCACACTCATGTCTTACTTCTGTCGAGTATTAGCAGTGGGTTGTATTTCAAAATATATGTTTTTTGAAAGTACGAATTATATTCTATTTCTTCCGCTTATCCTTCATTCCTTATACCTGCAGACTAATCAAAAAGTGTCACAAAATGTGTTTTAATAGTTTTCGTGTTGTCTCGTCGGCGACTGGGTACATTTTGTGCTAGAAGAAAATGGCTGTACGAGTTACATACTTAATTTCAAATATGATGCTATTTGCTTACAGATAGCTGGAGTCAACCCGTTTACATGATAACAAAAATGGATTTTTTCGCCTTCTGAAATTTCCTATATTTATTTATTCATTGTTGTGTAGTTAAAAGAAGACCCATTATGCAAAGGGCTCCCAACATTTTTTGCTCCATTCCCCCTTTCGCCAATGTTCAGAATATAATTCCCCCCTTCTCAGTCTAACACCGTGCCTTGCCTGGACGAAGTCAACGCGAGGCGATGTTGGAGATTTGAATCGATATATGACGAAAAGTGGTGAAGCGTCAGTGCTCTCCTATGTGCAAGCGCCCCACCGTGTGAACTAACGCAAAACACATCGCCGTGTTCACTTTGCATGAAAATATAAAATGAGCTGATCGCTTCCCAAAAGCGGCTGCATTTCTTCGTCACCTCTCACGTACGACACTCCCATTGGCGGAGAATGATTGGTATTTTCGAGCTACGCCGCGCCGCCTCACGTTCGCAAAGACTTCGTCCACCTAAGTCGGCCCATAACTCTTCCTCAAAAGGTGCATTCCAAATATGGGTGTATGTTGTATTAAAATTTTTCAATAAACTGCAATAAGTCCCCCCTGGAACTCTAAAATTCACCCCTTGGGGGAATTCCCCGTCGGTTGGGAACTCCTGCATTACGCAAATGACAAGTTATAAAACCTTAGTGTATACAATTATAATGTGCATAATAAAATGATAAACTGCAATAGCATGATCTGTAAACAGTTGCTAGTACCAAAACATATTAAACATTTAATTTCAAAGTTTTTGTTATAGATTTATGCTACAAAATTAGAAAAAAAACAGTTTGTAGTCTAAATTCGATAATGCATAAGAAAGTTTATTTTTTCCGAAATATTCGAAGAAATACTTTTCCATCGGCATCATCATTGGCAGACTTGTTATAGAGGGACAAATCAATTCATGCCAAAACAATTCCCCAGACGATCATCGGGGACATGCAGATTAATACTTTCCAGCATGGCGGAAACAGGCGAGATGGGAACACAGCACTGGGTATAATAACTTGAAGGGTTCAGAAAACAACGGATCACCCTTGAGTTAAGTGCTGGCGGGTACTCATTGGAAGCAGGTGGGTTACTACTTACCCCCACAATTGTTATTCAGAGAAGAGTACAAATTGTATGACTCTTAGAAATCCCCCTTGTTATTGCAAAGAAGATTAATAACCAACCGTTTGAAAATTACATGCTCCCTGAATGCCCATGACTGTAATATATTCATTATTTCCGAGATCGATAGTGAAATATTTTCATCCCAAGCTTCAAAACAATATTACACTCAATCCTTTTTTTACGCGATACATTGGTTCCAGTAATTAACGCGTGAAACAAAGTTGCATAAAAAAATTCATAACTTCTATGTAATTTCGTATAAGAAGATTTAAAGAATGTATGGAAAACTAAACCTTTAATTACCCTAAAATGAAACGAAAAAAGGTAAGATTTTTTTTGTTGAAAATATATGTAGCCAAATGCAAAATAAGAGTATGCATCTGGTTAGCAACTGTCACCAGCGGACACGTGTTTTGGGGAAGTAAAGATATTAACTAATCTTAGGTGACTAAATTTTTAATAGTTTTTTTATTTTTTATAACTATTTTATGATATACTAATTTTCAGGTACGTGTTAATATAAAAATGCAAATTAAATCAGATAAAATTATATAAACTTTCATATTGGAGTCACTCGCTGCTTTTGCTAGTGACTCTGTTACTCCGAACATTCGTGTGCGATTTTTTGAACGGGCTTGTTGAATTTCACTCGAATTTAAATATTGCTCTGATACGTTTGATGAAACGCTTTTTCTTTAAAAAAATAATCGCGTAAAAGTGAATATATCGCGTAAAAAAAGGAACTGTGCCATCCAAAAAACTCGCTTAAAAGTGAAATCACGCAAATAAAAAACATGTCTGGATTTCATTATCATTTGAAAAAGACATTTTAACATTTATAATGATTAACAGCCAGACTAGACTACGACGTGAGTTTTAATGCCCACATTCCGGGAGCTTTCAGAGTTTAAGTGAAGAGTTATTTTACCTGTCAATGCTGAATCTGTATGACGTATATAATTACATGGATATAACTCAGCAACCCATTTAAAACATCAACGGCGTAAAAATGACGTTGCGAGTTGGTAAGATCGAACAATGGAGACTCCGAATACGGGATACTCCATTTCATTTTGTTAAATCAGTGGTTTCCAAACTTATTATGCCCATGGACCCTTTCTTAAAGCAGAAACCTGACCATGAACCCCTAAGTAAAGTAACTACATAACTGAATAATAGAAAAATTATAAATTTAATTTTGATGTCCCGAATGGTAAATGGTGATTTAAAAATAATATATAAATAAAACATTTTGATATTTAAAGTATGATGGGTTCATAACTGTACTAAATCCAGGTTCCACTAAATAGGAAAACGGGAAATCAATCAACAGCCTCTGTAAATTACCCATAATGCAGGATATAAAATTGGTATCTGTTTTTGTAACCAGAATTTGTGGTAGTCTTGTTCAAACATTGGTTTCCGTTCCTCATTTGTGGATAATTCAATAAATTGCTCCTTTATTAGTATGGATTCATCTCAGTTTGCGGGTCAAGTTTCTACCATTTTAATTATTGATATTTATTTTAACTTTCATTATAATGAAAATGTGTCACAAATACTTTTTTAAATAAAACCTTTCACGGACCCCCTGACGTTGTCCACACACCGAAACTATTTTTAATTCGCCACAGACCCCCTCAGCGGTTACAAGGACCCCTAGAGGTCCGTAGGAATCAAGTTGGGTACAACTGTGTTAAATGATAAATAGATTCTTATATTATTTTGTTACGGTCTTACCAATTCACATTAAAATTTTCCGAAGAGGAAGAAGTGTGAGCGTCCGTCCATTCATCTGTTCTTTGTACTCAAGCTGGCTTATTGATTAAAACGGTTTATGGCTTCTAATTAATCAAATATTAGATAATACGGATTGTCACAGTCTTCGAAAGGTTTACCGCGTCATTCTGACTTGTTATCAGAAGATCTCCTTTAATTCAGTTACAGTTAAAGCATGACTATCGGGGTTCAAATATCAATCCCGTGCAGCTCCGCGTCGGTTCACAAGTTTATGTTGGAATGCGGCCGTGAAATCAGTGTCAGCTTTCACATAAAACGGGACAAACAATTTGTAATAATTTCCTAGACATTGAATTGAACATTTGCTCATTAATTTAAGTGCAAGCTTTCAAATCTTTGGCTCTTGAGAAATTCCCAATCACAAACACTATAAGATACGAATCATGTTTTAACGCCACTGGATATAATCTCGTGAAAAATTGACGATTTTAAGCTATGATGGGTGGAGAAAGGCTAGGTAACTGATGATAGGGGACAAGAAAAAAATCATTAAATACCTAAATTATTGACAAATGCGATACTATTAATCTCTCAGCGAGATTATAAATGATGTGAAAGGACTTTTTCGATGATTTTATATTTTCTCCAATCGGATAATTTATTGGAGAGGTTCTTGCTTAGGGGGTATTTGATTGATGAACCAATAGAAGAAAATTCAACTTTTTCTGGGAGATATAAAATATGACAACGGTATGGCAAGTGAATAGAGAAATCAAAGTACCGTTCGCACCCCACGATTGCCAAAGAATCAAGGGCGGAACATTATATTAAATATTGTAAACGTATATTATTTTTAAATCTGATCGTTCTTAAAAAATGCATATTAATATAGTTCTCGACAAGGACTTTCTGCAAATCAATTGCTTAATTTTTCTTTTCGACGAGGGTAAAGATATTATAATGATGAGACTGGAAGAGGACTTGTCGTAAACGTATTCGTCTTTCTATATCCAGTTTTTTTAATGATTGAATAGGGAAGCAAGTGAACCTTTCTTTCCATCCGATGTTGAGCTAATCTTAGTTGTTGGCCCGAGATTCGCATTCATATTTTAGGGCTATTAAAACAGGTCAACTTATTATACTATCGAAGCCGAAAGATTTACATATTTTCAGCTCCATATTGGGATAGAATTATGTATGTTCCTCATTTTGGCAAAAAAACCTTGAGAAGGAAATACTAGTTTAAATCGATGTTGAATATTTATATTTATGTACATTATATACTTAAAAGTGTATTGTTAATTTTGATGACCGCTAACTAATCAATACATCGGAATAGATGATTTATTTTATTTCACTTAAATGTATAATGCTTGTATTCCCACATGTCTTTTCATGAAGAATTTTCAAATTTTAATGATTTTGTTTTATCAGACGATGAAGGTAAATTTTTTTGATAAATGCTCAGAGTACTACACCGGCGATTAATTTTTTTTGTCACATGTAGGGTAGTAATATAATATACCCTACACCCAGTAGCCGCACATCAAATCCTCAAATAAACAACTTAACTATAATAATAATTGACATAGTTTGCCTGCTACAAGTAACAACTTGTGACCTACATAAGTTCATAATTTTTTTTGTTAACCGTTTATCGTGTGCTTTGTATTGTTTCCTGGAGAGTTCTTGCGTTCAAGTGGATCTGTAGAGAAGAAAGTGATACCGAATTTATCATATAACCTAAAATTCATTGGGTGTTATAACGCATACTCCACCCTTGTGCCAACAATAGCTAGGTATGTCCATTAAACACCCTTATAAGAATACTTCAGTCTTTTGATCAGAGAGTAATGAATCTTTTTTTTGCTAAGACATGAAATAATTTATGGGTTTCATCTTTCTTTCGAGATTTTATGAATGCATACTTACTTAGACAATGGATCTGCGTCAATGATCTGAAACATAGAATATGATCAAATCGTTACCTTAGTTTGAAAATGTACTGACTGCATTCATTCTTTGTTTTGAACCACGTATCGAAAGAGCTTTGTAAATGCATTATATTTATTACATGAAGAGAAATAAGCATTTTTAAAACAATGTATAGATTCTGTATACTTAACGTGTACTGAAAATGATGTTTTTTAAAGTCCTCTTCTCTTATAGTGAAAATATCATTAGCCAATGTTGATTCAAATGACATTATAAGCTGGCAATATTTTGCTGTATGCCCTGCAGTTTTAACTCATTCAAATGATTGGTAATATCTGTTATAGTCCCGTATCTGAAACATGAGAATTTCAGGAGGGCATTTGAAAGGTTCATAACGCAACTCACCATCACCGACTTTCGATAAAAACAGTTTTTACTCTCTCCTGAACAATTTCAATTTTGAGGGTTACGTCGATTGCCAAAAAAATTGTCGATATTATAAATACTATGGCTTCTGTGGCGTCATTATGTACTAATTATTGATCTACAACGTCTAAACCATTGTTCACCGAAATGCAAATATTTTGACAGTATTTGGCACTGAGGAGCTTTATCCAACAGTGGATAGATAATCTGCTAATAATTTTAATAATATATTTATTATTTACCGACGTAAAAGCGTAGTTATAGTTGGTCGGAAAATTATATACGATTATAATATTAATTTACCGCATGTCTTAGCATTGGGGCTATCGCGATGATAATTTATATGTGATGCGTGCCAAATTTATACGTAGCTATGGTACCACACTATTAACACAGCACATATTAGTAATAGGTAATTATTCGAGCATTCTCGAGAGATAACAGTTTGAAAGCGTGATGAATGAGCTATATTTAAAATGAGAGACGTTCTGGAAAGCAAAATTAGATATTCGAGAATACTTGTTGATAAAATTAATGCGACATTTATAAATGAGATAAAGCTGATTTTAAATGAGGTATGCATATAAAAAGTAGCAGCGGAAACCGGCAACACATAAAGCTCATAGAATTTTATATATATGTATTGATAATATTAATGTATAGAATTGTATATAGACGTAAGTTTATGAGAAAAAAACACATTATAGTACATTCAGTTTGAGTTCTATTGTGTACTCGAATGCCTGAAGATGCCGAAAGGTGAAACAAGGATCGTTAATGACGAAATACATGGAAATGTATTATTAATTTGAACAATTCAAATGAAGATTTTGTAATGTTGCACATTACAAATTATATGTATATTTATGGAATAGTTTGGATTATGTATTCCAACCAAAATTTAATAATTGGAAGTCCACGCAATGGCAATTTTGTGTTAATTGCGGCGGCGCGACTTAACCAATCAAGTCGTGCCGTGGTGGACAAGAAAGAACCAATAAGGTCATTTCAAATTGAATAATAATTAAGCCAGAATAGAAGCGACGAAATTATAAGATACTTCAGGTCTGGCGTTCAACCGCAGAGGTGGTCCTCCAAGGGCTACCCAAACGAGCAGCGCACTGATGGAAGTCATCCGATCCTGATGGAGCAACAACATCTCTATCAGTATCATATTTATATTTCTTTTGTTATTTTTTATTGTATTAACTTAAGCTATGGTCATTCCATATGTTGTGCATATTGCAACATTTAAATGTAAAATCTTATTTTTTTGTTAAACACGAGGTAACTCTAACTTTTTGTATTAATTTGTGATAATTCATTGTTGTATATTAAAATTTAATTTATCACAATTCTTAGCATTTTATTTATTAAAAATTAATTTTCGTCTGAAAATCTGTTTTCAGACTGGCGCCCATGCATTTATATTTATTTATAGTTTTCTAAATACTCGTGTTTCTTTAACCTTTTTACTTAGGGCACTTTTTGTCATATAACTTTTATAATATCTCTGTTAATTGCAGAAGGGTTCTTACATCCCACGCCACGAGATTATTGTTGTAAAATCTTGCCTTCCGACGAGCTAGTTTCTTTTAAATTAATGATGATAGCATATAGTGCGAAGTGGAGGTAAACCATTTTGCTTCCACTGTACTGTTTTGCTTCATCTTAATTATCCTTCTAAATTTAACGTAAAATCATTTCGATTCGATCTATGCGCGTTTTTTCAATTCTTTTTTATATTGACATTATTTATTAGTTTTTCTATATACCCGTGTTTTCTATATTTATATTCTTTACGTCTCTATTTCATATATGACAATTTCTGTTGAAAAATTGTTATCAACGTGGCCTATAGCTGATGATAACAGTACAGCCATATGGTTGAATAATAATATTTGCACTAGCTTATTGGTTATAAAGTTATGTTTCACTGTGCAAAACAGCAAAATTTATTCAGCATTCATTGACGATGAAAAAACTGCATATTTCTTTTCGTATAAATTTATTAATAACCGTTCTACCGCACATTTTTTATCTATGGATAGAGAGAAAAACTGTTATCATCGGAGGAAATTTTTATTCTTTCTATTTTAGCAAAGTCATGACAATATTTTTATTCAAAGAAGACGATTTTCTTGAAAATTTGTACTGACGAATGAAAGATATATACGTGGGGTGAAAAAATTAAGGGGAGCTTCAAGAAAAAGTGCGTAGTAATGCAAGAAAAACTATTTAATTTTAACATAGTACAATGACGATTCGTTACAGTAAAAAATATTTTTAATTTAATTAATTTTATATTAATGTTTGACATAAGCAGTACAGGTGTTTTTATATTTCGATTCTGGATAATATTGAGAAAAATTTCTAAGAAATTATTATTCTAGTCAGTCTACCCTTGGGTCAATAATATTATAATTCATAACTAATCAAAATCAACATTTTCGAATGAAAAATGCTTCATACTATTCATGCGACAATCCGAGATGGCTTCACGAAACAACGCTGAGCTCTTTTTTATTTTATTTCTTACTCTCTTCCAAATTGAGAGGTTGAGTGAGTGAACGAAAAAACAGTTCTCGTAAAAAAACTTCTGTTGAGATACTCCATTAGGAGTCCTACGTTGAGAGCAGACATGTTTGAAATAAAAATCAATTTAGCCGTAGGATATTGGAGGTTGGAGGTAAAGAATTAAATGATTAAGTGGAGTTTCTTTGACTGTGGTCTATATTTTCAAATAATCAAATTGAAAAAAATGCCATACTGAAAAGTGGTAGGCGGGGAGATTTTTCAGTTAGTCTAAGACCCACTTAAGGTACCTATTCAATTCATAGTGTCGATGAACACACATTTTCATTTGTTGCTATTGTCGAACCAAGATATTGCAAACAACGTTTGGTTTGATTTTTCGTTATTAGAAAGAGTTAAAACATTTTTTACATTATCTATTGTAAAAAACGGATTGAAAAAAAGAGTAATATCTGGTAATACTTTTACAGGATGTGGTGACGTCCCTTTTTCAGCTGGCGATCGCTGTGCTGCAGAAACTTTTTGATTAATTACCAGAATACGGACGTGGAAATCGATCCATCTTCCGTCAATGAAAAGGTAACAATATTTTGTGAATTTTTAAAATTATTATTGTATCGTAATTTGCAAGCGATGTGTACTTGAATTTTATTAATCATGTAATTTCTCAATTTTAATACTTTAACATAAAATGGGAATTGACGGATCATCTAAACCAGTATTTCTCAACGCTAGACTCCAATTTATTATACTATTGTAACTATTCTATTTATAATGCGTTTCCTCTTTTTTACTCGTTGTCACATTTTTGCATATTCCAAAGGCATAAACAGGCAAGTCAATGTCAGTTGAGCTGTAGGTGAAAGAAAATATACAGAGAAAATGGCGTTTATCCATTGAAACGGAATATAATTTAGTTGTTTTATGCTGAACGAATTATATCCTAAAAGAAACAGAAAACTATTTTTTTGCTATGGAAGTATGTTAAGAAAGATTAAACAAGCTAGCATTTTATGCCCTATGTATATAATACAAATCGTGTTCCTTTCTGGTCTTGAAATTTTATCCTACTCGTTTGCGCGACCAAGGGCACTAAACCACCGAATGGAAACTTCCATACATTGATTTTTTCTACCAAAAGCATAGAGCTTTGTAATGTTTCATTCCTTCCCACGCATTCCCATCCAATTTTGAAAATGGGAGCAGGTTGTACGATTAGCAAACTCGTACTTCTTTCCTAACCCCATCCTTTTTTCCTTTTCCTCTTTTAAAACCAGTTCACATTGAAAGCCGACATGGCTTAAAGATATACATCTATCGTTCTTGTCTACTTAAGCATTCATTCTTATTTTTCCGAGAGCGCAGAGTAAAAATAGAAATTTGTTTTCACTGTGTAAATTCCAATTAAAACTCTAATAAATATAATGTCTAAGCATGCTTTGATTATTTTACCTTATCGCTTTTTTCATCCTTAGTTTTACTTGTTTAATTTATTAAATTAGAATTTACGTGGTATAACTCCATTATAATAGGAAAGCATATCAAAGTATTTAGTTCTACAAAAACAAATCAACCAAATCTACAAAAACAAATCAAGTTCAACAAATTTATTATTTTTTTGAAAGTCATATCTTAATTGTAATTAAGTAATTTCCATGACAAGAGGTGATTCGATGAGAGTTCTGGGCACAATTCACGGCTGGGCCGTACCACACACGATAGTGGCAGTTTCGGTATTTTAATCCCCTATTCCAACTGATATATTTCCTTGATTGCATTGGCTTTTACTTGGTAGTGCTCCATTATAATAGGATAAATATGAAAGTATTTCGTTCTATAATTAGTTGATAACTATGTGGCTATGACGTCATCATCAGAACTATGCTTAAAATTGTAGCTTAGCTATATTATATTTACACTGTTTAGAAGATATAGTTAATATTAAGCGTATAATCCGAAATAGCTTACTAAGAAATACTTTGATATTTTATCACATTACCTGTTTAATGTATATATTTAATGATTTTATTACCAAGGTATCTCAAGTTAAGCGTCAAATAAATGAAAGCACATAAATATATTCGATGTGTGAGTTGAAACACAGAGATTTGAACATCGAGAAAACTGTAAATGGCATGAATATTCGCGGTATCATTGTGGCTTGAGCGAAGCCAGGAGCGGATTAAAAAAACGTTTTCAAACGGTGAACTAACGCCCACGCTACGTACATACAAAAAGTTGGCTTTTTTCAGTGGCTTCTCGTTACACAAGCATGCCAATTTAATAGAAATAAAAAAAATCGTAATTCTGATGGGATTAAAAAGATTTTACTCTAGCTTTCATCAACTTAATATTTTTATTTGAATCTTTCCGTTTGATTTTGTTGTAATCGCGAATTTTTTTAAGACGTTTTTATGAGTGGAGCATATCGATTGCCCAGTTCCGTAGGACGATTAGTCAAAAATTTGATGTTTTGAGTTAAGTTATTATATTCGAACAACGCTTTTCTAGAATTCCATGAAAGTACAGCTTGTAAAATGTACAGGTTTTCTCTCAAAAGGCAGATATTTGCACATGGACATCAGCAAAATTAAATAATTTTGTCAGTTTCATATACATACATATCGAAATATATTTTTGTGAATTGTGGCGTTCCATAAAGAAACAACCTTTAACCCTAAAACTATAAACTGTTGACCACCTATTTGAATAAAAAAGTAATACAAATAATAAGCCATCACTTTTTACGAGTCAGTTTAGATGAATTAAAACTTTGATTGGCCATATGTGTAAAACTACCAATTTCTAGTTCACTATGGAACTAGGCCATCAATATGTAGACTTATATTTAATTTTTTTATTTAGAGAAATTGTTTGAACGAGAACTAGTCGTAAATCAGTCACCCAATCTCTCTTTTCAGAAAGGGTATCGAATGTAGGATGTAGTTACTAAACACTGGTACAGAGGTAACGTTCCGCCCTCCATATATCCTGTTTTTACGTTCGGCTAAAAAGGTATGAAACCATAGCAGAAGTAAGTATATGATTTTGCATTTGACCATTTTTTATATGAAATTGAGGATTTGACCACTTTTGAGACAAAATCATGTGAATTTGTTCTCCTTTTATATAAAGTTTTTACTCGCCCACTACAAGTCGCCAGCCATTACTGTTCATTAATATGAATTAAGCATAGTTCATGAGACACTCTTGGTGAATGTTGTTGGATTTGTTCAAGATTGTTTAATTATTTCTGTAGATGTTATATCAGAGTTTCACACTACATACTCAGTTAAAAAAAGCTAAATATTGATTGACCAATTATGATAACAGACAGCACATATTAAAAATTGAATTGCAAGTAGTTTATTCCAACTCATCTAAATAATTTACTTTGTTCATTTGCGATTCACATTTGGTATAAAACAAAGACAGACTATGCTTAAATGGTAGTCTCAATTACATATCATTGATTGCGGTTAGTTAAGCACGTTTACGGACAACTGATATTATGTCATCGACATCGGACAATAGCCCACACAGAAACTTCATCGCAAAAATTTTATAGCAAGAAAACTCTTCACACTGGTAATTGAACGATCGAACTAACGTCTGTTATTTTGAATTAATAATATTTAAAATTAAAATCATTAATATTTAGGTATACATAAATATCTTTTATCGGCGTCCGTGGAGCAGTTGGTAGCGTTGTTGACTACGGTTACGGATGTCTCGGGTTCAATTCCCGGTCCGGACGGTTTTCATTAGTTGATCTTTCAATCGATGTATGGATTTCTGTTCGTAGTCTGAGTGTTTGTGATGTCTAAAGCTCCTTCCCACCCATCCTATCCTCACAGGGCGTAGCGAGAGCGATTAGCTAACCACTAGTCCTGTCCTAGCGCTATCCTTCTATTCCTACTCTGTTTGAAAATAGAGAGGTTGAGCAACTGAGTAACGAGCAGTTCTCATATAAACATTCTGTTAAGATACCTCCATTAGGAGACCATATGCTCCACATTGGGAGCGGACATGGAAAAAAAATCTTACATATAATAGCCCATACCTAAGCGTTCGCGGTGTATAATAAAGTAAAATGTTATGTAATGCACACAGCCTTACGACGTACTAGCTACTTTAGACATTCAGTATTTCAATACGGGTACGGTTTTACTAGTATTATATAAAAGCCGAAGAATAGACGAGAAGTATGAAATACTTCTCGTCTATTTTAGAAAATTTATGGAAAAATTATTTTATAATAGGTAAGCAGCTGTCAACCTTTTTAATTTTGGATAAGAAAGAAACACATTATAAAGATTTTACATGTCACATCTAGAAACATAGCCAGTGAAATTACAATGTTTTCAATTTTAATTTACTATTAAAAATTAATTTACGCAAATCTATTACCGAGCCCATCGAAAAGAACAATAGTAATAATAATTTTTTTATATTCGTCAATGTTTTGTAAACAGGACAATTCAATCATTTTAGCAAAGTCAAGATGTAAAATGGCAAACTTTCGATTCCTTCTAGGCTTTGTTTTAAACATGTTGGTAGCGTTATAAAAATCCATACATAATTAATAAAGTAATTTAAAAAAATTGAAAGGCTTCACTTTTTTCCAAACACTGACGATATGTAATGCAATTATGCTTGCAATAATTTACGACGTGAGTAGTGAATGTACGAAATGAGTTTTCCGTGTGTGCAATTGTCCATGCTCAATTTCATTTGAAAGTTTTTTGTGACATAGTAAGAGACTGACCATAACGCAGAGTGCATAACGAACCGAAATAATAACATATCCAATAATAAATCGACGATTTCCTCGATTCAGCTCTGTAGTAAGCGAGTGCCTAGATTTCCCCCTAACCATGTTTCCCTTTTAAAAGGATTTCCGCGTTATTTCTTAGCCATCTATATACTTCTCTTCAGTTTATCGCCTGTTCTCTATTCCGCCATATCTCACAGCCTCTTGCAGGAAAAACAATGATTCCATCACATTTTAAAAAGCTGTCAGAAAACAGATTATATCGTGCGCCAAGCATTGATGTAGAAATTTCAAACGTGAGAGAAATTTGCAAAAAAATAAAACTTTACAAAATGTAAAAATCAATTTATATAACAAAAACAGTACAACCTCAATATAGGACGAAATAAGGACGAAATTTCCCGTCAAAAGTTAAAAATGCTACAAAAATCCTGTAAATGGTATAAATCACTTTAAATAATAAGAATCACCGCTCGTCAACAATGTTTTGCACAAATCAATATATCATCTACAGCAATTAATTATTAGCTTCTTTCGTAGTTATTTTTACTGAAATCTTCATATGAGCGAATTAGCCACATGACAGGTAGAAACAAAACTGGAAGCAAAATATGTAACGTAATTCGAACGATATAATTTCAAATCCTTGATTGACGTATCAAAATAATGTCAGAATATTAGAGTGTTGCCATTCGCGAATGATGTTGAAACGGTGCGGTTTACTAAACTCGTAATAATTTTGATGCATGTTTAATTATTTGCGCATTAGCGGCGAGGGATGGAACTACTCGTACTTGTACAACACTGCGAGCGTAACAGATTAATCGTCCATTAAGTATTATAATATCAAACGGCTCTGCCTTGCACCACGACAGCAGTGGCGGCAACAACATGTTCGCGTAAACAGAATTTTCAATTTGAATAATTTCAGGAATTAAACATGAGGTTATTTGAGGTTAGCCACCGTCACAACCTATTTCGTTTTATTTTTATTTACTAGCTCTCTAGTTCCAAAAATGTACTAAACATAATAATATAACCAGTTGAGAGTTATAAAGTCTGCTCGACGGGGAGGTGGAGCGTCAACACACTTTGACTGCCCCAGGTCCGGCGTGGTGACAAGGATAATTCACAGGTTCCTTCGTCTATTAAAACCCGCCTGTAAGTTTACTTACTCTTTAATTGCAGTTAGTTTGTATTAATAAATTCCTCGAAGTCAGTAACAGATACACAAACAGAGTTTAAAGTACACAATTTCAATTTAAAAACGCAGCAAGTGGTTTTACGATAGGATCGCAATTTCGAACTAAGCCGTGGCTTTGTCAGCGACCGACAGCCAGCTCCTCTGGTACACCGAGTGCCAAGTGACCGTTTCTCTAACGGTCGCCCGCTTTCTGTTTACTGCTAACGGTACAAAAATAACGGTAAACAAACAAATATGACACATTTTTTTGAACGCCTTAGCAGAGACATTACATATTAAATTTGCATGAATATTAAGAGTCTGTAGACGGGTTTTGGAGACCCCTGTCCGCCCCGTCAGTACGGGGCGGTGTCACAGTTTTATAAATGAGTTAATAGCTACACGTCTGATTGATATATAAATTTAAAAAATAAAATTGAAACCGATAAATGTATTATTCTATTATTTGTAGACTTTTGAATTTTCAGATATCACAAAGCGTGCCATTTAGCGTTAATCCTTATTTGTTTCCAAATGCGATATTTATATTACTGCGGTGCTTAATTTAATGAAAACTGTAGTGCATTAATGCTTTGGTATGTAAGTAGAAAGCAAAATTCATTCTACATCATTATCAACATACACTTAAGGCAAATTGAATCATTAACTCAATCAACGCACACACCTGTTTGTTGTTAAGAAAGATTTGTGATATCCAATTAGGGGGAGGAAAGCATTTAAATTGCACACCATTTGTAGAATGGCAATAATTTATATAATTTATTGTACTCGCACGCCTGTGGTATTTTGGAGAGCAGCGTCATCTATTTTCGCGCGAGTGAAGCGAAAATTATGGCGGGAAACTTTAACGAATGTTGCCATCGCATCGTGCAAATACAAACTGTCGCGCCGCCACTCGACAAACTGAAGGAAACGTGTTTATTATCAAGCGCATGTTATGCCAACCAACCCGTTCTATTAATTTATCAAGTGTTTATGCCTTCGTTTTCAGAATATTCCTGTTAACACATTTTATAAAATCAATTATGTAATATGTATATTTTTAGTGAGTTTATGTTTTTTTTTACCATCGTCTTAATTATAGACTGATTTTAGAAAGAGTGTGGGCGATATGAAATAACTCGGTTACCGTCTTGAAGAATACTGAAACCCAGACAGTGAAGTCAAGATCGTAATAAAGAAATACTTTTGAAAATATCAGAAATCACTTCTGTAATAGAGACATACATCTGGGCACAAAATGTCAGCCACTGTGGTCTAGTGGTAACATCTTAACCCTAGCGATCAGGTGGGTGTGGGTTCCCGAGAAGTCCCATGAAGGCCGAGATCAAATAAAAGTTTGAGATTCTGGACGTCATGGTTGTTTGTGATGTTTTTATCTCAAGGTGATCTCTAGTTACCTGGCATAATCTCACTGTACATATACATGTATTCCATCACTAACGACCCGGGTTTTGCCTTTTGGCATCTTCAGGCATTCGAGCATACGAATGAACTCGATCTGACTGAAATACACGGAAATGTAGAAAATCTTAACAATTCAAATTTGATATTGAAATTCCATCAAGCACCCTCAGTCGATATCTTAAATTAAATTATAATCTTACTGAATTTATCTAATCACTTTTAAGGTGTTAACTGTCAATTCTTAGTGGAAAGACATTATATTTTATAAAAATAAAACACAATTCATTTTTACTACTTACACATATTTATAATGATAAGGACCGGTTTCGCTCATCACGAGCATTATCAACTGATCAGTTACAAATGAATAGTGTTTTATTTTTTAAAATAGAATTTATCTAACTTGATTTAGAATTTCAAAATGCTTGGTGCATCGGCAATTGATTATAAGTTTTAATGTCAAATATTTTTTTAATGAAAATCGGATGCTGCATCATGTCCATATTTAACTAAGGAGTCAACGTCTTGACGTGACAGGGTCAGATCTTTAACAGTTTTGAGACTTTGAAATGAGGCTATAAAAGTGTTCTTATCACGTTAACATTAATGAGTAAATGTAATAATGAGCCTATGAGTCGATATATCTATCTTACAGCAATAATTAAAAGTAGAAAATTTGCTTACTCCTGTCATATTTCCCGCAATGACAAAATTATTCGAAATTCAAAGGAAAAATTGGACGGCAGTAGACGATTAGCTTGAGTATGCAACCTCCGTAAGAAGCACATTATAAAAGTTAATAGCGATATATAATTATACCAACTATTGGAAGACATACTGTGATTTGGACTGTAATTTTCGATGGAAGATAAGTAAGACGACATTGAGAGAAGAGGATGCCGTATGGAAGCACTTTTAGAAACCGCATTGTAAGCTATAGATAGGTGTACAGAGCTTTCGGAATATTTTGTTTTTCTTGTATTATTTGTGGGGCACTCCGCACTTTTCATGGCGTTTTACGAGTCACCATATTTTTCCTGCTTGATATTTTATGAACAGAACTTACTATTTGAGTGCTGCAATCTATAAAATGCGCATAGACACTCATATAAGTTGAGATAAAATTCATGAAATTGGTTAGTCTTGGCCGAACAATGTGCGAAGCATCTGTGGACGACATATTGAAGATGGAAAGTATACTAAAAAATGAAAAGTCAAGATTTTCGCTTGTCATTATTGCGTTTTTAAAAAGCACCGCACATGCTCACAATATGGAGCATATTAACCGCAAATGGAAAAATCGAACAGAATATATTAAAATATTGTTATTTCGTTTGATAATTTTACCTTTTAAGAGAGGGTAGAAAGATAAAGTTCTGACAGATATTTTTTCCCGATTAGAAAAGCCAATGCATGAAAATTTCCATCAATCGATAGAACATTAAATTGCGAAATAGACTATTAGTATGGAAGGCGTGGACAGTGAACATTCGGCCACGCTGGTCAGAAGTAATTAAATATTACAAAAAAACACGTTCAAATTTTGTATATTTACATTGTTCTCTAATTCCTGAAGATGCCTAAATGCGAATCTCGTGTCTGTGGATAAAATTAATAATTTAAGACATCGATTGAGGGTGCTTAATGGAATTTTAATACCAAGTTTGAATTGCTGAGATTTTGCACATTTCCATGTATTTTGTCACTAACGACCCGGGTTTCGCTTTTCGCCTAGCACACGAGTGAACTCGGACTAAGACGAGTTGACATTTAGAACAATTATATACAAATAAAATACGACAAATGTTATCCCCCAGTCTAAGAAATTAGCATCTGGAATACTCCCAAGACATGTATTAAGGTGAAAGGAGCGGGTTTTCAAATGCAATTCGAAGAACTACCTATTCAATTTCAACTAATGGGTTGTGCCAGGGTGACCACGGACCAATGTATTAATATGGAAAATTCATTCAGTCACAACATTGTGAGTGAAAAGAGGCGGTTTTTAAATGCAATTCGAAGAACTGTCTACCCAGTGACTATTTCAATTCAAATTTAAAATTAATAATATTATTGCAAATACTTTTTCCTTTAAAATTTGTTATTTATTAGGTTTTATTTCTTACTTACTGTTTCTCAAAGCTTAGTATCCTATAACTATGTATAGTACGGTAGTATTCAACTCTCCCCACCAGTCTCAAATGAGCGAAATATTTTAAGGATATGTTGTTGATGACGATGATTTAGCTTTAATAAACTAGCATGATCAAATCGTGTTTAGAGCAAGCTTAAATTAGTTATGCATTAACACCCTCATTTACCTTAACCTAACAACAACGCATACTCCGGATACCATCCATAATACTGTACTTGAAATGTAATAAGTTTGTATTATTTTATCGTTTGAAGGTGAAACTAATTATCTACTCTTGCATCCCCTGTTTTACAAGGGTTAGGGTGTAATTATTACAAGCTTTCTACGACAGTGATTTAATGACAGACAATTATGTCATATTGCGTTTAGCAGTATTCTTAAATGTATGCTTCTAACAATATTTTAAATTTTATTCATAGAAAGTCAATAATTTAGTACATTAAAATCTTGATTTAATTACTAAATTTTCCGGTTAAATAAGACTTTTGTTTACATACAAAAGTCGCTGCACTTTTTCTGTAAATGATAAGCATATTATCACACAGTTTTAACGCTTGCTGGGCTGCCTCGGGTACTTAATTTGAACCAATGGAGAAAGCAGTCCACACAAAATATTAATATAGATATAAGCAATTTTCTATTTTGGTGCACTAAGCGTTTCTGTAAATAATTAAATACAGAGATACGTCAAATGCCTGGCTTTTTTTGTACAGTGCGTTCTAGTAATATTGATTTAATGTGAATGTTAAAGTAGTGTGTTCGCTTTCTGCAAATTAAAGATAGCTTATTGGGCAAAATCTGAAATTTTCAAAACGGATTTACAGAAGATTTGTGTATGGAAGCAGCCACGCTGATTCATGTAGAAGGTAAAACCAACATGTTAGATTGTGTTAAGCACGACAACTTGTCTGCTCCTAAAATATGAACTGTCTGCTTTCTGCACAACTACGCTAATTTGTTTTCTAACATAATTCCATTGTAGTTATTCTACACCTATCGTATCTTAAAACTGTGGACAAAGATGAGTCGAATATATCAGGGGAGGGGAATCGTCAATCTTTTGAATGAATCCAAATCATTTACTTCATTGTTTTTGTCAATTTACAAAATAATGTAAAGTGGTTTTTAAGTAACTGTATCTAATTGAAGTTTCTTGAATGCGGTGTTATTAAATTACGGATAAATGGATGCCTTTCAACATAAAAAGGAGTAGAATCATCTAACAATCTCCTCACCGAAATTGCGATCGTTTTTATTGAGTCTACGAATATTAGGTAAGGTAAATGTACAGGTAGTTGGCCATCTACCAGTAGTTGACCGTTTTTCAATAAAAGTGCCCAAAATAATAAATGTAGACGTGGGAGTTTGTAGAGTTCAGACAAGTGAAATCATTTTTAATCGGATTGAGGAACTAGCACATTACCATATATGTCATTGAGGTGTCGTAGTGGCCATTTGAAAACGACACCTTATGCAGTAAGTATTTTACTTTGAATTTCTTAAGAGAATTGTTAAGGACATCAGTGAATGTATGCATATGTTACTTGTTTCAACCAAGAGTGGTTTTACAGAAAGTTCTGAGGCAGCTCTGATGAAAGGTGATGAAACCATCCTGATTAGACATTGTCAACTCCTGGAACATTATCATGGTTGTTAATAATTGAACACAATTTTTTTGTAACATACCCTTTGCTAATTTTTGTCTTATCATATTAATTAAGACATTTGATCCATTATGAATACACTTGCTTTGTCATCATTCGGTCTAATGCTAGACGTTAATCGTTAGTTTTGTTGGTTTTTTCTCATAAGCGGACAACTACTGGTGCGTTTACCTTAACAAATATAATATAATATGTGAATTTTTTAAATTTGGATTATTGAGATTTTGTACACTTCCATGTATTTTGTCACTAACGACCCGGGTTTCGCCTTTCGGCATCTTCAGGCATTCGAGCACACGAATGGACTCGAACTGAGAGACAGTAAACAGTGTCTAACGTTTATATAGAAGATACAAATGCGACAAATATTATTTACGAGGTAAGATATTATACGTCTGAGAGCCACACTGATACCTGAGTTAAAATTTCGGTAATCGCCCTAATCCTTATTTTGTAAACACCATATTAACATTGATTTGCGAATCATTCGCAAATCACTTGCTAATGGAGAACCATACGTTTAATGCGGATGATGGGGTTAAACTGTTGCATAAAAACATGAGGGATCATAAATTATTTTATCAAGAAATTTTGGAAATTAATAGAGCCCAGTTAAATTCCTTGCCAATTTTGAATGAGCAGCTGAACCTTTTTAATTCTCCGCTATTATATCCTATACGTTGAAACACCTAACAGATGTCACTAAATGTGGAATGATTGTATATATTTACCCATTTGTCGAATTACATCCCGTCAAAACCCACAATACTATTATAATTGTAAAATCACTGGTATTTCTAAAAGTTGAAGTTGAAAAGCGGCAATTCGCCACTCTGTTAATATGGTGTTTACAAAATAAGGATTAGGGCGATTACCGAAATTTTAACTCAGGTATCAGTGTGGCTCTCAGACGTATAATATCTTACCTCGTAAATAATATTTGTCGCATTTGTATCTTCTATATAAACGTTAGACACTGTTTACTGTCTCTCAGTTCGAGTCCATTCGTGTGCTCGAATGCCTGAAGATGCCGAAAGGCGAAACCCGGGTCGTTAGTGACAAAATACATGGAAGTGTACAAAATCTCAATAATCCAAATTTAATATTGAAATTCCATCAAGCACCCTCAGTCGATGTCTTAAATTAT
Organism: Himalopsyche phryganea; assembly: GCA_022494535.1. Taxonomy (NCBI): domain Eukaryota; kingdom Metazoa; phylum Arthropoda; class Insecta; order Trichoptera; family Rhyacophilidae; genus Himalopsyche; species Himalopsyche phryganea. The sequence continues at coordinate 1,117,643 of JAGVSL010000141.1, read as the reverse complement.
AATATGTGAATATTTGATGAGTTCCTTTGTTAAAAGAATGCGACATTTAACGACTGAAAATCGCTGAAAAAAACTATTGCTTTAGATATTTGTACGACTTGGGGACTTACTTATAGAGCGTTTTAGTGTAGTGATGGATTTCAATGCATTTTCACCAGTAAACGTGTCGTAAAATAAGAGCGATCGTGAAAAATCAAAAACTGTGTTGTCGACGTGGCGACAAATCGTAAAATTTGTTCCGGTTTTGCTGAATTTATTTTCGAATTCGTTTCTAGCGACGAGAAAAATATGTTGTGATAGAATTGTGAAAATGCGATCAACAACAACGCAACAAAGTCATAATATCATATTTGTGCAAGAATAGTTATTATGAAAGTTTTTATCATGAGGTATATTTAATATTTTTTTTGCGGAGTAGCATTTATAATGCCGTAACTAAGTTTATCGTTAAATCAATCATGAATAAAGTAAGACATTCTTTAACAATTTTCAGCGATTTACATGTTTTTTTTTTATAAATATTCGAACACGCAAACTTCTAAGCTGAATATTCGGCAACATATTACTTCTCCCATAAAATATAGTCATACTTCAAAATTGTAGATTTTAGAATTTATTTAATAGTGCTATTGAATAATGAATGTTCAATGGATTTAAATAATTAAATGCATACTAATATTGTTATTACTGCTTACGGCACAAAAATGTCTTTTGCTTGGAATTTTATTCAAATCAAATTGTGTTTAATAATAATAATGTACTTAATAATTGTTTGTTTTAAGACATCATTATATAAATATTAAAATTAAACGAAGAGTAGAATGGGTTGAATGATCTTGAATGAAAGGATGTATAAAATATACTACAACTCAAGGCTAGTATTTTCTCGCTGTCCTGTTCAGCATCCGCCATTTTCAATAATGTTAAGCTTTGCGTATTAAACAAACATACAACATAAACAAACGTAACACAATACATATTGTATTACCCTTGCATAGCGATTTATAATTGAATAGTCAGACATTCAAATTACGCATCGAAAGATTTGGGCTAATTGTATACAATAACTTTTTAAATATTGTGTATTTATAAATTTATATTTATTGAATGATTAAAGATTTTTAATAACAGAAGTGATTTCAAATAGCACTCCATGTAAGAAGTAGCTTATACTTTCTGTTGACTTTTATTGGTGTACAAAATTTGAAGTGCGAAATCATGTTTTAGCACGAAGCCTTAGGATCATAAAGGACTAAATTCACAAAATCACGTTTTGATTAAATAATAATTTTGACGATTCTTTAATTGTATTATTTATGAAGAAACTTCGGAGGTATAAAAAAATGTTCAGTTAGTCTAATTATTTATCAATCAAAAATATTTCTTATTAAAAATATTGGAGAATACCTTATGCTTTAGGTTTAAGATACTAGAAAATATCACAAATTATCCATTCATACATTCATCATAATGCACCTGACACTAACAAAACGACGCCATATAGCAAAGAATTGAAAAAAAAACAAACGTAGAACAATTAAAAGATAGGTTGAAAGATTTATTTTTATTAAAAAATATATGTATTTATTTCTATTTAAGTATCTAGAAGCCAAATCTGATCATCATAGGAAAAATTCTTAGTAATTTAAAGGTATATATGTCTGTCGATCAAGTGAAAAGTCGAAATTAGTTAAAATATTTTTTGTTTTTTTCAAATATACATTTATTGAATATAAAGGTGTTTTTTAGAGGTATAGAACTTTAAAATGAAATAATACATTTAATAATCGTGGTTATGCTCATTATATTGGAGTTAATGAAAAATTTATTAAATGCCATTAGCTTTAAAAAATGATTTCCAGCATGTGGGTGCCACGTATCAAAGAAAGCGCAATCTCGAAGTCCAATTTTCAAGCACTTTCTGAAGCAGCTGCGGCAAATTTTGGCTTCAAGCTCATTAAACGTTGCTGGTTTATCGACGTAGACTTGCGAATTCACATACTCCCACAGAAAGAAGTCCAAAGGTGTTGAATCACATGATCTCGGTGGCCAATTAACAGGTCAATTCCGCGAAATTATCATTGAAAGTTTCCTTTAGCAAATTGTTTGTGGTGTTCGCTGTATGGCATGATGCACCGTCTTGTGAAAAATTAGCAACCATTCATCTATAACGCTCTTCATTGAAGTAACGTTCTGGCCAGCATCGTCTTTGAAAGAATATGGACCAATGATTCCACCAGCCCATGAAGCACACCAAACTGTTAATTTTTGTGGATGTAACGGCGTTTCAAAAATGGCTTGTGGATTTTCGTCGCTCCAAATCCGGCAATTTTGTTTATTGACGAAGCCATTCAACCAGAAATGAGCCTTATCGCTGAACAAAATTTTTCGGTAAAAGTCAGGATCAGATGCAATTTTTGTTTCGCCCCATTCACCGACATAAATGATGGTCAAGCGGTCTGTTCATGCGGAAATGGCAAACTAAACTGAGCACAGATCAGCAGTCATCTGTCAAATTGGCGGTCACTGGAAAAAGTGCCGCAAGTTTAAAAAACTAGCCTCTAAAAATAGCACAATGCATAATGACATAAAATTGAAGACAAAATGCTTTAGTGTGTGCTGAATATATTTTCTCTCTAAAAAAAACTTTATTTTCGTTTTTCTTATATCTCTATTATTGCAGCTAGGCCCCTGTTGTTATAAGAGTCGAATAAAAAAAAAAAACGCTGTCACATCAGTGGAAAAATATTCCGCCAGCCTTGCATGCGAAAATGGATATAAATTCTTGGATGATAATATAATCATTCGCTTTGTGTGACAGTTTTAAATAATATCAACACGACATTTTCATGTCAAATATATCAAAAAAATACGACTTGATAAAAAATGTGTGTTTTCTTTGTCATTTTTTCCGTGTTTCTTTGCCGTATATAAATAAATATTATCATTCTCAAGAGTGTCAATGAGAAAATGCTGTGATGCACAATTGTTTCATTATAACATTTGAACATGGTTAGTAACCATCAATGGACTGAGAATTATTGACCACACGGTAAACTTTCATTCATCTGTTGACAAAATATTCAGCAACTGATAATTAATTATAAAATTTTGAGAGCTTCTGAACCTTTTCCATACATATACTTGAACAGACGATTAAAAAATGACATTTGTTTGGCTGTTTTTCTTATTCTATGGCAGCCAAGATAATCTTATATATAACTAGTATTTTGTATCCGGCTTAGCCCAAGATGGTGAACGCTTATATTAGGTTATTAAATTTAGACGTTGGCTAGCTAATGTTGAAATTCTAAAATATCACAATCAACAGTACCTCTTTTGTGACAAAGTGACTCTTAAGAGTTGAAGTCAGCTAAAATAAAAGATGACAATTTTGCCACCTGCACTCTTGTTATGTCGCCGCAGAACTTCCCGAAAGCCAGCTTGTTGATCTGCATTTAATAATGGCTCCTGCAGTGTCACAAATTAAACATACGATCAGAGTCATACGCTAATTCTCGATCGCGATTCCGGATGCACACCAAGTTGTGCAAATTTACCACTCACTTTCTACCAAATTACAAATATGAAACTCAATATTTAACAAAAATATCTATGTTCACGTTACTATCTCAACTGTCACTTGCAGAATATATAAGCATTGAGCTGTTGCTAGGTGACTCTTATTATTACTTTTTTCATCCCGAATTGAAACGTCAAAAATATATCGTTTTCAGTTTTAGGTTAAAAGTTAAATGGTGAGAGTTGAAGGTTGAAAATAGCGCAGTTGAACTAACAACTGCAGCTAAAATGACGTGTGAAAATTTCACGTCGCTAATGTGCGCCGTTTCGGAGGAGTTGTTGTGACCGACAGACATACAAACATACATATTCCTACATGTATTTTGTGCTATATAGTAGAGATAGCCCAGACCGCTCTGTAGACTCTAATAATCACATATCACATGTAGGTGTGAAATATTCTCATGACCTAAGCGTTCGCAGCATAACAATGCACATACGGTTCCGACGTACTAGCTACTTTAGATATTCAGTATTTCAATTTAAATACCGTCATCTATGACGGGTACGGTTACACTAGTTTTACATAGTTATTAAAGAATAATCAAGTAGAATTTTAATTATACGAATTAAAAATAATCTGTCCATCAGTAGTGCGAGTACTACCTGCAAAAACTTTCAACCTGACGAATTTTCTTGCAATAAGTTTTCCCCAGTATGAGCTGTCTGCGTGTTGGGTTCTCCATACGGGAAATATTCCTTGCATTTCTTTCTTTGCAATTCGTTTTCAATTGTCCGTGGTTAATTACACAGTTTTCCCGTACACGGCCATGCTTTGCCAAAATAATATTTATACCATATGCAGACCCACTTACTTAGACTCAATTATAATCTTACACAATCAATTAATCTGCGTTTGATATTAATATATTTTCTGAAATATAAAATGAGTTGGAATCAGTTTATCATAAAAATTGCATTTTTTAGTTTTACAATTTTCGTACGTATACAACACATAAATTTTTGCAGCAAAAGCTTCACTTTAATGATAGGTACACCAACAACATTTGGTGGTAGAGCCTGTTTACACAGCACCGAAAGCTTATGGCTTCTCGCTTACAAAGTGTTTCGAAGCCAGGTCATTATAATGTTTGCGGTCAGGCCATCAGAGGCTATCTATATGTGTCATCGACAATTTGATTACCCCCCTGGCTTCCACAGTACTGTTTACGTTGGCAGGGATGGTTGATTTAAGGGGACAACTTTAATTATCAAAATTAACAAGGACAGTTCTATAAGATCATAATGAATGTACCGGTTTTATGAAAATAGCTTTTATTACATAAAATAAACATCTTTTACGCACTATTGGCGATCTGTGAACAATTTCCAATGCGTTCGTTTCTCACTTTGGCTTAGCAGTTTGATCCCAAACAGTTTTTAGTGATTTTTTTATCATATCTTGCTTCAAACCTCTAACTGTTTTGTGTATCAACTAAAAAGCTCTCTTACTTAAAAATATCTGTCCATTATTTTTCAAATAGGTATGTAAAAATATCAAACAAACAATAAATAGTCACGGTGGTATAACCAATGGAGTTAAAACGCCCGTTATACAAAGTACTCAAAATTATAATTTTTAAAACGTCTTTAGGTTTTATGTATATCTTATGCAATGGACACACACTTCCGACGTACTAGCTACTTTAGATATTCAGTATTTCAATTTGAATACCGCCATCTATGACGGGTACGGTTATACTAGTCTTATATATAATAGCCCAGACCGCTCTGTAGATGCTTTTTATTAATATCAAATGTATGTACAAAATTTTCTCATGACCTAAGCGTTCGCAATGCACACAGAGTTCCGATGTACTAGCTACTTCAGATATTCAGTATTTCAAATTTCTTATGGCTTTTTAAATAGTCAATTCGGTTATCAAAATATTTTCTAAGATAACTAATTTTGTAGTACCTACACTGGACGAATGTCGTAAAATTGTGAGAATGAATTTAATATATTACGAAATTATGCATCAATGGAAAGTAATATACTAGTCCAGGGTTTGAATTTGAGTTATTATATGTTATGTAAACTAATGTTTTGTATTATTTATATTACATATTATTTAGGTATCAGTGATTTAATTATATATTAATTATTATTTTGATTATTTCCCCAGGAAAAATTAATTCCAAAACAAATTGTGGAATTGATATTTACTTTGTAGACATTCATTATTATTGGATTTCAAATTTGGATTATTGAGATTTTGTACACTTCCATGTATTTTGTCACTAACGACCCGGGTTTCGCCTTTCGGCATCTTCAGGCATTCGAGCACACGAATGGACTCGGTCAGTTCGAGTCCATTCTTGTGCTCGAATGCCTGAAGATGCCGAAAGGCGAAACCCGGGTCGTTAGTGACAAAATACATGGAAGTGTACAAAATCTCAATAATCCAAATTTGATTTTGAAATTCCATCAAGCACCCTCAGTCGATGTCTTAAATTATACATTATTATTGAGTTGACAATTGCAATATATTCTGTAATTATGCTGATTACCATAGAGTCCACCTATTTTAATTTATTTGACAAGAGTTACTTGGTTCAAACGTATTTTATAAATAAAAGTTTTAAATCTTAGACCATTTATTACTAATCCTTGAACAACAGCGTGCAAATGGGTTTTCGAACGCATTTTTAGAGCACTCTCTGAATTGCAGCGGAATAACTGAAAATTGCTGAAAGCTCCTGTCAATGCTTTTTTAGATGTGGAAAAGAGAAAATTACAGAGTAGCATAATGGAACAGGCGAACAAAGTTTACAATAGAAATAAAAATAAACGATAAATTAACATTATTTATCGCGTAACATGAAATATACACATTTTTTAATATTTTTTGAGCAATTAATGCGTTTCTTAATGTACGATGTAATAAAAAATTATTTACTGCAAATTTTCCACTGGTTTCACTTATGGACAAATCAAGTAACACAAAAATATTGTAAACGCATGCATTTATACAAAACGTCAAGAATGATTATGGCTCGCATTTTTCTGGTGAGAATTTTAATACAGTCATAATTTTTAATAAAATTGGTCACAATTTATATTAAATGGTCATAATGTATCGGTCAGAATTACAGAGGGCAGAATAAATAATTTATGGTTAGTACTTCTAACCTCACCTAACCTTTTATTCTAACCGTATAATAATTTTATTCAGACTGTTTATACTTTTATTCTGACCAAAAATTAAATTTTATTCTGACCAAAAGTTGGTTCGAATTCTGACCAAAAATTGATTTAAATTCTGACTATTTAATTTGTTGCCAATAATTATTGACGACGAGAACAAAAAGCGAAATAATTACATTAAGATTATGATAGCTATCCAATAAAGAGATTAACAATAAATATAAATGCAATATTGAAAGATCAATACACAAGAAAAATAATTTCGTTAATAAGATATTTTTGATAATATAATAATAACGGAAATGAGAATAATTATTATGCATCAATGATTTAATAAGTTAGTGTTATTAAAAATTGTCGAGTAAAAGTGCATACCACAGACGGAATCAAATTAACATAGTTATTTAATTAGGTCTTATAATGTCTTTCCACCAAGAAATTGAAGTAATCAATTTTTTCATTCGATTTATTTATCTGTGGATAATAACCATTAAATTTTCGAATAAGTGAGATTTTAAGAGACAATTTTATGTCTTAGTTGAGAAATTTTTTATTATTTGTTGAGACTGGTCGTTTGATTCCATATAAAATTTTCAGTTTTGTGATTTTATATGGCAAAAGACTTTTTATTGTCAGCACGTATATAGAGGCACCGATATTTATCGTGACCCAGAAAAACGATCTGTTCACTAAGTTAATTTGCAAGCTTGTATGAGAAAACTGATTTCAACATTTATTATCTCCCTTGTTTATGATAATAACTCTGTCACAACACTTTGTCATATGATTGAATGATGATTGAAAAAGTTATCCTTATTGAAAAATAAATATGATTGGTTATATAGTATAGAACAAAAACAAAATAACAACGTTTAATCAAATAGAAGAAACAATAATTCACCTTCCAGAGCCACACAGACACAATAAAATAGTATTTAGTAATTGGGATAGCAAAATGTTTTTCATTATTCTCATATTGTTACATCGTCTCCACTCCGTTGTTCCTTTTGTCAAACAGTGTCGCCTGACAAAAAAAAGACACGAATGCATTGAAACAAAGATTCTCATTAAAATACTCATGCAAAAAAAAAATATGAAATACGATAAGCAAAATAAAAAAAACCCTTTGAATTTGAATCTTTAATATAAATTTACAAAGATATTTGCGGTTTTTATTATAATGTATTTGAACAACTCGTTATTATTTAATGGTAAGTGATTGATATAAAAATATTCAGCATCGATTTATTTAAAACAGCTTAAAGATGTTGGCCAGACAGCGACGATGTCTGAGTAAATGACATTTTTAACGAATTATTGATATTTTTACACTTTAAATAAATTTTACAAAAATTTTAATTATTTATAATTTGAACTTTATCAATATTATATGAAGAGTCAAATAAATTATACGTTATGAATAAATAATAAACTACTTGATGGAAATTGAAAAATAATTTTTGTAGATTCCATTTCGAAAAGATTTTTAGTAAAATGCTCTTTACTAATAATTCATCCCCGGCATGTCTACATTTGTGATATAAGAACCTCAGATAAAATATTTTAGAACAAATAGAAATTAATACATATAATCAAGACAATCATATCTTTAATGATCAAACAAACATTGGTTCATCACCTTTACTTAAGCCATTACAAGAAGCTCATGTAATTAAGCATAATTAATAAAATCTCAATGCATTTACTTTAATAATAAAATAATAACACTTCGTAGGTCCCTTTTCCAAAAACACAATTAGTACCTTGAATCATTTAATTTTAAATAAATATTATGATATTTTAATACGTGAGATGACATAATATTGTCTATATCATCTAAAAAGTATATATAGCTAAGCTAAAATATGTTTAAGTATTGTTTTGACGATGGCGTTAAGCAGAAGTATCAACTACCTAATAATTTTTGTAGAAATAAATACTTTGATATTTCATACATTTAAATATCTCTTTATTACATTAGTAGTTGGAAGTTAGTATGGTAAAAAAGAGCTTAAAATATAACAGACAGTTATATTTTATTCCTGTGGCCGAGTGGTCGATGTTGTGCTATTCGGTTGTGATATCTCTTTGTTCGAAACATTCATAGATTGATATTTCTATGGATTTATGGATTTGTAACCCGATCCAAAAGACGTAGCAAATCAAGGGTCTTTAGCTATCTGTATCTCTTTTCTTCAAAAAAGAAGATGTTGAACCAATTTTGTTGAGACACCTCCAGTAGGAGACAATACGTCGCCTTGGGTTAACAAGGTTATATCTGCAAAAACTAAAACTGTTCAGGGGAAGCAATTTTAGATTTCAGAAAATGTAACTTTTTGAATCAAATACACTTACGCATTCACATACGTGAATGAAAGAGACGACCACTTTTGAGACTGTGATTTCCATCATGCGATGTTTCTATTTATATATTCAGATTGAACATTGATGCTCTGTAACATTTGTATTTTTTTCAGATAGAACATTTTTCTGAGTTGAATTTTGATGGATTGACGGAAAACTGAAAGGTTTTTTTAAATACAGAAACTGTGATTTAAAACCGCAGATGGAACCTTGTTTACCTGAGGCGACAAATATGTTACAGATTGGGATCAGATTGGTGAAAAAATAATATATTATATCATCGGTTTTCTTTCTAGAATAACTGTAATATATTCATAAAGTAATATAAACTGAATGAAACCACCCTTTCACCCCATTTTCGAGTATCATTACGTCACTGACATAATGTATGTTGTGGGGAACTATGTTCGATTTAACGGTGATTCGAAAATGATATCGATGTGTTCCCTAACATTGTTTGCTCGCCAATAATTCACAGGTTGACAGATTGTGTGTCATTATTTTTGTGAAAGTACCCCTTCTATTCCTCTGTACATACGAAGATGATTGACAAGCGGAAATTTCCGACAATTTTCACAACCCGGTCAAAATGGTTATAATATGTCATGTACTAAGTTGTGAACAAATGAACACAGTATGAATATTTCTATAACGCAGAAAATTATTGTATTATCATAACGATGTTAGTTTTACAGCGATAATAAATGAATAAAAGCGGATTCATATTTATATACATATATGCAACGTCTTATACACTAGGGCTTCCAATCCCGAACTCGAACTGAGTCCATTCGTGTGCTCGAATGCCTGAAGATGCCGAAAGGCGAAACCCGGGTCGTTAGTGACAAAATACATGGAAGTGTACAAAATCTCAATAATCCAAATTTGATATTGAAATTCCATCAAGCACCCTCAGTCGATGTCTTAAATTATATCAAATTAAATACTTCAATTAACTACCTTGGTTTGTTTATAAACATATGTTTTTTTATAATTCGTACCTATATAATTAATATGAATGTATTGTGATCTCCCTCCTTCTCATATTTCGTAACAGCCTTTTTTAAGCAATTTGAAATGGACGAATGCTTTTTAAATGAATGGAGAACAATACTTTAATGTCGAATTGAAGGACATGTGCTCTTTTTGGATACCATCTGGTAAAACCTGCCTTAATAATGATTTTTTTTATTTGATTTTTATGCCTATTTTTATTTTTTTCTCATTTTATTTAATGACTGATTTCCAACGAATAAAAAAATATTCCAAAATATGAGATCATCTATACATTCCAATTGAAGCAATAGTTGACTCAGATTAAATATTAATTTATACTTAATCCCGGCATCCCGGGATCATAAAATGGGCCCGGGATTTAATGCCCTAGTATACACGATACGAAGCACATTCTTAATTGCATTAATGGGCACACTGACGCACCTATAAAGTGGTCTATTAATTAAGAATCCTACGCTTTAAACCTAAAGTTACCTATTTCTAAGGACAAGAGAGCCAAAATTATAACAACTTAAGGTGTTAACTGCCAATTCTTGGTGGAAAGGCATTATATTTTCAAAATAAAACAGAAATTGCTTAATACTACTTCCACATGTTAATAATGATCAGGACCGGTTTCGCTCATCGCGAGCAATATCATCAATATCATGATAATAAATAAAATTGTGATATAGTTAGTCTGAAGATGTTTCTTAAAGAAGTGAAACACGTGTCACATGTAGTAATACAGCCAGTGGAAAAACTAAGTTACCAATTTAAATTTTGTATGAAAAACGTACAACTTCTAACAATGCCAGCTTGTGACAACATTGTAATCATTTGAACGTTATCCACTTTAGATATAAATAATAAAACACCACGTTAGGAAGTTGGCACACGGTTTTATGTGTGTGTGGTATGAACGAGGGCTCACCTGTCACGGAACACGGGGCCATTAGGCACCTGCCAGCCGAAACAACACTCGCCAACACTCCGCACTCGACGTGATTGATGATCCGGCACCTATTATTTGTCATCTATCGGCGGACATTGACGCGTTGTTCATCGCCGATAACCACATTTCTCCACGCGGTGACATTTCCATCATCATTTTATCAAAAAGAAATTATAGATTGCCACCATATAAGTCAAGGGTGGTTAAAAATGGCGTTGCCAAACCGGGCACAGAATAACGACTTTTTAACGAGTTAAATTTAAATTTGATTAGATTTCTTCAAATAACAGGCAATTTTATTGTTATAGCTGTCATTTTAAAGATATCCAATGAGCTGTCTTATAAAATAATAAGCATTTTTAAGAACAATTGTCTACATGAGATCTAAACGAAAAATAGTTACAGTTTTTTCTCCGAATATAAGTTTGGACAGTTTTGTTGAAATTCTTCTAATTTGGCTGTATCTTCTTTTTGAGCAACGAAGATTTTTGGAGCAAATTTACTCATATATGATACGTTTTAAAGACGAGTTAATAAGCCAATGCATCCTAGAGCGACCATTAATCGTAGAAAACTCCATACACCCGTCACATATTCCGCAATGAAACAAATACAAATTGTTTCAACTCATAATACAAAGGGAACTGCAGAGCCGTAGATAGAAATAGATTCTCTTGCCTATGAAAACGTCGTAAGTGGTTCAATTTCCAAGGTATTGGCTATCTATGAAGACTGACTTTGAATAGAGATATGTACTGTGATTTGGTCGTCAACCATCGATAGAAGACGACACTAACAGAAGACAAGTTTCACAATTTCTTCTGATTCACGGTCTTTAGGATATTTAAATCAATCAATGTCACCGCATAGTAAATATATGTAATCATTAAAGTGATATTTATTGAATTCAGTTGTACCACACCGTTCGTTTTTACAAGAAAAAATGTTCCTGAATGAACAGTTTACTCGAAAATCGAATGATTTTCATTTACAACATTTACCAGATGAATACAGATAGAAAAAATGGAAGATTTTGGTATAAATAATTCAAAACACGACGTATTTTGCTAGTCAGATATAAGATGAATCATCTCAAATTAAGATTCAATCACTACCAACAGTAAACGCAAGCGGGTTTTCATAAATATGACATCAGTTTGCAGAGAGATTAATTTTTGATTTAGATGTTAAGGATTTCATGGGTTTATTTCTAAAAATACAGATGATTTTAGTACCATTAGGATTTTGAAAAGCTAAGTAATAAGCTGTGATAGTGTAAACATAGCATAGAGTTAACAGTAATTTCGCAATGAGATTATATTCAATGTTTACTTTGCACACGCGATCTGATTACATAATAGCTTAATGTACACAGAAATAAATGAAGCAATGCTATTAATGATAATGTAAATAGTTTTTACGTATGTAAATTCGATAGATGGATTTTATGTTATTTACAAAAATCTGATACCCATCAAGATTAATAGTTTATTGACTCCGATTCACTTTCTAATTAATTTATGTTTTTGTATGATCATAGTTTATTTTTAATTTCAGCCTATTCTATCAACCTGATTCACCAATATATTTTATGATTAGTAAGAATCGCATAAAGTAGCCAAGCGGTTTGTGAAAATATAATAATATGTAAATGGTAATGAATATTTGTCGGCTCTGTGGTGCTACGTTGTTGACTACGGTTACGGATGCCTCGGGTTCAAGTCCCTGTGCGGACGGTTTCAGAAATTGATTTTTAAATCGATTTATGAATTTCTGTTCGTATTCATGAATGTTTGTGATGCCTAAAATTTCATCCCATCCATCCAATGCTGAAAACGGAGCAAAGCGAGAGCGATTAGCTAACCACTAGTCCTGTCCTAGCCTAATCCTTCTATCACTACTCTCTTCGAAAAACAGAGGTTGATTTCTTGAAGGAAAACTTCTGTTGAGATACTTCCATTATATATGGCCATATGCTCCACATTGTGAGCGGACATGAAAAAAAATCAATATATAAGTAGGGAAAAAAATTTTCGTAGCTAAGGGTAGCATTACTAAATCGGATTTGGTAGGTTTTTTTAACGCTACTTTTTTGATCTGAATAAACATAATTAGTCGGCGTCCGTGGCGCAGTTGGTAGCGTCGTGGGCTACGGCTCCGGATGTCTCGGGTTCAATTCGCGGTGCGGACAGTTTTCATAAATCGATATTTCAATTGATTTATGGATTTCTGAGTTTTTGTGTAGTCTAAAAACTCCCTCCTCACCCACCCATCCCATCCTCACTAGGCGTAGCGAGAGCGATTAGCTAACCACTAGTTCTGTCCCAGCCCTATCCTTCTATCCCCATTCTCTTCGATAAAGAGAGGTTGAGAAACTGAGTAACAAACAGCTCTAATAGAAAAAAATTCTGCTTAGATACATCCATTAGGAGACTATATGCTCCAATTTGGGAGCGGACATGGGAGAAAAACAAAAAAAAACCATTAGTATAATTAACCATAATATTTCATTCACTCTATAAAATGTGTGTTATCTATAGGTACGCTGTACCAGAAAATAAATGTATAAATATGTCTGCCTGTCACACGAACGCCTCCCAAACGGTAGACAGTAGCGATGTGAAATTTGCATATAAAATTATCATTCTGGCTGCCAATTCCAGATGAACTGTGCTATTGATTGAACTTTCATCTTTTAACCTCATTATTGATTGATTGATGGATTGAATTTTGTGGGTGTTACACGACACAACATTAGCTTGCACCAAAATAACGCCATCGTCTAAATGTTAGCACCTTTTATCCTGGGTGAAGCTGGGTAATACATACTAGAATTACAGGTAAAACATAATGAAACAACAGATTTATGTACATATTGACAGAATAACATATCAATTGATTTAGTAATGTTTTTATGTAATATATAATGCAAACGGCTTAAGTTTTTTAGATATCTGCTTTTGAATAATATTTGTAGAATAATATCTCGAATCACATTGGACAATTTTGGATAACAAAATGGAATATAAGTTTAGCTCAAAATTCATAGAAGAGAAAATTCAAACAAAGTTTTTAGCGAAGGAAATCCTAAGTTTTTTCAAAGTAAATTCGAGTAAAAAGTTTTGATTGCAGACAGAATATGCAGGCAAGTTTTTTAAAAACCCTTTTTTAAGTAAACTTTGTTAATATAGTCAAGAACAAATATTGGAACAAGCTGTTAATTCACGATAGCGCTATTTTAATTAGTTACTAATGAAAAATGTTTTAAAATTATACTGAAAGATATATTTTTCAAAAGTATGCGGATTCCATTTAAATGTGACATGCATGATGTTTTACTGCTTTTGTTTTGTTTAAAAAAGGATTTCATATTTATAGAATGGTTTGAATAAAAATATGTTGTTACTTTAGTAATGCTCAATTATAATTTATGAATTGTTCCAGATAATATTTTCAAAATTCTTTCTTTGTAATTTTTATCGTCAGCATACAAATACATGATATTAAAGCTGACGAGAAAGCGCCAAATCTTGTGGTTATGTTGTTTTGTTTTATAGTTTAGTTTAAATAATACGAAAGAAAGATATTTTAAATATGTAAGCATATGAAAATAAATATAAAACTTTTAATAAGGTATTTATTTGCAAAAGAATTATAAGAATAAGTTGATAGCTATTTAGTCATCACGCCATCGACATAACTAGTTGTAGGATCTATAACAATTATTGCGTATCGAAATAATTTGCTGTTTTTACCTTAATACAATAAAGTTCTACCAAGTAAATGAAAATTTAATAAAACCTGTTTTTTAATTGTTTTAAATTGAAGAGAATAGCTTATTGTATAACCACAGAATTCAGCCTGATTTGCCCATACGTGGGTGGGTTTTAATGGAAGACAGTTGATCGTGTTGATATCGTCGTTGTTCTGAAACAAGACACTAACTGAAAAAAACTAGTTTTGAGTAATTCATCTTTGAAGTTTTTCAAATGTTTGAAATGCTATAAATTTTCATTTAGTTTGTTTACGCAAAACTGTTTTAAAGTCCCGGCATGCGTTTTAAAGGTTTGTGTTTTAATTCTGTTTATTGAAGTGTGTACACGAATAAATCGGATGGTTTTTATGAGGCGTCGCTGTTTGTTCGTATTTGATTCTTTTTTTAAAATTTCCTTTGTCAAAAAACCTTTACAGGTGTGCGCACAAGAACTGACCAAAGTTTCATCGAAATCGGGTGAATGGTATAGGAACGCATGAGAGACAAACAAACAAACAAACAAACATTCATTTATGTAGATAAGTGTGTTCTCTCATACGGTAGAGTTAGAAATAAGGAACATTTTGGTGTAACTAACTCAATATGTAATTATTTCGATTTAGTGTTTTCTTCCAGAACAGCGACGATATATTCATAATGAATATTTAATTAAAAAAATAATACCTTAATAGGAAGCCCACAAAATAAAACGAGAAACGTAAGCAAAAATATTGTAGCGGGTCCACCAAAAAACCCCGCAATTTTATACTTAATTGAATCGCCTCGTGACGTCACAATTCTTTCCCGAAAAATTGAATGCCGCGTTCTGTTTGCATTGACCGGAAACGGGTGAAAATGAATAAATAAAAAAAAATATTAAAACAAACAGCAGGTAAAGCGGAAACAGCCTGGAATACCTAAATGTAGGTACCATTAGGTGCTTTTTCGAACCATTAACCGAGAGTGTTCGGTTAAGGGTAGAGAGTCTATTAACTTCGTATATATATTTTTGTTTTACATAAATGGACAACGGCCACCTTTTGATCGACCCTATTTTAATAAATTTTAAGCACGGTTAAGAAATTTTGTCGTTCTATCACAGAATTATTATTAAATTAATCTTATGAAACAGGAGTTACTTATGTCAGCTTTATCGTTAAGCCTCTATGTAAATAGCTCATGTAATAAAATTAATACATTCATCTTAAATCTATTCATTTAATGATTATTTGATATCATGAGATACCACGGCAAGTTAAAGGGTAAAATATTGGGCAAGTTTGTTGAAAGGTCGGAATGCACATGTGGACACAAACATCAGGACGCTTATCACGTTCCATGGGACTGCCCTGAGATGAATGCTGAACGAGCGGAGCTGTTTGCTGTGGTCCGTCCTGATACGGGCTCCATAGGCCACGCTGACTCTATCTCAACTAAGGCTGACTTTGAGGCGTTCGTTTGCAACATCATATGGGTATTGGGATATTCTCGATTCCTCTTTAGATTCAACGTGGAGTAGATTAAACTCTAGCACTACGGCAAATTGTCAATACTAAGTTGTTGATCATGTCACATTTTCTTTTTTCTCTCGCTATATTTTCTTTTCTTAACCACAATAGTGCGTGGTTAAAAGATCGAGCCATGAACATTAGGAATAGATTCGTTTCTTTTCTAGATCGTGACTGTGTTATGGATGAAGATCGTGAAACAGCAGCTGTATAAACATAACTGGTGGCAGCCAACTTGTATATCCTGAAATATTGACACTAATTTAGCCAATGATTTTTCTATTTATAATGTATTTTGACTATAAGAGGTCGGATTGAAAATTCGTAATCTTATCATTTAAAAGTCACTTTAATTTTACACGTCAAGCCGACTGGGTGTCAACGATTGTGACTTACGTTCAATTTAATTTGTTAATTTTTTTTGTACACTTTAGTGACTTTTAAGGTGTTAACTGTCAATTCTCGGTGGAAAGGAATTATATTTTAAAAATAAAACACAATTTGTTTTGTACTACGGAGACACTCCTGGCAATCATTGCTATTATAAACGAGGGTGGCGGTTATAATGTTGAAATTTTAGTGGAAAGATAGGGATTCATGTAGTCTACTTGATTCTATCCATTTACACCACCCGTGTTTTTTCTTCTAGATCAGGGTTTCCATCAATAAATATGTTTGAGATACGGTGATGTGTTCATGTCCAGTGTGTTGATTTTTTATTTCATACAAATGTAAAGAAAAACACTATTTATAGCGACTATTTCACGATTTTAATTTGAAAAATAATTACTGCTCCTCTCAAGCAGTGAGGATTATTATCGGTTGAGGATTATCATGGATATGATAACCTCCTGTTTTTTTAAGTTTAGTTTCATTGTATATTATTATGAAAGTTTGGATTATTGAGATTTTGTACACTTCCATGTATTTTGTCACTAACGACCCGGGTTTCGCCTTTCGACATCTTAATGCATTCATTTGTATCTTCTATATAAACGTTAGACACTGTTTTACACACAAACACGTTAGACAACACAAACAAAATAAAATGATTTCACTCATCAAAAAATGAAGGTAGATATATCGACTGTGGGAAGGAAAAAGGACGTAACCCACACATTTTTTCCCGACAAAAATTATCAACACCAATGTAGTTAAGCAGCTTACATCCTTTTTCCTCGCCAATTTAAAATGACTTTTTGAATAAATGTATAGAATTATGGTAGCTAGTACAGTTCTACATATATTTTAAATAGCTTTCTTAGGAATGCATCATAATTAATTAACTGGGAATTTGATTACTATATATAATAAATCACATAGGGTATCTAGGATAGCAAAAATGTTAGCTATAATTATATCAATTATATAACATTTTTTTAAAAACAATGCATGATAGTACCTATTACTGTTCCACTATTTATTTACTGCAAGTTAAGTTAAGACATAGTTTATCATACATTATGCATGACAAAATAGACGAGAGAAAATATCATTACGTTATATTTATTCCATTTTACGAGCAATGTAATATGAACTGTTGTTATGACTTATTTACAAAATAATCGAATATTATACATCGTATAATATTAGAACTGTATATAAAGCAGTAAATACTAATAATATTCATCTATTAAAATGTTTTCATTCGTAAATATAAGCGTATTTATAATAATTTCAGGTAAATAGATTGACACGACGCATAACTTAAAAACCGCACGGTGACGTATTTAGTAAATATAGCAAAAATTGTGTTAACTTCTATCTATGATTTAAGACATTGTATTGTTGTAACAGGGTTGTTTTATGACAATATAATTGTAATTTACGATTACGAAAATCTTACCTGAGCGACTAATAATATTATTCATGTGGTGTAAGTCCTTTTTCCTAGCCGCAAATTTCAAAGTCTCTCTTTTTTTCAAACTTAAAATCGAAATTTCGATACTAATTAGGCATTTACAGCTTATATCCTTTTGATATATAAGTTGCATACATTGTGATTATCGAAAAAAGCTATTTTAAAAAGACTGAGGTTTACGTCCTTTTTCCTTTCCATAGTCTATGTTTAATGTGATCAAAATATTAATGTCAAAAGAATATACTGACAAAATAATAAAGATTTTCTACAATGTTATTTACCTTTATTGCGTTGTGTTTGAGTGTTTGAGATATCCTCAAGTGAATCTTAATTGAATGTTTGTTGATTTAATTAAATTTTATTGATATTACATTAATGTTAGATACTTTTATAATATCTCGTACATTGCCAATTAAGTGAAATGATAAAGATTTTAATTTATTTTATTAACACTCATAGTACATTCTCGAAAGCACTCAATCGACGCTTTGCCCAGTTGATAATAATTGCCGAATCTATTGAAACACATGAGCAGATCATTGCAGTTCTATCAGAGCAAATGAGATTGTTTGGAATTAATAGGGAGTAGCGGAATGCCCCAGTTCCACACTGCCTCTGTATTTAGTAGACTAAATATTCGCAATCTATCCTGACGATGAATGCACCAAATTGTGAATTAAATATTAACCCAGTGCAATGTGATAGTAGTGAATTTGTTTTAAAAGATTCTTGACAACAGATCCGTAGAACAGGATATCAGCTTGACCACGAGATGGTTATAAACGATTGCTTCAGAAACAAACAAAGCGGTCGCCAGTGCATTATCCGGGAGACTCGTTGATTATTCAGAAGGACTCATTCGATACCCCCCAGTCGTTCCTTACCCCCTGATACCTCCTGGCAGCCGCATTTTCCGTTTCCCCCGCATCGCTGATCCCCCCTCCGCACTCTACCAGCCCTCACCAACGACGTAAACCGCTGTCAAACGTTCGTTAACGGACCGCGCAACTGACCGTTTCAGTCGTGACGTCAGCAAGTTTACGCGTATTCCGCCATCTTATTTGAATCAATTAGAATAACAGAGATAAGCTCCTTTGATTGTTTTATGTTTTGACGGTCCACACTAGATGTTTCTGACTGTATAAAAATAATAAATAATTAAATATGTTGATGATTTCATAACAAGTTTTATGCATTTAAATTAGTGGTCTTAGTATTAGTAACCAACGTTTAAAAATACACCCGATTCTCTTGGAGGATACGTAAAAGAGACCAGCGAGAAACAACCGTGAATAAAGAAACACTGCATAGGAAAATTATTATTTAAACCGACAAATTATAGTTTTCATTTAAGCATAACAATATTTTTATAAGTAACCTTCGATTCTTTATCTATCCAAGGTACTTCCATCACCAGTTGTTAAAGATGTACATATCTTATTGGGCGTATCCAGTACCAGCATTAAACGCTTATAATTGATTGACAGGAGTGTCGTGGCCTTGATTTTATGCTCTAAATTGTGCTGATATAATTGGCATCAGGGACGGCTCTTGTAAAGAAGCAAAGGGTGCACTGCACTCCAATAAGTCCCATCAAAATATTCCATTAATAAACGATATTCAAATATAATAATTATACCAATTCACTAATTTTAAATTTTCCTCGTGTTTCCCATAGGAAAATATTGGAGGAAACGATGATCAATAAACACGACTAGCAAACGTATTCTGCGTCGATTCAGAATACGCATGAAAGTCGGTCGATGACGCGGTAGGAGCATAAATTCTTTTGCACTCCTTAGACGTTTGAAATGTTCCATGTATTTTGACATATTTGTGACGTTGCAACAGTATGAACTACGCGAAGGGGGAATTTTGTATGGACTGTTTTTGAGCATTGATCCCCCTGGCGGAAATTCCCGAACGTACACGAAGCGATTTGACGTTTGCGTTTACAAGCCTGTAACAGTCATTTGTATGAATGAAAAAGAGCAGTGGAACAAGCGTAGTAAGCTCATTGAATTTCAATATGATTCTTTAACTATACGCTCTTCAATAAGAATAATATTTACCTACCATTATAACTTTTGGAGTGATGAATACAATTTATAAAATTATAACTATGATCGTGTATAATACCGTGTAGATATTATTGAATATTTAAAATAGAATAGTTTCGAGTTTTCTACCTGGCTGGCCTTACCTATTCCATAATATTCAACTGTGTATCTGGTTCAGTTTCGTAATACACCTTCCTCTAATATTTTTTATATTCTTCTATATTGAATTCTACAAATTACTTTCCCCAAAAAATACTTATGCGAAAAATTTCCGGCTTAATACAGAATTATTCCAATTGCAGACATTAATACGGTAACCTTAACATATGATTTCACCGAGGAATTTAAACTTAAATTAAACTAACCGTCTTATACAGCAGAGAAGATTTTTACGATGTCGTTGGAGCCCTGTTTATACTTCAACTCTTCACGAATAAAAAATACATGTAGTATTTAGCTAAACCGTTAAGCCATTACAAATAATTTATACAATATCGATGACTTCCGTCGAAAGTGAGTGTTACTTCTAAAATTTAAAAAGGATCAATTCATTTTGAGAAATACCACGACTAAAGACAGACAAGGTTTCCCAAACTATCATCCGCGACAACCTGGAATGGTTGTATATGCTGCTAGGGCTGCAACAAATTTAGCCGTACTCAAATTCATATTGATATTACCTACCCAAAAAAAAAGAAAAAAGGTGGTCCGTCGAAATTAATCCGCAGGAAAGGTTTGGGAAACACTGGTGAAGAGAAACAGTTGATATCGCCAATATCAGACTTATATTTTCGTATATGTCTGATAGTACTTTCAAAATCCAATATGTGGAGGATGGATTTCTTGCATAAATATGTGAATCTTTTTTTGCACTCCCTAATATTCCTGTCACCGGCCGCCACTGATTGGCATCATTCATATTTTCTACATTTCTGTAGGTTTTGTCACTACACCGTCAGGTCAGTTTTGCATTCATCATATATTTAATTAAGACCAATAAAAATATGTGCGAAATGGCATATTTATGTATTTATGTAAATTTACAAAAATATATTCATGTTTTCAAAAATGTACAAACATTGTGCAATGGATTACGTTGCATTAATGTTTATAAATATTATTATAAGTTGTAAATCCTGATTTTTTCAACTTGAAAATGTAAGCAAACATAATTTTTATGTAAATTGGTAATGAATTCTACCGAACATTCACGTCCATACGGAACATTTAATACGATGAAATATTGTTGAAATCTCTTCTGACTATAGAACAACCTAGTTCTACGCTATGGAAGAATTAACCATTAATATCCACAATTTTCAGACACTCAACATGAATATAAAATTTGACACTTTCATGAAGAACAAAATAAAAATAATACATTTCAAAACTGTAAAGCTGATTACCACATCGAGACCATCATATTTACAGTAAATCTTCGTAAGTAGCAGCAGGCGCGTGCTGTGGGTGTTTCTCTTTCTCACTCGATCACATTTAAAGTGAAGGGTGCGAGAGAGATACAAGAGTATGCGGGCGCATGCTCTTGTGTCCTACTTGAGTATACACAAGTTAGCTTGTGTGATAGAGATAGATATAAATCCACCGCAAGCTGATAAGTAGCAGGTATTTCAGTATTGGAATTTCAATGTGAATGTCTAAATAAATTTCTAGTTCAAAAAAATTAAAAATAATTATTATTAAAAACGTATAATTTGTAAAATGATACTTCCAGCTCGTGCAAAGTGTCGTGTCATGCAAAATGAGAAAAATGACACTTCTGTCTTTGCTAAAAAGAGACGGAATTATTTCAGATTTTATTTAGATAAGTGAGGTATCTATAAAGCATATAATAATGAAATTATTTAAAGAACATTTTTATGAAATTTGACACGAAAAATTTGATGTCACATTTTCTCCGAATTCTGCAACATAACGACGTCACAAGCGATACACCCCATTCGTTTCGTATCCCTTATACGCATGGACGTGTATATGGCGGCGCGTATTTATATAAGAGAGTGTACTGGCAGCATCCAGGCTTAGTTGCTCGTCGACCGAGCTCGGGAAAGCGTCTCGTGATTTCCGTGTCTCCGCGAAAAACTACCCCCCCGTTTTTCTCATTTACGAGTAACGAGCCTTCAATAGGCGCAACCTATGCACTGTTAGACAAAGCGGGGTTACTCAGCGTGTGTGAACAGTTTTTTTAGTCAAATTAAATTGCCATTCATTTGATTAGTATTCAAACTAAGTGTTTGTTTTAGTAGTGGAAAGAAACATTGAAGTTACAGCGATTTGTAAAATTATACGATAATGTGAGTATTTTCATCTTATTGTATTTTACTACTGCAGAATACACTTTCAGCATTGATATACCAAATAAATAAAAAATGTAACGTACATTTTCATCGTTAGTACAAACGTTTTTTTTTTAATTAAAAAAAAACACATAAAATTATAAAAAAATGTCTATTCTAACAAAGTTTGAGGCTCTTATAACAATGTTTGACATTTCTAAGTTGCAACAATTATTTAAATGGCGTTGCTAAGATTATATTGAAACTAGTATTTAAATATAGTTTCGTCATAATTTATCAATAAAAATCTTCAATAGTTTTCTTTATAAAGTCAGTTTTGTTTTTTATTATTATTCGAAATGATTTTAAGGTATCACACATACAGTCAAATATCATCAAGTACACTCGTAAAATGAAACAAAAAATATTCTAAAAATTCATTGATTTTGAAATATTTTAAACAATACAGTAACCAAGTAAAATAGTAACCAAGTCTAAAAACATATAATTTCAGAAGTGTAATGGCTTCATTTTCGCAAATCGAGGAATCAAAATGTGAATTTATATTTTATCCAAAATTCGAATATTTGGTTTGTATAAAGTTTATTATAATGTTTCTTTGAAAAATGCGGGGCTTACTTGTTGAGCGAAACTGGTCCTATTGTGTGATAGTATGATTGTTTTTTTGCTATGAATAACAAAACTAAGGATTGAGAAATTAATTTATAAAGGATCTCATAGATTCAATATTAATTTAGTTCAAATCTTTTAATTTTAGGTTTTGAATGTATTTTTCTTTCACCCACGAAATGAATTAACTGGATTTGTTTACTTTCTGTCATTTATCTGCCCTAGCAGATTAATCATTAACACGATTATCATAAACTGAAATTGATTTATTAGAGTGTTAATTTAGTATAGATGTCATTAACGAAAAAAAGTTGTTTCGGAAATATTAATTTTGAGTAAATTGATGTTCAGTTTTTTTTCAGTTGAATTGTTAAAACACTAAATTGGTATCCAACAATAAATGATTGTTTATCACTTGTTGTTGAAAAAGTTTTTTATTTTATAAAAATTAGATAAATTGATAAGAAATTAAGGTCCACGTATGATTTCTCAATTTGATAGGCGTTTATTTGTTAGAGATCCATTATATTTAAGTTAACAATGTCAAAGAGTTAAGTTAAAAAAAAATTATATGGCAATAGATTTGACACATATTATGGCATCATACCATTGTCAGAACTATCGTTTTAACTAATAACTGGTGCCAAAAAAGCCATCAATAAGAAATATATATAATTATTATTATATATAACTAAATACTTTTATAATTTTTACATTACTATAATGAAGTTATAAAAAAATACAATTCAATCAATAGAGGAATAGTGTTCAAATGAAAATATAGTAGCATAGAACAAATTATATTATTTCTTATTGGATACAAACGAAGTTTGAATCGTTTAAGTGACATCGTCAGCAATAATTTATTACTGAGGTGCACCTAGGATATACTGGATCGACAAAATAATTAATTTCTGCAGACTTATTATGTGCTGACGTTAGGTATATGACTGAAAATAAGAGATATCAGAGACTTACCTTTGTCCAGGAGTTGGTCGACAAAGACTGATGATGAGTGATAGTAAAAATGTACCCAGCTGAATATAATAAATTACATAGAATTCTATAACTAAGGCAATATTCAAATTCAGTTGTCAGACAATATTACAAACAGCGTGTATTTTGCATAAAAATATCAGCGTTGGATTTTCAAATTTTGTTTACCGAGCAAGTCCGTAATATAACAAAATAATACCAGAGGGCAGAATGCTAATGTTGTAGATATATAGTATATCTGTTCTTAAGCTTCATATTCAAATTGTACTATACTATTGTGAAAATTTATTGCTTTAATAAGCCCATGAAATAACTGTGTTAATTCCCAGATCGTTCGGTTACTTATTGGTTATTACGATATTACAATTTTATTGGAATATCTTTACGTGGAGCTGAAATATCATTTGCGTATCATTGTGTTTTATGAAATATCAGTTTGTGATTTTATTATGATATAATAATTACCTTAATTACATATTTACGAAGAATTTTGGTGGTTATTTAATCTATCTATATATCTTCTTATATATGTAAATGGATGTTTGTTTGTTTGTTTGTGCTTTAGGCGTTCCTTTACTATTCATCCGATTTCGATAAAATTTTGGTGAGTTGTTGTGCGCACATTCGTAAAGGTTTCTGAAAAAAAAGAATCAAATACGTACAAACAGCGACTTCTCTGAAAAACCTTCTGATTTATTCGTGTACGCACTAGACGACAAAAAATAATATGTATCCAAGCACTTCAATAAACAGAATTAAAACACAAACCCTTTCTTTCTTCGAGTGGTATTGCAACGCATGTCGGGTACTCACTAGTATATATATATAAATGATGTATGCGTTCCTTTACCATTCATTCGATTTCGATGAAACTTTGGTGAGTTTTTGTGGGCACATTCGTAGAATAGAATCAAAAATAGAATCAAATACGTACAAACAGTGACATCTCAGAAAACCTTCTGATTTATTCGTATGAAAATATTGTGTATCCAAAAGCACGTCAATAAACAGAATTAAAACACAAACACTTTCTTTATTTAAGGTGCGTTGCAGCGCATGCCGGGTACTTATTAGTGATAAATAAAAATAACGTTATAAGATAAAATGATAAATTATGTATCGAAGATATTCGAGAACTTTTTTTAATAAAACAGAATTGGTTTCTGACAAGATGTGGGCATTTTCAAATTAAATAAAAATAAATAATGTCAGTCCGGACAGCCCGTAATCGGGAGATTAACGAGAATTCAATGATTATATATGGTGGGCTATTATGAATGCTTAGCATCAAAAATACAGCTTTACTGCAGATATTATTTTTATCTCCAATAAATAAATGATTAATTTTATTTGGTAAAAAATAAAAAAAACAAACCTACATTATTTTTCATTCAAATATTTCTACGAGAGTACTTATTATTTAGGAGTACTTTTTCAAGAAATAAAAATATTTAGGTTGTTAAGCTTAACGACACATTGGAAATTTTGTTATAAATAGCGAAGAAAAAACTATTTTTTCATTATAAAGATTCAGTATTCATTTTGCTACAGTACACCCTGTTTTCTAAATAAATATGTTTTATGGAATCGTGAAACATGTTTAAGAAATTGGTAGTGATTATGAAAATAATCGTAATACGTAAAGAGAAACTTTTGTCTTTTCTTTCAAACTGGTAACCATACCCGTCATAGATGACGGTATTGAAATTGAAATACTGAATATCTTAAATAGCTAGTACGTCGGAACTGTGAGTGCATCGTTAGACCGCGAACGTTTAGGTCATGAGAAAATTTCTTACCTACATGTGATATGTGATAATAATAAAAAGTCTACAGAGCGGTCTGGGCTATTATATATTTACGATATATTAATAAGGAGCAACAACTTGGATGTCTTTTCCATATATTACTTAGAATGCATTTTTTAATACTATCGCTTATTTATAAATAGAATGGGAAATTGTGCGTATTAAAACTAATACTTTATTGAAAGCATTAATATAACATCGAGTCATGATTTTTTGGCGTCGTCTGCCAAGTTTTTTTGATTATTGGTATTGAAAAATTAGTACATGTCTTTTCTATTTATAATATATTATATATTTGTGACATCCTTGTCGTCAAAATATTTTCGAAGTGTCCGGTGACGTCATCACATATAGGCGTAATATTTCGACCTCATTTCTCACGTTTAGAGAATAATGAATTCAGACAGACAAGGGTACGTCGCTTATATTACTTATTACTTACAAGAAAGAGTTATTATTTCACTACAATATGAAAAAAATGACTATACTTAGAACTCATATCCAGAAGACATTATACAGTAGGGCCCACAAGAAGGGAATGTAATACGGGGATACCATCTGTGTTTTTGGGACTAGCATCTGAGGAGAGTTATGTAATATTTTAAAAACAAACGAATTGTTTTATCAATTTATGGATTATTATTAGACTTACTTAAAGAAGCGTTGTTTTCACCTATTAATAATCTTCCATATCCAACGTTGATAATTGAAATTGAGTGACCCACTTACAACCTGTTCTAGTTGAAATGCTTAATTTGCAGTACACATTTATACTCATAAGAGAATACCATAACTATGCTGGATGGACTTAGTGTCACAGGACTTACTTGTGCTGGAGGGGAGTAATTGAGGCGGCAAAAGTTCACCCAGGTCTGTAGCGCCAGTAAAACAGAAGAAACATGTACTCCATATGTCCAATGAAAAGCGATTGAAACGGAGTTCCTAAAATATGAATCCTGCTTTTTAATATTATTATTGATAACTTTCTTTAAGCTACAGTGCATGTAACCAAGTCTTGAAGAATATTTCCTTGGACATTCCAGGCAAACATTTGAAACACGCATAATTTTGTTACGCTGCGGAATACAGCCTGTAAGAGTGTGAAGCCGTAGTGAGTGGTGGTGGGTGCAACGTTGTGTACCCTAGAACATTATTGTACTCCATCCTTAAATTGAAAATTAGTGGTGTGTTTTTTATTAGACGCAATTTTTGATTTACACTAATATTTTTTTGATAAAATGTTATACTGAGATTGCAGTACTAATCGTGTAGAGCAAAAATACACAATTATAAATTTAAAAAAAACCCATTTGACAAATAAATATAATATTTTATTGAAATTCTTCTTATGAATTAATGCCGGTTTAGTAAATATTTTAAGACATCGACTGAGGGTGCTTGATGGAATTTCAATATCAAATTTGGATTATTGAGATTTTGTACACTTCCATGTATTTCATGTCAAATACAAGTGTACAAAATCTCAATAATCCAAATTTAGTAAATATTACTTATAATGATGGAAAATGATAGGATCTTTCAATCTTCCACCAAGAAAATTTTTCCTGTCTCGGATGCCAATTTTACTGACCAATTTCACTGAACAATTTTACTTCACTAACTGAAAGATTCCTTTTCTTCGTACGCAATTTTATTGAGAAAAATTGAAATCAACTAAAAACTCTTCACTATTATTTGAACTGGCATTGGTAACCTTCACGAAATATTGAAAATACGAATTAGTTTTGACAAAGATTTTGACAAAATCCCACACCATGGGAATATCGACTATTTTAAAGAAGCCGTGTAAACTCATGTCAAATGATGTTGCAATAAAAGCTTATATTGATTTGTTTTTTGAATCGCAGTACTTTTTGAAGCAAAAACTTTCTAGTTTCATTATGTGATTATTTATATAGGTGTCCCAAAATTCACGCAAGAAGTAATTTTGATAGAAAACACAGGTTTTTAATTGATTCATAAAGTATACAGTATAGGGCTATGTATGGAGTAGCATATCAGGTAAATGGTTTACTTGGCTTTGCTGGCGCATACGCATTCTTTTGTCGAAAATTTCCTTGACAGTTTTGCATAAATGTTGCTGAATTTCGTTGATACAGGGCACGATTTTCTCTTTCAAGGTGTGGATGGTTGTGAGCTTGTTGGCATAAACCTGAGACTTTAAAAAACACAAAAAAATGTCTAATGGCGTTAAACCGCATGATCTGGGCGGCCGATTCTGATCACCGAAATAGGAAATTACACGACCAGGAAATGACTAATGCAGTAGTTGAATTGCTTCTCGGGCTGTATGGCATATGGTATCATCTTGTTGAAACCACAAGTTATCCACATCCGTATCTTACATGGATTATCTTGTCACGATAGCGAGCACCATTAACTGTTATCTGCTGACCAGCCGCATTTTCGAAGAAGAATGGTCCGATGATAACTCCATCCCAAAATCCGTACCAATCAGTGACACGTTCTGAATGCATTTGTTTCTCAACAATCACTCATGGATTTTCTGAGCCCCAAATGCGACAATTTAGTCGATTAACGAAACCATCAAGATAAAAATGATCCTCATCGCTGAAGATGATTTTGTTCGAAAAATAACTGCCAAACCTTCGTGTAAGGCTCCATTTTTAATAATCTTATCCTGTATACTTTATGAATCAATAAAAAAATTACAGTTTTTAATTAAAAACTTGTTTTTTCTATCAACAATACTTCTTGCGTGAATTTTGGGCCAACCGATATAGCTCGGCATTAAAGAAAATGAAAATCTTTTTTGACACTTAATAACGCTTGAGAATACATTCGCACTTATCTATCACTTGGTGGTATCAGTATTATTAGAAATGTTTTTGAGAGCATTTTCATGTCTAAATTAGAAAGACAGCAAAAGTTTTCGTAATAAATGAAGCAATACAAATATGTTATTATAAACTTGGCTAGATTATAGTTGCCTAAGAGAAGGTATCACTTTAAGTCTCATAAAACCTTAGGGCTATATTCGCGATGAGCAAACCCGATCCTGATGTTATAAAAATGTGGAAGTAGTACAAAACAAATTGAGTTTTATTTGTTTTAATATAATGCCTTTATTATTAGAATATTAGATAGAATATTTCGGTTCAAATACGAAAATCAATTGAAATAATAAACAGTAAAAACTAAGTAAGTTTCAATCATCTTACTTAACTTTATTTCAAAAATTCAAAATAATATCATAAGTTGCAGACAAATTTAAAATTTCACCGTAATAACATTATTAAAATTGTCAAAATTTTAGTATAAAATAACCAAATTTTATGAAGAATCAGATATCTGGTCAATAAGAAATCTTCCACATTTAAACTGACTGAGTTATTCTGCTTACGCAAGTCATCTATACTTAAAAAGTTACTCGTAAAAATGATGTGAGAACGATATGTTTAGACTAGAGATATGCACTGCTCAATTCTTGATAAAATTACTCGGTCCGATTCAGGCCCTACCCAGCCCGGACCCGAGTCTTAATACCACACTTGTTACCCTACCCCCAACTCGAAGTCTAGATTTATATTTTTCAATCTGAAAAAATCTATTTTTTTAAAATTTACTATACAATTTGATTTTGTAAAAAAATGGTAAGTACGATTAAGGTGATCACTTTTCAACTTTTTCTTTATACCGTTTTAAGTTAATTTTTAACAAATCAATTTTATTTCTTATTAATAAATTTTCTGACATAGTGAACTTTTAACAATCAATAACCAATGGCAAGAAGGCACTGAATAATATTCAAACTTCATGTATGTCTGAATGAATAATATAAATATTGGTCATTCCCGAATAAAGAAATCTTTAATTTAAGACATCGACTGAGGGTGCTTGATGGAATTTCAATATTAAATTTGGATTATTGAGATTTTGTACACTTCCATGTATTTTAATACATGGAAGTGTACAAAATCTCAATAATCCAAATTTAAAGAAATCTTTGTTTCAGATTTACTTTCAATCAGGTTACATAATTTTATGGGTTTATTTAGTTTCTTGGCTTAATGCTCTTGAAATGTGATAACGCCGTACAAACAAAACATTTTATTGTTTTCAACGATATCCATAACAAAGTGGATCTAGTTGCTTAAGTTATTAACTTTTCGTCGTTATGAATTATATTACTGCATGGCTGACCACATGACCCGAATATAGTCCAAAATATTTTATTGAAAAATATTTTTTTTACCCGGGATTGGTTGAGGCCTACGGGCCAAGCCCGAACCCGTGCAGACCTCTAGTTTGGACACATGCGTAGCTAAAAAAATCCAAACAAATCATTAGCTATATGTTTCAATTTGTATCCATTGGGCGTCTAAAAATACAAATCGATATTTCATTCGGATACTTAAGTTAAAAGGAAACCTAGATTTTCCTTATAATATCATTTCGGTTGATTGAATTATGTTACAATATTTTAGATTTTACGGCAAAAACCTTGGACGCAATTTTTCCATACGCCCGGCCTATCAAACTTAATGATTAAGTTCAGGGATAACAAGTCTTTTGTGTGTTATATATTTATTTAAAGATTCATTTGAATAATATATATTCAGTCAGTCAAGCAAGCTTTTGCTGTACCCAGTTGTGCGTGTTTTCGAATCCCCGAGTGGACACATTCAAACATTGCTCAATTTATAGATTAGTATCCAGTGCATATTTGCATGTTTATTTAATAACTAATTCCTAATGCACTAGATACTTTTAAATAATAAACCAATTGATAACAACTCAAGGATAAATTGGCAAAGTATATAAAGAGGAATACTTAAAAAAAATAAGTAAGGAAGTTTGCTCTTCGCTGTGTTTCAAAATATATGGGGATATTAGGGATAACCGTTTAAAAGATACAAGAATAATTAAAATTGTACTCTTGATCATCTGCTGGAGAGAAAATGCTGCATCCTTTAATACGCTAGGGGTCTAGAGAAAGTTGTATGATTAGAAGGGTAGATAGGAGACGTTAAAGAGGAATGACACTGGAATACTGAACTGGTGAAATTAAAACGGGATACAGAAGTTTAATTTTGAAGGTAATTTGCACAGCTAAGTCCATGGATTATAGGATAAGATAATACTGTTGCTCATTGCTATTGTTCTTCTCATCAATGAGGCTATGTCGAGTAGAAAGAGACCTTAGTACTTTAATTTATGTAAGCATACTTTTTTTTTTCAGCGCCATCTCATTTAGATATAACTACACGATTTGTTAGTACAACAATCCAATAGTTTTCTATATCTGCACCGAGTGGATAAATAGGAACATAATCACAGTTCGTTGCCGCTAAACGTTAATAGAAATATATTATATCGTCTGAGGATATGGAACGACTCGGCCTCGTGCGCTAAAAATATGATTCAAGAGATACTCGTAAAAGTTATATCGTATGACATTTCAGCGTTTTCTGCAATTAACTTATTTTGAAAATGTAAATTTAACAAAAAATGGCAGTGAAAAACCTTTTGTCATTTATTTATTAAACTATGTAAGTGACTACAGATTTTTCACGTTCTTTATTGCTGTATTTTTTTGGTCATTGCTCGAGTGAAGCAGGTGAATAAAATTACGGTTAAAGTAATTAAGCTAATTTGAAAACTATTGTTTTACAGGGGGTTCATTGAGCTTTTATTTGAAACGAAATTTAATCAAACGCAAAGCTGGAGAGATTTCGTAACTAATATATTTTTATATGCTTCAAAATTACGAATAATATCAACGCTTTCTTCACTTATCAAATGAAACACTTATAAATTTAAAATAATGATATCGTATATACCATCTGTGATGTTTTTTACTCTCATTTTCTATCTTATCCTTAGAAATGAAACGTATTTAAATTGTCGAACAATCAGTTTTATAAAATCAATATTACCATGTTTGGAAGAGAAAAAAAACACAGTTTTTGAAATTCTCCATTCCAATCCCAGATGCTTTTTTATATAATATATAGAAACAATGTTTTTCTATAATACACCTTTGTCTGAAAGAACATTGTAGTCAACGAAAAGAAATAATGAAGGAGATATATATTGATTAAATATCATTTGATAGGTTTATTGAGATTTTCTGATTTGTAAAAAAACAAAGTTTTTCATAATATTTTATTTTTATTTTGGAAGAGTTTTACCATTATCAGCTTCGTTTATTTTCCTTGTTATTTTAAGATATGTCGTGTGAGTGATCACAAATATAACATTCAAAACAAAATAAATTCATATTGGAAGTTTTAAAACAATCAAAACATGTGATATTTTGTGTATGGTTTTGGGTTTTATAGAAAAATGATTTTATACGAATCGTATTATATTATCACTGTAGAGTTATATTATTACTTACCTCAGGTAATGTAAATTAAATGTAATTAGCTTCCTATGGTACAGGTGAACCAAAATCAGTTTTCATATTTTAAGAGGAATTTCATCTGAACAATATGAATGGTTCCTAAATTTGCAATTACTATTATCTCATTCAAATGAAAGCTTTATTAACGAAATTTAAGATAAAATTTGTTGTCATGTTACTGAAACGGACTTTATGTCATTCCGAATTCATTTTAATGCCAGATAGTAATGCTTACTATGATATAAATTCTCAATTTTGTCAATCATGTGATATTTGTCGATTTCGGAATTACAATGTCAATAAGTTTAAATTTTTTTCCAACCATATCCCTTCCCAATGTGAAGCATGTGGGCTCCCAATGAAGCAGTTAAATAAAAGTAGTTTTTATGAGATGTTATTATTCGGTCGGTCAACTTTTCTTTTCGGATAGGGCAAAGAAAGAAGGAAATAATTGATATTAAGCTAACTTTTACCCCTATCTGCAGTTAGGTTTGGATGGGTTGGAAGAGAATATAAACATTTGAGATAACGATCTATTAGAACAAAAAAACATTAATTTGTTAAAATATCAATGTACGAAAGTGTTCATGCAGGGCTATGAATCCGCGGACACCGCAGCCGAATAGGACGAACGCCCAAGTGCGTTTACCGAGAATGATATTATTTGTTTATAGATAGAGATATATATTAGATATTTCATTTATTACCTTGGCCAAATAATACGCGCCTTTTAAAATAAACTACTCTATATGTTTGAAGTATTAATAAGTTTCTCTTGTTAAATGAGATATTGAAAATATATTATAGTAACCAAATTTTTTATGACCGGACAGTTATATCCGTCTGTCGTTGACTTCATGCATGATCTAATATGTCGTGACCTCCTAACACTGGAATAAGTTATGGGGATCTCATTTACACAAGTAGCTAATGTTGGGATTAGATTGTGGCTTGATAAATTATTATGTTAATTAAAAACAAAATCTTTATACAAGATATCCACAAGAAGAGAAGTATTATATTAGAATACATCTACATACAATTTGGCTTAAACATTTGTCTCGCTTTAGAATATTTTTTGCATTAATTGTAAAGATATTTGACTTGTAAATATGTAATACTTTATACAATACACTACGAGTAAAATAATGTTTAGGAAAAATTCTCAGCAGACAATTAACACAGAGATTTATTCAATTGCTCGTTGTGAGTTCAAAGACGTTGCTTGTGATCATAGTCAGTATTGACCTTAAGAGAAAAGAAGATAATGAAGACTTGTGTTACTGACATCTATTTATTAGAAAGGTTATGAGTATAAATTTGACACAAATATTAGTGTGTTTGATAAAATTCAGTTCTCTAGAATATTTAGTCAATCGTTAGTGTAGACTTAGGGTAAATGTTATTGGGCTCCGTTTACTTGGGTTGCGATTCACAGGTTTAAATCCATGAATGGAAAGATTCAGACATTGTTCAATTGATTAATGTATTTGTCTCAAAAACCTACGGATGTCAGTGATGTTTTCATTCCTTCTACCCTAATCCTAAAAAAACGGACCAAAGAAAAATATAACATTTCAGATAGTTAGATTGGATAAGTAATAGTCCTTTTCTCAATCTCAGCGACGAGAGCTTGAGTGACTGACTTATAACTAGTTTACATAAAGTAAACACACCCATTTGGAGTCTATATGTCACTTAGCAAGCGGACATGATTAAAAAATTAAAGATAATTTAGGTTTCACTGCTACTGTTTCTGTAACTATCAGTTGTCAAGTGCCGTGGTGCAGTGGTCAATGTCGTTGGCTACGGTTACGGATGTCCCGTGTTCAAGTCCCGATACGGACAGTTTCATAAATTGATTTTTCAATCTATTTATGGATTTTTATTTGTAGGCATATTTTCGATGTCTGGAATTACCACCTACCCACCCAATCCTGAAAAAAGGGCGAAGAGAGAGCGATTAGCCAACCACTGGTCCTGCTATAGTCCCATTCGTCTATCCCTACTCTATTTAACAAGCGGTTATCGAAGAAAACTTCTGTTGAAACACTACAATTAGAGGTCATATGTTCGAAATTGAGAGCGAACATGGTAAAAAAAAACTATCAGTGGTAGTGTTATAGGGCTCGAATCACTTCGTATCTTTCTATCATTATTCGTCTGAAATGAGAGGTAGAGTGATTGGCTTACAACACCTTTTGTTTACTCATCCGTTCTGAACATTTAAACCCACATTTTTCACATTAAAGGTTCAAAAAAGTACTTAAATTAACAAAAAAACCATAATTTACTTAGGAAGACCACAAAATATAAAATATTTTTAGTAATTTTGTTTGTTTACTTACTTTAACAATAGCTTTCAAATTATACAGTTAACTTAAAAATTATCTCTGCATCTATATTACTTAATCAATGACCCTATCCTAATTTTGAATATATGTTTATAAAAGTATACTTCAAATCCAAATTTTCCCTAAATGTATTCTTGGTCACACGATGTGTGGCACCAGATAATATATTTTTATACGAAATGCATTACTGAGACGTGCTATGGTTTATTCATGAAAAGGGGTAATTTGATTATAAAAAATATGTACAGTATATAAAACTTGCAAATAGTTATCGTGGAGTATAGATACATTATTCAAAAATAGATATATAAATACATATGTAATGCAAGTGTTGGATGAAATATTCAAATATTCACTACCCGGTACTTGGGCTATTTGAGGTTTTCGAATCCCGTAATATGTTGGTATGCGGATAGAGTTCATATACCTACCATAGAGTCTACCGATTGATTAATTACATCTATGGCCTAATTGTTAGAGGGGTTGGTGAAATTGCGACCGTGTTATGTCTTTATTAATTAGTTTGACCCAAAGAAAAAAAACACTTACAATTTTAGAATTGTCGAGTTCCATCATTTTAATGCTACTAGAACTGCATTCAACTTAATACGAACATTTTTTAAGTCAATTCTAAATGAAAAAGCATTACCTATATTTATATAATAAAAACAAAAATTTATTTGTACGTCTTACACAATTTTACCCGTTCAGTTGAAAATGTTTGCGATGAGCGAAACCGGTAGCGATTGTTTCATAAAATTGTGTTTATTTTTGTAAATTTATTACGAACAGTAACTGTGCTGTGTTCTGCATATATATAAAGCTTGTATTTAGCCAGTTACGTTGGTGACGCACACGACTCTTATAACTGTATAAGGTTTGATAATAGATTCATAAACAAAAAGTTGCAGGCAAGGTTGTTCGAATTCGAAAGAATCCCAAAGCGGGTTGAATGTCGAAAAATGATCGTGAAATCGCCGATTGGTCGCCATTATATACATGGTTATTAATTTTAATTTTTCCAGGACTTTTTTATTATCCAGTTCTTAATATTAAGTAACGCAGTGATTTGTATTATGAAAATTTCAATTAAACGTATTTTTTTATTACAAATGTGCTGCATAATTATTATATTATACGATTTTTCACGAATTTCATATGTGCATCTTGAATGACCGAACCAGCGTTTGCATAACTATGTTGAATTGTTTTTTTGTCGACAAAACGTGGAAGGTGAGATAGTCGATAAAAATGTGTAACAATTTTTGTGTCCTCAGTAGTAATTGTTTTTAAAGAAAGCATTTCATTTTACGGTGATTTTAACACTTAAAATAATGTATTTTATTGCTCATTTGCTGATGACAACAGTCAAACAAAAATAAGTTTTTTTTTATGTATACTTGGCGTGATTTGATAAAATATTATCACTTGACTGTCGTTAACTGTCAGTTCTTGGTAAACAGACTATAATTTATAAAAAAACACCGGTTGAAGTACTTATTAATTATTGCCATACATTTGGCACGAATAAAACAAACATGCAAAAAAAATGCACATTCAGCTCAATTTAGAATTTATTGTAAACATGTTTTGAATTTTAAAGAATGTTCGAATTATGAAATTTATTATTACGAGATCATCAATTCGTATGCACCTATATCGAGAATCCAGAATAAAAATTAGCAAAAATAGCTTCTTTCGCTACCGAAGTCTCTATACAATTCTGAAAAACGGAGCATAGAAACAGTATATATCAAATGGTCCTTCACTATTCCCTCATTATATTTTTATACTCAATAAAAAAATAATTTAACAGTAAATTATAACAGTTAAACAATTTTTGCTGAAATAATCCATCAAAAGTCTATAAAGACTCTATTGGAAGCTATTAAAGGAAGACATGGTTAAAAATAATCTTATTTAAATGTATATGTAAATTGTTGGTCATAATACCGACTGTGTTTTGGTCAATTGATGTAACCATAAAAAAACACGAAAATGAGTTAATGGTCGAATCTCATTTTAAAGACGACAGAGCAGGTTTAAAAATTCCCCTTTCTGCAAACACGAGAGCTTACATTTCAAAAGTTCATAACGCAACTCGCCATATAATGTTTTCGATAAACAATTTTTACTCTCTCCTTAACAATTTCAATTTTGAGGCATACATCAATTGGCCAAAATATTGTCAAATTAAAGGAATTAATTTATGTTAAAGTGAAACAATAAGTTAAAAAAAAACACGAACTGTTTTGTACTACTTCCACATTTTTATAATGATCAGAACCAGTTTCGCTCATCGCAAGCGTTCAGTTGATAATGCTGGCGATGAGCGAAACCAGTCCCGATCATTATAAAACATATGAAAGTAGTACAAAAAAATTGTGTATTTTTTAAATATAATGCTTTTCCATCAAGAATTGAAAAGTGAAAAATAATGTGTGAAAAACAAAAGGTGTTTGATTGGTCCGTTTAAAAAAACACTCAAAATAAGTCCATTGTAATCACTATGAACTATGAAGTAATTGTAAGATGCTGTTTTTTCGTTTGTGACGATTTCTACAGTTAGTTCATAAAATTAAAGTTGTTAGTAAGCAACATAAATACATGCATGTTTTCGCTAGGGATTCAAACCACAAACCATACGGAAACAAATATGTTTCAACTTCACTACGAATGTTGGCAATACATGACATTTACATCGTGTCTGTTGGTTGAAGTGTCCCATATAGTTAAGTCTTACTAGCCTAATAATTTTCAATAACAGTACTAATCAACTTGAAAATGCCAAGACCAATGATTCTTTACCATTTTTGTTATATGGTAATCTCTCTCAAACAGACAAAAGTCGCGAATCTAGTTAAAATTTTTAAATGTAAAAATTGAAATTACAAAGAAAACAAGTTATATTGAAATAAATATGACTGAACTTCTTAATTGGACTCCAAATTTTTTGGTTAATTTATTATTAACCCGTTACATAATTTTTCCGCATTGATTGTAGACAGGTTTCACCTTCAAAGGTTCAGTTACCTGAAAGTTTTCAGTTGACAATTTTCTAAAGAAAATCCCCATTCGAATACCGATTGTGTGAATTCAATTAATACAAATGTTCAATCGTAATAGTTCTTCGAAATTTGATATTTTTATAATGTATTTCTAACAAGTAAATGGATTCTATGGAACAATACGTGTCGTTTCTGATCATCCGATTCATTTGTTATTTTCTTGGAAACATGATTAAAAATTTAATACATCACGTTAAAAGACCATTGGCGTTATTATTTATTATTTTTTATTGTATACTTAATAAGCAAATAAATATTACATTTCAGTTGATAACATATGATTAGTTAATGTATTTCATTCAAAATTGTATAATAACTGAAGTCACAGGATCACTGTTTAAAAATTCCTGGTCTAGGCGCACAAGGATACTGTTTTCTATCCTGCATTAAATTACATGTATATCAGTTGAGTGTGAATCTTAAATCACTGCTGGGGATGATGTTACATTATATTATGGGCTCTAAAGGTCACGTGCTTTACTGATAGCTCGCCACTTGTAAACAATATATGAACCAATTAGAATTCGGGCTAGGTAAACTCCAACTAATGGGGAAATAATTTATACCATTATTCAGAACAGATCTTCCCTGCCATTTGACACATTTGACATAGTTCCTAAGTAAACATTTGCCCCGCTTGGAATTTCAATATGTGGAAATATGATTCTCTATCAATTTAAAATTTAGATAAAGTAATATCACTTTTTTAAAGCGTAGCGCATGGAGTATCTCAACAGAAGTTGTTTAAACGAAAACTGGTATTAAATCAGTCACTGAACTTATTTCTTTGGAAAGGCTAAAGAAAGAAGCACAAATATTATTTAACTAATGACTTCGTTTAAGGATTCGGATAAAGGCGTAAATGGGAAAGGATGAACCACAGTAACACATGCCTTTGTGTATCTTAAATATTAAACACTCGCATCTGTTTGTCATACAAAAAATCGCAAACTGAATCCAGATAGCCCTGGCGTCATACAATTTATACAGTGTATTGTGCTTGACAAATCTGAATGAATGAGACTATTTTCATTTCGCGATATCGTTCCTTGCGTTGTGTGTTAACCTGCTTTACTTTGCTAATCTAAATTACGGAAAAAATCGGTTTGTGAAGCGAGTAAATTAAAAAGTGATTGAAAATTAATGTATGAAACTAACATTCAGGTATGTGAATCTTTGACCATAGACAACAAAGGCTACCAAGATACGCGTGTAAAGATATGGTGCACACCGCTGATAAGGCACAGTCTTCTGTTTTTCAGAGAAGTTAAAAGAGAAAATACGATGAATTCATAAAATATGGATTTTCGCAAACATGAGATGAAGACTGTCGTAAGCCCAATTGTATATAATATAGTGTGTGAAAATGCTGTCAAATGGCAGCATGAAACTTTTTCTACTTAATAGACATCTACAAACAAAATAATAAAATTATAAAAACAAGGAAAGTGACTTTTGTTATCATTTTACAGGACAAAATAAAAATATGCCTATTTTGACATCGTAAATCCTGCCAGCTAATAAAGATTACGAAAATGCGGTTCAAGCTGGTTACCTTATTAGTTGCCGTATTGCTAAGTGTTGTAAAAATCATACTATAGCAGGAAATTCAATTTCTCGTTGTATAAATCAAACTTTTTTACAGAATTTTATAAAGCACAGCCTATTGCGCGTGCCCTGCTCACACGCTCCTTGCCACACCAATGCTATTTATTCACAGTAACTACAAATTGGAAATAGCAGCAACAACATAAAATACAAGCATTTTTGTTATATTAGTGGTACAATTTAACGAAATGGGATGCCAAGGTGTACGCAAGTCAAAAACTCTAGAGAAAAACTGCTTTAGAGCAGTACTTCTCAAACATTTTCATGCCACGGACTCCTAAATCTGAAAAAATATTCCCCGAACCCCCGAAAAAAAACATATTTTAATCGTCAAAAGTTTTATTTGATAATAATTATTACTATTAATACATACATGTTTATATTTTATCACAATTTTTATAAATAAAATAAGAAAAACTGTACATAGCATGTTTACAAAACAATTCAATGAGATGGATGCTGTTGCATGTTTTTACACAAGAAATTAATATCTGGTTCAATGTCGGAAATGCTAACTAACAAGGAATCTTCCAACGTCTGCGTGGAAAGGCATGATTTGTGCTTAATTTTTATTAAAAGTAATGACGAGAATGCTGTTTCACATAGGTATGTAGTCGCAAAAGGAATAAGGATTACCAAGTCTTCTTTTGCAATAGACGGATATTCTTGCTGTCGCCTTATCAAAAGTTCTGAAATACGTGTTTGCATGAAATTCCACTTCAAGCAGATTATCTGATTTGATATCGATCAACTCTTCTCGACCTGCCCGCGACGTGTGATTATATTTTAAGTATTTAGCAAATAGCATTCTCGTCCAATTGTACTTTTGATCCTAATTCAAGTTTGGGAAATATTTTTCGAAAAATAGTATTGTTTCTGCCATGTGATAAAACCTTTAATTATTGGGGTCGAGGTTGATATTTCATTTGTTGTAAGAAACACATTCACACATGAAACCATATCCGTACATCCTTGACTAATAATACTTTTTGAACAAGAAGTAAGCTTTTGTTGGAAAGCCTGAAGTTTTATATTCATGATCAAAATGTTGCTTCTTTTCCCTGAAGTGAAAGATTCAATTCAATGACTTTGTCAAAAAATCTGCCAAGAAAGATAAAAAACACATCCACTTCTGATCATGAAAAATAGAAGAGAGCTCGGGTTTTTTGTCATAAGGGCAAATATTCACAAATAAATATTTTTACTTTCTACTGGAAATTTTCGCGGACCTCAGTTTGGGAAGCACTGATCTAAAGGACTGATCACTTGACTGCGGCACCGTCGTGGGATACTTTCTGATATGAAATAAAAATATTACAAGAGTTTGTAAGAAATCAATTTATTAAAGCGTTCTGAGGAAAGAAATCCTTTCTATAATTTTCGTTTGCTTGTTGTATTAGACAATATAATAGTACGACAGATGATGAAGTTGTAATACCGTTAGTAAGATGATAAGGCACTTGAAAACAATTTGAAATTCAATATACGATATGTAATAATTTTAAGAAAGCTCTTATTTTAAACGAAAAAACAATTTTGCCCGAAAATACGTTTTTTCGAGAAAATAATCAAATTTAAATGATCCCACCAAGAATAAACTTCATGCTAAAGTGCCGAAGAACGGCCATAACTTTCATTTTTTTCATGAATTTTATCAATTCTCACGAGGAAATAGAATTCTACATGGAAAAGAGCCATTCATTCAAGGACCCCAAAAAGGTCGACTATGTGATAAGGTCACTTTATAATAGCATTATGGAGAAGGAAACGATTCCGCAGCACGTTGGTAAAAGATCTTGAGTGTACTTTTTGTATGGAAATGAATATTTAAATAGATCGTGTTATTATTAAACCCCAAAATAACGTCTACAGATCCAGTCAAACGATTTATTTTCCTATGCTTTAAGTTTAAATTATTCACAATACGTACATTGTGATTGTGTTTCAATCATTTTTTTATTGTTTCTATGCCGTCTTTCTGCGTTGCGGCCCACGGATGACCATTGTAAAGGCATATAAGAAAAGAATAACTCATCGCCATAAACGATAATTCTTTTGTATATTTTTTTTTTACTTTCATGCGATTCCACGTTTAAACATTTGTATTCCCGAAGTCAAAAATGTCTATGATGTCCCTTCCTAACTTAGTCATGCCTTTAAAACGGTAGAGTAATGAAGTCTTCGGGATTTATCTACTGTTGAATTAGTCAATTTAGGAGTCTATTTGATTCAAACAAAGAAATTAAATAATTTAATTAAAATAGGTTATCATACTGGCCCAGTGGTGCAGTGATCAAGATCGTTGGCTTCTGTTACTTTCTCGGGTTCAAATCCTGATACGGACAGTTTTATTAATTGATTTTTCAATCTATTTATGGATTTATATTCATGGGCATGAGTGTTTGTCGTGTCTGGAATTAATTTTTACTTTTATTTTGTTTTTGAATAATTTCCAACTCAATCAACACCATTGGATTAATAAGGATCACTAACTCTTTCGCTATTACTGCTAATATACTAAACAATGTTTTTAATACTGTACTAAGTACAGTGGAAAAACAATATTACCGTTTGACGTGATGATAATTGAAAATATTTTGGGAAAGTTTTTAGCCGTTTAATTTTTTGATGTTGTAGAATAGAAGACCTTTGTCTAAATTTTTATGAGCTTTTTCAGGTTGACAGATTTCATTGAAAGTTTGAGACCAATTAACTCAAGTGACTGAAAACTTATTAACAAAAGAAAACTTTTGGAGACGAGGCTTTTGTATTATGAATTTAATTACGCTCCGGAAAGTTCGCGATAATAATTTCATAAATACTATTTGTGTTTTGTTAATTTTCCTTTTTTACAAAAGCGTCTGGCTTATCATTTTTTAATACACTGAAATTAATGAGCTATTGATAGTGTAGTAAATAGTGTTGTGAACATTTTATTAATTTCTATCTTCAAATATTACTCTTAAGTGTATTTGATGATATTGCAGATACTATATAGCAGGGATGGCCAGTGCGTCGATTGCGAAGGTATTTTTGGTCGATTGCGGACTAATATATCTTGTTTAAGCTAGTTAAAACTACTTGACAACTAGCTCTTAAAGTCCGATAGTAAAAGTAATGAATGACATTTTTTCGGAGTGATTTTTACATCAGATCGTCACCTTAAAGGTAAACAAGGTTCTATCTGCAAGAACTAAAACTGTTCAGGAAAAACAATTTCAAAAAATGTAACTTTCTGAATGAAATACACTTATGCATCCACATACGTGAATGAAAGAGACAACCGCTTTAGAGACTGTGATTTTCTTCACGCGGTATTGCTAATTACCGCTTTTTTCCGAAAACAAGACACCCTCCGAAAATA
The DNA here is from genome assembly GCA_022494535.1 of Himalopsyche phryganea. Taxonomy (NCBI): domain Eukaryota; kingdom Metazoa; phylum Arthropoda; class Insecta; order Trichoptera; family Rhyacophilidae; genus Himalopsyche; species Himalopsyche phryganea. Next base: position 1,074,902 of record JAGVSL010000141.1, on the reverse strand, counting down.
AATCCTAGCGTGATTTTCAGATTTTTTTGGAATATAAGCCGTACCTCAAAAATGAGCCTTACTTAAAATAATGTGAAAAATGTAATCCGTTAAAAATTGCTGTTGAGTTTAGTACCTCTACCTGGCCTAATATTTCCGAGAATTGCACAGCTTGGAACAAAAAAATCCGAGAAATAGCTTTCTTACTTCTACAGGTCATTGCAAGTAACGCACTCAGAGATGACGAAATTAATTCCTGAAATCTAGAGTGTAGAATTTACCAAAAATGTACATATGTTACTTAAATTAAAAGGAATAAATAGAAAATTCCTATGTACAAATAAATATTAAACCAAAATACATAAATCTACTTATTGTAATTGAAAAGAAAGCCTTCCCCCGATAATAAACCTTAGCACGTATTTTGGACCAAAAAAGAAAGTAAATTAGTGTTTTATTTTCGGAAAAAAGTCGGTATAAATGCAGATGGAATCTTGATGCACTTTAAAATTTGTATATTTTTTAGATAGAACATTTTTCTAATTTGAATATTGATGGATTTACGGACAATTGTAAGGTTTTTTAAATACAGATAGAACCGTATTTTTAATGCAAGTAAACTGCAATTAAGAGTGATTTTGTGAAAAAACAACAGATGGAACCATGTATACCCAAGGCGACGATATGTTGACAAGCAAAATAGATTAAAAATCCCAAATTGCGTAACTATTACAAAATTACAATGAATTTGTAATTTTTTTTTTAAGTGAAGTACATAATTATAATATTGTCATAATTTAAGACATCGACTGAGGGTGCTTGATGGAATTTCAATATCAAATTTGGATTATTGAGATTTTGTACACTTCCATGTATTTTGTCACTAACGACCCGGGTTTCGCCTTTCGGCATCTTCAGGCATTCGAGCACACGAATGGACTCGAACTGAACAGTTCTGTCAGTTCGAGTCCATTCGTGTGCTCGAATGCCTGAAGATGCCGAAAGGCGAAACCCGGGTCGTTAGTGACAAAATACATGGAAGTGTACAAAATCTCGATAATCCAAATTTTATAATATTGTCGTTAATTCAATTTTTAATCGTTATTTTATATGCATAAAATATCTGTTTTCAAAAAAACTGGGAGTGTTGTTTTCTCATGATATATAATAATTACAAGCGATATCAGTCGATCGCCGTCAATAATTTTATCAACAAGTCGCTCTTAGAAAAAAAGTTAAGACAACCCTGCTATATAGGAACAAAGAAAACCTTTGAGAGATGTAAGCGAATATTGGAGCTATATTTTCGTTAGTGTGCGGAGATATATATTGCAAGAAGCTTATATGGTCAACATTCATGGTCAGGTGATAAAAATCTAGGATTAATTAATTAATCTGTGACCTAATAAGGTCGCATTCAAGAAAATTCAATTATTAATATATATCATAACTCTTATAGATGAATGTATGGCTTACTGTTGTATTCATGTAGTTATGATGATTCAGCAAAAAAAGTCGAAAAAAAAACGATGTACTAAAAAATGATCCTACATTATATTGTAGAATTATAGATGAATGAAATGAAATATTTGGATGGAGTCCAAAGGTCACGCTTGAAGAAATATACGACAACAGGTTCCTTACCTATGGTTTAGGGCATGAAAAGTTTTGAATTCTCATTATTGGGTAACTTAGGGAGGTACTAAGTAGGTCTTTGCCCCTAGATAATGCTGATGATAAAAGGTCAAATCTATATATTATTATGCTGTTTGTTCACATTAAATAAATTATACTCAAATCAATTGAAAGATATCAGAGTAAGTAAATAAGTAATTCGATATCGTGACTATCTTATGTTATGACTTTTAAGGTGTTAACTGTCAATTCTTGATGGAAAGACATTATATTTCAAAAAATAATACACAATTCATTTGTACTACTTCCACATATTTATAATGATCAGGACCGGTTTCACTCATCACGAGCGTTCAGTTGATAATGTTAGTAATATATATCATAGAGATATTAAAAATACTAATTCATGATTAGTCTATTTTATCTTTAGAAATGTGGTTTTAAAATTGAAAATATTGTATTTGTACCATAAAGCATGACGATCGTATGTGCATGGGTTTTATTCTCTTCTTAGGCCGATCAATCCCGTAGGCAGTTTGATCTTTAATCGTTGACCTATCCGAAAAGTTATTTAAGAATAGTTTTAAATAGGGTCTGGAAAAGGTTATCGGACGAATGCAGAGGGTCGAAAGTGAGATCGAACTTTTCCGAGAGGCCGCTCGTAGATTTTTTGTTTGCCTAAGCTTTCTTCTATTCAGGTTTGAGTGTTGACACTAAAGCCATGACAGGCTCCAGCCCTTCCTCTAAACATATTTACGGTTGCATTGTGGAATGTTGCCGGATGATATCACTATTTTGTAATGTAAATACACATTTTTGACATACAAAAATAAATTTAACATTCGTTATTGTACAGTTTTAATTATTACATTAAAAAACGAAAAAAATTCTCAGTTCTGTCTTTTTGGTTTTTATTTTATTACAACGACATTTTACTAGTGATGAAGTCGGGAGGATATTTTATTGATAAGTGTTAATTTAAGCATAATATCATTGCTACACGTTTACTACAGGAGCATAGGTGATAGTAATTAAAAGTTTTTTAAAATCAAAGAGTCATTTTATTCGAAACCATGCCATAAGCTTTCAAAGGAAATCATACAAACTACCGCAACTGTATCTGAAAAGAAATCGTTTAACGATAGCTCTTAGAAACACAAATGATATATTTTTTATAAATTGTATAGATATAAAATATAGATATGGATAAGACTAATAGTTGGCTGATAATTCTCTCCTCATCCCGTGTTCAGGATTGAGTAAGAGGTGTATGATGAAAAAATGAACATCATAAACACCCATGCTGCGTGTTTATACAAGAATCCGAACCTTTAACAACAGAACGGAGTCGAAGAATGTTCAAAAACGTTAACTTCTCAGATGTTTAACGTTTTTTCAATTAGTCATCGATTATTACGTAACACATAACAATCTGGTTAATTCTAAATGACATTTTTTTGAAACTTATTGTTTAACTGGTAGTTATTATCAATGATTTATTCACACCATCTTCGTCACAACCCCATTTTATCCGAGTTACCATTTATAGGTAAAATAATGCAATTATTTATACGTAATGTGAACTTATTACTGAATATTACTGTTATTACTGTGATTAAAAATTATTATTATTCCAAGAATTAAATAAAAATGTTTTTCAAAAAATTTGCAAGCATACTAACGAGTTTTGAAAGAATAAAAATTCACAAAAACTGCGTAAATGTACCGACGCTGGTAATCAATAATAAACCTTTATTTTTGTTTTAAAGAATCAACTGAAACTTAACGATCAATCAACTGGAACCAAGTACGTGGTTGTGAATATTGTGAATCATTCAATTCACATCACTTGTTATGCATAACAAATACTTTGCAGTTGGTTCTTTTATCGTGAAAAAATATTTGACGTTTTAATATATTTTGTTTGTTAAGCAGAAGAGAAAAAATGTAAATAAAATGAAAACTAGCCTGAATCCAACTTGGATCTCCTTAGCATATCAAACTTTGAATTTTTTCTGACCAGTTCCCTTTCATAACTCAAAATACCTAAAAAGGTCAGTTGGTTCCCTTTTGCTTATCTCTATCCATATGTAGTTTGGGAAATTAACAATCTTAACTTTCACCACAAAAAAATCAAAAAAAATCTTTTTTAACAGATTTGAATTTTGAAAAGTTTTAACGCAAGTTTTTCACTTGAGATGAGCAGTTTATTTTTGAAATTAGTCCCATGAAATCCAGCCGAAATGAAAGTTGGAAATTACTTATGATTTTTTTGTATAATTAATTTGGAAATAGTTGGATAAAACTTTATTTAATCTTAATACTCACATTGATTATTTAAATGAAAAGCGAACCTTGGGAGACCCTGTGTAAAATATTTTTCTTTTCATAATACACCATTATTTAAGAAACCATACTGCCGCGGATACTCTGTTTAAAAGCGTTTCCATTATTGGACCCATAGCTTGCCTCAAATCTCATCCCCGAGCCGCGGGGTTGAATATTCAAAAAGCACACTGCAGGATATCTTAAAACCACCCCTGTTGGCCGTTCCGACTAATTTATAACCCAGGGTGGTGAAAGAAAGACGCCGGTAAGCGAAAGCCCACTATTCCAGCACTAAAATATAAAGGAAGCACGCGCGAAGAATTCTACATTTTTTCCCTACGTGCCGTACTTTTTCTCAGACACCACACAAACTTTACGCGGTAAATTGGCAGAGGAAAAGCAAATAATTAAAACAAGAAAAAAAACAACAACGCAAAACACCTCAGTTAAAAAACCAAAACCTGAAAGCTAATTGGAATATTTCACATCATCCTTTTTGGCCTACGTTTTCTTACGTTTTCTTACGTTATGGAGAGAGGGATATTATGAGAAATATGAAGATAATAAATACATCGTGTTTATTTTTCATTAGAGACAATAAAATTATGTTCTAAGACAAGACACAATTTGCTAGACATTAAACAAATTTGATTTTCCATTTATCACTACAAATTTAAATGATTTTACAAAAAATAAACAAAACATTGTTGATGGTTTTAGCGGTAAACCTTTTCAATAACAATTAGTCATGAATTTAATTAATAAAATGTGTGTGGGCATAACCTAAAGATATGGACGTGTTCAGCAACGAATTTTGTGTATAGTTTATTTAAATTTTCACAACACTTTATTTTTTTCTATTCTGTTTTTCCCTGTATAATACTGTCTACTTCCTATTTATATAATGATAAGCGCATTGCCGTAATACCATGTTTTTTTATATAATAAATGAATTTTAAAAGCTGGCCACAAGATTTCAAAAATTAAATTGAAAAACTTGACATTTGATATTAGATATAGAACTATCAAAAGTAAACTACAGCGACCAACTATGAGAAAAATAAAATTTAATGTTTTTGATAGGTATGAGCAAGGAATCACGTTCTAAAGAATTACTAATATTGAATACTTTATTACAAGAATATAATTTTTTTCTACCGTTCTAGAATAAGTAAAAAAATGCTGTTTATTTTTACAAATCAGCAAGAATTGACCGTCAAAAATCGTTTCCATATATATATTTATATAAAATTTTATGTATTTCAAAAAGTTCCATATTTATTGCGTTGGTATTTGCTAAATTTGAAATGAAATACGCTTCCGATTAATTATTTTATATTTCTTGTTAATCTAACTTAAATAATGAAAATTGTTGAAATATTTCCAAATGTTTGTTTCGCTACATACTTGTAACTTTCCTTTTGAATAGGGTGGTTTAAAATTCTGAGGATTGTTTACCATAACAGGAGAATATTTAAAAATAATATAGAAATGAGAATGTACGTAAATATTACCGAATTAAATTCGCCATTACGTTACCACAGGATATTATTACTTTTTACATTTAATTCATTTATTTACTTCGTATGTTATTGTGTAAAATTTCTGTAATCTATATCTCTTCGTTCTGAAGACAGATGTTTATTCGAAAAAGTATTTTTATTTGGTGATTCTAAAACAAATAGTCTTGATAAACTCATGAAGGTCGTAAAACCAAGTTTATCGTATTTCAACAAACTAACCCATCTTTAAAAATATGATCTTCCTAATAGTTTTTCAATTCAGATATTGACTAGTATTGCAGCCTGAATAAAAAAAAATATGCTTAACGATCGCGTATTATAGAATTAATAAAAATTTGGTTTTAACTTAGAACACGACAAAAAACTTCGATACGTATAAGAATGTATAATTTAAACACAATTCTAATAAAAAAATAGCTAATAATGGTGAGTGAATAATGATTAACTAAGTGAGGAAATTGCTTTTCAGGAGACATATTTTTTTGATTTTTTAGTCAATAACTAGACGATCAGGTTCAAATGCATTTATCAAGATGATCAACAAATATTAAAAGATAGATACGGAAAATGATGTCGTGAGCTGCCGGTAGTTTGCGAGCTGCGAGTTACGGTTCAATAATTTCATAAAATTTTACCCAAAATTGTTATTTCCGCTGTTTCCTAAATTTATAGACTTTTTAAATTACTATGCGGAACACACTAGCAATTCTTGAATTTAAAAGCCTTTCCAACGATTTATAAAAAAGTCGATTGGATGTTAAAGAAAATATTGCACCTGCAATGAAACATATGAGTCGTCTGAATGGAAGGGTATAAAGATTTATTACGTGGAAAATATGGAAAATCATGACCATGAATGGAATATGAAAATTCGTGAAGAATTAATGGGATGAAATTGTAATAATTTTAATGTAACAACACAAGCTGTTTTCACACTAAAATGAAGTAATAAAATTTGACGGTAGCTTGCAAAGATTAGCCTGTATTTTTTATCCGCCCCTGCTTTATTTACCCTTACACCCTATAAAATACATCGTTTCTTTCAAGAAAGCGAGAGCACATGTTTTTACAGGCGTTTGCGAAAGTATCCTCTATAATGTTTATTTACATTTTAGCTTTATGCGAGAATAAAAATGCGCCGTCGATTTTTAAAGGAATCATTTTGTATCGTTTTTTTAACCAAGGTTTCTGTTATTTTTAGTTTTTCGAATAATGCATAAAAAATGTTTTCCCATGTTTCTGTTTTCGAAAATTGATCACATTCCAGATAAGGTATCTTCTTCGCTGATATTTATTTAATTCATGTCTTCTCAAGAAGTTGACTGTAGAGTAGGGTGAACAACCATTCCATGTTTGGAAGGACTGGGCAATATTTTTATTACTAATCATCAAGAGTACTAAACATTGTTCTGTTTTTAGAAAAAAAAATCCGTTTTAAACTTTAAAATAATTGTCGTAAATAATGTTAGCAATTTAAAAATAATATACAAAAAATATTATCGTCTCTATCCACAGTAATTAGTGGTTGTTTTATTGATCACTTTTAAGGTATTTAACTGTCAATTATAGGTGGAAAGTTATTAATTGTATTTTAACAAATAAAACACAACTTGTTTGTACTACTTTCATATGTTTATATTTATATTCGCTCATCACGAGCATTAGTAAATTGAGTAGGATGAGAAGTAAAGTGAACCAAGAGATATATTCAAGAAAAAAGTTATAAATTATCATAAAAGTGAAGTGCGATAAGTGAATACAGACTGCAAAACTATTTTATTCTGTAAGAAGTTAAATTCAATAAAGTGTAAGTTAATGTAAGAAGCTCATTTAACTAAAACTTTCAATAAACAAGTTTCACAATTTCATTACTTAGTTCACTACTCCACTTCACCTCTCGAGGGCTCATTTAATGTTGAAAGTGGTACGTCCGGAATTTAAAAGGATCTCAAAAATAGGTCAGGGTAAAGAGTGTTATGATAACTTGATGTATTTTTTCATAGAGACAAATTTTCTTAGATTTTTTAAAACATATAAATAATGAAATTTCAGTTATTGAGATTTTGTACACTTCCATGTATTTTGCCACTAACGACCCAGGTTTCGCCTTTCGGCATCTTCAGGAATTCAAGCGCACGAATGAACTCGAACTGACAAAATACATGGAAGTGTACAAAATCTCAATAACTCAAATTTGATACTGAAATTCCATCACGTACCCTCAGTCGATGTCTTAAATTATATAAATAATGCTTTTTATTCAATAGCAGTAATATTATTAGAATGTCACTAAGCAAAAAAAAAAATATTTTAACCCCTACGATGTAATTAATACAGAATTTAAATGTAAATAACAGTTTTAATTTTCTTGCTTCGATTTGTTTTTTGTTCCATATTCGTAGAAGTATTTCAACAGAATTTTTCTATGAGAACTGATTGTAAGTCAGTTGCTAAATTTATTTTTTAGTCTTTTTCGAAGAGAGTAGGTATAGAAGGATAGGGCTGGGACAGGACTAGTGGTTACCTGATCGGTCCCGCTACACCCCGTGGGGATCGGACGGGGGGGGAGGGAGTTCTAGACGTCGCAAACGCTCATACTACGAACAGAAATCCATAAATCGATTGAGAGATCAATTTATGAAACTGTCTGCACCGGGAATTGAACCCGAGACATCCGTAGCCGTAGCCAACGACGTTACCAACTGTGCCACGGACGCCGACAATTTGTACTTGAATACTAATCGTGAAAAAATGCCTATTTAGTATTTTTTGAATGGACAATGGCCATTCATCTATAAAAAACTCATTATTTCCAGACACAGATATATATCTACTGATAAAAAATGTATAGTTTTCATGTAAAAATCTAAATATAGACTTTTTGTCGTAATTTACAGCCGATTCTAAAAAATATATTTCATTCCGTATAACGGTAATCATCCCCACGCACTGAAAACCTGAATACCATCGTTAAAGATATTTTATGACATAATAAATAATATTTTCACTTGAAAACCATAAAAGCATCGTTTATTGGACCATATCGTGGAATATGACTAACTTTGGATATTATATCATATTATGTGTAGGCAGACATCGTATTAATATTAACGGTATTACCCCAAAGCTCGTTTCCACACACCCAAAATTAGTTGGAAAATGGCCCACCCTTTCTACAGAAAATCGTATATCACACAAATAGAGTTGTGCACTTCGTTACTTATTTGCATATTGTTGTAGATTTTTAATTGATGAAATGGCATGTTTTTATAAAGTGGGTATTCTTCCAAGGAAAATCTTAAATTCAAATTCCAGCTGCATTCAGCCAAAAGTAGGCTTGAAATGTTTTAGAAAATGTGCATCGGATATTATTATTTCAACTGGTTACTCGCTCAATTATGATTTATGGAATAATGTGGAATTCAAAAAAATATTGACCAACATATTGTCGTTGTTCTGGAAGAAAACAATAACTGAAAAATACTTGTATTGAGTAATTGGACTTAGAAGTTTTTCAAGTGTTTGAAATGCCATACCTTTTTCATATATAAGGTTGATATTTCATATATAAGTTAAGTCGTATTTTTTTAAGAAATCAAAAGTTAATATTTTCAGAAAAACTTTATTAAATCAATTAATTACGTAATTTCCATTATTGCCAATGAATATCTCGCATTGTTCTGTCAACTTTTTATCCCATTAGAATTAAAACTTTCGGGTTTCGATGCAAATATAGTGTCTAGTGCTGTTTTCACCTCATCTGTTGTATAATTTTTTTTTCATTTAAGTAATTTTGTAGAGATAAAAAAAGTGAAAATCAAAAGCGGCTAAGTCACGAGAATAATGTGAATGCTTTAAAACATCCCAATTGAGCTCCGTTAATTTATGCTGTGTCATCATTGCAGAATGAGGCCGTGCATTGTCGAAATGAAACACGACACCCTTGCGATTGATTAGTACAGGTCGTTTTTTTACGAGCTTCGAGTTTGATTTTTGCAGCTGTCCACAATATCTCTGAGCATTGATTGTTTGGTTAGGTTGCAATAGCTTGTAACAAATAATGCCCTTCCTATTCCGCCAAACACAATCTTCATCAGCTGTTGATAAATTCCCAGATATGAATTTAGCAAACTATCGTTGACTGTATCGGTGCTGTAAACATCACATAGGTTTTTGGTTGCCACGGTTGCATAATGAACTTTATTAAATACAATAGGTAAACAGTGTTAAATATGAAATTTTTCTGACATTTTAAAAATTCACAAGGGGTCTGTATAACCCGATCGCTGACAATAGACTGAAAAGCATGTTGGAAGAAACCCTCCTTTATATAATAGAAAGGCAACATTAAATACAGATATTAAAATAGTTGTTTAAAATAATATTTTATAGTCTATGTAAAAATACCACGGAACTGTATCAATCTAATAGTTTGTTTGTAGTAAACTGTTTTTAAGTAAAACTGTAATTTATAAAAATTAGTGTATTCATTTTTTCAATTTAGTGTTTTCTTCCAGAATAGCATAATAATCTACCAATGCGATGAGCTTGTTTGTACCACACCGGAGATCATGTCTCCTTAATGATACATAAAGTCTGCAATAAATATTTATGATATGCAGTGACAATAATAAATTTTAATATAACATTGAAAGGAATATGATGAGTGCATAATAATTATATTGTCAACTAACAATTAATTTAAATACATAAAATGGCTTAGGTGAGGCAACAATTAAGGATTAAATGGTAAGACGCAGGGAAGGTAAACTTACGGTGTACGCTAAAATAATTATCTGACCAAATACTTTACACGTCACACCATACAACGAGAACATAATTGAATTAAAAAATGGAATATATTTAAAAGCCTGTGTCGTTTTTTAGTACCTAGATAAAGTAAAGCGAAACAAGTGAAATTTAAATTTGTGTCAAGTGTATTTTTCCATTTTTAAATTTGTTTCATTCGTAGGGGAAAATATAAAAAAAAAGAAAATTTCCTGGTTCTGTATGTACTGCATAAGAAACTTCCAGAATTTAGTTTTTATTTTAGTTTCCGTAATTTATTATTCTACTAGTATACACATATTGAGTTATTTCTCTTTTACTACGTTTTGTTTTGAAAACAAATATTCACGGAAATTCGAATATTCGAGTAACGTAAGAAAGTACCATATCGTAGGCGTATACGAAAAAACGACTTTCAGACATTTATTTCAGTATTATATTTTAAATTCATTTTCCCCAATCAATAATTAATTTAAGAAGACTTGAGAATTAATGCCAAACCAGTAAAATGAATTCATTATAAATTTAGAAACAGCCGGATCGGTGTAGCAGTGATGCCGAATTAACCGAATCAACTTTGTTACCTAATTTTTTTGGAACTAAATACGTTTTTTGTATATATTCCCTAAGGTAATTAATGTTGTTGCCATCATCCCTCACTACGGTTTCCCACTCGTATTACAAAATGTATTACGCAGTGTAGTTAAGATATTCGTGTTTCAAATTTTTTAAAGGAATGTCTGAGAAGAAATTTCTCAAGACTTGTTTGCAGACATTATAGTGAGCAAGAAGTTAAATAATAGCTAAATACATTGCTAAAGTGTTACCAAGTCAATCAATGAACTTAAATACTGAATTAACTAATTTATATTGTTTGTATAGCTGTAATCTTACTATAAAAAACTAATGGGATAATACGCATGTTAATTTAAATATTATAGCTTCATAATAAATTTTATTTACTTCTGAAGTAAATCGTCTTGCGTTATTTTCAACAATGATAGCGCTCGTTGAAAATGTCTATGAGGGTCGTTTGCCCTTCTACTATTCGGCTGCATTCCTAGACTTAATCGTCCTTTTCCATTCACCACATTATTTCCCATATTGCCGCAGTCTTTGTCCTACATATTACACAATTATTCATATCTGCATCACTCTTCTAACTTCTGGTTCGCCTCCTCTAGGATCAAAATTGTGTCATGGCTTTGAAAAACGTATTCCATCCATTGCGGGTGTAATAAGTTAAAAAAAATATAGTAAATTTTGTCTACAGATTATACCACTTTTTTAATTTAATCATTTAACCTGTCCTCTGTGGCTTAGGAGTAATAATTCCACCCTAGTGATCATATGGTCCCAATCGAAGTCCTGGAAAGATAATTATCAAATTTGGATTTCGTTTTATTTTTAATTTTCATATTTGGGGTTGTGCTCATGTCATGGGTACTTGTGACTTATTGAATTCCTAATTAATATGTCTCATGCTCATTTTTTCAATAGAAAATATTGTAAAAATATTATACTATATTTTATAGACAAGATACGCATCTTGCAGCCATTAAAGTGAAGTGGGAAACTCTATGAGTATTTTGTCTTTATTGGGACTAACGATTCGAGCCCAAAAATGGATCGAAGGAATCGATAACTGTAATGTTTTCATCCTTCAAACCCACTACATGATAAAAAAATGGATAGAGAGTACTAATAGCTAATTACTTATTTACTTATTTACATTTCCTAACCGTTCCCGTTTATTCTTTCAATTTTCGAAATAAAAAGTTGAGCGACTGAATTATAATAAGTCATCGCTATATGCATTGAGTGCGGGGGTACGTTTTCTTACTAAAAGTTTTTCGACAGTATATCATAACATGCAATGAAATCTTAAATACATATTGAACTTTCATATTCCATTTCCGCTGATAAAATTTATTTAATTTTAGACGCAATGCCTCGATGCCATCAGATCGAAGACGTCAGTTTTCGAATGGAAAAGTTTTGGTTGAGTTCAGCACGGTATCTAAAGAAATATTTAGTATGAGCTTCTGTAAGCTTTTAACAAACGATCAAGATGAGATAAAAAAGTCATCAATCACAAGAATAAAGCATGGAGTCTTGAACAGAAGACGCAAATTGCTATCGAGAGTGAAGTAAATTGAATTAACTTGTCCAACAGGTCCTTAAAAGTTTTCTTTGATAACAAAGTCATGCAGGATCAAAGGAATGATTTCAGGTGGATTAGAAAGAAATCTTACAATCCGAAATGGTATTTTCAATATCTGCGATAAAAAAACCATATAATATAAAAAGTTTATCGTCAAATTGTCAGCGTTTTGAAGAATAAATTCATTCTAAAAGAGTAAAATATGTCCTTTTTGTAAGTGGAATAATTACTGATAACATTATAAAATATGATAAAAAAATATTTGCTTATATTATATATTCCAGCATCGTTATAAAAAAGTAATGAATTTTATATTAAATAACGATTTTATTCTAATGCTTTAGTGACTAAGTAAACATAAATTATTAGACAAGAAAAGATAAATATCACTATTAAATTGGTATCAAATTATTTGGGAGATTTTTTATAATATAATAAAAAAGAAACGTTATGTAATTAAAAATAATACGTTTGCTTATTAATGACCAAGGGTACTAAAACAGTTAATTTGAAAAGACAAATAAATATTTATCGATTCTTTTTTTTTCATGTCGGCTCCCAACGTGGAGCATATGGCCTCCGAATGGAATTTTTTTATGAGAACTGTTCGTTACTCAGTTGCTCAACGTCTCTTTATTGAAGAGAGTAGGGATAGAAGGATAGGGCTAGGACAGGACTAGTGGTTAGCTAATCGCTCTCGCTACGCCCCGTGAGGATTAAATGGATTGGTATCCATTCTACAAGCCTTATATGTAACACTAGTGGAAACGCCCGTCATATATGGCGGTATTGAAATTGAAATACTGAGTATCTAAAGTAGCTGTGCTTTAATTTTCATTCTGACGGACTGATTGTTGTTTGTTTACCTCAACATCTGCGTCACGTCGGAACTGTGTATATTTTTTATATGCACCACGGACGTTTAGGTCATGAGAAAATTTCATACCTACATGTGATAACGATGAAACGTCTACGTCTACGCCTACAGCCCGGTCTGGGCTATTTTATATTTTTTAAAACATGTTTTGCGTAGTTACTCCTGTGACACTCCTGAAAATCACTTAAATACATCTGTGCTCGGATGGTACACTATTAAAAACATTGGAAAGTTAGCGCTTCTGTTGTCAAAAATAAAAGTTATAAACTACATTACTTATAATTCAGGAGGCTCGAGAGATATTAAGGTCATGATATAAATAAAATACAAAACATTTTTCTTACTGTTGCAAGTCTTTTTTCACTAGCAGCTGATACAACATAAGAATAACATCACAAAGCACAGGAAAATACAATCCGTCTCTCTGAAATATTTTCCATTTTATCTTTAAATTACTATGAAGACGGTGTTATAATGTATTCAAGGTATTTTCTTGAAGGATTTTATATATTATTCTTTGTGCCGTCTGCAAAGATCACACGCCTGTGACGAATTGTATGCTTTGAACTAGATTTTCCCCACTTATAACGTAGAACTACATTTTTTTTATTCCTTTGCGGATTAATTCTATCATATTTTTTACGCGTGACTTTTATCGACGACAAAATGTGAGACATTTCCAAATGAATTCGTTGTACGATAAACTGTACTAATGCAGTGTTATACGTATAAAAAATCATCAGTCTCCATTGCTTTAATTCAGTGATAACAAAACTTACAACCATCGCATTATATTCTTAAAAGGTTCCTTAAGAATATAATAATAATTTACTGACATATCACAATTTTTATTTAGGTAAGGTTACAATCTTCTATCCATTTAGTTTGGTGGCTTTTTTCATTAGAAACACAGTTAGCACTTATTATCTAATATAATTTATTTTGAATTTAATGTACTATGTCATTTTGTATGGTGTAAAGAATTGAGAATAAGTAACAAAGAACATTGGTTGATTGACAGATGTCGGTAAAATAATGTCATTATTTTGATATTGAAACCGTGAACAGAGACAATATGTTTTTGACACTGGAGCTTCGCATTCAAATGACATCCAACAAATACATTTTAAATAATTGAACAATCATCAGGATATGATATCATGAATAAGAGATCAAAGTGCTTATTAAAAATGTAGTTGGGCATTGGATGAAATACAATATTCTGATGAATATCATTATGATAATGAGTAAAACCGTAAAACAAAGCTATTTTTATTGCACAATAATAAGCGAAAAGCAATTAAGAACTATAAAAGATAGAAGTTCGTATTATCAATGTTCTACGAAGACTTTCCTGTAATTCTACTAAAATTCAACAATTTAAACCTCCCATCATCTTACTACTTACTAAAAGAATTGGTTCTCACGCTATTTTTTGGCAGCTCGCTTTCGAGTAACTCTCGAAAATTAAAGACTGTGTAAATCGAAGTAGCATATTCAATTTAAAAATAATATTCTAATTAATTCCTGATAAGCATTGAACGCTTATTTTAAACAAACACCGATAATCAGTATTCGTAAGGGGTGTTTCTTATTCGTCATAATCAGTCAAGACCTTTTGATGATAGAATATGTTTCCAGTAATGCAGTTTTTTATTAAAATATATGAGGAGAAGGAATATATAATATCATAAGTCTGTAACCATCATATTAATTAAAACGCAACGGATTTGAAGTGTTCCGCATAATTTCAGTAGGTAAATATAGGGAAGAAAATTCTTTTCTTATTGAAGGTCGATATAAATGGCTCTTTCTTTGAATTTTTATAGAAATGTTATTAACATTACGTTCGTATGTGTACTAAAATCTCGATCGAAATTAAAATCAGCCATATAATGATTACATTTTTTGAAATAGTCACATTACAATATTTTTAAATAACGCGTTACGGCTGTCGAGGGTTTGTGTTTTACCTCACTTTACCCCGTCGCATTATTTTGTGTTTCGGAAATTTATTTGATCATCTAATGCCATCTCGTGACAGAAAAGTTTATGTTCCTTTACGAAATTTCACATTTCATATGACGCAGCAAATAACAAAAAGAATTTTCATGTGGAATGAAAACAATGCTTCTTTAATGGATTTGGTCGTAAAATATGATTTTTTTTAAAATAAAACTTAATAATATAGTTATATAAATGTTCCTGAATAATTTATGTTGTCACGTAGCTGCCTTTATAGCCACTTTTCAAAACGAATAACCGGTCAAGAATAAATAGATTTATATCTATCTGTCTCATATATAATAATAAAACGCTGGATAGATCTCTCAACTAACTTTTCAAAACAAATAACAATACGTTTAGAAATAAATAGATTTCAAATATATTTATCTGTCTCATTTATAATAATTTATACAAATATCGTTATATTTTAAAAAATAAAAACATTTTTGTACACATGATAATGATCAGAATATATGTACTGGTTTAGTATAATAAATACATGTATTACAAATATGAATTTATCATATTTGTTATACTTATATAATTTATACACCTTAAAAGTGAAATATCGTTATCTTAAAATATATTGAGAAAAACTTTGTTCTATAAAAAAATATTTTTCCATGTTTTCGAATAAAATACTACATAATATACTAATATAAAATTAAATTTGGTAACACAATTATTCCACTGGCTGCACTGAAGATGCTTTATTAAAGAAGCGAAACACGTTACGTCAGTAACAAAGCCAATGGAATAACTAAGGAACTAATTTTTTTCCATGTCTGCTCCCAACGTGGAGCATATGGTCTCCTAATGGAGGTATCTCAACTGTTATTCAGTTGCTCAACTTCTCTTTTTTCGAAGATAGTAGGTATAGAAGGATAGGGTTAGAACAGGAATAGTGATTAGCTAATCGCTCTGTGAGAATCGAATGGGTGTGAGGGAGTTTTTAAACATCACTAACACTCTGATTACGAACAGAAATCCATAAATCGATAGAAAGATCAATTTTATGAAAACCTTACGCACCGGGAATTGAACCCGAAACATCCGTAACGGTAGCCAACGATGCTACCAACTGCGCCACGAATGTCGAAAATTTTAATTTTATATTAAAAATGAAATATATTCCTTTCAATATATTGTTTAAATTGAAAAATGTTGTGCTTCATTTTGGTTCAACAACTTATATGCGACGGGTATATGCGAGGTTTAAATTGAAATTTTCTGTCTGTGTAGTCTGGCGCATGTATTTTTTTGTTCCCATTATATACGCTATTCGGTTTTACTTTTGACTAGGTTTAATCAGTTAGGACCGCGATTCCTTATATAATAATATATATGTTATATTCGTTTACATAAATATGTTTGAATATATTTTTATAGAATAAAGGTGCTTCTTAAATTGAAATATGTGAACCACAAAGCTATCACCGAATCCATAGAAAATACTACGATAACTGTAAGTAAAAATATAACAATACAAATCATTTTGCTACTTTTGCAAAGACCAACGTGTGACTAAGCACAAGGTATAAACAACAATGTGTTCATGTGATGAATGAAACGTACCTTCAAAGAAAATATCATTTGTTGACAAGGAAGTCTATTTCATAAATATTGCGTTCTTTAGACTTTTTTGTTTAATATTTCAACTGCCGGTAGGTGTATGTATGGCGGTACGCCGCAAATTTTATTGCAAAAATAAATCCTTCTAAATATATCGTTTTAGAAAATGTATTAAAGTTTATTTATAAAACCTAAAAATAAGTGAAAAGTGCACCGATTGTGCCGCCATTTATCCATAATAACAAAATTAAAATGTTGATGTCACATCAGGGTTGTCAAGGTTTTTTATTCCTGTGACAAAACTCTTTTCAATTTACGTTTCAAGTGATGAAAACGAATTCTGTTTCAATTCTGACTATGTGACGATAATTCCAACAGATATCATTGTGTGTTGAGTTTATGTTTGTATATTTCAAATATTTGATTTAAGTTAGTAAAATCCCGTTTAAAGCGGAACGTAGACGTCATTTTCGTATGAGCGGTATTCAGTTCACGGAAAGTTGCACGTCTTAACACGCTGTTGGCAGCCATCCGGTTAAGATCATTTACATTTTCATATGGTTAAACCGACGTACGGGTATTTTTCATTTATGCACCTATCCCTGGATTCAGTAATACCAATAGTACAATCCCTATCCCTAAGACACAATTTTGACAAAAAACAATGAACGCCACTAGCGATATAGGAAGAACAACAATTAAATAAGACACACCTTCCTAAATCCTGATAACCAATACAAACACTTACTTACTCTATCGTTAAAATAAATATTTAATAATGTAATACTAGTTTAAGTTGTTATGGGATACAATTTATTTGATTTATATAATATCAATCACAGATTTATTTAGCGTGTGTGTAATTATTGTGTGAGCATATTATAATGGCATAAGAAGAGTTAATGATTAAGTAAATTGTATCGAATTTAATCACGATTCTTTGTTGCAAAATTGTAAATAAATAAAAACTCCTAAAAAACATTCTACGATTCTGGTTCTCATCTGAGTCTCATCTGGGCCATTTGCATACATTAAGTATTCGATAAGTTTCTACGATTCGTCCTTAATTGATCGTTTAAGTTTATTCTTCCTGAGAAGGAAGTTTGAGTAATTGATTTACAGTCAGCCGTAGTTTATTTATCCTTTGTTGGTGTTAGTGTAATTTAGTAGGTATCTACATATTTTATAAAATTTTAAAGACAGGTAAAATGCAACACCTCAGCATATTTAGTTGAATTTCGGATATCTGCTATGGTAAATATTGAATTGGTCGACAATATAAAAAAAGCATTTAAAGCCGAAATGTGGAAATGTGAATTCACGGATTGAAGCCATTGCTTGCAGAATCAAACTAAATGTATATCGCCATATAGTCATGGTGAAAATTCTGTTGAATTATTCTTCTTTCTTCTTTTTAATCGTTTTCCTCACTGGCGAGTGTCACGACATCCGCCTATCGCAACAAACTCTGTTTCCCTCGACGATCCTTCACCACTCTCACTTGAATTCCGCTGTTTTCTGAGGGCCATCGGTAAGGAGAGCTTGGCGTTCTTCACCTGGTCACTCCAGCGAGTCGGAATCCTTTCGCGTCCCCTTTTCTTGTGACGTCGAGCTTCTCAAGACTACGTAGACTTGTGGGAGATTTGGCCAAAAAGACCGAGTAAGCGTCATGTATATACGGCCAAGCGTCTATCCTGGATTTGTAACTCGTTCAAGATAGACGCGATTATGCGTTTGGTAGTCCATGATATTAGGAGCATCCTTCTCCAGCACTACATTTCATTAGTAAATTATTAGATACGTTAGAAATATCGTGCTGAAATACTAGACTTTTACAAAGTGACAAGAATTATCTTAATTAACTAACGATTTCTGATAAGAATAAAAAAATGTCGATTTAAATTTTACAGGCACTATTTATCAAAGGTCATTCTCTCGTAAAAGTGGTGAAGTGAAAACAACGCTATCCCTGGCATTAATGTCCACTTTACAGTATTCACATGGTTTCAGTTAAAAAAAAACCATATTCTCAACGGAAATTTTCTTTATGCTTACCATAAGAGTACTGAAGATAAGTATTTTGTACAATATTCAAGAATCATAAATAAATAAAGCAAATATGCAGTTAGTTTGTTGTGGCATAGGCAAAAATAGAACTCACTATTGCATTTACATGTATACAAAAATATAAATACAAAATTCTCCAAACCCAAATTCCCAACGTTTGCGCGCTATTCTGCATATAAAATTCGAGCAGGTATGGCATTGAATGCGAAAAAAATGTATGAAGTGGGATTGGTGGGAAAAATGTTAAAACCGGAAATGTGGAGCGGCAAATCAGAGTACTATCGCGTCGCCGGAAAGGGGGCAACGCCGCGGAAAAATGTTTCCCGCTAAAAAGAACCCTCTGCATTGGTTTACCTGTGTGATGTATTTTTATTTGTTTCCCATATTAACCATTCGACTTTTGCCGTAATTTATGAGACAGAAAAAAGAGATGAGCGCGTTTTAAATTTTCATTTAAAAGCACTACAAAATTTTACTTTCGTATACGATATAAGCAAATTTTTTAGTATGCATACGCTTAATCTTTATTCAATAAATACTAGCTGCTCGGAAAAGATACTGTCAGTGGATTTTTGTTTTTAAATGTCAAGTAAAGTCATACTTAATGGCGCAACAGTCGAATAGAACAACGTAACCGATATTCATTTGTTTTTAGAATTTTTCGTTAGTCTTGTGTACTGTTACGTGCTGTGGTTAGAAAAATGACGATATATTATATTTTTGTTCTCGCACTCATCGCATTTTTTCCACATGTATCATTAATTTCGTATAGTCCCGGGTAAATATATATATACTCATAAAAACAATGTTGAATAATCCCGCATTCATCGTTCTCCGATCTATCGTTTTCCTCTATTTATCGATTTAGTCTTACGCTCCTGTCGCAAATATTACCACGTTTGATCGTTTTTGTGGAACATTTGACATTACGTTCGGAAGTACTAACGACTCCAATCTACCTCTATTGTTTTTTCACCACAAATTTTATCCCGATATATTGTTTTTGTAAAACATTTGTCACCCCGCTCAAAAGAACATGCGATCCTATTCAACGACTATCGTAAAAAAGATCGAGGCTGCTCGGCTCAATTGCCGTCTTGTCGTTATGATGCCAGCTCATAATGCTTTCGTTGATGACTAACATACTAAGCACCAATGTATGTATAGGCTGTTCGTCTCGTCGAGTCGATCACTGTTCATTTGCCTCGTATTTTGCATCGTGAATTATTTCAACATGCAACAGAAAAGCCTCCTACGAAGAATGTTAGGACTCATGATTATGAAAGACTTTCCCGCATAAATCGTCTTCTTTTCAAAGTCCCCTGAAAAACGAAGAATTGTGATTTCACTGTATCGTGAAATACCCCACTATTGTTAAAAAGACCAAGGCTGTAAGGCAGCAATCACCGTCTTGTTGCTATGATGCCAGCTCGTAATGCTTCCGCTGATGACTCACTTGCTGCGAACCTTTTTTCAGACTGTTAAGTCGTCGCGCCGAGTTCGTCACTGTTCATTCTGCCCCAGTATTTCGCACCGTGAATTGTGCTGAATTAGCTCCATATGAAGAAATTTAGGACTCAAGATTTTCCCGCATCAGCGTTTTCCAGCATCTATCGTTTTATTTTCGAAGTCTCATTGTTTATTATATATACATCTAGTTTTCACTAAATCATTCGGCTTCGAATACTTTTATATTATGTTATACAATGGATATTCGACATCGATTTACTTAAAAATAATATTCCTACATTATGTTTTTTTGCTATAACAACGACACGCCAAACATATCTATTCTTCCCGGACGTGACCTGGAGACACGAGTTAAAGTATCTTTCACATGGATATTGGGCTTACCAGTTAATAACCGGCCATGGCAAGTTCAACGGTAAACTATTTGGGCTGGGAAAGTTGGTTGAAAGGTTGGATTGCACTTGTGGACACAACAATCAGGACGCTAATAACGTTTTATGGGATTGCCCCGAGATGAATGCCAAACGAGCTGTTTGCTGTGGTCAGTCCTCATACGGGCCCAATAGGCCACGCTGACTTGATCTCAACCAAGGCCAACTTTGAGGCATTCGATAAATTTGCAACATCATATAGGGAGCGGGGTATCCTCGATTCCTCTTTAGATTCAACGCGCAACAAATTAAACTCTAGTGCTACAGCGGATTCTCAGTATACAGATACACAGGATACTTAATATCGCTTAAACTAAGTGGCTGAGCAAGTCACATTTTTTTTCTATCTTTTCTTTTCTTAAGCACAATAGTACGTGGTTAAAAGAATGGTCCCGTGCAGCTCTGCATCAGGCCAAGAATATGAGGAGTAAATTTGTTTATTTTCTTGATCCTAATTGCGTTATGGAAGGCGGCCGTGAAACAGCGGCTGCATACACATAACGGGTAGAGGTGGGGCAACCAACTTGTATAACAACGATGATACAAAATATACTTCTAATGGAATTTATCAACAGTGGGTATTTTACTGGGTTGTTTGTGTATCAATTATTCAACCTGTCTTCTCAAAGAGAATAAGCTAGAGGCATAAAATAAGACGAATGGTGTTAAGTTATCGTTAAGTCATTTCATGCAAATGACCCACCTGAGACTGGAAACAAATCTCGCAGCATAAGAGACAAGCCATTTCAGGTAAAAATATTTTGTTAAAGTTTTCTTACTTATAACTCGAAACAAAACAAAACAATACACCAATGGATTAGAGTGAATAATAGAATGACAGATGAAGTGACTAACTTCAAAAAACTTAATTTGGGATGGGTGGACATGTCGCCCGAATGTAAAATACCGGTTGGACAAAATTAGTGATTTAGTTGTATTCTAGAGATGTTTTAATAGAGATTTGATGACAGGTACATTTATTAAAATATTTTTAAACTTACATTCGTGCAAACCAAGCTTAAAATAATTTCGAAAACGTCTCAGTTGGTTAAGACATTACATAAAGTAATATTCCACTCACCGTCTACTGTAAAAAGCAAACAGGGCGTCAATGACCTGGTGAATGAGTAATTTATATTTTCGTTTAATTAGTAAGTTCATCTCAATAAAAATACTTTATGATAATTTGGAAAACTGTAGTATACGTCAACAAAAAGAAATACTTTGCTAATTTCACCAAATCTTCCGTTCGAAAGATTAATAATTAGACAAATGTTTAAATAAAAATTGTTTCACATTTTTTCCGTTAACACTTAGATGTCACTCTTTTAGAATATTAATCTTTTCACTCCCCGTGAAGATACAAGATCATTTATAGTTTTTTTTACCCTGCATAACAGTATTTAAAGTAAATTTTTTTTTCACAATTTATTACACTTTATCTTAGTTCTGAATAATACCAAATACATAATTCATTTACACAATATAAATTGGCATACAATTAAATGCACTTTTGCTAAGATCATATTCACTTTCATTAAAATAGTTTTCACTTATAACAAATACATTCCACAAAAAACTAAAAATAAAGTGATCTCACATAATAAAATATATTTTAACATTGAATAAATACATTACACTTACGAAAAAATATTTTCAAATGGATAAAATAGTTTTCACTCAATATAAGTACTCACACTTTGAAATCGATAGTTGCATGAAACTGTAATGAAATGTCACTTATTCTTCTACCCTATATTAGGCCACCTATATTGCCTTTGCTTCACGCATTAGAATACATTACACAAACCAAACCAGACCAACCCTAACATAACCTACTGCAACTTAACTCACTTTGTTAAAAGAATACGTGACTAAGTGAAAGCTATTAAAATCAAGGTTTGAGTGTAATAACGGATCAAATTCACTGAATTGACTAAATTAAAAAAGGCAAATTTCAAATGATCTTGTAACTTTTTTAACTTTCAGTGAATTCACATGTACTGATGAAAACTATAAAACTCAGATTTTTTCAGAGGGCAAGAAAACTTTAGTACTTTTAAAATTAAACCTGTTCTTTTTAAATAAAAATCTTGATGAATGGATCACCAGTGTGCGTAAAGCTTTTCTTCTTTAAAATAATTAGTATATAAACGAAATATATTCCTTTCAATATATTGTTTGAATTGAAAAATGTTGTGCTTCATTTTGGTTCAACGACTTATATGCGATGGGTATATGCGAGGTTTAAATTGAAATTTTCTGTCTGTGTAGTCTGGTGCATGTATTTTTTTTGTTCCCATTATATACGCTAATCGGTTTTACTTTTGACTAGGTTTAATCAGTTAGGACCGCGATTCCTTATATAATACTATATATGTTATATTCGTTTACAAATGGTTAAATATATTTTTATAGAATAAAGATGCTTCTCAAATTGAAATACGCGTTCGTAATAGCAACATCACCAAGAGATAAATCATTTATATGGAAAACTAGTGAGTAACCGGTATGCGTTGCAATGCTACTCAAAGAAAAAAACGGTTTGTGTTTTAATTCAGTTTATTGAAGTGATTTTGGATAAGAGGTCTGCATCGGCTGAAATTTCATAAAATTACCCGGTCCGAAGCCGTCATATTCATGCCCGGTCCGAGCCCGAGTCCCAATATCACATTTGATATACGAAGCCCAGATTTATTTTTCTCAGCCCGATTTTCTTTTATATAGTAATTCATTTATACTTTTCAAAGTTACTGTTTTCATATTTCCAACGGTATTCATAGCACATGTGAAATAAATTATTTAAGTTATGAATACTATTGTCTTATGGCTGACTCATCACCCGAACATAGTCTGGTGCGTACACGAATAAATCAGAATATTTTTTCGAGTTGTCGCTAGTTGTACGTAATTTTTTTTTTAGATTTAAGATTTATTTTTTCTTCAGAAACCTTCATGGCTGTGCGCACAACAACTCACTAAAGTTTGATCGAAATCGGATGAATGATAAAGCTACGCATAATTGACAAATAAACATACATTCATTTTTGTATATATAGATTTGTGTGGAAACTTTTTGAACTCTAAATGTAGTGAAAATATGAAAGTTAGTTATGAATCATTTAAACAGGAGGTATTTAACAAAAAGTGTTTATATGCAGTCAACCTATCTGTTCAGAGTTTAAGGATAGAATGATGTTGTTTTGAGAGTTCTAGCTGTGAATCTAATCGCTCTGTCTACATACTGTTTTTGAAGGTTGGGTAAAATAATTAATGGATGTAAATTTCATAAATATAGGTATAAAAAACCGTAAACACCATTTGTAAATATTAGCTAAGAAATCAATAGTACGACAGGTCTTAATTTTTTGTTGTGTTACAAGTAAATTATTTTTTACAATAAATCTTCTGCTTAAAGAGACCCTTCATTCAATAAATTGAATAAAGCATTGATTCTCTCAAGAAACAAAGTTGTTTAGCTACCTATAATTTAGCGTTTTTGTCTGTGGTAGATGCCAAAAAAGTACTTTAAAACGCTTTTTTCATCTTTGATAAATGAATCATTAACTTTGAAGGAAATCATAAATCTTCATTTGTCATAGAAGAGAGAGACAGAGATAGGAGTGGAACGAATATAAATATATATACTCGTTTTTAAGTATCTTCTTTCTAATATTATAATGTTGGATCAAAATCACTCATTTCATTTATTAATAATCATTATCCACGGGAATTACTTAATATCTATATTTATATACTTATATGGGTTATAAATAATTGCACCTTGTGCTAAATATTATTCACTTGAACATTTATATCGATAGTTGTCACTTTGGATTAGATAGTATTAACTTAGTACACTCAAACTGAAACCGTGTGCTAAATATTATTCACTTGAACGTTTATATCGATAGTTGTCATTTTGGATTAGATAGTATTAACTTAGTACACTCAAACCTTGATTTTAATAGCTTCCACTTAGTCACAGATTCTTTTAACAATGTGAGTTAAGTTGCAGTAGGTTATGTTAGGGTTGGTCTGGTTTGGTTTGTGTAATGTATTCTAATGCGTGAAGCAAAGACAATATAGGTGGCCTAATATAGGGTAAAAGAAAAGTGACATTTCATTACAGTTTCATGCAACTATTGATTTCAAAGTGTGAGTACTTATATTGTATTTCTTCAATGTTAAAATATATTTTATTATGTGAGATCACTTTATTTTTAGTTTTTTGTGGAATGTATTTGTTATAAGTGAAAACTATTTTAATGAAAGTGAATATGATCTTAGCAAAAGTGCATTTAATTGTAAGCCAATTTATATTGTATAAATGAATTATGTATTTGGTATTATTCAGAACTAAGATAAAGTGTAATAAATTGTGAAAAAAAAAATTGACTTTGAATTTCAAATTGTCTCAATTAATACAAATGTTTATAACTTGTCATGATATAGTAACAAGAAATATTTTACAATCAAACAATGGGTTTATAATTAACTGTCAAATGAATTTATGTGACATTTATTAGTCGATCACACAGACGCTTCCACGATTGATCGGATGGTTTCTGTGCTTCGAGAAAGAGTTAGTGAGACATTCTTGTTGCCGAGTTCTTGTTTTAGAGCACAAAACGCATCCGATCGCGCGTGGAAACGCTTGTATATAAAACCGGCTATTGACTACTTTTTTGACATTGGTGTTTTTACAGAGAGTTACAAGTCAGGAGAGATACATAAATCAAAACACGACTTATCCAACAAAATGATTTTCTGTCAGAATCGGTACTATAAAATATCATTGAAGGAAGATGTATTGACTAACAAAACCTCCATTCAAAAAAGTCGACATATTTAATATCTCAAACGACAATCTATAATTTAATCGCCTACACAAACAAATATCGTTTGGTCTTATATCAATTCTAGAAACGAAAATAATATTATTCAGCCCTTGGTGATAATATCCGCTTATTTTATTTGCTTATTATGTTTGATGGAAACCTGTTACGTGACAAAAAATACTCAGTTCCACGAGTTTCAAGTTATATTATCGCAATACATTATCACGGAGGCTGGGATGACAATCTGCTCAACGCCAGTAGAGATTTCTGCCCACGCGTATTACATAATACAAAGTTGAAATAATAAATTGGTTCAATACTCTACAACGCTACATACATAATGAATACATAAGTAGTAGCAATTCTCTATAAACTGTTGTATGTACTAATCTGTTAAGCACAGTCATGGCATATAACAATTATATATACATATCCATATATATGAAAGGCTTACAACTAAATACAATTTTGTTTTGATCATATTCACTTTCATAAAAATCGTTTTCACTTATAACAAATACATTCCACAAAAAACAAATTCTTTCGCTAAAAATAAAGTGATCTCACATAATAAAATATATTACACTAACGAAAAAATATTTTCACATAGATCAAATAGTTTTCACTCAATATACACACTTTGAAATCGATAGTCGCACGAAGCTGTAACGAAGTTTCACTTATTCGTCTACCCTATATTAAACCATACCAACCTTAACATAACCAACTAAAACTTAACTCACTTTGTGAAAAGAATCCGTGACTAAGTGGACGCTATTAAAATCAAGGTTTGAGTATACTACGTTAATACTATCTTATCCAAAGTGCAAATTATCGAAATAAAACTTCAAGTGTACTATCTAACACAAAGTGCAATTATTTATAACCCTATATTAAATATAATATAAATTGTCCAATTTAATTTGCTGCAGCAAACATGTTATTACAAAATATAACATACTATTAGAATGAGAAAAAGGGTTGAATTGAGAATTAATGTATAAAAATGCAGGACATTTATATTAAGGAGGAAATACAAAGCATTGAGTGGGTCACTAAAAATGTCCATATATATCGGGAGTGAATTGAGACGTCACAGTACACTCAAGATGGGGGCCTCGTGTGCTCGAAGGGAAGAATAAGTGGATTTAGGAGATATGCTGCCAACAGTAGTTTATTAACGAATAAAAGTTATTTTTTTAAATTTATTTCGTATTTGTTCTTTTTTTAAATCAGAAAAGAGTGTCAAATATCATGCACATATATGTTTAATTAAAAATTGTTTTGATTGACTGTAAAGATTTTCCGCTCTGAAAGTAAGTAAGACAGTTATTTGTGGAAGAAACTGCAATTAATTCAAGAGAACGCGGATGACAGAACATAATTATTATCTAAGTACTGAATATATTCGAAAGTTTGAAGTAATGGTCTTAATTGAGGGATGAAAGAGTTCTGGGCGAAGTCGTATGCCACATTCGTAGATTTCGTAATTTCCGCATTGTTGTTATCACCTTAAAAAACGTACAATGTTTGAGGTATGTAAAATGACAAATTTCGTAAAAGTTTTTGGACCAAAAGCGCCTACGCTAAGAAAACTTTTGCTAGGATTTTTTTACGAGTTAGTTTTCTATGGAGGATCATTTATATGCGAAACTTTTTGTATATTCTTCACTGAATCGTAAGAAAGTTTTAATACTCGGCGTGTTTTGATATTTTTCATTTATTTAATAACGAATTTATCTCAAATATTTTTGTTTCACAAAAACTTTTTACAAGGATTATTTGCTTAGAGTAACACATATAAACACGAATAGAATATTGTATACATTTTTTATGTGTAGTTTAATAAACTATAGTTTATTGATGCCATTTAGGAATTTGAAAGAGTATATAAATTACATTTTTAAAACGGAAATATTTGTTTGAAGGTAAACTTATTAATTGAATAAAATATCAAAGTACAATTCTGACAGTTCTGACAATGGCGCTATGCCAAAATAACTATCAACTAACTAATAAAATTTTGTAGAGTTATATACTTTGATATTTTATCGTATTATGATGGGATTCTACAAAGTAAATACCAATTCAATTAGTAAACTTAATAATATTATATAACAGCCCAGACCGCTCTGTAGACGCTTTTTAGTATTATCACATATCACATGTAGGTATGAAATGTTGTCATGACCTAAGCGCTCGCTATGTATAATAAAATAAAATGTTATGGAATGGAATCACAGTTCCAACGTACCAGCTACTTTAAACATTCAGTATATCAATTCCAATACGGTCATCTATGACGGGTACGGTAACTAAAAAGTGCAATGCCTTTCTACCAAGAATTGACAGTTAAAACACTTTACAAGTGACAACTTATGTGTTTTTAAAAAATATAAGTGTATTAATGTACGAAAACAGTCTCTATTTATAAAAAAAATTTTGCTTTACAGAAATTTAGCAATGTTGCTACTTGCACGTCAGTTAAAGAAACGATAAATTAATTTATTTGATTCAATATCTCAAATAAAACATGAAATAGATGTTTAAAAACATAAAACAAAAACATTTGAACGGTCGATTTATCATAAACTAATTAAAACTTTAAGCGAAGACAAACTTTCACATTGTAATCCTTTATTTTGTAAATAATGCAATCATGAATATTCATTTTGAAAGTTTAATTTTCACTTTATGAACGAGATGCGTTTTTATTTATAATATTAAAACAGCACTTCATTTTCTTGGTAGTTATCGCTGCCATAAAATACTAAATGAACTACTGAGATTCAATTTATTTCTCTAGCGATAAATTATTTATGTTATTCGTTTTATAATTGAATCCGTTGATTTCACTTAAAACCAATGCAGGGGGAGATTAATTTGATTTCGAGTAAAAAAGACCTAAGCTTTGTAAAATTGTATTTATTCACTCTCTGAATATATGAAAACAATAAACAGTGAGAACGAATGCTGTTTCAGAGATTATTTAATATTAACCATCGCGTCTGTTCGGCGCTGTATGTCGAAGCACTAAAGGTTGTATAGCACGCCAACCGGTGCGGGTTTGCCCTAATCTTTATAATTCCATAGCTTCAAAAAGTTCTCATTTCACTTTACGTAATTAATATTCAAAAAGCTTTTATTTAAAAAAAACACGGTGTTATGATTTTTGGTAATCAATCGACGTTTTGGATTCAAAAATTTTAACAAAAAAAAAAAATAACATATAGTAAAACAATGATGTAAAATAAATATTGTTTATTAATACAAAATAATTCCGACTCAATTCTTGTAGTTGAATAATATTTCTAAAATACTTAAATATCTAATTTCTTTTCATCTAACTTATTTCTACTTTTATATTTTTGATGAGTAAAATTTTGTATTTTTAAGTGAAGTCAATATAAAAATGAATATCTTATATAATATTATATTTTTTCGAATTCGAACGCCCACCAGCGTTATAGATTTTTTCCCTCTTTATTCTATTTAGACTATATTCCAAGAAAATTGTAGAGGGATTACTTAGCAATGGAAATTTGCCATCTCTTATTTTTTGTAGATTTTTGGAAACTCATATACAAATTGTGAAAAAAAAATTCCCACGACACAATATTAATATAATATTTGAATCAACCCACAAAAAAATCAGCTACACTCATATCTGAAAAGGTGCTTTTTCACAAAAACTGCTCTGTTATTAATAAGTGTTCAAAGTCAATTCTTGTGAAAAAATATATTTTTTTAAATAAAACACAATTCGCTGTTTTCATGTGTTTATAATTATCATTACTGCTTTCGATCATAACAAGCATTATTAACAGATGAAAATAAAAATCATAACAAGGCTATTTATATAAAATTGAATGTTAATAATTACAAGGTATATCTAACAATTGGTTCAAGAAATTTGATAAGAAATTACAGGCAATCAAATTATATACATAAACTAATTTATTATTAGTTATTATTAGACTCTATTATTAGTTGATTTCATCGTTTCCTGCCATATCCCATAGCAGAGCAGAGTATAATATCATATAATAGCGGATAATAACTAAACTATCGTTGATTCACATGTGGGAAACTATATATTATGTTCAAGTTAGGAATTGCAATACCGAGTGAATACATAAATACCGGTATTACAAATATAAATACGAGTATTGCCAAAAATGAGGAAAAAAACAATTGCGGCAAATTAGATTGCAATACCAAACGAATAAATAAATACCGATGTTTCAAATTAACCCTTTACTCCCTGAATATTGAAATAAACATCTTTTTCTAGTTTTTATTAGTAAATCGTGTATCTTGTGTCTTAAAAGTAATAGCTGAAATTTTCCGGAAAATTCATATTGGTGAAAATTTACTGGTTCCTTCTAATAAGTACCGTCAGGTAATATAAGGCAACCATACTCTTTCTATCGGTAGGTCACAATTACATTACATGTTGCAGAATTTTAAATAATAAAGATACTAAAAAGGTCTTTCATGGTCAAAGTATCACGATTTTTACTAGACAAATTTCTCTGACTGCTCAAATACAACTTACTGCCGTGGTGGTATTTTGCCGAACTAAAAATTTCCCTGCTGCCAGTATGTTAAAAATATGTCGAAATAAGTCCTGTCATAATATTTACCCTGATATATTTAGATGGGATTTATTTTGACGACTTTTTGTACTGTCAGGGAGCAAAGGTTAAATAGCAATAAGGCTGATGTTCATAAATATTTAATATGTATATACATTGCTTCTTTGTATTGAATTATAACCTTAAAATTGCCAATTCTTTAATGCTGCTATCTGTCAATCTTGGTCTAATCTTCGGAAAAATAAGTCTGGCCGTCTTTGATTCAACGCTTCATGGAACGAACAGTCATCAAATAGTACCGTTATATATATATTACTTTAATAATAACATACAGATGTGTTGCCTTTTCAAAACCGGTATTGAAAAAACAGTTGAAAAATCAAGATACCAACTTTGTTATTACCGATAATGAAATCCTTAGTTTTAGTCCGACTAAAGTCTACAAAAAATCTATGAAGTTTATTTACTTACATTGTTAAAACAAACAAAAAAGATTTTATTAAATTGACCATTTGACCTCTCTCTAAAATCTTATCGTACTAAATCGTCTGGAAAATTAATATAATCTGTATAATAGAGGACTGACCTAAAACTTTGCGATTGGTTATATATAGACCTGTTGTCGACAACATTTTGCCATCGTAGAATATTGGATATAACAAAACCAAATCTTGGAAAATCGTTTTTTTCTGAAATCATTTAATAAATATATGTCATTTTTTCCAAGGTATTGCATCTTTATCATAACATTGATGGAGTCAATGTTGTCTTGAGAAAATATTTTATGACCCGAGATGTTTCAATGAAATATTTTCGCTTCTTATTTCACATCAAATGTGGGGTGTTCAATAATAAATGATTCATTGATTCATTGCAGCATTAAACGAATAGGTATTAACTAAATATACTGTATTTATTACAATACATCTGTGGGGAACGAATCAATACAGATGGCAACCCAGACTAGATGGCAATACTGGCACAGAAGCATAGACACGAGCAGAAACCAAACTACCTTACACACGGACGGACGACAGTAGTACTTCACTGGCCGTCGTCCACACGGGTCCACCCATGCTCCTGGTCAAGTCAACTGCTGATCTATTTTTAAATTAAATACCTGTAATTATACGAGTTAGAAACGCGATTCCTAAACATCTATTGCAACTTTATTGCTGCTTTTTTTTATAGAAATATTACAAATTTTCGATAGCATTAAATACATAAGTATGTATTTCAGTGAGACATATCTGAAAAAGTTTTCAACCCCTGCTTTAGAGTCTCACGACCCTCACGTAGTTTTGTAGTCTGCTTGTTAAGTGACACTATTTAATACCCATCCATACATTACGTTTAGTGTACGAATGCCGCTAAGTAATGAATTGTCGCAGGAAGCGATTTTTGTGCATGTATTCAAGGTTGGCTAGCGAAACTGAATATTTTTTTATTATTACAGAAATTCCTTGGGGGAGCCGTTTCTTGAGAGTGAGACGGGTACGATTGCACATTGTAAGAGTTTTTTTTTTTAAATAAACGAATACTTTATTATTCGTAAAGGAAGATCTTTTATATTTTCACAAAGGTCGATCCACGTGCCGTGGCACAAAAGAAAGTAGAGTGAATATAAAAAATCTTTACGCATAAATCACAGTTTCCAGCTTTATAATTATTATACCTTTACGCTAATGAACCATCATTGTGAAGTAAATGTAGCAGTAATTCGGCTGTTTTTTGTTTTAACTCTACCAGTGGATTCTTAGTGACATACACACACAGAATATTAGCACTAATATAAAAATGTTTTGTATATTCTTGTCTTTCTTAAGCGCAATGCTGTATAGTGAAAAGGTAACTCACATTGACTGTGTTTTGACCAATTGATGTAACCCTCAAAAAGTACGAAAATGAGTTAATGATTGGATCTCATTTTAAAGACGACAGAGCAGGTCTCGGCCAAATGATGTAAATTACAAAAATGAAATGACCACTTTTTGGAAGGGAG
Source organism: Himalopsyche phryganea (assembly GCA_022494535.1). Taxonomy (NCBI): domain Eukaryota; kingdom Metazoa; phylum Arthropoda; class Insecta; order Trichoptera; family Rhyacophilidae; genus Himalopsyche; species Himalopsyche phryganea. The sequence continues at coordinate 1,042,620 of JAGVSL010000141.1, read as the reverse complement.
AAATTATTTTACATTGGTTTTAGATTAAAAAATTCTGACCAGACCACTTGATGTAAGCCACTATTATATCAACACTCAATACGCATAATCCTGTATCTGAAAACATGAGAATTTACATGAGTGCATTTCAAAGATTCATAACGCCACTTACCATATCGTCGTTGTTCTGGAAGAAGACACTTACTGAAAAATACTACTTTTGAGTAATTGGACTTTCAAGGTTGTCAAATGCTTGAAATTCCGTACCTTTTTCATTTTGTTTGTTTGTACAAAACCGTTTTTAAGCAAAAGTATAATTTATAAAAATAAGCGTGTTCTTTCAAACGCTCGAATTTGAAATTAGGAACATTTTGGTAGAACTAACTCAATATGTCCTTTTTTCGATCAAGTGTTTTCTTCCAGGACAGCGGTATAATGTTTTCGATAAAAACAGTCTGTGCAATTTCAATTTTGAAGGTTACATCACTTGACCAAATCACCGTCGACTTATCATGGCCAACAGTAAGAGAGGAGAAATGTCTTCTATAAATTATTATTCTTGATAATTACAATGTAATAGAAACATTTAAAAATGATATACACTTATGTTGATATCGTTAAATATTCATCATATTTATACAATGTATTAAAATCGTAATAAGTATTTCGCATTATATTTTTGAATCACTTTTCTTTTTGAGTTGCTTCGGAGATTTTGAGTTCATTTTCTATTTCAAACGTCTTCTTCACGTAGTCTTCTTTTGAGTAATTCGAAAAATTCTAAAAACAAATGAAAATCGATTATATGATAAAAATTTGTTTCATTCTATATTATGAAAATAATAAATGGATATTTTTATTAAACCAAGTGTCCAATTCCCAACATTCTTCGCTCCCAGAGAATGGAATCCAGCAGTGAGATTTTTTTATTATAATTTTAAATTAAATACTCAAATACTTTAGTATACAAACTAAGTTTAGTTTATGTTACTATAAAAATCAAATTAGATATATTAGATGAGTCAAGTAGTGTACTTGAATCATCTAATGCTTCTGACGATAGATCTACTGATGTAACTTATCATAAAATTAACAGTCGAGTGACATCCTTTCTATTGACGTCATAATTATTTATTTTATAATATAACTAGTGAGTACCCGGCATGCGTTGCGGCAATGCTACTCAAAGAAATAAAGGGTTTGTGTTTTAATTCTGTTTATTGACGTGCTTTCGGATTAGAGGTCTGCACGATCCGAAATTTCATAAACTTATCCGGTCTGAGCCCGGCCTGGCCCAAGCCTGAGTCTCAATATCACACTTGTTACCCGAACCAGACCCGAAGCCCAGATTTATTTTTCAAAGCCCGAAAACAGCCCAGTTTATTTTTTAATATCATAATTCATTTACACTTTTCAAACAATATATGTTATTGTTTCCATATTTCCAACGATATTCATAGCAAATGTGAAATACATTATTTAAGTTATGAAAACTATTTCCTTATGGCTTACGCATGACTCATGACCCAAACATAGTACGAAACCCCGCCCGAACCCGAATCTGAATTGTCTTTACCCACCCGAGCCCAGGTTCGTATCCTCAATTTCGGATATACAATATTTTTCGTTTTTCCATCTGGTTCAAAGATGTAGCTAGTTGTACGTATTTGACTCTTTTTTATAGATTTTTTTAAATTTTAGATTTTAATTTTTTTTCTTCAGAAACCTTCAAAGGTATGCGCACAACAACTCACCGAAGTGTGATTGAAATCAGATGAATGGTAAAGGAACGCATATAAGACAAACAAACATTCATTTTTATATATATAGATAAATTACCATATCGTCGATAAAAAAATATTCTCAAATATGCATTTCAAGTAGATATTTAATAACCATGACCACGTGGTTGACTTGTTTTATTTTCGATGTTTTGCCTCAGCACATAATTGACTTAACATGCTCCTTATTTAGCTACAAAGTCATAACATACATTAAATGCACTGTATCACACCCCATATAGTCAGTACATTGGAGATAAGTAGAAGTGTGGAGAACGCAATTAATCATCCCCTTCAGGAAGTGTTAACTCACCGCGCGACAAATTTCAACCCTTTTCATAATTCTGACCTACTCATAATGAGCGAAGGGTCTTAAAATGTCCACAGGATTTCACCGTTTGACGCGTGCGTCTTTCTTTCACTCATTAAGACGAAAGAAAGAGTCCCTTTCTGTAAAATTATCGGAGGGTATAATATTGTTGTGTGCTTTTTAGAATTTATCTACGTTGTTATTTACCCGAGTAATAATTTCGTGGTTCATAGATGAATATAGAGAAACCCCGATTCTTCGTTGTTCAAGGCACCCAAAAAAACGATAAATGTGGGAAATCCTTAAATAATTATTTTCCGTCTTTCAACTAGAGTACTAACTTTCTTCCTACGGAGCTTATAAGGCGAAAAAGAACACTGACCGACCCGGCAAGACAATTGAATAGTCTGTACATAGATGCTCAGTAGGTGAGTCATCAGCAAAAACATTATGACCTGCTATCATAACTACAAGACGGCGCTTGCAGATTTGCAGTATCGTTCTTTTTTACGAAATGGTCGATAAATGTTTAATAAAAATGATAAAATTTCCAAATTAGTGAAATAAAATTCTTAAATCGTATGTAATTTAAGACATCGACTGAGGGTGCTTGATGGAATTTCAATATCAAATTTGGATTATTGAGATTTTGTACACTTCATGTATTTTGTCACTAACGACCCGGGTTTCGCCTTTCGGCATCTTCAGGCATTCGAGCGCACGAATGCCTGAAGATGCCGAAAGGCGAAACCCGGGTCGTTAGTGACAAAATACATGGAAGTGTACAAAATCTCAATAATCCAAATTTAAATCGTATGTGCTGTAAGAATTTTGGCAGAAATAATTGCAAAGAATTACTGTGTTCCTCAACTCAAAAGATACAACGAAAACGAATAAAAACTAAACTAAATGATAATATTATAAATATAATAAAATATTTAGGACAGCACTGTGTTTTCGTGATGTTATTACAATAATTAGAAATCAATAATAATATTCCACCAACAGCATTATGAAAATACAATATTTTTATTTCCATATACTATATAGTAGCTAAGCAAGAAATAAATTGTAAGCAACGAAATATATTTGAACACAAAACGAAAAATAGGTATGGGCTACATTTCGTGGAGACGGATAAACATTGGATAAGTCCACTAATCTAATGATACCCAAGGGGCACGATACGGCCGCAAGTAAGGAGTTAGTAGGTTGACCGTGGCGATGGAAATGATACACGCGCCCTCCATATCCGACTATTTATTGTTGGTGTCCCTGAGCGCACATATAAAAGTAACACTATAGAATAAACTTGTGAAATGGTCACCCGATTTAATTAACGGGGTTATTTGTGTACAATAATTATCAGGTAATTCTGTATTTTTTAAATCCACTTGTGATACTAATCTGCATCATAACTCAAAAGATTTTTTCGCGAGAACTGCATGATATTCAGTCACTCAACTTATATTTAAAAAAAATCATGTCCGTTCCCAATGTGGAGCATATGGTCTCCTAGTGGAGGTATCTTGACAAAAATTTTCTACAAGAAATGCGTGTTACTCAGTTGATCAACCTCTATTTTTTTAAGATAGTGGTTATCTAATTGCTCTCGCTACGCCCCGTGAGGATAGGATGGGTGAAAGAAAACAGAAATCCATAAATCGAATGAAAGATCAATCTATGAAAACCGTCCTCACCGGGAATTGAACCCGAGACATCCGTAACCGTAGCCAGCGACCCTACCAACTGCGCCACGGACGCTGCATTTTTTAAAATATTCGGGATAAAATGATGGAGAAAGTTTGGACTAGTGATTATCTAATCGATCCCGCTACGCCTCGCTTTTGGGATCGGAAGGGTGGGAGGGAATTCGGGCGTCTTAAATACATCCATGCCTGTGAATACCACAACCTAATCCAATGAAGTAGACCACTTGGCTACAGGCCCAGCAATAGATGCGTGTAACCGAAATAAAGCTGACTTATTTTTAATTTGTTTTTGTAAAAATGTAATTAAAATATGTAATATTAAGTATATTATTAGTAATTCATTGAAAACACCCTAGCTAAGGAATCACAAAATTATTTGCAAGAATCTCATTGATAATGTATTTGATACTGGTAAATCTGAGCAAAGAAGAAGTAAACTTTCTTTAGAGAGATCTTCAATCAATTTAGACTGTTTTCTTCTCCTGGGATAATATAATATCTAAACCATCACAGATTCTCATAAACTACCGTATAAGTTTTACACGGACAGAAGTGTGAGGGCGTTTTGAAAACTCGTTATCAGAAATATTATTTTCTCATTCAAAAATGATATAAGCGACAATTTATTTGATTCAATATTTTCTAGATCTTCAAACCTTCGTATTAAAAAAAAACCATTCTTCTCCACTTTGGCGTTGTACATCAGATTTTACTTAACATGTGACTGTTTTTTTCAACTAGATAAAACTTTTATAACCAGCTCATGTTTTTCGTTCCTACATATAAAATATTCGTGTATCATCATGTGAGACTCGTCTATCTTACATTGTATACATTTTCACGCATTGTATATTAAATATATTATTTTGTGCCTGCTAAGTAAGAAGTTCACAGAAATGGTACTAATCAAGTTGTGTTTTATTTTTTAACATATATCGCCTTTCCCTCAAAAATTGACAGCTAACACCTTACCAGGGATAATATTGACTGTGAAAAGGAAAAAGGACGTAACCCACACCAAAAAATATTGCGTATAACTTGCACAAAACGTGTTAATACACTATATTTATAAACATGTACATGTATAATATATCGACTATAGAAAGGCAATAGGACTTATTCCTCCGTCTTTCCTAAATATTTTTTTTTCACAATTCAATATTCAATATAAAATTAAATTAAAATTTTGATAACTTAGTTATTCAACTTGGTAACCAAGTGGAATAACTAAGTTATCAATTTTTAATTTAATTTTATATTAAAAATGAACTTCCACAAAGTTACCGCCGAATCCATAGAAAAAAAAAATTCAATACTCGTTTTGTGTGGGCTATATACAATATTTCCACAGTCGATATGTATGAAAATGATAATTTCTACAAAGTCTTCACCAGATCCATCTTTAATAATAATATTACCGTTATTTTGTACTGCTAATGTTATTACTAAAAATTAATTTAACATTTATTCCAGAACCAAAATGCACATAAAATTCATGTTCAAAAAGTTTCGAATTTGGAAAACCGAGTTGCAAAATCATTTTTTACTCGCAGCGTGTTATGGGTTAGTACAAGATTTTCTCGTGGATTTTTCTAATATAGATATATATAATATTTTTGCGCGTGGGATCGGCCGGAAATTCGAAAGAGCTGATCGTAAAAAATGTGCGCCATCAAAAATTAATCGTTTTTTTCTGTTATTTTATCGTAAAATATTTCTTTTTATTAGTATTGAAAGTAAAGTAATAATAATTGCAAGACGGAACACGTCAAATGAAGTCTTAGAGAATTAAATCGTGAGGAATACGTTGGATTTCTATAAAGAAGTAGATTTAGCGTAAGATATGGTTGACTCATACATTTTAGAATATCTTTATATTGAAATGTTGTTAAATACTGTCATAGATATTATATAATAAAGGCATAGGAGGTATATCAAATATTTGATAATATTAATTGGGATGTTTTACAGATATTATTTACCGCTGTGAAAGGCGGTCTTGCATATACACAGTAGGTATTTGTGGGAAACGAACTGAGACTTTGTTTTGTTAACTTGCTACAAGAAATAGCATCTAAATTTTTCATCACAGCTAATGTGAATTTATTTAAAAAGTTTTTGCAACTGCTTGACTTCATGGATGTTTTTTGATTATGTAAAATAATAATGAAAGTATGGTAACACCATTAAACCGAATATTTGTAGTCTATAAGTAAGTAGTTTTTACCGGTTTTCATTTCAGATAAAATATTTACATCAATTGGATTTTAAAAGCTTATTTCGTCGTTATAGTGGCAGACGGGGTTAAGTCGAAAACTTTGTTTTGAGATAATCGACTTTTAAGAGAATCATGACATTAATTTAAGCCTCTCTGTATACTTTAATAATTATTTACCGTTTATTGTGGCCTATTGGTTGAATGCGAGACCTGGCAAATATCATTTTTCGTGGACGGTCGGTGGTTTACGGGACACGGGTGTGTATGTTAACTTTATGAGATTCGTTGTTCATTTAGAAATTCGATTAAGGTGTTAGTAATTATTTTTTACACTTATTTGCCACTAATCCTGAGAACATAATTGATTTAATTCATATTAATTTTTTCAAATAAAGTAAAAAATATTTTTATATTCATGCTTCTCACATGGGCAACTGTATGTGGCCTGATCACACGTCCAAAAACCTTCTGGTTTATTCGTGTACTCACCGGACGGAAAAAATTTTGGGATAAATAGAATTAAAACACAAACACTTTCAATTTCTCTGAGTGGCTTTGCAACGCATGCTGTGTACTCGCTAGTATAATAATAAAGTACAAAAGTTCTTTGACTCAATAGTCATAAAATTTTCTTTGATGTATTGTTATTTGAGAAGGTATAATGACATATTATTTGTAGAAAGAAACTAAAACGTAGCATAAATATAAGTTTTAAATATCCAGTCTAGACTTTAGCTTATATTCAATACTACAGTGTATAGGTTTTCTACAAAAGATGTATATTAATTAGTTTAAATTAATCTGTGAAGTATTTCAATCAATCGATTATGCAATATAACACAAATCACAAATTAAAATCTTTACAGAAACTGCTTTGTGTTATTTCTCTTCATGTAAAAACTGGTCCTTAAAATAAATCCAATATTGTTCAGGACAATGTAAGCTGCACAAAGCTTTTCAATATAGTATATGTAAAGTAATCACCAAAATGTAGATGGCGTTAAATTAAAAAAACATAGTATCAAAAGCAATGTTAAATAACAAAAAAATATAGAGCAGTGGGTACATAATTAAGAGCCATTCTCACGTCTCTAAAAATAACAATTTTGAGTGAATATCGTTATATTATTTGAGTTTGTCGTTGCGTGATGAAATTTGTACAAAGAAACTTACGTAAAATTTTATGAAAATTGTCTATGCATGCAATTTCTCGTTGTGCTAGGTGCTTCCATTCCAAAAACTAATAAACATTTCATTGTATTTCCAGCATTGCCTGAATACTATATAGTACATATTAACAAACTTGGTTCATTCAAGAAGTTTTATGTTATTTTATATACTTGTTACTATTTTTGTTCAATCGAAAAATATCATCGTGTTGTTATAGTATTTAGTTCTACAAGTTTTATACGATATAACTCAGAACTATTATGGCTTCAAAAAGCTATCAACTATGCCCTATAATTTTAGTAGAACAAAATGAATCGATATTTTTACCTAATTACAGTGGAGTTCTACCAATTCAATCAATGTATTGTTGCTCACTATGGGCGCAACAATACGGTAAATCTTAGCCTCCAGCAACGGCTTCATCTACTTATCTTTATCCTACTTGACCTGTTGCATGGAGTCTTACTAGATTGTTTGACATTATAATATATTGACATTAGAATATCATTCTTAGCTGCATCCAGTAAGTCTATATAGTGTACATGAGGCTACCGACGTGGTTTATCGACCTGCATTGATTGAACTCTGTTGGCATTATTATAAAAATCATAAGCCTCAACGATGTGTTGCTGTTTTAAAATGCTGTCGTTATTTTGAAATGATGTATTCCAGCTTATACCCAGGTTTCCAAGACGTGAACAAAAGTGACCAGTAATTTTAAAAATGTTTAAGGATACGCTTGTTCCTTCTAGGTTTTTTAGTGAAGGTAGGAACTAAAATGCTTCAAAAGTGCAAAATATCATTATTTAGCTGCTACAATTTTTTTGATTTTTTAACATAACTAATTTATTCTGATTTTTCACAAGAGAATCTCATATCGATGTGTTTTGGCCAATTGAAATAACCCTCAAAAAATACGAAAATGAGTTAATGATGGTATCCCATTTTAAAGACGACAGAGCAGGTCTCAGCCAAATGATGGCAATCAGAAAAATAAATTGACCACTTTTTGGAAGGGAAACAACATTTTACATTGGTTTTAGGTTTAAAAATTCTGACCCGGCCACCTGTTTGTAAGCCACTATTATATCGACACTCCTTACTTATAATCCTGTATCATGATAATTTACAGGAGTACATTTGAAAGGCTCATAACGCAACTCACCATATAATGTTTTCGATAAAAATAGCTTTTACTCTCTCCGGAATAATTTAAATTTTAAGAGTTACATCAGTTGGCCAAAATATCATCGATGTTATATTTGAATAAACTGACGTGTCATTTTGAATAATTCAATTAAAAGATCACTAAAATGTTTCAGTTACTTACATAATATATCCTATAAAAATATTATAATTAACAAATAAAATTGAAATGTACAGTATTTTTTCTTAATCACTACTTTTTTAAGTGGTTTTCGAATCTACTACTAATCAGTGGAAAAAACAAAAAAATGGACTTAAAAACGTAAACAATTTAGTTTCAAAGAGTTTTTTGGCATTGCGCCGACTTAAACAAAATCAGTGATATATGAAGAAAACAATAATAATCAAGGTTACGTTAAAATCATTAACACGTTATTTTTTATAGTGTATTAATCGGTTATAACATTTGTGATTTTGACATGATAATATATAACCTTATATGATATAATTCGATAATGGTTGATTTAAGCACTTTCCTTCGACTAATTTTAGATTTCAACTATTTATTTCCATGTAGATGCGTCTGATGTAAGTCGAATATTATTGAAGTCTGAAAATAGTTTGCATATTATTAAGTTTTTTTCACGGTTTAAACCAGTAGTTTGGTGATATTTACTTCCAAAAAAATTTCATAATTTTCAGACAATAACAAGCTTTCATGCGATAAGTGTAATGAATTCAAATAAAAAAATGTGTAACTACGTATTATGCAAATATCGAAATTTTTGTCTTTATCCTGACTTAAAAAATATATATTAGATAGCTTAGAAAATATATATATTTATTTAAATGCACATGTCACATTTTATATAACCCACCTCTCCACCACATTCGATGTTAACTGTGACGTCATATGTGGATTTCGTATTTGACGTAATACCAAAAAAAATTTTTGGTTTATGGATCAGTGTTCTATTTTATAATAATATTAGTTCAATGCATACTTAAAGAAGGCAGCTATGTAGCATGCTGAAAAAAGTCACATCAATCTAGAGTTATAGAGTTTGATAGCACAATCAACTGTTTGAATTTGAAAGGAATTCAATGTAATCTTCGTAGAGATTGTAGCTCATTCAGCATTATTTCTTCACCTCCAAATGCTGTTATCCCTGACTATTCCTTAGATATGAGATACGACGGACGTTTTATCTTTCAAAGATGTAAAGGTGGCCACAGACAGGAGTGATACTGATACAAGATTTTCTATTTTCAAATTAAGATAACTTATTTACATTACGATCATAGTTAGATTACAAACTTTACTTCTCCATATCTGAATGAGCAAACATACCAGCACATATTCCGGAAAACATAAATTACCAAGTGGATTTTTTCCCCCCGACAAGCGACATCATTTACAATCTACATACATATTCGTTGAATTTGATAAGGGAAAGCGGGAACTGTACGCCTCAAAGGTACGTTCGAGGCGTGAGAGAAAATAATATTTCCCTTGCGAGGGATTTGTTTCGAATCATGCCTTGTACAGAGAGCACGTAATAATATCAAAGTACATTTTATTAAAATATACAGCTGATACATTTCTTTTGTTTATAATATCATGCAAAATATTCATTTTATAATATAGCAGTTGACTGAAAAATAACTCTTACGACATGTATAGTTTGTTCTAGTGTAGTGTTATTTAACATTATTGAAACCATCACCTCGTTTCATATGATAAAATTATTCAGGGCTTCCCGTAAATAAATACTTAATTATACTCTTTTTACTGACAGTACTGTAGAAGGTACGCTGATATAAAGAAATGAATGCGCCTGTCTCTCATGGATTAACATCGATGACTGATGAATGCTAACAATATAACCGCATCAGATTTTAAAACGTCGGTGTTCACACCCGTCAATAAACATTTCTGTAACGTAACGGATAACACATAATGGCCAGCTGAAATAATATTGTGACAGAGCTTATAAACTTATAGTTAGTTATTTTAAGTAAAATCAGAGTGTGTTAAGATACCAATAGACAAAATAATAATGTCGAAATGAGATTAAAAAAAAATCAAATAAAATTAAGTATTATAAAGTAATACAATATTACTTATCTACGAATTGAGCTTGCATTAGTTATTAAAGCTTTATTATAATAGGGTACACATCGCATTGTATTCTTTTTCAAACTAAATACGTTATTATTTTACCATAATCAGTGGTGGAATGGCCATACAAACCAGGCTGCTCGATGCCAAGTGTAACTAAGTAAAATAAAATAACCTTTTAACTATTTCATTTTACATGTTTAAAAATATACAGTATACAGCACTTTAGATATTTCATCAATAAAAATAAATATGTTTTCTTACGATTTTCTTATACAATGAACTAATACCTCATTATTATTACAAACTTATTCTCAATGTCTATTTTAACTATTTGTAGCATGTGAATTTTTGTAATTATCAATTAGTTATTAGTACAGTAAATAGGAATTAGTATATAGCGTAGGGGTCCTTTCCATTCTTGAATGGGCCCCCATCAACTCGACCTGGTAACCAATATTTTTAGAGCCAGTCCGCCATTGAACATAATATTTATCTTCACTATGTCTGTTCTCAAAATGGAGCATATGGATTCATAATGGAGCGTAAGACTGAAAGGTTTTTATTGATTCGAAGCCAGTAGCTTAACCACCCTTTTCATAGATTAAGTTAGATCTGGTAGTCGCTCTATCGAAACTCTACCCCTTGTTTTTCACGATCACGAGAGGATGAAAAATTACAAACATCGATAAAAAATCATAAATCGATTAATGAAAAAGTTGACTCGCTGATTTAAACCTTTTACTAAGAAATCGATTAAGATGGATATTTCTGTTAATAAGAATAAGAAAAAAAATGGAATACTTAGAACGAGAAGAATATGTTTATTTATTCAAATAATCTTGTAACATGAATTTTCTGTGTTATTTCGATTTTTTTCGCCGCCGGAATATTTGAGGGAGAATGTACGAATTGTTGAATTTCTCTGTTTTCGTAAAGAAATGCCGCAAGCGTGAAATTTTCTTGATTTTGTGCAGAGTTTATGTAAATATCGACTCATGAGTGATAAGCTTCGGATATTTGCTGAACAGACAAATTTAGAGGACGGAATATATTTCAGCATTATCTTTTTCGATCAAGTACAAAAACACGTAAAGTGTACACGTACTTTGTATCCTTACATGTAACGCGTCGATAACTCTTATATATGGACTAACTGAATTTCATCAACCAAAAACTGACAAAGTCAATCAATGTTTCAGCACGTTCTAACGACGCCGTGTTAATCTTTTAAAATCAAATTAATTATGCGTATTAGTTCTGACATAATTGAATAACAAGATTTTGAGCAAGTTTAATCGTCTACTGCACATCTAATTTTTGTAGATTTTAATGAAATTATAAGATTATCTAAAAAATGTAAGCATTATTAATTTTTTATCAATATTAATAATGTGAGTTTTCAGAAGTTGTCACATGATTTTCGTCGTAGTTACAGCTTAGATCTAAAATATTAACTACTCATTACCACTTAGATATCGTTATAAGCATTTTCCTCATACCTTACTTAAACCTGAAAATTTTTGACGTATTACAATTTAGAACTGAGATATCAATTTGTTCAGTACCAATTTTCGACCGGTAATTATTATCCATGATTGTTTATGCTATGTATAAAGCAATTATGGATAATTAATTGGAGTAATACGAATTTTAATATTTACCTCGATGAGGAAAACATCAAGTTGAATTGGATGGTAGATAGTTTATTACTTAAACCAAGCTATCAATCGATGCACAAGTATCATTCCCGTTCTGAAAAAGTTAAGCCATTTTGACGTGTTATGAGTAATGTATACTTAAATTTATAAACCTTTGTAAAAAGTCATGAAAGATTTCAAATATAATAATTAAAAGTGATATATATCTGTCGATCCAATAGCCGAGAAGTCAGCAAACGATATTGAACTTTCGTTTACTTGGTACCGGGGTCACCTGCGGAGAAAACTCTATGCATTGTTTTTTAAATCAATATATGGATTTTTATTTGAAGATGATTTCATACCTCCTCAGATACGTCTTACGCGATCTTGAAAACGGGGTGTAGAGAGAGAAATCTTTCCAAATTATATTATTCTTTCCTTTTCCTCGAAAATTTTTGTGCGACTGCCTTACAACCAGTTCTAGTAAAAACTTATGTTCTATTAGAAGCTCTATATAAGCCTCATTATTATAAGTGGACATGATTAATAATAAAAGAAAGTAAATAAAGAACTTGAATTTCATTATTGTATCTATTACTAGAGTACCCGGCATGCGTTGTAATGCCACTCTAAGAACGAAATTAATTCTGTTATTGAAGTGCTTTTGGATACAAAATTTTGTTGTTTCCTTGTGGTGCGTACACGAATAATTCAGAAGGTTTTTTTCTCTTTTTTTTTTAGATTTATTTTTCAGAAACCTTCACGGGTGTGCGCACAACAACTCATCAAAGTTTCATCAAAATCGGATGAATAGTATAGGAACACATAAGGGACAAAAAAACATTCATTTTTATATATAGATATGTTCATATTATAGATTATCTTGAATAATAAATAATGTTTAAAGAATTCACTTACGTTTAATCATAGTTCTCACGATGGCTGGAAGCCGAAATACTTGTCAATTTCATCTCATAAAACTGTAACGTTAAAAATTTTGATATGTTTAGCTTGGTATGTAAAATTCTCACTTAAAAACAGCTTACTTTATCCTTTAAATTTTTAAATGCGTAAATAAATCCACCAAATCGAAAACTACCATATGTTGTTTCAGTACAAAAAATAAACGATAATTTAAAAGGGATTTCACTAGAGGCTTTACATTGAAAATACATAATCGACACCGGATTTTGTAGCAAAAAAAAACTAGACCTTTTCTTTAATAAAAGGCCAAATGGTATTCAGAAAGAATCCTTTCAAAAAGACGACTCAAGAGGTTTTGTAAAAAAAAAGAAATTATGTACAAATTCAAAAGGGATCAATCCTTGTGAGGTCTTTTTTATGTCTAGTACTAACGGAAAGTTATAATGATTTAAAGAGGACTACAAAAGATTCCCCATTTAATTTAATTAATGCACCTCTTTTTACTTGGTGAAATACATTTTATTGTGAGGCCGCCGTGGCAAATGTAACGATGTGTAATCGATGGTTTTAATTCACTTGATAACAATAACTATTCGAGTAAAATGTAAATATAATTTAAGACATCGATTGACGGTGCTTGATGGAATTTCAATATCAAATTTGGATTATGGAGATTTTGTACACTTCCATGTATTTTGTCACTAACGACCCGGGTTTCGCCTTTCGGCATCTTCAGGCATTCGAGCACACGAATGGGCTCGAACTGACAGACAGTAAACAGTGTCTACTGATTACTGTACAATGTGTAAGTGTACAAAATCTCAATAATCCAAATTTAAAATGTAATTTTTTATCAAAAGGCTGTGGGCTTGTTTAATGTTTTCATGCCTTTAATTTATTACACCTAATAATAAAAAAATATTCATTATTCCACTTAAAAAACGACATGGTAAAAAAACCGATCCTGTAGCCGAATAGTCAACGCTCTCGAGCGTTCGTCCTATTCGATTAGCTCACTATTAGACTAGTCTTTTCCTAGACGTACCATTATATACTTTCATTCTTCGAAAAGTGAAGTTTAGCGACTGAATATAAAATCATTCCTCGTAAAGGAACTTTGGTTGACACATCTATTAGGAGTACTTGGTTAAAAAAAAATTGGTTAGTGATCATAATACAAATTGTTTTCTCAGTGAAATATTTGATAACTAGCTGTAATGATTTTTAAAACCATAACTGTTACCAATGTAGAGCATATGGACTCCTAATGAAGCTAATCTCAAAAGATTTTTTTTCTACGACAACTGCTTGTTATGCAATCTCTCAACCTCTCTTTTTTTGGAAAGATTGAGGACATAGTAGCTCCAGCTAAACCTAGTTTTTGGATCGGTGGGGTGGAAGACATTTTTAGATCACATCAAATACCCATGCATTCAAACACAAAGTCATAAATCGATTGAAATATTAATTTATGAAACTGTCCGTGGTAGGGTTTGAGCCCGTGAGTACTGTAGTCGTAGCCATCAACGTTGACCACACGGCTGAATGCTCAATTGTACATACTCGGCTTGAAGTACGTCACCAGCACTATGAAGTCAAATTTAGTTTTGAAACAATTTACACACAAATTTTTATCATACATTTACTTATATTATATTTATACTAGCAAGTACCCAGCATGCGTTGCAACACTACTCAAAGAAAGAAAGAAAGTACTTTTGGATACAGAATATTTTTTTTCCGTCTAGTGATAACACGAATAAATAAAAAAAAATCCGACGCGAGCAGGCCACATACAGCTGTCCATGCTAGAAACAAGGATTTTCAAAATTTAGTCAACACATTTGTAGCGATTGTCTCTGTTATTTGTTGATGGTCATTGCGAATGCGAATCATACCGGAAACTTCAGACGCTTGACTTCGACTGGCATATTTGTCATTCATTGTTGGGATGCGTGGCAACGGTACCTATTGCCCTTTAAATTTTCCATTTAAGATCGGCAATTGGAATTCAATAATTAACACAATTTGTTATACGAACTGAAATGTCGCTCTTTGTGCCTATTTGATTCTTTTTACTTTTTTAGATTAATTTTAGATTATTCTTTCAGAAATCTTTGCGGGAGTGCGAACAACAACTCACCAAAGTTTCATCGCAATCGGATGAATGATAAAGGAACGCACATTGGACAAACAAACAAACAAACATTCATTTTTTTATATAAAAATAAATGATATTGAAAATGCAACATAATAATATGCTTTACTAATACCATGGTTATTATTATACTATTCGTAGGAAATATTTGTATATATATCTATATATATATATATATATATTGAGATGGCAACATACAAAAAAACATGTTTTATAGCAAGTGTTTCCCAAACTTGCAAAATGATCGTTTTTTATTTCGATACATACTTTTGACCGGGGAGACAATTTTATTAATAATTATATTATAATGAGTACTGTATAATTTATTACAGTTAACTACGAGTTTTTTTTGTTTTTCACAAACTGACCTTTTAGCGTCAAAGAAACGTATCTTAATATTTTGTGATTTTGTGCTATGTATGCCTGTTTTTTGATTTCTTGTAAAATAGAGAAAAACGAGCTTATAAGGAGGCGAAGCGCAGAATAATATTGGAAAATGCTAAAAATCATTTATGATTTTTATTCGGCATAACTGAATATTCAAAAATGAATATTATTTTTGGTTCCGGCTAACAACGGTAGTAATTATAACTTTGTAGAAAATTTGTCAAGAAAAAACCTTATTTTTGTTTATTATGTCGATTGTGTACGACAGCTCTGGTCATCCAGCGGTCGCTTTTGCTGGCGTAACCTTTATAATATCTAGCATACTATCAAAGGTATGCGTACCACAGTTTGAGAAATGCTACCATCAATTGTATTTAATGTAATTATATTACATGACGAGTGGATACCCTTGTGTTTATTGTCATACTAAGTATGTAAATTTGTTATTAAAATGTTCTTTACTCTTGGGGTAGGTAATTTGCACTTGGGAGTAAACCGGCGGAAGAGGAAACGTCTAAAGTATCAATTGCTAACATTGTCACATGAACTTAGTCACAGTTTAAAAACAGGAGCGTTGCGCGCGCATACTGTCTACCAATCGATAATATCCTGGAGGTGCGTTCGTCCCGTTCGCACTCAAAACTTTCCCGGTAGTCCGAAAGCGAAGGAGCACCCATCCGACCGTCCCTTTCTTACTCAAATAAAATATATAAAGGATAAAATTACATACTTCCTTTTGTCTCTGTCGCGTTTAATTTGACGATCAGGAATTGGAGTGGGAAATTTATTCTTCGGGTGCTCATCTTGCTACTTTTGTCCTTTTGATTATTCCGTGACGTCATGGCGCATTTATTGTGACAATAATTATAGTAATTAAAAAATGTTGCTCACAAAAATTCATAATAGAAATTTTGGTACCGGCGTTATATTTCACAAAAAGTTTCAACAAAAGCTTTTCACTGTGCAAGATTTTAGGGCTTCACAGTTTGTTGTCATACATTATTTTCCGGAAAAACAATTTCAAAAGCCCACTCTTTCGTTACCGTTTTACAAAAAAGGCAAAAAGTTTTTATGCCACATTATTTCATTTTATTTTTAAAAGAAATAGCTGTGTTTTTCTAATTCAAAATTAAACATTCCAATTGCTTGAAATCCAAAAAATAATTTCATACTGTTTAGAAAATATGCGCTGAATCACCAAACCTGTATACATATAGTTAATAAATAAACTGGTTATATTTTAAAACATTTAAAAGATTTCTAATGACACGACCCAATTCATAATTGGGTAGTTTCGCTTCCAACCTCTTTCAGCTTGGCCGGTTAAATGATGTCATATTATAAATCTGCCAGTATATCATATGATACTAATCGCATCCTATAGAAATTTCTGGAGATGGACAATGAAATTGAAGTGTTTCTTAAGTCAGTTCTACCGATAAAAGTTGCAACAAGGTAAATTATATTGTACATGATTATTTAATTCCGTTGAGGTGTCAAATGCGAGTAGGTCTCAAAGAATTTAAACTTTTCAAGTATACACTATCTGTAAGCGATTTACCCTTTTCAATACACGGTAAATTATTTTTGAACTAAGGCTTACACTAATATCTATTCTGTAACACAGCATTTCTTAACTTTATTGAACCCATCGTCCATGTACCACAATAAAATTATTCAAATATAGTAATCCAACAATTAAAAACAAAATTGGAAAATTACATCTACGCGTATTTTTTCTATTAAAAATTAACTACTTTAATACTGTCGGCGTCCGTGGCGCAGTTGGTTTCGTCGCTGGTTACGGTTACGGATGTCTCGGGTTGAATTCCCGGTGCGGACGGTTTTCATAGATTGATCGATCACTTTCAATCGATTTATGGATTTCTGTTCGTAGTCTGAGTCCTCGCTCCCACCAATCCCATCCTCACGGGGCGTAACGAGAGCGATTAGCTAACCACTAGTCCTGTCATAGCCCTATCCCTCTATCCCTACTCTCTTCGAAAAAGAAAAGAGAGGTTGAGCAACTGAGTGACAAGCAGTTCTCGTAGAAATAATCCTGTCAAGATACCTCCATCAGGAGACCATTTGCTCCACATTGGGAGCGGACATGGAAAAAAAAACTTTAATACAGAACATCTCGGATACACTGACGTAAAGAAATAAATACACCAGTTTTAAATGGGTTGATTTCTTCACATTATGTAATTGCCCACTTGTATTTGAGCAGGGCCCCTGATTGATAGAAGTATTAAAACGCCCCCGCTTAGAAACACTGCTTTGTAAACACATTGATTCTTTTTTAAACGCGTTATACCGTATGTGCAACTCATACTAATCTGTGAAACTCTAAGTTTTCTGTAAATCCCTTGAATCGAACGTATAAAACGAAGCATAAATTGTTTGGGCACTCAGAAAAAGATGTAGCCCTTTTTAATACTAGAATGTACTTTCCTTTGAGTACACATTGTTATCCTATATTTACTAAAAACATTATTTAAAAACATATTGGTGCGGAACAATTTCTTTTGATACGTTTTTTTGCGCGTTCTGTAATTTATGATAAATAATTTATACTAAGTTTTAAATTTGAACAGCCGAAGGGTCTGTAACATTTTTAAAAAGAGATAAAAGAAAAAGGAAATAATTGTGGTATGTCTGTTTCCATACGGGCTAAAGCTGAATAAGTTGTTCTTCTGGTCGCAATCAATTTCACTCGTTTATACGTGTCAAGACTTTCATTATCTTAATCCCTTAGATTATTAGATTTTCGATTTGAATTGTAGGTAAACATATAAAGAAAGTGTTATAATAAGCCTTGGTTGATTCGCTGAAAGATGAAGACATTTTTAGCTACAATTCGCTATCGTCGGTCATGTTGCGGATAATGATTTCAACTATTCGTCATTATCAACTATTCGAATATATGCGAATAGTTTCTGAAGTATGAAAATACTATTAAAAAAGTCGATTTGAATAACTAGTGAAATAAAATTATATAAATACACATTTCAATATTGTTTTATTGTATTACTGCAACGGTATTTCTTTAATTACTGAAATTACAGCATATTTAAAGGGTTTTTTAGCCACGAGTCATTCGTCAAACTTAAGTAATATGATAATATATTGAAAACGCCCGAGTTGACGAAGGCAAAAAACGACACTACCTGTGTGGGGTAAACATTATTGTTCTTGAAATCTATATAAATTGTGATGTGATCTTTCATCGATTTCGTAAAATATTTTGTTAAAAATTATTACGAACACTATTCGAATAAAATTCCATTTGGATTATTGAGATTTTGTACACTTCCATGTATTTTGTCACTAACGACCCGGGTTTCGCCTTTCGGCATCTTCAGGCATTCGAGCGCACGAATGGACTCGAACTGACAGACAGTAAACAGTGTCAAACGTTTATTTTTTTTTCCTACCTTACTCCTAATTTCCTGGCTAAAGTTAGTGCTAGGGTGGGTAAAGACTAGGTCTTTATATCCCTTTCCCGCATGTAAGCTAGCTAAGTACTGCTATCTTAAAAGATTCTGTCAGCTGAAGGCACACAAAAGTGTTGGGAAAACACGTAAGAAAAACCCCTTATGAGAATGATTGTTTTTGAATCATTTAAAAAGTTCAGTTCTTACCAAGAATTGCTCGTAACGTCGGCGTAAGCTTGAAAAGCTTACTATTCTTATTTTAGACATGCCCAGTCCCTAACTGTAATCTGCGAACCTGGGTCGTTACTTTAAGATTTATCTCTTAGGGCGACTAATCGGCCTCTTCCGCATCCGCCTCCGCTAAAGAAGAATTTCCTGTAAGAGAGAGAGAGGGGCAGCATAAGGATTTGGACATCGTCTTGACAAGGTTCTTGGAGACTCGTCTAGTGTCTAACGTTTATACAAATAAGATACAAATACGACAAATATTATTTACGAGGTAAGATATTATACGTCTGAGAGCCACACTGATACCTGAGTTAAAATTTCGAGAATCGCCTTAATCCTTATTTTGTAAACACCACATTTACAGAGTGGCGAATTGCCGCTTTCCAACTTCTTATGGAATTACCAGTGATTTTACAATTATAATAGCATTGTGGGTTTCGACGGGATGCAATTCGACGAAAGGGTAAATATATACAATCATTCCACGTTTAGTGACATCTGTTAGGTGTTTCAACGTATAGGATACAGCAACTAATATATTAAGTAATTCCGTAGTAATGACGGGATTAACTCTGCGCGTATTAAGGGTATCTTTGATAATTTGTTTACATTTGTTTACAGGCACATTAGTGAATAAGCTGACTGGCTGCTTTCCATTCTCAGGTTCACAGATTAGTCACTATACCTCTAAGTAAATTTAATTTTGAAAACGAACTAAACATTATTAAACAAATTGCCATTAATAATGGTTATGAGGCGTCTCTTATAGATAGTCTTGTATCCTTCTATCTTTACTCTCTCAGGAAAACAGAGATTGAGCAACTAATGAGTAGCAAGCAGTTCTCGTTAACGATTAAGACGGTAGAGCTTGAACAAGGTTTGTTTTGTACAAGACAAGATATGATGTAATTAGTTTCGTGACATAGCATTGTCATAGTTAAATGTGATCTATATTTATCTGGAAAAGTGTCAAAAATATCCCAAGATTATTTACAAAGATATTTAATTTTTAACAAAACAAATAGTAAATGAGTGTCAGTGTTCTCACACAGGTTTTCAAGTAGTTATTTTCGTCCTTGAACAACAACAATGATTTTTATGGCAACATTCAAAAAAGAGAGTAAATAAATGAATTATTATGCCAGTCAACAATATAAAACGCCTGCAATTGACATAGGCTATTCAAACAAAAAATGTATAAAAAAGGAAAACTATCCCCCCGAGATGTTTCATACAGACATCTTTGTATTCATGTTTTTTCATTCTGAGAGATTTTTGTAAGTAGTTCAGTACTCGTATACTCAGAAAAAACGGTGAAAAACTATGATTAAATAAATATCGATCGTATTTTGGCCAATTGATATAACCCTTAATAAAATACGAAAATGAGTTTATGTTTGGATCTCGTTTTAAAGACTGCAGAGCAGGTCTCGGTCAAATGATGTAAATTAGAAAAAAAATTACCACTTTTTGAAGGCAGACATCATTTTACATTTGTTTTAGGTTTAAAAATTCTGACCCGCTCATTTGATGTAAGCCACTATTATATCAACACTCCCTTGGTATAATCCCGTATCTGAAAAACATGAGAATTTACAGGTATGCATTTGAAAGATTAATAACGCAACTCACCTTATAATGCTTTCGATAAAAACAGTTTTTAAACTCTCCTGAAAAATTTCAATTTTTAGGGTTACATCAATTGGCGAAAACAACGTCGATATTACACTTGTTCAAATATAAATTCTTTACTTCTTTCGATACGCCTACGTATAGTACTGTAACTGAATTAAAGACGATATCAAGATGTTTCAGATGATTAGATTAATATTTTTTACTCTACGAAGGATAGAGGAAAAACGAAGGATGATCAACTGAGTAACAAGTAGCTCTCGTAGATCAACTTCAGTTGATATAGATCTATTAGGATACCATATTCTCCATGTTGGGAATGGATGCAAGTGGGCAAGTTTCAATTTATTGATTTTTTAAATGAATTGTATTTTACTATAGGAAAAGTGTGGATGTCTGTAATATTTTCATGCTTCCTCGCCAAAACAAGGCAAATAAAAATCCTTTTAAACACAGCTCTAGCGATGACATTTTACTGAAATACCTATTGACTGTTTATTTTAATTCTTATGGAAATAACTACTTTACTATTTTTTATTTTATTGTACAAAATGGCATGAAAAACTTGTTTTGTTGTTTGATAGTATTAAAACATCACAAAAACAAAAAAAAAAAACCTAAAGATGGTGTATGTTTCTGAATAATGTTTTAAAATGTTGATCACATACTTAGGTATTTTCCCAGCATGTTTTACTCGTCTGTTATAATGCTTCGTTCATACTTTATACTTTTAATAATGACCAGTCATTAGCGGAGCTTCGCTTGCATTGTTCCCAAGAGATAATGAAAAAATAACCCAAATAAGCCACTAATTTCATTTAAAGCGTACAAGGTTACCATTGGTGATTGTAATACCGGATGAATATGTCGATACCGGTATTTTATATTGAATAGCGATATTTAAAATATCAAAATCAGCATTACAAAACTAAATCAAATGAGGAAAGAAAATATGATTACAGATATAATATATATACATTGTTTTACCGAAATATCGGTATTTTCCATTTTCGAACCGGGTAATTCTGTGTCCCTAGTTACTGCGAACCAACCGAACAGAACAATTTTATTTTTAAACGCGACGGAAATGTAATAAATTATTTTTTAGCTTAAAAAATATATTCATATATACCATTTTCCAGTAATTAGGTAGCTAAATTATAGCTATTTTATACGTCAACCTATCCATAACAATATTAAACATGCTGCTGGTCTCATTATCGTAATTAAAAGTTCTCTTAGTCCGGTTTGATTTCTGTTATTATGAGAAAAACGGTTTTCTGTATTTATTTTCATTCGAAACAGTCCATTTATCCAACACGTACGTAGCCCGGATTTGTTAAAAGGGACGGGGGGTCATTGGAAAACAAATAGTATTTGGTAATTTATTACAAAATCAAGCTAGATATTCACATGTGCATTTAAACATTCACACACTAAATACAATGAAATAATTAAATGGCGAGACCTGTATGCTTATCAGTAAGCATTATTGATGCAGATAACGAAATGCTTTTAATAATATTTGACCGATATCTGTTATTCTGCTGACACCGAGCGACAGGTAGACGCTCATCAATGTCTGTCGAAACTAGATCACACACACAGTATAAATAGACAAACAAGGAACAACTAAAAATAATTCTGTATTGACCGCCAAACGCGATTCAATAACCGTCTCAACATGATATCCGCCGTCACTCACCGACCAAACTCTGGACAGCACTAATCGTCATCATCAACAACATCCGTCGTCCAGTCTTAATCACGTTAAGCAACAGCAGCATTGGAATCGTATTGCTGCAATTATTTATATATATAAATTAAATATAATTTTAAGTATGCTGTATTTGGTATGTTCCTGCATGTACACGCTACAAGAGTTTTTTGTATGTCAAATACAAAGAGACAATTTTCATTGTTACTATTGTGAGAAATACTGAGAAACATTAAACGTTATGACATATTGACTAGTTATTCTTGTTTAGTTATAACGTGACGTGTTGAATGAACCCAAGGAAATAATAAATACTAGTAAAAAACTTTTGACTAATGCCTTTGTTCCTTTTGTTTCAGGTAAGGATTTATGATTATTGATTATACAGCATCTATAAATGAATATAGCTTCATAGTTATTTATGAAAGAAATATTTAATTACGCTACGATTGAAACATATGAAATTGGTAAGCGATCTTGATTCTTAATTCATTTCTTATCCGACTAGATTATCACTTGCGTTCAATTGATTGTAAATTCTTGATGAAAAGATATTACATAATATACATCACAATGAAAATAAAACAAAATGCATATGAAGTGCTTTTTCTATAATTTTATTTTATGACCATAACCGGCATCGCTTAGTGAAAGTGAATTTTCAACTGTTTAAAAAGCACAATTGAATTTTTGGACAAATATTACATTATATGACTAATCAGAAGACATTTTTTTTAGTAATTGCATCATGATTTTTCAGATTACTAAGCAATTAAAATAAATTAAATTTAAGTATCTATATAGTATCCTTCTGTGTATCATAATGAAGCGTCATTGTACTTTTAGTAAGAGTAGAATAGAATATTTTTCCCATGAAGTTCATAATTTTCTATATATTCCAACCTTTAATTATATCAATGTATATTATTTGTATAATTATGTTTAATCTATCTGTAATATGAGCGTTTTACGAATACTAAATATCGTAAGAAAAAATACAACTTAATACGATTATGAATATTCGAGTGATGTTAAAATTTTTATTATGTTTATTTCAGCCGTGTTACATCTTTAATCTTCGAGAGAGCTTTTCGGATTATTGTTTTTTTACAAATTCAAACAAAGCTTAGAAACGCGATAATCATCTTTTTGCCAAGCTTCCGATATAAATTTAAAATTCTATCGCGCAACTTCTGCTTGCCAGTAATTGGATTTTAAACAGCGCGTGTCTCTAAGGATACTTCATTTCAAACCTCAGCATTTATCACAAATTTTTGGTAATATTTCTGGGCCTTCTGTGAGCAAGTATTCTAAAATTGGCTCTTTTATTTTTCTTAAGTACAAGGTGTACTATTTATACATGTAAATCGTCTTCGTTTAAATATTAAACTACTGGTGAGCAAAGTCAATGTTGAATATTCGTGCTTCGTGTATTTACCAACCATTTTCGCTCACATGTCAAGCATATGTTAATATTAATATTATAATAATATTAATCGAAAATCTTAACAGAAGTTTTTTTACGAGAAATACTTAAACACTCATTTTCAGAAAGTGTAATGATGCAAGTATGGGGATAAGATAGGGCTAGGCTTATCTCTCTTCTTAGTCTTGTACAATGTAAACATCACAGGCACCCATACCTTTGAACACAAATTAAAATCAATGACTGAAAGTGCTCATTTGGAGATTCAAACCTGTGAACACAATAATCTAATAAGATTAACGCCCGAGAGCGTTAATTCATGGCGTAGGTATCAATAAAAGAATGCAAATTTTTATTTGCAACTTTCTTTTTATTTTCTAGGTCAAATAAGAAACCAATAGTAGACATTAGATGATTTCATTGGTTAAAATTATTAGTTTAGCAGACACTAATACGTACCGGATCCACTGGAGATAATTTTTAAAGCAATCTATGGCTTATAAAGTATAGTTGCAAGCAATAGTATGTTTACTTTTTTATACAATGCTTAAGTGGTCTCTAAATCCCTGATTTAAAATCATATTATGAAGAAAAATAAAGTACCAACCTGTTGCAAAAAAAGCAATATCTATAGGTTTATTAGCTTTGTAAGTTTATTTCATAAAGGAAAAATGCTAACAACTGCTTTAAATTTTCACAAAATTGTAAGATCCCCTGCGGGGATTTTCTGCCTGAAACAGTGTTTTAAATCTAAAATTTTAGTTTCCAGACAACGTTTTTTTACCCACTAAAAAAACCTTTTATTTACCGTAATTTACTTGTTTTGATCTAACTAAAAAACAGATTCATATTTACATATATATATTATATTATAATATACCAACCATTTTTTTCCCAAAAAGCTTTTAATAAATAATAAGTTAGTATATTCGTTTTATCTGTTTATTCATAAACAAATCACAGTGAAAGAATAAGATAACAGTGTACTTAATAAATCCGATGTGTATTAAAAAAGTGCACAAATAGTTTTGTTATTCTATGTTATAAAAACTTACATACATTTCAGTTAAATTCACTAAAATTTTAAAAAGTTGTTTAGGCTAAGAATAATGTGTAAAAGTACTACTGTTTGGCAAGTTAATTAATTAAATTTTATCCGAGTTATAATACGGCTAGAAACCAAAACACTATTTTATATAAATTATATTATCACTATTATTGAATGAACATATCTTCCAATTTATCAGCTCTATCTTCTAATGAAACATACAGAATTAATATTCATATTATAAGTAAATTTCTCAAAAACGAAGAAATGACTAAATGAAAAAATATTATATATAAATAGTGATCAAAATTTTATAATGTAACTTTTTACAGTTCCCAAAACTTAAGTAGCATTTTAGTAAATGCCAAAAAGAAAGTTAATATTTTTGAACTAAGAGGTATTTATCTGTTAAACTGTAATTCGTGTAAGCTAGGTACAATTGGGCTTCGTATAACACGGTTTTGATAATACACGGTTGATGAATTGTGACATTGTTGTAGATCTCGCTTTATATAACATGGTTTCAATATTTTTTATAGAAAATGATCTTATAATGGAAAGATGTTTGAAGTTCATGAGGGAATTACAGCAGATCTTGGCCCCTTATCACAAAATACGTAAAGATTTATAGTCTAAAAGCAAACAATCGTTTAATACAGATTTTTTAAGCCGAAATCCTCCATAGTTCTCGGATAATGAAAACTCATAACCGATCTCGAAAAAGAGTCAAACAAATAGAATTGTAAGTGAAAGCGACTATGAATGTATGATCTATTATACTTATGTTATTAAAGTTTTTTTCAATAAATACGTAAATGTATATTTTTTCGATTGTTTATTATTATTAAAAAAATAAAGGATATTAACAAACTTCGATATTTTTTTGGAATGCATACCCTAATTTTGTATGAGTTTCAAACCTCGTATAACACAGATTTGCATTACACGACGTTTTTGTGGAGCCATATGACCGTGTTATACGAGGCCCAAGTGTATATTGGTCAAACAGGAAGATCGTTTAATATTAGAATAATTAAAGAACATTTATCTTTTACCAAAATAGATAATGAACTAACTTCATTTGAAGACCATTTATTTCTAAATAAATATGCTTTTAATATAACAATATTGATCGATTTAAAAAATATATGTTATATTCAATTGGAATGTTAACACGAATTTATTGCTCACAACTCACAAGTTACTCTATTATTTTCACACTATTTGAACATTACAGTCTTGTTTATTTTCATGTGATTGACACATAAATATTTACTTATTATATTGATTTACTAAATATTAATATTTTCGGTTGAACGGTTTTTGCATTTAATATTTTTGACTGAACGAATAAAATATAATCTGATCCATATAAACTAATACATATTGTGAAAATAAAAACCAGGAAGCTTTTCATATTTTTAAATGTTGTTTTGATTTCGTTTTGAGTTATTTTTGTTCATAACAAAACAAATATTTGTTTGATTCCATAATACAGTACCAATTATACTTAAACAAAACATTTATACTATAACTACAACATCGCATGTTGTTCTGAATAATATTCATCGGAACGATTAACTGTATTTTAAACAGGGATGGGATAACGTTTCAAATTGTTACGTTACTCTATAACGATATTCAATATTTACCTGGTGTCAAGCATATTTTTATGACTTCTCGAGAATTGTGAGTCATTAGCAAGAAATCAAAACCGCACCGTTATTGAATGATTGTCGAATATATTTTTCAAATGCAAAATTAATATGAAAATAAAAGGATAATAAGGAAATAAATAACATTTTAGAAACGTTATCGGTTATTATAAAGTTATAGAACGTTATAATACTGTTACGTTATTGAAAAATAGTGCCAATTGAATCGTTATTATAACGTTATCGTGTATCGTTACGTTACGTTTCCCATCCCTGATCTTCAATGCTTCACAGATTTTTTGACTAAGAATATTTGACGGTTTTAGTTCGGAGATGGCTGACAACTTGATAGATTATTTGACCTTTAATATATTTCCAATATATTATACCGTTATGGTGGAAAAGATTCTAATATGCGGTTGGGAATTCTCTGTTTGAGAGTACAATGATATTACTTATGAGATCTTTCGTCGATTTTGTAAAATGCTTCATTAAAAATTATCACGAATATTCGAATAGATAAAAAAGGCCGAATATATTTGAATATAGAATATTCTAATATTCGAGTTGGAATCTCTAGTTACAATCTTTTCCAGGTGACTCATTCAATTACATTATATTTCTCTTTCTATGAATTATTTAAATGTGAAATTATTCACTTAGAGCTTATTACGAAAGTATAATAAGCTACAAAATATCGAATACAGTTATAATGTTACAATATGGTATCTGTAATTAATTATAAATTGTGTCCGAAATTCAGCGTAACGGAAAATACAAATGAAACAGGAAGCATACGCCGTAGAAAGTCACTAAATTTAAAGTTGTTTATCCAAAAATTTTCACCGGCCCGTATGATTAATTACAAAGCAAAGAAGAAAAATGTCGCATTAAAAGGACGACCCTTTAGTTAGAGAATATTTCGCATAAAAAGTAAGTTGGATTTAATTTTATTCCAATTACTCGCCGAAGTTTTAACGAGAAATGTTTTCCTACATTGAACAATTTATTAAGCTACCCCTTCCGAAGCTAAATTTCAACCCGAATCAAAACAAACGTGAAAAAGGTTCGTCGGGTATCAAATGTTGCAATTTATATTGTGTATATTCGTATTTTGTTACATTGGTATTTGATTTCTCGTGATTACGAACTTTTTTTTTCTATTATTCAAGTCTAATGTTTCAATTGTGCAGACTTTACGTCCACAACGCCAGTTCGAAATATGTTGCATATAGCCTGGTATAAAATGTATGTATAAATCTAATGGATGATGCGAAAACATTTGGCATTTATTTTTTAAACCATTTCTGCCCCCAATGAGGAGAATATGGAATCGTAATAGAGCATATTAACAAAAGTTCAATATTAAAGTGTTGACTGTCAATTCATAACGGAAATGAGTTATATTTACAAAAAATATAACCAGAAGTTGGTTAATGAGACCTAGCTGAAAGTCAGCTTCTCAACCTCTCATTGGAAAAAGTTAGGACAGAAGGATGGGGTTAGAAAAGGACTAGAAGAAAGCTTGTCTGTACACTCCGTTTTCAGGGTCAGATTGCGGGAGGGTAGGGGGAAATGAAAATGCGCGTGCATTGAATTTTTCTATTTATCGCTCAATCAAATGTAAAGTGAAGAATGCAAGAGAAATATAAAGGCATGATGGCGTTTAGTCTTATATCTTGCTTGCTTATACAGAAGAGAAGTTGAATGATAGAGATAATGATATATTCACTGCGCGCCGATGAGTTACAGATCTATTCATAGGATGATGAATAGTTGCTATATGAAAGTTTTCATTCATAGATTTGAGCCTGTGACGCTCAAAATTGATATGGATTGCTTATGTTGTATCTTCAACAGATTGCGGCTTAGAGCGAACATTTGGGCAAACAAAATTTTTATGAGCTTAAGAATGATATTGGAGATGGTTAGTTTCGACATTCAATGAATAAAATATCTACCCAGCATTCTCAGCCGATGTTTCGCATTTAAATAGATATGAATTTTTAAGACCTATAAATAGTAAGTAATCAACGTCGTTGTATTCTACCAGGGCAGACATTTAAAGATAAGATCCTAAAAACGGAGCGGCTTAGTGAGAATGATTAGCTTACCACTAGTCCTGTCCTAGCCCTATCCTTCCATTCATATTCTGTTCGAAAAGAGAGATTGATCATCTGAGTAACAAACTGTTCTCGTAGAAAAACCTCTGTTGAGATTTGTGTTTGTTGATGAAAAATTTTAGTTGACAAAATCGGCCGATCTATAATTAATTTCATTTAATTCATTTATATGCACAAACTAAATATGTAGCCTATAATACAATAACAAAGTAATTTTGAACCTTCTATATTTTATTACCACTTTCTTAGTATCTTTAATTCGTGTTTTACATTGCGACAATCTTAGATTAGTGAAGGACTCATCGTAAATTCAAACTACTTCGCGTTGTAAAATCAATTAAGTTCATGACAAAATATCGATCAATCGGTCGAGCGACTTGCTCCTTACTCCCAGCAACAACTCTCTCCACCCTATCTAGTGCGACAGCTTTTAAGTTTCGTAGTCCGAGCATACGATTGTCATAGACAACAGCGTCTAAGCTGCGAATTTGTAATCTGCCTCTTATTCTATGCCCGATTTCTGGACATAGCTTCCTCTTCGATGCATAACTAAGAAACTTATTGAAATGTATTAAATTTTCAGTACGCAATGAAATTCAATCTTGGATACCTGATCAAGGTAATTTCAAATTTTGTACACAAGAACAGTGATAATCAAATAAATTTAATTAATCGTAATGTAATTAATACACTGACAAATCATATTATTGCTTTTTTTAATCATTTATTAATACCAAAATCCATTATTTCTTCAAAAACATACAAATATGCAAATACTATAATTATTGTATGTGAATGAAAAAAACTTTATCAGAAAGATAAAAAAATAGATTCCCAATCGTCCATTACAGTCATTTAAATCATACATTTTTTATAGTAAGTACCAATAAGTTTGATACACAATTATTCCACATTGATTTACTCAAAAATAGTATTTCCGATTTAAAAATTTTGCCACAATGGCGATATATTTCAATTAATTCTAAATTATTTGTTATTGTGTGAACTGTTATGTTTGATACAAAGCATTGGATACTATTCATTCCCCTTTTGTCAGTGTTGGGTTGTTTGACATTAATCAAGTTATTGGTGAGAATCATTTAAAAAGAACATTTAATTTCATCAACACGACCCCTATTTGTATCCGTACGAAAATATACACAACACGATTCAGTAAATGAATAAACTTTTCGAATTGATTTAATACCTGTTGTCCTGCCTATACGAAGAAAAGGCCTTGAATGAAAACGTATTCCGGAAAATACTCACTATCGCTTCTGGGAAATGTTTCGGTGAACCGCAAAGACTTAATTTTGTTTTCTTGTTATTTCAGTTCATTCTCAAATCGAAGATTAGAATTTTGTAACTTATGGCCAAGTTTTAAATAAAGTTTTTCACTGCTGTATTGATAAAAGTTTTTCAATAAATTTATCGTATTGTAAAAAAATATGTGTGTGTAGTTAGTTGAAAAGTTACTTATTTTCATAAAGTCATATTTATATAGTGTTTTAACTTCCAAAATAATCAAAATGACAAACTCAAATCAATCCTAATGATTGGTAAGATATAACTTTATTAAATTAATTTAGTGATTGAATTGTTATGGATTAATTAAAACTTCATTATAATACAATATTTTGTGTACCATCGTAATACCATCATCGTTTACCATCATAAAAATGCACGGATACATGACGCCACGGATTTGAAAAATGTGGTATCGAAGAGAATGTTTTGTCTTCGGTCAGCGAAATTTATAACTGTTTTTAAAGAGAAAAAAGCTTCCATAAAATGACGCTTTAACAAATCATCATTTCACACAACAGTAGTTACGAAATGTGATATTACTAAGTGCAAAGATAGGTAAATACATGATTGTAAAAGGAGACCGTCTGAAAGCTTGAGAATCATCAAATGTGATATTTGGAAAACGCAATACAACGAGTGAAGAATATAGAAAAATAATCACCAGTCTCTAAGCACTAACCGACCGTGTAACATCCACTCCAATCTTCTTTACTGACATCACCATTATCATCATCCGTCTTTCGGCTTGATCACATCAACATTCAACATTGGAAACACATATCCCTTAAAGATATCATAGGCAAATTATATTAGAAAGGAAATTCACCAAGTCAAATTTCTGTGCCGAAAAGAATACAACAGATAATTGCATACCATAAAATGTTGAAATAGTCGTATAATCGACATTAAAAATTATAAAACACTGTATATCAGAACAGATTTTTCATTTTTAAGTTAAATTAACGCATGTCAGTTGCATTACGTCGCCTCAGTTAAACAAGATTCCATCTGCCGTTGTTACAAAATTACTTTTAATTGCAGTTTTATTCGTATTAAAAATACGGTTCCATCTGCATTTAAAAACCTTACAATTGTCCGTCAATCCATCAAAATTAAAATTAGAAAAAAATTCCATCTAAAAAATGTACAAATGTTACACTACATTAAGTTTAAATCTTAATATATAATTAGACATACATCGTGCAGAAAATCACATTCTCAAAAGTGGTCGCGTCTTTCACTCACGTATGTGTAAATCTAAAATTGCTTCTTCTGAACAGTTTTAGTTTTTGCAGATAGAACCTTGTTTACCCAAGACGAGTTTATCTAAAGTCTTTGAACCTGCAATCAGTTTTTAAAGTAGTCTCCAATGGAATGAATTGCTGTGAAGCTGCCTTTCTTTTTCATTCTTCCAGTCATATTTTAGCTTATCTTTCATATTAATTTATCTGAAAATTGAGGTTAAGCGATTTACTTACAGCCAGTTATCATTGTCTGTTGCAATGCTCCATTAGGTGTTCATATGTTTGCTTCACATTGGTAATGGAACAGTGAATAAAAAACAACGGCATTTCATTACATCTTTTTTATGCAGTGAAGATAATATTACAATTTTACAATTCACTCCGACGATTCTACAAAGAGCACGAATGAAAAAAAACCCTTTCAATGTTAAAGAGGGTTCTCTCAGTTTTCCCTTTGCAATTTGACATTTTCTGGTTTTCCTACAATCAAATATCTGCACGTTGTCACTCGGGACATTTTCCATTTGCAATTTATATTATTTACCTACCGATAGCTGTTTTTTCACCGCCGACGACAGGTATTTTTCTCGAAAAATTTTACCGCAAACAATTTGCAAATTAAGAGTAGTGAAAATCTAAATACATAACTTGTATAATTCACTATATAAAATTACATAAGTAAAAGAAATACCCAAATCATATTTTGGAATTTTCCGTTCTCTTCTAAGAGAACTTACGAAAATTAGATATCGCTTTTCAGATATGTCAATGTAAAAGGATACGATTATGATACATAGTTAATTAACATCACGTGCAGTCTTATGTCCAAGTCGTTTAAAAGTAATTTAATGAATCTACTTGTTCGTTAATCACTCAATATCTTGATTAAGATTATATAGAGATGGCACTAACAATACTTTCAAAATGTCAGTATCTCTGAAAATATCACGAAAACTCAATTCTAAAGTACAAAAAATTCTTTATATCGATTAATTGAAATATTATACTTATTTTTGGGTCTCGGCATAGCATCAACCAAATTGTACGTACGATTACCGTATTTCCTCGACTGTAAGACCCGCATTTATATTTAAATGTTATGTCTGATTTGTTTCTGATTTTTATGAATCATTATTTTCCAATCTTCCCAGAAAATGTCTTCTTCCTAATTTTTGACAGCGATTATAAGTCGGACACAAAATTAAAAGAATTAAAAACAGCTAAAAACATGTATTTTATAATCGAGTATGGTTATACCAATGAGCAGTGGTGGTTGATTTACTAAATTTGTTAGAGAATATAGAGAATACATACCCTGAAAATACATTCGTAATCTGAGGAAAATAAATTTATCAAACTATGGTACCACATAGTATTTCATTGAGGATTATATCCACAACCACCCTTTAGTTTAAAGAAATGTTAGTTTCATGTTCAACATAAAGTTTTATTATATCACAAATAAAATCCAACCTTTTACAAATTGAACACTACTTAGCTTTCATGAAACATTACACGCTACCTCTGAGTTTTATAAAATCTAGAAGATGCTACGTCATGCTTCTTTATCAATTCAAAGTTATTCAAGTAAATATACTTTAAGCATAGACTAAGCGAAAAAAGCGTAAACTTTTCACTGAGTAGATACTTACTTAGTGATGGTAAATTGTCCGTGGTCCAAGTATCCTATTTCCCTAAAGAAATTTTTTGTATCTAAAAGAATTTGTCTATGAAAACTTTTCCTCTATTTTATTTAATGGAAGAGCCTTGTCTTACTTTAGAGTTTTTGCTATATAAGATACTTACATCTATAATAGCCGAGATCGATAGTTTACGCTTTTTCTTTTCTTCACGAAGTTTTTCAATATTATTTAAGACTCCACATTGCTGACTATGTGATGTTCTTAGTAGTGTTTTCGCATCAGAAAAATATACATTGAGTTAAATACAGTTTTGTCATACATTTTATTTCTAAGTCTAGATTCCTGGTGAAATTTCATTGAAGGGAATGATACAATAAAGATGCCAGTCTTAAAAGGTATGCATCGCGCGTTTCAAAAAAGAATTAGAATATTTGATTTAATTGACGCAAAAGTACGGTTTAAAGAATACAGAATCATAAAGAAAAAACATCTTAAGAATCTGTAGTTCTTATAATTCAAGAAATGAAGGTATCGTTTGCAATTGCGCGTTATTATTGAGTGAAAACACGATATTTTTTTTATAATTTTAATATGAAATTGCAAGGAAATACTAAATCAAAGAACACAGATTGAACTATTTACACTTCAAGGCATAAAATAAATATTGCTTGTTTTGTTTATACCATACGTTTTTTGATGTTTTTTTATCAGCCATGTTCACTCATAATGTGAATCAAATGAAATCACTACGGAGCAACTAAGTAGAACTGATAGTTAGCCAATCTCTCTTCCCGTGTTTCGTTTTTAAGTATCGGATGAGTAGGAGGAAATTTAAACCTGGCGAAAACACAAGATAATGGACCACTCGATTACAAGACCGACGAAAATATTAATAAATATTATTATAAATAAAAACTGTTACTCGCTCATACTCATGATTTTTTTATTTTGAAGTATTTTAAAGATAGGTCGCTTGATCTCTTTTTTCATAAAAGTTAAGGATGGTCTTCTGATGTTAGAAGTTGACTAGGTAGCAATGCTAAAATCAATGTATAACATCGTTCATTTGGAGATTTGAACCCTCAACCACGAAACTGAGTACGATGGAAGCCCTAAACTCTAGCTTACCACTCGGCTGCGATTTACAGTGTGCCATGAATGCGAGCTTTCTAAACGCTCGATGTTTTAAGGAAACTGTTTGATAAAAGGTAAGGGTCAAAAACATCACAAACACTCAATCTTGTTTACGAAAAATAGCTTTCAAATGAAAGACATTCTTCTTTATTGAGCATTGGATTATACAATGTTTGAAAAATATTTTTTGTAAACCTTTTCTATTAAAAATATACGTTTCGTTTTTTAGGCTCGACTAGGTGGGAGAGAATCATTTTCAGTCCTACATTTTATACATATTTTTATGACAAAAAAGCATTTTGTTTTAAAGCTTATAGTAACCAATTTGCCAGATATTCAAAGTTTTTCAAATCACATGTGATAACGAAACTTTTCATTTACTCGAGATCAACTCTAGTATGAAAGATATCACCTACACCCTAGATCTCATGCTAAATCGAAGATATCTAAAATTGATATATTAACTTGGCAAGAATATTAATTGATAAATTTTTCCGTGACATGCGAATTATAAGCTACAATTATTAATTCCCAGTGAAAATGTCGATAAGTTAAACATAGTTATGAACTAGGTCAGGGTTGTTCAACATTAGGAGGCCCAAGGGCCGCATTGAGAATTTTAATTTATCCGATGGTCGCATCCAGTCGATTTTCAAAATCCTCAATGATTTCTCATACATACTTACAAGTGATAAAAATGATGTTTCTTAAAAGTTTTTATAATTAAAGACAAATGTAAAGTAGCACTAGCTAGTGGGTATTCAAATGATTCCTTTTAAGGGGTTAACTCTCAATTCTCGGTGGAAAGGCATTATATTTAAAAAAATAAAACAAAATTTGTTTGTACTATTTCTACATGTTTATAATTTTCAGGACCGGTTTCGCTCATCACGAGCATTATCAACTGTTTTATTTTTTAAAATTCAAATGATTATTTAAGCTGGCAAAATTCTGTCGTTTGCTCTGCAGTTTTAAGT
The DNA here is from genome assembly GCA_022494535.1 of Himalopsyche phryganea. Lineage (NCBI taxonomy): Eukaryota > Metazoa > Arthropoda > Insecta > Trichoptera > Rhyacophilidae > Himalopsyche > Himalopsyche phryganea. The sequence continues at coordinate 1,007,498 of JAGVSL010000141.1, read as the reverse complement.
TCTCATTTAAATGGTTGATAATATCCGTTACAAATGCAATCTCTGATAAAGAATAGGGTCTTTCATTTGATTTTCAATTACCATAGTGTTTTTTTTTCTACCTCATCTTTCCTACTGAAACTGTTATGTGGAGTCCGCAAAACGGGCACGTAGTTTCCTGGCTAAAATTATTGCTATGGTGGGTACAGACTTTCCCGCATATAAGCTAGCTAAGTAATGCTTACTAAAAGATTCTGTCAGGTCTAAGCTTTGTGTGGGGAAAACACTTAAGAAAAACACCTTACGAGAATTATTGTCTTTGAATCATTAACAAAAGTTCGATTCTTTCCAACAATAGCTCGTAATGTTGACGCAAACTTTAGTGGTTTACTATTCTTAAATTAGAATGCCCAATCTCTAAATGAATATACGAGCCAAGCTCATTGACTCTAAGATTTATATCTTAGGGCGTTTAAGTGACTGCCGGCATGGCTGTCGGCCTCTTCCTCGTCCGTCTCCGCTAAAAAAGAATTTCTTATAAGAGAAAGAGAGGGGGAGCATAAGGGTTGTGACTTAAATCTTGACGAGGTTCTTTGAGACTGAGTTGCATTTTATATTTATGTATTTATCTTTTGTGTCTAGCTTGACGGCATTCAAAAAAATATTGGTTCACAGGCCGTATAGAGTCGCCAGGTTTTGAACAGCCCTGAAATAAGTAATAATAACGGTAAACATACCGTGTTTTTACTATGCATGCAGCTTTTAGATTCCTCCGTTTTATCACCTGGCTGAAGTATTTCCGCATAGCATAACGACCGAAAGTCTTTTTTAATACACGTCAATTTTGATAAATCGAGCATGGCGCCTATCATTCATGCTTATGTTGGTATTTCAATAATTCAAAATATTTTATGAAGGTAAGTGGCATACTCCTTATCTTTTATCACTGCCATAAAAATAAATCGCGCAGCGTTACGCCAAATGGAGGCCTGACATATTTTCTTGTACTCCATTTTATTATATACACATTTACGAATCGCTGGTAAATTATATTTTAAGATATCGTATTTGATAAATCATTCCAATTGACAATTTGCTTCATTTAAAATTATGCAGTATAAATAATTTGCATTTTAAAAAGCAGATGTGACTGATACAAAGTTAATTGGATAATTTTTGAATTTCAATTTTTGGTTTATGGAGACTGAAATTCATTTACGAAAATTTCAAAATTGGTAAACAGCTATTAATTTTATTTTAAAAATAAAACGCAATTTATTTGTACTACTTCCAAATGTTTATAATGATCAGGACCGGTTTCGCTCATTACGAGTATTATCAACTGATAAAAATGATATCATAGGGTTATTTATTCATTTTTTTAAATTTTTATTTAAATCATAACAGAGCTATTTATATAAAATTGAATAATTTGTTTGATTACATGTAAATTCTCGTCATAGTTCATGAACCAACTGTTTTATATACCTTCTAATTGCTTAAATTAAATTTTATATAGATAGCCCTGTCATGATTTTGTTTTCATCAGTTGACAATGCTCGTGTTGAGCGAAACCGGTCCTGATGATTATAAACATATGGACGTAGTACAAACAGATTGTGTTTTATTTTTAAAATATAATGCCTCTGATCCGAGAATTGACAGTTAACACCTTAAAATTAATTTATTTTATATTTAGTATTTTGCGTACTCGACTTATGAGGGAGGGGATTCATTTTATTTGCCAGAATAATATCTATATCCTTTTTATATAGAATATCTCAAAATATTTGCAAGGCCGTTAAATGAAAAACGAACGGAAAATTGCTGAAAAACGAAATCAAATTGTTAATAATTAAGCAAAAATCTCAGAAAAGGTGAACGTAGAATTTAATCATGTGGTGCATGGCAAGTGTGCGTCGCGCAAGTACATACTTGTATTATTACCTTGTGTTTAGTATCTTGTTAAATGTGAACGTAATGACAAATATGTGTCTATCATTTTAAAATGAACTGTGTTTCCGAGTCAACCCCCAAACATAATAAATTCTAAAGAAAAACATTATTAACTTGTTTTGTTCTCACTATCAAAATTTCTTGTATGCATATATAATGAGGGATTTCAAATCTTTTTTAATAAAAGAGGATATTGAATCTAAAATAGTGAGAAACCACGCCTAATAGTACCGTAACCGTACCGTACCGTACTTTAACATGATTTAACCCTTACACGGAGAGCCGTTTTCGCACGTATTTATTTTCAGTCAATTGATCAATCACAAAACGCTCAATATGGCTGACAATAGATCAATTTCAACAGTAAAAAATGGAGAATTATTATTCCGAATACATCAAGAAGTAAACAAAACTCATTGCATTCTTGCTCTCTTTGCAAAATGTCTGCGTTCAGTTTTCATATACACCGCCAACACGCACACAAGCTAGCGCGTAGTCGCATAAATATGTGTAATACATAGGGCTGACGATTAATGTAGCATATCAGCAGTTATAAGCTGAAATTCGAAAGACTGAATATCACGAGCTGTTTTCAAAAATATATTTCCTCGTTTTCTACTTGACATTCTCACGATCTGTTGCCTAATTTCTCTACCTAAACGTTTGAACCATTTTTTAAAGCGTAAATCCACAAGCGTTTCATTTTAGTTTGGTCGGAAATACGAGATAAAGTCTTGGACATGTAAACATGTCCAGCGTGTTCATTGGGTTAAATGAAGAAAATGTTTAATGCGAATCGATATTTTTAATATTCGGCAGATGAAAAAATACACAAACTTTGATTAAGTAGGTATAACATAATTTTTTTACAATGAAAACCTCGTAATGAATTCAAACGTTCTCGTAAAATAGGCATGACCTTGTTACCACCATACGAAAGCATTTTCATAATGTACATGGTCTTAAAGTCTTTCAATAATTCGGATACTATTTATATACATACATAACTACATATCATTCATTGTTTTCCAAGCTATTTCAGGGTTTCTAACAGCTTTGTTTACTTTGCAGATTACAAAAAAGCATATTTATGTTATTGAGATAGTATTTTTTGTATAAGTAGATATAATGAAGTCTGATTTTTTTCCGTGACTCTCAAATCCCGAGAAACGAGACGTTTGTTTTTTATTCGAACGAATCATAGAGAAAAAACAATTGTATCTATTGAAAAAAATGCGGAATATTATATTAAATAGTATACGAAAACATTGAAGTAAATGTATTTCGAATATTAAATTATTTGTATCTTTGAATATTATGGACATATTCTTCGATATTGCCTATGGAAAATGCCGTCAGTGATTTATCCAACGCAATTTGTTTTTGAAGACATTCCATTTCTTATAAATATTGAGTGAAATCTGACATATTTTCATTTTACAATTCGCCATAAATTCTTGTTAGTTGTTATGATGAATTCATTTGTTACTATTTCAGAAAAGCTTTTACATTTTTATTAAGTGAATAAAAACAGTAATATGTATATATTTTCATTTTTATTACTCCCACAATATTATTTTTACAAATCAAAGTGGTAGCTAAGACTACTGTAATGTAAAAAATGATTTGTAATAAAAATAATTTAAAGAATGTTTTTTTTTTAATTTTGAGGTTATATTTCTTATATATTGTTGGTGTTATTATGCGAATAATTGTTCTATCACGAAAACAGATGAATAATATTTAAATATATAAAATCACTGTGTCAAATAAAAGTTGAAATTCTTTTAGGAGTTTCGTTTACTGAATACATTCTCGCGAAATATATCATTTCTAAAATGTCGAATAAATCATCGAAGCTCTACACTCTTACCTTAAAACTACGTCATATGTTGGATAACATTACGTTTTCCGTGTAAAGGAATTTATGTAGAATGCCCTGCGAGATGAGATGAACGTTGGTTCTTATTTGCTTTGATGTAATATGTATGGATATAAACCAGTAGTACACAACCCGAGAGAATGCAGTAAAACTGTTATTTACTCAATAATTAATTCAGCAACTAATTATACAAATACATATAACAGTCTTAGTAAGCCCTGCTGTTTTACAAAAATGTTTACCAACAATCATTCGTAATCTACGGTATTGTGGCCCAACACTTTTTTCAGTCGGTCATATATTTTTCCGTATTTCTGTAAATTCAAAAATAACTCTAGGCAGATCAAACTGCCACAGTATAAAAAATGATTTACCAAAGGTATTACGGCACCAGCTTGAAAAAATTTGTCGTTTCTGCCATGGCCATTTTTTAAATGAATAACCATCGAATATTTTACATCAATTTGATACCTTAATACAGATCATCATTATTGGTGATTACTAAATCAGAGTCATCAAAGACGTTACCATACTTTGAAAAGGTTCTAACTAACATTTTGGCCTAAAAAGACATTTTTATTGGAAAATGTTGTATTAGCCAGATTCTACCATATACGTTGATATCAGAGTCATATATTGTTCAATGAGGGAGTTAGCCGTATTTCTGAGTTCTATCCAAACATTTTTTTTCATACATTTATTTTATACGGTTCTATGAGTCGATATAACTGATTATTATAATATCACAGAAAAAAAATACAAATCACAGTTTTTTTGAAAAGGTTTTCACGTCATGATGTACATTCTTCGCTCAATGGTTGGTGTGTTTTTTATCCTTTACTTCTATTGTTCTATCGATGTGGTCATTGACGAAAGTTAGCTGAGTTCGTTCAAACATTCAAAGTATGTATGTATTATTATTCTGTTGTATTATAATATTGATGTTAGCTTATATGGCTCAGCAAGTCATGATAATATATATTATTAATAAATATTTCAAAAATTATAACATTTTTTTTTGATAAAATCGAAATATCCGATAAAACCTTTCCAAACAAACTATTGTTGTCAGTTCTGATTAAAGCTTTAGAAACTCATTATTTTCTAATATAAAAGCTTTAGTTACAATAAATTATATGAAAAACGAGTAATATATTTATAAATATATGCTAACTCACTAATTAAAATTATATTTTTTCCTTCAAAATAAAAAATATGATCAGTCAAAACTTCAAATTTTCGTATCTCAAAACATGGTCAGGTGCAGTTAAAACCTTTTCAAAGTAAGGTAAAGTAAACGGACAAGATTTTTTTCCTACTAATTCCACAATCTTATCAAACGACCAGGAGGACCGGTATTGCTCACCGTAAGCATTTTAACTAATCAAGTGGTTACGATGAGCCAAATTGGTTATGAGCATTTGATAGAATTGTGGAATTAATACTTCAATGAATTAAAATTCACACCGGAAATTTATTGTTTAAAATTTTCTGTAAGCTTTCTACGTGTAACTAAGCAAGGTTGCGTCATCATCAAGTGTCAAATATTTGATAATGACGCCATAAATTCCCAATTTATATATATTGCTTCAAGTAGTTCGTAATTAAGTGCTTAAGACAATGTATTGAACATCATTTCTTTGGTCAGATATAAATTTGTTGATATTCCACTTACGTATGACAAACAACTTATTTTTATACATTGACTGAATATAACACATCTTTACATCTCCGTAATCGATATACTATGTTATGCATTAGTGGATTTTTTAAAACTGTATGACTTAATACGCACTGTTGAATGTTCAATCACTTAAGTAGTTTAAATCACGCATGTATGACCTATTTGCATTGATTAATTATACGTCAATTTATCGCGTGTCGAGCGTTGAGTATCACCGATAAACATTCTCAAAGCATCTCCCACAAGAACAGAGGAGCTTCATCGATTTGCTTTACGGACGGGAATAAATTATTCACAAATATGGTCGGTTGGAAGGGAATCCGGTGGCCTTTATGTTGTACTCATTTTAACCATATATGTTTTCTCGAGAATAGTAACTGAAGTTTTTCTAATGAGAAATTTCCGGAATAGGATTTCGATAACTCTTCTATAGTAGCGGATGTTTATATAAGTAATTTTATCATATCATTTGAGAAGACCCCGGATCGAAGAGAGGCGAGCGGCTGGTTATCCGGAGTCCTGGAAGGGCTGATCTCAGACAAACACCATTTCAAATCCGGTTCAAAACTTATTTATTTTCCATTCAAGATGCAGTGGTTTACATTACACTAATATATAAATCCTAACACATAAATTGATTCTACATTTACATTTACTTAGCAACTGAATTTACTTTAAGTTATAATACAAATGGCACGACAAACGATTTTAAATTAAGTCCAACGCAAATCAAAACACAAAAAACTCGCATCGTTACCTCCGCCGCAACTCGCCCGGCTCGGCGGATCGAAATCGACTGTCTACAAAAATTAAAAAAACTCCCTGCAAAGTTGGAGCTACCCCTTTCCGTAAAAATGGACTCGTTCAGCGTACATAGCCGGGGGCTATTGAACGCCTGGCAACAAGAAAGAGCCTATTCTGCGAAATATTGCTGTTGCCGCTGGCTGATTTCTGTTCTGGACATTAATGACACTTATAATTAACAAAAACCAGGGTGTGTCACATTGTACAACTGGTCAGTTGCAACATGAGTACATTTCAAAATTTGTTTTAAATTTCCATCGCTCTTTTTAAGCAAAGGTTTATAATTTTACAACAGATTTCAGATTAATTATTTATATCAAACAAGATAATCTCTATCAAACACTTATGATAAGTATTGATAGCCACAGTTAACGTATGTATGGTATATATTTATAAAGACTTTTCAATTTAATATTTGTAATTCACTATTATATCCACTTAAATCTTCAAATGCAGTATGTACAGTTATTCAACGTAAATTAAGTATTAAAAGAGCAAAAGTTAGAATATTTAATAGAGTTGACGATGCCTGTATAGTCAGAAATAAATCACAAGAACATCTAGGTAGTTTTGAAACTGAATAATATTCGTTCAGAAAGCAATTGTTGAACTAGATATTATTATGATGGAATTTTTAACAAGTGGTTATAGAGAAGAACTTTATTTGAATTTATTGTCTAGTTGAACGGAAGCTGGATTTAAAATTCTATTATAAATTAAATGAAACGCAAGTAAAGCTAACTATCATATTATTTTGCGTCATTCATATTTTTAACAATATCTCCTAGGCTCCTAGAAGAGTATGTATTATAAACTTAAATATGTTTTTAATTTGAGGCTTGTCTGTGGTCCAATGACTTAATATTGTTTTTAAATGGGCTGTTGTATAAAAATGTAGAAGATAAGAAGTAAGTCAATTAAAATTGGGTTGTCAACAAGTAATTAACTTAAAATTATTTATATGTTTCAGTGGATCTGAAATAAAAAGGCAAGAAATTTTATTTGAATATGGAGAAGTCACCGACAAAAATATTATAATTAATTGGAATATGGAAAGATATTCACAAAAGGAGATCATTCTTAATGAAGTTGTATAAATATGCATGCCATTTTTCATCTGAAATCTTCAGTAGGGCTTCCAATCCCGGGATCCCGTTCAATTATTCAATCCTGTAAACCCGGGATTGTCTTAATATCAAATTTGGAATCCACTGTAAATGCTAAACAATAATTCATATATCAAATTAAAACATCAATTTTTCCATGTACATATTGTCGTATAATACGTATAATTGTATTGTGGTCTCCCTCCTTCTCATATTTCATAACAGCCGTTTTTAACCAATTTGAAATGGAGGAAAAAGAAGCACCGCTTCTTAAATGAATAAAGGGAAATATTTTAAAGTGGAATTGAAGGACATGCCCTCTTTTTCAAATTTCAAATGTACGATTGTGAAACAGGTAAAATTACACATAATGACCAATCCCGGAATTGAGAAATTCTGAATCCCGAAATCCCAGGATCATAAAATTGAATGTCCTAATCTACAGGCATTTAAGTGTACGGATGAACCAAGACTATCACGAACTGTCAGTTTGAGTTTATCTATGCACTTGAATGCCTGAAAATGGTGAAAAAAGAAACACAGGTAGATATTGAAGCTCAACCAAGTAAAGTCGATATCATACATTGTAGATGTGCTATTATTCAATTCGTTATGACACTAACATAAGTTAGTTAAATACTTTTCCCCTATGAACATGAAAAAAGTACTAGGGAGGTATTAACACAATGCTCTTCTTTCGTTATTATTTAGTTAAGAAATGTTTTAACCTTTATGCTTGACAGTTGAAAGAAAACTTTTATGAAAAATCTGAACTTCCGTAAATTTATGTAGCTGATTCAAAAACTTTTATAAACACCTGCAAGAAGTTACTAGGAAAGTAAACAATGAAGTGACATTTTTACAAAATGTCGTTCTGAAATTTCTTCATCCGTAAATGTAATAACAAATGAGATTTCAATGTGTCATAAGGTTTTTAAAAACATATAATGCCTTTGTTAAATAAACCCACGCGCTATACTTACACAAAACTTAAACTTTTAAAACAGTCTTCACACACTGATTATTTCTTAAAGTAAATATACGAAAAGATGATTTGTATCATTTTTTGATGCTAAGAATATACTGCCGGCAGTGAACTATCATGATGGATTTAAATCTAACCTGGGTATATATATGCAAAGCTTTTAGAGAGGTACATAGGTAAATTTATATTTACCAGCACATTTATAATTGATTTGATTGAGAATGTGTTTTAACACGCCTTTTAAGTATTTATAGTGAAATCTGTTGGTGCATGAATTTAAGGATTTTAATAAAAAAAATTGTATTATTTTTAATAATTGACAATGTGCCAATGATATGTTTGAAGTTCTTAAATAACATGCGATAAACTCAATAAGAACTTTTAATTTACTTGAGATCAATTCAAGGAGAAAAGATATCACAAGCACTCATGCCCAAGATTTAAAATTTAAAATTGAAAAATTAAAATTTGATATTGAATTTTTCGGGGCTTGAATCAACGACCATCATATTGTTAGAAAAATTATTAACATAAGACTACTTTCTTCATCTCTTTGCTCTTAAAATCCACTCCTTAGATGAAGTAGCAGACCAGTTACTCAGTCGTATGAATCACATGGATAGTTTCAGCGGCTTTCCAGGAAACCGCAGTCCAGTATGATGTCAAAAGAGATAGATTAAATATCCAGACTTTTCCGAGGCATTTGTGGCACGTTACCAAGCAAGATTTATTGCTGATTTTTAATTTTGACATTATTAAAGGATACATAGTCCGACCTTTAATACATGAACAAGTATCGAAATCAAACCAGTGTACCCCAAGTATTTTATAGTTTATATCCATCAGAACGATTCATATACAAATTGAGCATCGGAACTGATATAAACTGTACATATTGCTTGCTTGTATTTAAAACCACATCTATGTATTTAGTAAACACTTTTAATTTGAAATCATGATTTTGTGCCTTATTAGATTATAATTGTAATTACAATTAATAGATGACGACAAAAAAGTACTTTTTAAATTATTTACTATTAAATCTTAACCTTCCTCCATTCCATCCTATTAACAATAACTTGCGTAAGTTGTTAACTCTTCTCAAATAAACTAAAGGAGCTCAAGGACATAATTATTTACTAAAGTATAATTGTACACCACAACGTTGTCATAGCGACACATTTTACAATATTGAAGACAAAACCAATGAACGTCAAAGACAAAAACAAGTTGATAATAAAAACTAGTATACATTAAATAATATTAATATAATAGTCATTCTAACATAAAAGTTTTCGAGGCCACAAACTTTTAAACAATGTGGTATACGAATAATATTTTAAGCTACGACGTCACATGTAGGGCTTCAAATCCCGGGATCCAGGATCCCGGATTGATATTCAGACAAGCCCATGATTTGGGATGAATAGCTCATATATCAAATTAAAGCTTCCTGATTCAATGTATTCTTCAGTTTGTCCATGTATTTACATAATTCTTTTATAATACCTATAAAGTTAATACACATTTATTGTAGTCTCTATCCTTCTCATATTTCGTAACAGCCCCTCTTTGAAATTGAGCACAAATTAGGACTGCTTCTACATTTCAATTGAAACAATGACATAAATAAAATGTCAAATGTACAATTTTATTTAACTCATGAAATTACACTTAATGGACAATCCCGAGATCCCAGTATTGAGAAAGTCTGAATCCCGGATTCCCGGGATCGTAAAAGGAGTCTAGGATTGGATGCCCTAGTCACAGGCAATTACAAAAAACCGTTCATTTATATAGTACTGGTGAGTATCGAAGTAAAGAAAGTGTTGGTATTTTAATTCTGTTTTTTGAAGCATTGGATACACAATATTTTTTGCCGTCTAGTGCGTACATGAATAAATCAGAAGATTTTCAGACGAGTGACTAGGCCACATACAGCTGTCCATGTTAGAGGCATGGATTTTCCAAATTTAGTCCACACACTTGTAGCGATTGTCTCTTTGCTTTGTTGATGGTCATTGCAAATGCGAGTCACACCGGAAACTGAAGACGTTTGAATTCGACTGACATATCTGTCGAAATCATTGGGATGCGCGGCAACAGTACACTACTCCTTTAAATTTTCCATTTAAGACCGGCAATTGGAATTTAACCATTAACACCACTTGTCACACACGAACTGAAATGTCACTGTTTGTACCTATTTGATTATTTTTATTTTTTTTAGATTTACTTTAGATTATTTCTTTCAGAAACCTTTGCGGGTGTGCGCACAACAACTCATTGAAGTTTCATCGCAATCGAATGAATAGTATAAGAACGCAGTCGGGACAAACAGAAAAGAATTCATTTATATATATATAGATAATACATACTAATTGAAATATCAGAAGGTATAAAAAACAAAATTAACTGTTTGCGGTGGACAATATTTTTGCACAAACAAGATATTCAAACTTCTTATTTATTATTAATTCAAGTCTGTATTAATTTCATTAGTAAATTGAGGCCATCTTTGATATAAACAACAAAATTGAATACAAAGATAATAATAACCCGATCAAATCCACCAATATCCGTCATACGAAAAAAAGGTGACTGGACAAAATAGTGTGGAAAATATGGTGTGAGGACAATACGGTATACAAACAATGTTGGATTTAAGATATCAATAAATTATTCCCTATATAGCTGCCATAAATCATGTTGTCCACAACACTTTGTCGGTACAACACCGTTTTGCCTACGCAATTTTCCCCTTACCATTTTGCCTCAAGCACCAAAAAATCTTAACTTAGGATTACAATAAATTTACTAATATTCATTTATTAATTCAGTATTATGAGTATGCACCTATTACCATGACTTAACGTAATTTATGCGGGCATTATGATCCAGTCGAAGTAACTGTTTTTCAACCGTGTAATGTTCAATTAACCGGTTTATTTGCCTTACCTTTACCCTTTGTTGTTCGCAAATAAAATAAATTCACTTACTGCAATCTTCTTTGAAAAATAGCGGTTTTATTGCTCGCTTTCGAAAATTTTCACGACACCATTTTTAAGCGGCGCGGGCTACGTTTATTCAATTGAACTTTTTGGCTAATTTGAAGGAAATTAAAACCGATAAATAATGGAGATTCTAATGTTACCAGCTCTTTTCTTTCACTATTTATATTCAAAAAAAGAACTTGCTCCTCTTTTAACAAAAATAAAACAAAGTCTGTCATCCTTATTTCATATTTTTTGTAATATGATCATGATCAGTGTATGATTCCGCTCATGATCTTATTATGTAATACGTACGAAAATTGTATTTTACTTTATAAAGAACATACTATCTTTTCACCAAGAATCATTGAAGACATTTTGCTAATATGCAAAAATTTAACTAAATAATTTTGTTTCTTTTTCTTCAGATTAATGTAGATTATATATTAAATTAAAAATATTTGTTTACTGCCGTATTTTTGCCATCTTTTTGTGTTTACTTTTCGTATCTTTACTTCTGCGTTCTAGAAGTACTTGTGATGCTTATAAGTGTCTTGTAATCTTTCTAACATAGTGTATTCTTTCAGAAATAGTGTTGTCGTTGTTCTGGAAGAAGACACAAAGTGAAAAAATCTAGTTTTGAAAAATCAGACTTTGAAGATTGTCAAATGTTTGAAATGCTATACCTTTTTCATTCTGTTTGTTTGCACAAAACTGTTTGTAAGTAAAATCGTTATTTTGAAAAATAAGTGTGTTCCTCCATACGGTAGAGTTTTAAACAAGAAACATTTTGGTATAACTAATTCAATACGTAATTTTTTCGATTTAGTGTTTTCTTCCAGAACAGCGACGATGTATACCATTGGCCACCAATCGCCTAAACGTCGTTTTAGTTACGACTGGCTTTTCAAGTTGTTTGCTTCTTCTGAAAACAGATATGTCAAATATAAAAAAACAAACTTACTTTCAAATTGTGAAAATTATTTTTCGAATAAATCGTTTTGAAACCTGAGCATGTATATGAAAATTAGAAAAAAATTGTTTTTTACTACTTCTATGTTTTTATAAAGAGATTATTTAAGTGGTTCTTAATTTTATTGTGAAATTTTCCAATTTGTTAATTTTGTTAAGAAATTATTTTTTCCGATCCGATCCGATCATTTTATATACTACTAAGAGAACTAACTAATAAAATAATCGTCCTCGGCTGCCTTAGATGACTGCGTTATGCACGTAGAAAATATGAATCACTCATTGCCTAACTCTGATATTTGAAAAGTCGCAAGACAAACAAAGACGTCGGACGTTTAACAAGATGGATTAATGGTCTCGAGTTGGATGTAAAGGGTTGAAGCACACTGCTCTGTACAAGAAAAGTTGGAGGTTGATTATTGAGGATACAATGACCTACACTGGATTGTAGTACCAGAAAATAAGTAACTATTTCTTTTTGACAATATGTCCACTTCCAATGAGCATACAGACACTTCTGGAGCATCTCAAAAGAGGTTTTTTATTCAGTCAGTTAACTTCCTTTTTGACCGTGTGTTTATAAATCGATTGAAAAATATATGTGACCGCCCGTGAAATCGAGGCAGCGAACACTCAAGAGCGTAGAACCTTCGGCTACAGGATTCAAAGAAGAATATGCCGATTGGATTGTTTTGACGTTGTATCAGGCTAAAATTTGCTTAAAAATTACTCGATTATCTGCATATTGTTAAATGAAATCTTGTTACGCGATAAAACAGGGTCGGCGTGCTTTTAATAAAGCCCACGTTATGTCATTACCCGTGGGTTAAACCTATTATGTTTGTAATAACAAAGGTACAAGATAGGTATGTTTGTTCGTTAATATCGACACGCAGATTATCATTAATGTCAATATTAAGTAAAGTTACGTATAACACGTTGGGAGTGTTTGCCTGCTTATGTATGCAGAGAAATTTTTGATGAAGGACGCTCGATGTAATCCGAAAACATAATATATAAGCAGTAGGCCGGTGATAAAACGTAATGATAATCGCCGAAAAGATTCAGTATTAAAAGCGGCATTACTTTCTGTCGTGGGTCGTGGCGTCTTCCGAAATTCTCCAGTGTCGGTATCTTTAGCTGAGCAATGAGAGCTTTACTATGTGAAAAGAAGGTTTCAGGCTTAAATTCTGGTAAGGTCAATTCAACAATAAAATTCTTGGGTACGGTTGCGTTTAATATATTTTTGTTTAATATTAAAATGTATTATTTTAATTTAGTGTAACAAGACTGCAGACAAAAAGTCGAAACGCGTCTCGCACACTCCTATTCCATAACACTGGGGTATGAAAATCTTAAAAACTTATATAAGGAAATTATCAATTCCAATTTAAAATACAAAATGAATTTCCACAAAGTAGAAAATAACTACGAATAAGTATTGTTGAAAGAAATACAAAATGCATAATCTTCTTTTTATTGTTTTATTGAGTCAGCTATCAAAGTCTTTGTATGAAAAAAGTAAAGAAAAGAAACTGTCTAATTGATGAAAGCTTAAAAATTTGATGTTTATATTTATTTAAAGATATCTCAAATATGATGATTGAGATGGCATAATATTGTCTATCTCTTTTAAACAGTATACAGAGTTAAGCTAAAATAAGTTTAATTGTAGTTCTGACTATGGCATTAAGGCGATAGCTATCAACTACCTAATACAATTGTGTTGAAGTAAATACTTTGATTTTCTATCCTACTATAATGAAGTTATACAAAATAAATGCCAACTCAATCAATGCAATGATTTTTTTACCCATCTGTTTAGTATCCAGTTTCTACATTGTCTACCGACTGTTTTATACCTACACGAGACTAAGACAGTTCTAAATCAAAACTTAATAAACAATATTTCAGCTTTTGGCGTTTACATTATCCTGTTAAATATATTGTAATATTATTCATCTCGATAACTTCTCGCGATATCTGAAACATCGCGCTTTGTTCGAGAATGCATGCAAATGACGGAGCTCCAGTAACAGAATTTCAAAAATGCCAACGGGAGGTGCATTTGAAACACAGTACATAAGGATCGTATACTAACCAAGTGCGGCGCGATTGCTTTTCTTTGTGAGAAGGAGAAACGGTTACATGGTTTTAACAAATTTTAGTAAGTGATATTTAAAATTAGATCCCAAAAATCAGTCATTCTATTAGCAATGTTTACTTTTAATGGTAAACATTTATTCAGTCATGAAAACGTCGAATTTTATACTTATAATGATTATCTTGGAAATTCGTGACAATATACATAGAAAAAAACCTATCAATACTGATGTCATCGGGAAGAGCTTAACCATTTTTCATCTATATTTCTTAGTAGTTTGACATTTCCCACTTGAGCTTATGTGAGTTTAGAAAAATGTGCTTTAGAAGAACGATAAATGAATCTATTAGTGGGGTGAGTTATTAGAAATGTGTCTCATAATTAATATTATATGAGTTTAATTAGGGTGTGCAAAATTCTATTTAGTTATAGAAAGATAAAAATATTTGCGGTGGAATATGTTTAATATATACATTTCATATTTAAATAAAATTGCCATAACTAGATTGCTGAATGTTTTGAAATTATGTTGTCAATTTAAATTACCAACTACTATTTATAGTGCCACTCGCTGATTTGTTCTCAACGATATATTTTTTGCTTTTAAGAAGAACTCGAGAAAATTTTCATCAAAGTTAGTCGTAGTGAAATCGAAAAGAAATAACATCACATACAGCCATATACATAATTTGTGTCCAAGGATGTTGGTGTATGTAACTGATCAATGCACTTCCGAAAGAACCAGTATTCGTCACTCATAAAAGCTTAACAATATATCGACACACCTACGTATAATCCGTATCTACAAACATGACATTTTACAGGGAGCTTCTCAATAATTTAAAACGCAGCTTCAAAGTAACGGCTGCATAAATCTTCTCAAAAATTGGGAAAGTGATATAATTTTTAATTAGTTTTTTAAATATTACAGATACGACATTGGACTTCGGATTTTTGGTAAAGACTTTCGTATAAGTGGCTAGTTACGTGTTTATACTTTACGAAAGAGCGGAGAAATAGGTACTTTTCTCAATGTTTTTGATGTCTACCTATAAAACTGAGTGTGGAACAACGAAAATGGAAAATACGTATAATCGCGTATGTAGCACTTACGGCGTGTCGATATATTATAATGGAAAAAATCTGATAAAACAATTGAGTGAATAAATCTCAGTCAGTCATTGTTAAAATATCAACTGTTGAAGTAAGTCACGTTGAGAGTAGTCAGAAAATCTCCCTTAATTTCAATGAAATTTCTACCTTTTGATAAGTCAAATAAATCTTCTCTTAGTAACTTGTCATGTCATATACAATGAAAAACACTTACATTTTGCTAATTCAACAATGTGTTCAGACCAGTGGGGCGGATCCGTTTTATGAAGGGGAGGATTATCCCTCTTAGTTTTGCAGTTTATAGAGTTAATGTTGTGGAAACTCGGCCGGAAGTCAAAAAGGTCCTAGCTCCCAGAAAGTCCTTCCGGATAAGCTGCCCGCGATACAACTGTCAGTGAAGTGCGTCACACTACTATTTTAAGTAATAAAAGATAGGCAAGCTTTAAGAAGCCGCCATATTTTATTATGGGGTGACCAGTATCATAGCCGAGTGGTATCGCTCTTTTTGTTCATTTGGTAGCACAGGCTACGGTACGAATTTTTGAACATACGCTACATTACTATTATATTTTCAAGTATTTTGATAAGAACTTAAAGGGTCGTATTTAAAAATAAACATAACGATGTCACATTAATTCAATATGTTTTGTATTCTTTCTTTCTTTAATAACTCCAAAAATATCACATTAAATTAATCATGTTTAAAGAAAACTTAAGACATTAGCTAATAAGAATGATAAAGGGTTTATCTCTTCTGAGTTAGTATATAAACAAAACGCATAGTTCTGTTGATATCTTGGGACGAAACAGTTCGTAACTTTATTATATAATTGTTGTAAAAGTAAATGCCAACTCATTCCATTAAAACAATAGGTTACATGCCAAAATAAAATCATCGTGTATAATCTATATTTTGTTAAATTACAACGACAGCAATGGCAACAAATGTAAAGTATTGTTTATTATAATACACCGTATTATTAACTTTTGTTTTTTCAAAAAGTTTTTCCACTCAATTAATAAACTAATTAATATATAAAATAATTTCAATCAATCTTATTACATAATATATATCATATATTTAAGAATATGTCCTTCCAATGTATAATGCTGAACGTAATTAAACCGCAAGACGGATGATGATGATGGTGAGGTCGGTAAAGCAGCCGGAGTAGATGTTACATTATCGGAGAATGACGATAGACTGATGATTCATTTTATGTGTTCGTCTCTCGTTGTATTGCGTTTTCCAAAAATCGCACATGACAATTTTTACGCTCGCAGACGGTCTCCTTTTACAATAATGTATTTATTTAGTAATAAAGTCTTTGCACCCAGTAATATCACATTTCGTAAATGCTGTGGTGTGAAATGATGACTTGATAAAAGTGTTGTTTTATGGAAACTTTTTCTCTTTACACACAATTATAATTTTCGCTGACTTTCGCAGCGTCACGTATTCCTACATATATATATATATAAATTACTTGTGAAAGAATTCTAATTGATATGGTACCAATATTATTTGACACTTTATGAAAGTGAAAGTTTGACGACTCTCATACACGCGTGACGTTCTAGAGAGAATCTATGTACGCCACCGTACGCTTCGTGTATTTTAACAGTGTCTTCATTTGCGGAAGCAAGTGTATACGTTTCTATTTTATCATTATATTGTTTTTGTTAACTCCTTAATATGAATTGTAAAAAACATGCTTAACCTTCCCG
Organism: Himalopsyche phryganea; assembly: GCA_022494535.1. Taxonomy (NCBI): domain Eukaryota; kingdom Metazoa; phylum Arthropoda; class Insecta; order Trichoptera; family Rhyacophilidae; genus Himalopsyche; species Himalopsyche phryganea. The sequence goes on along the minus strand of JAGVSL010000141.1, from coordinate 990,192 downwards.
TTCAAATACTAAATAATTACCTTCGGATCTCACGCAGTCACATTTTGTTACCGTATTAGTTTTGTCATATAAACGCATTTATAAAGTGAAACGACAATTTTAAAAATCGAAATATGGTTTTATGTAGTATTGAATAATTATTTTACGTCATATTTTGTGTGTATACAAATCAAAATATGCGAAATTATCGAAAGACACAAGAATCGAAATTATTCATAGCGGAATTCAAGCTTGAGACGTAAAACAACGGTTGCATACGGTACATCATGCATCTCGAATTATTACTATACTATTCTAATTTTTTTATAATATACTATACCAATAATTCTATATTTTTCGATGGTAAAAGTGATGAGGTTTTCAAATTATGATAAATTATACAAAGATGACGTAAACTGTAATGTATTTTTAATTATATGCAGATCTATTTTATTTATAAATAACAATTTTTAAAATTTTTATACGACCTGTTTCACAGATAATTTAAAGGTTGAAAGGCCGAGGTAACTTATTGTTACACCATGAATACGGAAGAGTTAACTGTGAAAAAAATAAAACAATTGAACATTATCAATAAAGATGCGTCTTTACTCTCAAATACAAATATTTTTTTTCATCATTTCCTCGTTGGAAAAGCAGTATCTATTATATTAAATAATACATACCATAAAAAAACATTGTTTTTTGCACGCCACTCTATCATTCACCATTCTCCGAACAGAGTATCCAGACACTTGGTATCCGAGGCTAAATAATAATGATAGCTAGGACGTGGTTCTCACTTCGTTTCTCTGCGCAATGAACCCGAACCGAAATGGTTTTGGCTCGGCAGAGTTCGCCTTTGAACTGATTGTGATTTTGAAATCGTCCGCAATACAACCCACTCAACTGTTCATAATAATTTCAACCATGATTGATATTAAACTCCATTGAGTTTCAACAAAAAAGTATTCACGGACAAGATAGTGTTTTACTCGACTATACGTTTCAAATATTGATTTACAAACTTTACATATAGATAATTCTTTATGCGTTTTTTAAAGTAACGAAATAAAAATACTGCTGATTTATAACGGTTTACTAAACTAATAAAGACAAGATCAATGTTTGATATCGAAAGAGTAGGTACCCCAAGTGAAAATGTAAAAAAAAAATGTAGAACGTTTTACTATTTTGAGCGTTTGGGCGATGCAGCTGAACGTGGGTGATTAAATCATCACATGTTGCAGTGATGCGCGTCCATTTCTTTGCGTTTGTGAGTCCAAGATCTTCTGCATCAAAATCAGTTTAGTATAATTTAATACTCATTTTAAGTAATACGTACACATAATAGTGCAATATCGAAGGAAGGGTATTGAGTATTTTTATTGTTTATACAAATTATTCTGCGTATAGTAAAAACATGTTAGATTACATACTGCTTAAGAGACTGTGCTTGCTTTTAAAACTTTAGTAGTATAATGGACTACTTTGAAATAAACTGAAAATTTATATTCGAAATGACGACCGTAGTTTTAAAAGGGCAGTAGTATAGCAAAGTTTGAAGTTCAATTTCTTTATCGTTTTCTCTAGCAATGGATTTATAATTTGCTCAATCGAAGTAAGGAAAAGAGAAATCATCAAAACTTTGATTAGTAAACCCACAGTTTTGTTACACTGTAAAAAGTGTAGTTAGACACCAGATGCGTGCGTGGATTTCTCTCTTTTTTGCTCAATCACATGTAAAGTGAAGGGTGCGAGCGAGACACTAGGACATGCGGGCCGCACGCCGATGTTAGGTACGTATATTCTAACAATAATTATTATTTTACCATATCATAATGCATTTCTACCAAGTAAATACCAATCTTACCAATGTAAAATAATTTTGCTGTTCATTACGCAGCTATAAATAGCTGCAAATAAATTATGTTTTTATTCAGTCGGAAACTTGTAATAACAAACCCTCAAATCAATAAATAGGTAATTTAATCAAGAGAACGTGTCTAGGTTTTGGGGTAGGCAACTCTGTGTGCCTACTGCAAGCATTTTCTAAAAAACATACTGTTTTGTTTTGAAATAGTTTTTTACAGTTTTGTGAGTGATTTACTGATGCTGATGATGGCCCAGCATTATATAATAATCACTAATTCGGAACCAATTCTGATCATATTATAAAAACTTGGGCTATGTTTACATAAGTAATTATTTACCACTGAAAGATTTTAGGTGTGGTAAGTACCTGAGATTTCCAATCAATATAACAAAAACAGTCTTTCACTTGCATGATATCTGTCGTCATTGGCGCTGCCTAATTTAAGAGGGAATTTCTTTTGATAATTTGGAACAAAATAGATTATCTGTTTCAACAAAACTATCCACTGATACGTCGCAAATCTTATAAGCCATCTGTATTTCACAATTGTGTAAAGGGATATTTCCGGTCACAGGGAGAGTTGACAGTGTGAAAAATGTCAAAGTTTATGGCGGGTAACAGTCGTCGCTTTTGACGAGGATATCCCGTTTGACAGGTGTTGCCACATTTTTGATAAATTGCCAGCCAATAAAAAGTGTTAAGCGTCTCTCCGCAAAACGTGTGCATTTTCTGCTCCACACTAATGCAAATTGAAGTCCAACAATTTATCACCGGAACGGATTTTGAAACTATCTTTGCATATTATCGATTCTGCAGTGAAATCGCAATCAGTTAAACACCGGAAATGGGATAGCCGCAATTCAAAAACCTTCGGTAGCTGCTAAAATTTGATATTCTGACGGAATATGTAACAAATTAAAAGACTGTCTCATATAAGATCCTGTCATCTGAAGCTTTTAATGTTGGTAAATAATTAAGAAAGCCCCTTACATATACTGCTTGTAGTTTTCCAGTTATGTGATTTTAAACTTTAAGAGTTGGCATGTTTATAAATATTTTAGAATCTAACTGATTTATCAGAAGAAGAAATCATCTGATACATCTTTCAGTCAAAAGATCCATATCACAATCGAATTGATTTGAAATGGATTAAAATAAAGTACGCGATCATTACGTATTTTTTATGCGTTTAATGATAAGCTTAATGAGTATGACTTCTAGTAACGCCATTAATTTGGTCTGATAGATCAAACAAACCACTACGTAAATAAAACAATAATTTTCGTGAAAATACATACAAATACAGTCGAAGAATTGTTATTAGTGGTAGTACGTTACCTTATCTTTGGAACACGCCTCTGGCAACATCGCATTTAAGCGTCTTCTCTGAAAGTTTTCTATTGGCTGACGTCACAAAGAAAATATCAAGTCTATGGTCGCCCAGTGAATCTGCCAATCTCCGCAGCTCACCAAGATTTCAATAAGAATTTTAATAAATATATTTCACACCACGCGCGCGTACATGCATACAAAAGTTTCTTTCTATTATTAACCTTATTTAAAAATAAAATGATTTGGAACCATGTACGGGAAAAACTTTGTATTCAACAAAAATATTCAACAGTTATCTTATTTAATATAAAATTAAATTAAAAATTGATAATTCAGTTATTTCACTTGGTTTATCACTAACGTGACTTTATTCTTAAAAGGGTGGGGATGGGTTTTATTACATTCTACTGAACGTGTGGAAGGGGGTAAACTATAAACATTGTTACACTATAAACAAATAAATTACTGGCACCTGGATGTGAAAAACCCAAAAGGAATAAAATTTGGATTATTGAGATTTTGTACACTTCCATGTATTTTGTCACTAACGACCCGGGTTTTGCCTTTCAGCATCTTCAGGCATTCGAGCTCACGAATGGACTCGAACTGACAGACAGTAAACAGTGTCTAACGTTTATATAGAAGATACAAATACGACAAATATTATTTACGAGGTAAAATATTATACGTCTGAGAGCCACACTGCTACCTGAGTTAACATTTCGAGAATTGCCTTAATCCTTATTTTGTAAACAACACATTAGCAGAGTGGCGAATTGCTGCTTTCCAACTTCTTTTAGAAATACCAGTGATTATACAATTATAATAGCATTGTGGGTTTCGACGGGATGCAATTCGGCGGGATGCAATTCGGAAAGGCGAAACCCGGGTCGTTAGTGCCAAAATACATGGAAGTGTACAAAATCTCAATAATCCAAATTTGATATTGAAATTCCATCAAGCACCCTCAGTTGATGTCTTAAATTATACCAAAAGGAATAAATTTAATAATGGCGAGCCGCATGTAAATAACATTTTAAACAGAACATTTTATATTAAAAATAAACTTCCACAGAGTTACCGCCGAATCCATAGAAAATATAAAAGTTATCTAATTGATAGAATTTCTTCATAAAAATAAAACACTATTTTTGGAAACATTATGTATTTCAACCAGCGTCGAAAACGATAAATAAAATTACATTGAAAGGTATTAAACTTTATGGTTTTGCTGTCAAGGTTGATATAAATTACATGTTACCTGTTAATACAAAGTATTCGAAATTTATGTACCTGTCAAAACAACTTTTCTGCCCTAATAACACACAGTATTACATTTAAAGCTGCGTTCCGTCGTTTAAAAGTATTATTACAAATGTATTTGTTATTGGTTATGGATTCACTCCTTTCGTATACTGAGTTTAATAATGTTGTAATAAATATGCATGCGTGGAAACCTCTTAATTTTTAACAATGGAACATATTATTTTGTTTACGATTTCAAAAATTTATGAGTGTATTTACTCCGCCTGGAGAATTTTCTCAATATTTATTTAAATGGTGGAAATAAATATGATAGGATGTATATCGTCGTCATTATAGCAGAAATAGTTGAGTCGTAAATAAATTGAAATATGTGAATCACATAAAATATTATAATTCAATAATCTGTATTCAAAATATCGAATGAATGAACTATAATCTATTTCTTGTGCAATTATATTCATTTTTTTTAATGCTTGCATATGTTCTTGACATTGGTTTTCTTACTTGTTTTATTACAGGTTTGTTTTTAAACTTCTTCTTCGATATGAAGCTACTTTAACGATTTTTATGTTATCATAAACATTTAAGTTGAATGAAACGAAAATATGATCAGGATTCAACATTTAATATAATGTTTGGCAGTTATTCACTTCAATGTGTTCTATTGTTCCTTTAATATTTGTCAGATGGGAGGAAAATAGGGCGTAGAGAGAGTAATTAGGTAACCACTAATCTTGCCCTAGCCCTATCCTTCTATCCCTACTCTCTGGAGGTTGAGTAACTGAGTAACAAGCCGTTTTCGTAGAAAACTTCTGCTAAGATACCTCCATTAGGAAGCCATATGATTCATACTGGGAGAAGACATTGTAATAAACATTGTATTCGTAATAGGATAAAATGATAAAATATCAAAGTATTTTTTCATATTATAGTTAAATATTATGCGATAAAAATTTCAGATGTCAAAAAATATTTTTTTATAAAATTATTTACCGATTATAATAGCGCTTATTCACTATTTACATATAATTAAAATAAATATCGAGCGTAGTGTCGAGGCAGACGACAGACACCAACTTAATCACAATGGAAGGTAATAAAAACATATCTCCGAAAAATGATTATTATTTATTACTCTTATTAATTTTTTTTGTTAAAAAGCTTATATTTTAGAAATTCCTATTACCTTATTTTTTTTAAATATATTCAGTATAATTCTACTTTAAATATCAGTCAGAAAAAGTGCGAGATAACTAACTGTTTGGTACATTTCAAAAATCTTTATAGAATCGTTATATTCAATAAATTCCAAAAAAACATATGTAGCAAAGGTATATTTAAAAACTACAAAAAGGTTGCAGTCTATGAAAAAACTATTATCGAAAAAAGTCCATAATTACCAGATAAATTTCAATTATCGTTATCGACCAAATACTTTTTTTTATCGTTTCGTTTCGTTCATTATCGATTCTGAAATTTCGACCCTTACTATGAACTCTTTCCAGGCAATTCATTTTGAGTAATAATAAATATTGCGAATTCACAAACAGGAAACAGGAAATTAAAATAAAACCAGCGACAAAATTTTACTAGTTCTGTAAAACGTGTAACACAATTTTATTATGAAATAAGCGCTTTTATTTTCCCACCAATACAAATGTACAATATAACTGTCTAGTGAATTTAATGTAAACAAACCTTTTTATTCATACCAGTCATACAAAACATATTTTTTCCGAGCCGTATGTGACCTCCGCGTCAAATAGCGTACTTAAAGTTGTTTATTATTCTAGAAAAACTTTATCGTAAGATTCATAGTGTCAGAGTTACCATATCAGACAAAGCATACAAGTTTTGAAAAGTCGAGAGAAAAAAAATCTCTAGCGGTTGGGGAAAACGCGTTAAAATAATGACCCAATTTTAGTCTAAGAGAGTCGATTCACTCAGTCAGTTAGATCTTGGAGGTATAAAAACAATAAAAAATGCGAAAGCAACCAGACCAGAACACCTTTTGGAAACAAAACTTTTTTAGTACACCGAAAAGAAATATTCATAGTATACATTTATTCACATAATTTTGGAATACGAGTTGTAGTTTTTTCACCGCAGTATATGTTTTATTTTATTTTTGATACTCAAACTATATATTATTCCTGAGGGATACTCCAAACTCGAACGACTTTTCAGCCGAAAGATCACCAAAGTACTTTTAAAAGTACAACGGAATATATTACGAATGAAAGAAGATTATAAGATCACGTTGATGGAATTTTGCTGATATATCGTGGGCTGAGTACTAAATTGTTCTAACAGAAATTTTGTATCTTTTCACTACAGCACTTTTAAGTTTTGGAACTTGGTAGTTTTATGTAATGTAAGCACATTCTTGTAAACTCTAATTTTAAGGTCAGTTTTGTTGTATCAAAAATTTCCGTATTCTGTTATATTTTATGAAAATTGTTGATAGAACAAAAATGAATTGTTGATAGATCGAATTATTCAAGTAGCATTTAATTAAATTTCGTATGACAAACTAAACATAGCTTTGACACTTCAAGATATCACTTTCATCAAATTTAAGACGTCGACTGAGGGTGCTTGATGGAATTTCAATATCAAATTTGGATTATGGAGATTTTGTAAACTTCCATGTATTTTGTCACTAACGACCCGGGTTTCGACTTTCGGCATCTTCAGGATATTCACCACTCTGTTAATGTGTTGTTTACAAAATAAGGATTAAGGCGATTCTCGAAATTTTAACTCAGGTATCAGTGTGAATCCCAGACGTATAATATTTTATCTTGTAAATAATATTTGTCGTATTTGTATCTTCTATATAAGCGTTAGGCACTGTTTACTGTCTGTCAGTTCAAGTCCATTCGTGCGCTCGAATGCCTGAAGATGCCGAAAGGCGAAACCCGTGTCGTTAGTGACAAAATACTAGGAAGTGTACAAAATCTCAATAATCCAAATTTGATATCACTTTCAGTTTATGTCTTAATATTTGCGATCGATTGCGTAGATTGTTTTTATCTTAACAGATTGCAAATCAATAGATTACTAAAGATTAAATGAACGTCGTAGGACGGGCTAAAATGTATTTCTTAATAGCGACCCTTATAATTACCGTAGCTAATATTTTGGATAAATTCAATTTTCCATCCATGAATACCTTCATAAATAAGTAACGAGCATTTGAGCGCAGCTCAGCAACGAATAGAAAATTTTCACTCGGGTTCAGTTAGGCTGTCATAATTTTCGACTGTTTATCGTTTTGTTAAGCGAGCTATATTTAAGGCCCTTTTATAACGCGCCACTGTGATACTGATATCGTCCCTTTTGCTTTCCGGAACCTTCTGCACAGGTCCGAAATATGATACACACACTCAACTAGTAAACTCAAAGTATTTTATTTTTAAAAGTTGACTTTTGATAACATAAATACAAGTATGTTAATCATAGCATTATTTTGCCTAAAACATTTCATGCTTAGATCTACCAATTTAACTTAGACGCGTTAGGAATGTTGCCATACTTAACCAGAACTGAAATTTCAGTAAATTCCAAAACTGATATTTTAACGACGGTTATTAAAAGCATACAAGATGTTTATTTTGCATAAAATGGCAATTGGAGAAATTTATTCTCGACTGACAATTCAAGTTCCAAATTCGGCGGCGGCCAAGTAATGTTGGTAATACTATACCACATTACACACCCGCAACTAAACTTCCACACTCCAAATACGTCAAACAAAGAAAATCAACTTTGAAGTTATTACTTTTAAGGTGTTAACTGTCATTCCTTGGAGGAAAGGAATATATTAAAAATTGAACACAATATTATTTTTACTACTTCCGAATGTTTATAATGATCAGGACCAGTTTCGCTTCTCACGAGCATTGTCAACTGATTGCCTTTTAGTCCACAAGGTCGTTTTAATGATCTAGATTTGAGTTGCGGAACTTTAGACGAATAAAATTATTATAATACACAATCCAAGACTGCCGCATTTTGTATTGTTTTTTCATTATTGATATTACATGTCAAATCTAAAAAGCCATATCTTTGCACAGTTTTTGAGAAATGGCAATTTAGCTACATATGCTATGAATGATAACCTATCAAACGTATGAGTTGTGACGATTTAGATGCGGTAGTGCGATATAATCACTTCTGATTTTTAGTAAAATAAAAATATAGTAAATATATAAAAACAGCATCATAAGGAAAGATTTCAATAAGGATGTAATACAGAATCTAAAGTTTTCAATTTCTTCTATTTCACATTATAATATAAAATTCAGTTTACGAGAAAACATAAATATATGGTTTCCGTATTAATTACAGTACAAATAACAAATGTCCCAATTAATTTTTTGTTTATACGTGAGTAAAAACGTATTTTTTATTATTCTCTCGTCGATAGTCGTGCTTTATTTTCTACATCTTCCCCAATTTTAGTCGTGTTTATTATTTTGGTCTATCTCAAAATGTTTTATTAGTATTCTTTCTTAGTTTCGCAAATACGCCGTATCAAACTAATGAATGAATGCTGGTTATCACTTAAGGCAAAGGTCTCCAAACTACGGCCCGTTAACACCACCAATCTGGCCCGCCATAGTTTTTTCACACAGATAAGTAGTTCCGAAAGCTGAAAAAAAGCCTATGCAACTGATCAACCAAATTATTTATTGGAAGAATTTAATATGAGTGTATTAATAAATCAGACAGAAGCTGGTTTTCTCCTTCTCGGCTATCGGCTATCTCAGCCGGAATGAGATGTAATTGACACTTGCCCGTAAATACCAACCGAAATTTACGCGTACTAACTACCAACTGTATGTTGGTATGTTGAGCCAACTAGGTCTTGGTCCTTAGGACTTAGCGGATGAGTCAGTGTGGCCCTTAGGCTAAAAATAGTTTAGAGACCCCTGACTTAAGGAATAAAATGGACGGTAATCAATATGAAAATTAAATAATTAAAAAAAACAACGGAAAATTATATCCAACTCTAGAACGAAGGTATTTGTTAAACTATTTACGTATTTAGTAGAGAGATATGTTTATTTGTATTTTTTATAATATGTATCGATTGTGTAAAAGAAAAAGGATATAAGCCACTCACAAAAAATATTGTGTATGGCCCAAAAAAAACGTGTATTAAATTGTATACATTGTGATTATAGAAGAAAAAATATTTTGAAAAGACGGTAGAATAAGTCCTTTTGCCACAATATTTTTAGGTGTGGGTTACGTCCTTTTTCCTTTCCACATTCGATTGTAAATAATTTTATAATATTATATGGATGAACAGAATGACGTGTGTCTAGTGCGACTCTGCTTTCCACCCCCGCATTCACCGCTGGTCCGTTACTGTCAAATAAATTTAGACTTCCCTTCATCCCCCAAAACAAACTAGCAATCAGAGGTTGGTGAAACAAAGCTATCATCTGAATACTCCCAAAAATACTTTAGGCACAACTAACGACCCGCGAGTTTTCCTTCGCCCCCTACCCTCGCCGTCTGCGTTAATTTTCCTGAAACCCGGACGGTTTAAGTATTTTGAGTAAGGTATTGAGCGAATAAAACTGGGTTAATTGTTTGGGGTTATTATTGTTTTATTACATCAACACAGCTTAAGTGTTTCCAGTGGGTGTAGAATTAATTCCCATTAAATAAATCATAATATATGAATATCTATCAATTATATGATAAGGATCGCAGTGATTTCAAATTGGCCACTCGATGGTCAATTATTTACAATATAAATCAGATATTTTTACATACTGTTTTGATTTGAATCATTTATTAAATGAAATAAAAAAACAAAACAATGTTTACTGATTTACTTTTTCAGTCCCTCAATCGACTTGTCAATGATTGCTGTTGGGCTTTCGTCAACTTAGTAGCGAAAGTCAAGGTTTCAAATGGAAGAAACATTAATACACTAATTTTAAAACAATATAATATGCATTTGTATTTAAAAGGCATGAATCTCTATGTAGTTCCCTTACCTTTCCTGAAAAACAAATTTAAGTGACTCTCTTACAACCTGTCATCATTAACAGAGCTTTTGTTAAGATGCTACATTAAAAATTGACTTGCTTTACATTGTCAGCGTATATGATTTAAAAAATATATTGTTAACTAACAATAAACTATATATGCAATTTTATTAATTTTCAATAAGTTCTTGTGACAGACAGACAGACAGATTTATACATGTATTTTCTGCTATATGGTATAGACTAGTATTTTACCTGGCTTCGCCCAAGATAGGGGTTGCTCATGTTAGTTCATTTAACACTTTTCTCTTTGAACATACTTCTTGTAAAACCCAGGAAATGTCACTGTTTCAAGTTTTATAATTTTAAATGATGGATAAGTTCCCCCTCAATCTTTTGATTTTTTTATAAATTTTACGATTCAAGCATGAACAATTATTATTTGTGACGTTTATGCTATAACATATTTATGGTTACTAAGCAACACGACGCTATGACGATGACAATCACGGAATATTTGATTGAATGAAACGGCTGCTTAGCAATCTTCCTCAGCGTTTGTCAATTTTTTCATTCCGCATTGTAAGAGTCAAAAATATAGCGTGTTCAGTTTATGGTTAAAAGTTGAGAGTAGACGAACTAAGAATGTCAGTCAAAATGACATGTGAAAATTGCACGTCGCTACTATACACCGTTTGGGAGGAGCTGTTGCGACAGACAGACATACAAACATACAGATTTTTTTGTACATGTATTTTGTACTATATAGTAGAGATATGTCGGCAATTAGAAAAAGTCATTAACCATGAACTGTTGTTGATAGTCTAAATTCCAACGAATAAAATAAATATTATATATCGTATTACAGCTATTGGCGTAATTAATATTTTTGAGGCATCTTACAAACCTTTCATTGAATTCTATCCGGTACTAGTGTTTTTTACCCGACTTCGCTCAAGATAAAGAACGTTTATATAAGGTTATTAAATTTAGACGTTTTGGCTAGCTAATCTTGAAATTTGATTGAAATTGGAAAATATCACCGTCAACCGTACCTTTTTTGTTAAACCCACGAAATATAGTCCACCAATTAATAATAATGTTACAAGTTGAGACCAGCTATAATAAAAGATGACAATTTTGCCACCTGCACTATTGTTATGGCACCGCAGAACTTCTCGATAGACAGCTTGTTGATCTGCATTTAATAATGGCTCCTGCAGCGCCACAAATTAAACGTACGATCAGAGTCATCGCTAATTCTCGATGACGATTCCTAATGCACACCAAGTTGTACAAATTTACCAAATCACAAACATGAAACTCAATATTTAACACAAATATTTGCGTTTGCGTTACTATCTCAACTGTCACTTGCAGAGTATATTAGTATTGAGCTGTTGCTAGGCTACTATTATTTTTACTTTTTTCATCTCACATTGAAACGTCAAAAATACCGCGTTTTCAGTTTTAGGTTAAAAGTTGAAAATTGCACAGTTGAACTGACAATTGCAGCCAGTATGACGTGAGAAAATTTCACGTCGCTAATGTACGCTGTTTGGGAGGAGTTGTTGTGACCGACAGATATACAAGCATACAGATTTCTACATGCGTTTTGTGCTATGTAGTAGAGATGAGATAATGTTAAAATTTATATATATTATCATGTTCGTTCCCAATGTTCAAAATATAGACTTAACTGGCTGTAAGTTATTCTCTCTACCTCTCTTTGAAGAAAGAGTACCTAAGTATTAAAAGGTAGCTAGGTATTTGCATACCACCGAATGTCAGATTTTTTCAATGATGGTTTTAGAGATAATTTCATTTTTATCAAGAGTAAAATTGAACATAAATTTCATATAATATTACTACTTTTTCCTACCTCTTTCTTTCTCTAAATCTATGTGTCGGAATAGGATAATGGTTTGGTGGTGAGACATCACAGAAATCCATTCTAGCCTTTGTTTCGATTCGAAAATAAATGGAAAAATCAATCCATGAAAGTGTCTAATCGAGGATTTGAATGCTTTACCGACCGAGAGCGCTCAACTCGTTCGTTTACTAAGCCGAAGAAAATTCGTGTTAGAAATTGTAAAACATTACGAAACGTTTCTAATATTGAGACATTCTGAGGAAAATTTCTTGAAACTAGAAACAGAATGTCAAAATTATGATAAACGCCTTTTTATTATAACGAAAATAAAACGTCAGATGTCAGATGTAATGTTTGTTATGTGGGTAGGGCTGTGTGAGAGGAAATTGCAAGGGAAGAACTAAGTTAGGGCGATTTATTATAGCCCTGACCCCAAAATAGCTGCAGTCAGTCACAAAAGGGTGGTGGCCCACTGGCACGCTGCCCTTTGGACAAGATTCCTTTATATCTTATAAAGTGGAGTTGGAACGGGGTTGGAAGTGCGTACCCGACATGGGAATGGAAATTATGCAATTTGTGGTCCTTTGAATTTGTCAACAGTGCTACGGAATTTGAGGGTCCTGTCCGAGATATTTCTGAACTCCTTTATCCGTCGACATTGTAATTTAATCTTACCTAAAATTATTTCATGATAATACTTTTTTTATTTCAAAAAGATTTTTTTCTAAAAGTTTCCTTTGCAATACAAACATACAGATTTCCATAGAAGTTTTTCGACGGTGAATATTTTTGTTAGCAACTCTTTGTAGGTTAGTCTCTCGGCTTTTCTTAGAGACGGATGATGATAGTTGGAATGGTCGACATTACAAGCGTTAAATAGAAGTACTTTACGAAAAAAAAGTTCAGCATTTAGTTTCTAGCGTTAAAATCCAGATTTGATTTTTCGATAAGAGTTCATATACATTCCTCATTTTATTTACAGTCAAACTAAACAAAACTGTAATACGGCTATATTTTTTTAATATTCTTTTTAGTTTGGTTCCTTATTGAGGAAATAGTTTTACAATTTCTGTTGAGCGCAAATATATAAACTTATACCAGTATTAAAAATACCAGGCAGCAGTGCCACCTGGCGACATTTCCTCAATACACATAATGCGCCAATAGAGTGAGAAATAGAGACAAACAGAGGGAGGGGGAGTATGCGTTCGAGATGTAATAGTAATGTAAGCATTTATCAAGTGTATTTTGTTTTGAAAATTTATTTCTTCATGAATGCTTTTAAATTTTATCTCACAGCCATATAGCAAGATATTTTTAATGTAAATGGAAAAACATTTGTCACTTGGTGTTAACTGTCAATTGAGTTGTGTATAAGCAAAAACGCCACTGTCTACAAATAGTCGAAGATGACAAATGAATTCACAAACACTCTCCGTTTTCTTGTTTATGTATTAAGAATAAAATGGCAAAAGCAATATTCCCAGAAAAAACGTAAAATAAATTTATAAATTGTGTTAACATGTAAACTCACATGTTCGTATAAAGTATAAAAATTATCGCAGAATCGGTTTAATTTGATTTTTGACGACATGACTTTGAAGGACAGTGGCGTTTTTGCTTTTATATAACTCAATTTTTGATGTAAAAGCATTATATTTATAAAAACAACCCAATGTTTTGTAAAGTTGTTCGCAGTTGAAATTTACCTTGATGAGCGAATATCTCTTTTAATAAAATCGTATTCTAGTTTTTTAATGAATTATATTAGAACAGTATTAGATCAGTTCAAGTTTATCAAATTATTTTTCTAGTTGGCACACTAAAGTTTCATATGGCACACTTTGTTGGAAAAAGCTAAATATGGATTTGACAAGTGTGTATACCAGACTACGCATCATAGCTCCTTTTGCCAAAGAGGTATAATATTTATCTTGCGTAATACATTATTAAACACCTCATAGAATAGCATTATGTTTCTTGCTTGTGACACAAGTTACTTTAAACATACCATTATAATCTTAAACATCCACTTATCCCATATACGGTTACGTCCTTTGGAACGGCCGTGAAAATTTTCAAAAGCCCCACTTGGTTCCAGACTTACGAAAACGGGAGAATCTTCTCAGTCCAATGAACTCTAAATGCTTGCCAATTTTGGCGGCAAACCAAAATATAATTTAACGTCCCAGAAAAGAGAGATAAGTAGAATCTTTTTTTTTTAATATTCGGTAAATGGGAAAGACGTGAAAAATACGCGCAGTTTTTTTTACTGCTCCATTATGGATTATGTATATTATCCCCGCCGGAAGATTTCGCATACAAAATTAAAAATTTGACACTTGAAAGGCTTCAAATGGTAATTTTTTTATTATTTGAATCAAGGGATTTTATCGTCACCGTACTGGCAGACAGTTGGTAAGTAACATATTGACAGTTCTGTGTTCTGAGTAAGTAGCAAATGAAACTTTTATGTCTTTAACGTCGGTATTTTATGTTTCGTAGATACTTATAATATCAAAGTATAGATGAATGTATTCCAAACTAACACTAATCAATTAAGTGATGAATTGCTTATTTATATGGATTAAATAATATACTAACACTTAAATAAATCGATGTGTTTTTCTAAACTGGTATAATTAAAGCACATACTGAGTTATTCCAGACAAAGAATTGATATCCGAGAATTGGGCACTTACCTAGTTTCCATCAATTTAGTTACTTACTTACTTTTTCTAGTACGGTGACGATATAAATATACTGCTATGCAAAAATGTTACACAAATACATTATCATCATTTACGATAAAGCTAGTTTGGAGTAGCTTCTCAATCAAGTTAAGCAAGGGTCGCAGACAATTATCAGCGGAATAACAAAGCTACTAAACTCAGAATCTAAAAAAACAAAACAAAATGATATGCGACATATATTATATGCCACACATTTAATTGTCCGCCATTTAGGTTAACGTTTTTTTTATTTGTGTGAGTTCGCTTAATGTATGTGTGCCTTAATGCGGATAATGGAGGTTAATGGTGTGGACTCTTCTTTGTGGCTGAAAATCCGTTATTAGTACCTAATGTTTTCCGTGACTGCTTCCGCAAGCACTTTTCGCCCCAATTAACATCGGAAATGCTTGTTGAGTGAGTGCATATACGATAATACACTAAAATGTTTATGTATACCTTTAAGCGGAAATCAGAATGCGACACGTTAAATTGTTCACATTCCACGACGCTACGGCAGGCTTTTCCTAACTATGGTTTGCGAGCCATACTTTGTCAGCCCCTTATCTTGCTGTGATTCAGCTTCTATATACACAATAATATGAAAAATACATTACAGCATATAAATATAATTCATTTTTAAATATTTCTCGATAAAATTTTAAGACGAAGTACTCGAGATCAGTCCGAGGAGAAAAGACACCAATACCACCCATCAATCAAATCAGCATTTAATAATAAACTTCCTATGAATTTAAGGAAGAATCTTCTCACTTTTAAGGTGTTAACTGTCAATTATTGGTGGAAAGACATTATATTTTAAAAATAAAACACAATTCATTTCTGTCCTTGTATACCTTCCTGTATACCTACAAGTCGTGTCTCATGAAAATTTATGTTACAAACTTTTATTATAATGAAACGAATTGAAGATCAAATTTCCTCAACAGTTATTTAACTACTTATAATAAAAAAAGTCGTAATAAAACGAATAAATCCTCAACAGTTATAACTACAAATCGTAATAAAAGATAAAATAAATGATAAAATAATGGTCTAAAATTAATGATAATAGTTTAATGCACAACAATGATAGATAGTCTTTAAACAGTGGTGTAACTCGCAAGTGGATATGGTGACATCGTGGGAGGGATTCGCAAGTACGAGTTATACCTACTATTGATTCGATTTTTTTTTCTCATCTTTACAAACAAGTGTCTGATAAATAAGAGGAATTTTCAATGCTTCGGAAAAATGGCAGAGTTTCTATGGTTTATGGTTATACTTTTTCTTCGTATGACTCACGCGAACTTCACAAAGGTTGAGTAATTCTTCCCGGTAGGTTTGGGTTGACTTAAGCAGCATTTGATATATGTATCATTAAAATTGTCAACATTGTTATTTCACTGGTTTTGTTATTATATTTTGTTTGTAGAACAAATCATTTAAGTGTCATAATTGTTATGAAAAAATCTACGCTAAGGTAAATTAAATAATAAAATGAACCGCATGTATTTTTAAAATATAAATAAATATGTTAATAATTTATCACATTTTAACCAAAAACAAATCCTCAATATATCATCAAACAATGTTTATATTAAGTACCAGTGAGTACACGGCATGCGTTGCAATGCCACTCAAAGAAAGAAAGTGTTTGTGTTTTAATTCTGTTTATTCAAGTGCTTTTGGATTAGAGGAATCCATTGGCTGAGATTTCATAAAATTACCCGGTCCAAGCCCGTCATCTTCAGCCCCGGCCCTAGCCCCAGTCTCAATATCACACTTGTTACCCGAACTCGACCCGAAGCCAAGATTTATTTTTCTGATCCCGAATAAAAAGCCCATTTTTTTAAAATATAGTAATTCATTTATACTTTTCAAACAATATATGTTATTGTTTCCATATTTTTTTCTTTTCTGTCTAGTTCGGCGATGTCGCTAGTTTGTACGTATTTGATTCTTTTTTAGATTTCTTTGTTTAACTTTAGATTTAAATTTATTTTCATCATAAACCTTCACGGGTGTATGCATAACAACTCAACAAAGTTTGATCGAAATCGGATGAATGGTAAAGGAATGCATAGAGGACAAATAAACAAACAAATCTTCATTTTTTATGTATATCCATCCGACGTTGCAGTTTTAATAAATGTATTGTTTTCGTAATTGCATATCTTTAATTCCGAGAATAAATCACGTAACTATTATTTTTTGTTATTTTTTTAAACCATATCCGCTCCGTATTCCGAGCATATGGCCATCACGCGGTTCCTCCAAGCTTCTCTGTCCCCTGCCAGTCTCCTCGCTTCCTCCCAGGTCATCCCAGCGTCCCGTAGCTCCGCCGAATACATCCTATGGATGGTCATCAGCGGCATTCCAGGGTGACGGAATCCATCTGGTTATACAAAACTCCTAATATTCAACGAGCTATACGACCCCTGTCGAGAAGCAGACGATCACAAAGGATCAAAATTAGATTCGCTAAACGATTTTCCCTTGCATGCCAATACGGCATTACGTAATGCATTTCTGATTTAACGAAATGCACAGACGTGCTTATGCAAATTTTAGCTTTAAGTCAGTTGGGCAAGGCACTAAATGCTGAATATCTAGAGCACGCTTTGCATATATTTTATGTTTTGAATTGTAGTTTAAACCCGTTTGCAATACTTGTACACTTTAATATGACGTGTGAATGTTTCTGTTAAATTATAGATTTCTAAAATGCATTGTCATTGATGCAACCGAGTGGTCTACGTGATTCATTATATTTATTTAGAAGAGTGGCTACAGGAAAAATCATTCATTTATTTATCAATCGATAATGGATGTGTGTCCAAAGTATGGGTCCCGATAATGGTTCAATGATTCTCACTCACATATTATCTGATCCTAAAAAGGAAGCATAGAAAGAGTCATAAGCTAACCACTTAATAAAGTAAATAAAATGAAGTATTTAGTTCCTCTAGAATTTAAAAATACAGCTGATAGCTATTTCGGCTTGCTATTTGTTTCTCCATCGTTGCAGATAGAAGGGCGAGATCGCTGCAGACCTAAGCAATCCACAGTGAAGCCAATTCACGAGGGCACCAGTTGAATTTATATAAATATACCTTCCCGCATACCGCATCCACACACATATACATATATATACAAACACATATGCACATGCAATACGTAAGGAAGCATCCGAGGAAAGTCATTTTCTATTACAAGGGGTCGTGTTTATTCAATTTAAATAAAGAAAATCCCTGTTTACATCTAAGTGGGTTCGTCGAGCAGACTCTCAGTCTAAACCGATTCTTAAGTATTGTCTAATCGTAATTTTGTAGGTAAGAGATCGGTGGATTATAATGTTTGCCTACATCACTGTGAAACTTTTGAGACATTTTGCGAACAAACTCTCGAATTGCAGGTACTTTTAAGTCTCGGTGTGGCAGCGAGTTACGTACGTACCACGGGGCGTTACATATTTGTCGCAATGATTTATTTTTTATAATCTGAAGTGTCTTCAGATGCTTGTGGTGAGCGTAATCTCATACCGGAGTAGCGTACACCATGATTGGGCGAGTTATTGCTGTATAGAGGAGCAGCTTGCTTTTGATAGTAAGTTTGCTCCTCGTATTTAACATAAAGTTTAATCTTCCTTTTGCAGCATTAGCTTGACGTTTTTCGATCACGGTTTGCTCGTTGAATTAAAGTGTACTGTCTAAGGTGAGTCCAAGGTACTTGACTGTTTTGGACCACTTGATCTCTATATTGTGCATGCAAATGCAATCAAAATTGGGTTTTCTAATGAAGTCCTTAGAAAACATAACTGCCGCGTGAAGCCGTGATAGCAATAAAATATATATTTAAATTCTCGAGAAATAATATACTTTGCTATTTTTTCGTAATTTAATGTTGTTCTATCAAATAAATTCTTATTCAATCAATAGATGACGGCTTGTCATTTCAAAGCACTATCCTTATATCCATATCTTTTCCATAAAGAGAGGAATTAGAATCCACATATATACTTTGTTGAGAATTGTCGTCGCTTTGGGACTGGCAGCTTGATTATTTGATTTTTTTGTACGCAAATACAAAAATGATTTGGTATTTCAATTGAGTCGATGAGTCGCTAAATACGCTCCTGGAGATTTTTCAATAAATAAGTCTTTAATGTGCCCATGTGCTCTATCGATAGATCTATAAATTGTTCCGTTTGCAAGTCTAAAATTTCTTCCTAATTCGTCCCATGCTCGAAATTCAAAATTTTTCCAAACTTAAAAATTTCGCTTTTTTACACCAACTTCGTTTTACCCGGTCGACGTGCTACAAAAAAACGACACTGTAAAAGAATATTTTACTTTTCCTTATACACCGGAAGACACAAAATAACTTAAATTATACTTAAAACTATCATACTGACTAAATCAACTATATGTTTTAAGAGTGAGATTTGGCGCATTGTGACGTTGTGTTAGAGATTTGTAAATTCATTCAGTATTAAATTTTGCTGGCAAAATACAAACAGAATTTTTGGCCGTATTCCCGTAGGTTTGTTCAAAATATATGCATTTGTATATAATTTTACATATTAATATTTAACATTATCACACAAAAATGCAAATATCTTCGTACAAAAAAACATCCCTGAAAAATACGATACGGAAGGAAAAAGAAAAAATTAAATTATATTGCCATCGGTTGGGCAGATATGTGGCTGAATGTAAGTTAACCCACAAACTCGTTTGCCTCTTTGTTTTGGTTTTTTTACGCTTTTTCGTAAAAAAAAATAAAACTAAGTGGGAGTTTGCAAATACACAGAGTTAAATAAATGACCATACGTTTCTTTTTTATGCCGGCTATTGTAAACGGGATTCGGTAAAAAAAAGAAACAAGAAATTATATAGGACGAGATCTGCGTAATTTGTAAGAGGTTTTATTTTGCAGGGTTTTATTTTCAATAGTCGACAGGTTTGTTTGAGAAGCAGAACCACAGTGATGTTTCAATTTTTAAAATATTATGCGCTATTCCGTTATCTGTATTTTCTTATTTGTGACAAAATAGTGGTAGAAGTAAACTATTGTTATGATCTATTTGTAAAAAAATAAATTACCATATTGACGATATAAGAAAGCTTTATCTCCAATTCGTGGATACCTAACATTTAATAGTATCTTTTCCAGTTATTATTACGGAGACATTTTTTCATAAATTTCTAAGAAAAAATAAATGCTAATTCTCACCTACATCATTCATTCAAACCATATATCAAAGGGGATAAAGTGAAAAAATGTGTTAGTAAGCGTTTAAATATCGCATAAAGAGCCTCGCTGTTTGGACGACCTCCAAAGCCTCCGTCCAGAGATGGTTCTATTATAAAATGCCCCCTCGGCTGTGCTTGCGAGCCACAATTGCGGAAGTTCTTTGATTATCCACATCATGTATGTGATGGATGGATCATGGCAGATCCCGGATTAAACCCACGGCACAGGTCTTTTGAACACGCTTGCTGAAGCAGTTAGAATATGCTATATGTTAATGCATATTTTTTATGCTATTTTAGAGCAGTGATGCGCACGGGGTTTTTTGCGTGCCACTTGTCGCACAAGGAGCATTTATCGACTTCATAACAATTGAAAGAAAAGTATTTAAAAGATTAAGTCGTTTCTGCTTATATGAATTAGTGTTATTGTCTGAATTAATTAATCCTTCTAATTAAGCTACTGCGTATAAATGCACTAGATTTTTTTTTAATACATTTATTATTTTAAGCAGAGTGATAGTTTTTATTTTAACAAAAAATCAATTGAACTTTTTTGTAAAATATAGCAGAAAACTGACCGCTACGTATTTTTTTATTATTTCTTATAATATATTCACCAGAGATAATTACATGCTATAAAATTCGAAAAGAACTGCTAATTCACTTGAATAATTAAACTTAAAACTATGAGTAAATAATTAAAGTTCCACAATTTCAACTCCAGGAAAAAATTCACTATTACGATATTAAATTTGTCTTGATTTATCTTTTTATCTGTAACGCACAGCATAGCACTGGCAGAGATAATATGTGTGAATGTTGAGCAAATGATACCAGGTGTCACTGCCACCTAGTATATCGACAGTGTTTTGGCCTATTAATGAAACTATCAAAATTGAAATTGTTCAGGAGAAAACTATTTTTATCGAAAACATTATACGGTGAGTTGCGTTATGAATCTTCGAAATACACTCCTGTAAATTCTCATGTCTGCAGATACGGAATTACACGTAGGGGTTGTCGATATAATAATGGCTTACATTAAGTGGCCGGGTCAGAATATTTGATCCTTAAACCAATGTAAAATAATGTTTCCAAAAAGTGGTTAATTTATTTTTCTAATTTAAATCATTTGGCCGAGACCTGCTCTGTCATCTTTAAAATGAGATCCAATTATTAACGCATTTTCGTATTTTTTGATGGTTTCATCAATTGACCAAAACACCGTCGATACAATATTACTAACAGTGTTATACTTACAAAAAAAACATAATAAAGCTGCTATATTACTCCAAATAGTTCTAATTGTCTAATATATAGTATTAAAATAATAAAATAAAAACGATGGATGTACAGCTCGATTATTTTATGAACCTTATATTGTTTAATACAGTTGTATTTAGAAAAAAAAATGCAATACTTGTTTCATGCTAGAAAACTTCGTAATGTTCGTATAAATAATCTTTACTAAGAAGATTTTCTTATTAATTTCTTATTACATGTAGGTAAGCGCAGAATCTTGCTGTTTATTAGTACTCAGTATTAAAGTTACGTAAATAAATATTATAATATGAAATAATGACGAATATTTCACTTATCTTCGTCTAGTTGTTTCTTTCCCAACCACGGCACTCACTTTCATCGTTGTTTTTCCAACACTATCATCTATGGCTTGGAACAAAGAATTTTGTATAGGGATATCACATATAACCATCTCAAACAGTTTAATATTCTTATACAAAATAAGGTAAATGTACCAGTAGTTGACCTTTTTTCAATAAAAGTGCCCAAAATATGAAACGTAGATGCGGGATTGCTCTGCATTGTAGAGTTCAGATAAGTGTAACCATTTTTCGTCGGATTGCGGAACTAACACGTTGCCATATATATCATCAGGGTGTCTGCGGCCATTTGAAAACAACACCTTATGCATTAAGTATTTTATTTTGAATTTCTTAAGAGAATTGTAAAGGATATCAGTTTTACTTGATTCAACCAAGAGTGGTCTTACTGGAAGCTCTGAGACAACTCTGATGAAAGGTTGTCATGAAACCCTCTGATTAGAAATGGTCAAATACTGAAAAAAATGGTCCTTTACTGGAACTTTAAATTTTTTGGATTATCAACTACTGAAACATTACCGTGGTTGTAACAGACCCTTTCCTACTTTTTGTCTTATCATATTATCATATCAATTAAGACTTTTAATCCATTATGAATACACTTGATTTGTCATCATTCGGTCAAATGCTAATCGTTATTTTTGTTGATTTTTTTCTTAAGCGGTCAAATACTGGTACGTTTATCTTATATGTTTAAAATGGCTTATTTTCAATGTTCAACCATTGAAATGTACCACCTTAATCAATCACTAATCGAACTATTTTTTTCAGCCTCCATATATCTTTAGCTTATTTATATGTTATATTTATCTATTTCTTTTTTTTTCCAACATGAAATTGACTTTAATTGGCGCATTTAATTGAATTTTACACAGTATATATATATATATATAGATAAAATTTTGAGTAGACTGCATTCTACAATTCAATAATTTGAGTTTTAACACTCTTTTATTACACTTGTTATATAAAATATATAATAACGTAGTTATAGAGCAGTAGAGCAAATGAATCGCAGTTCAACTCCAATAAATTTGGATTATTCGCAAGTCGTTTATTTTCTCACTCAGCCTGCTATAGACAATTCAGTGGTAGAGTAGAGAAATAAAAAATTCCCGTCAATTCTAATATTTTCATAGAGGCAAACATGTAACTTGCTTCATTCGCTCGTTTGTAAACGACGCGTGGCTGTTCTTTACTTATGTCGCGAGAAAAGCCGACGGTATATAGATTATTGTATATATTCAGTTACAACTAAAGTTCTACTTGTAAACTCTAATTAACAGGTAATACGATCAAAATTGTTGACTCAAAATCCACGATGAAAAGACATTATAAGGTATATCGAAAAGAATACAAATAAATTGAAAAAACTATGTGAAACTGCTATGTGACCGCATAGAACAACGTTGACCATTATGTTTATACAATATCCTTTTTTTATGTGCACACCCTTGCTTAAATTATTTTTTTACCACATGAAAACGCTCACTAGCTGATTCAAATCACGTCTGTTATATTAAAATGTAATAAAGTATATAAGTATTCCATTAAAAATATTCAAAAGCAAACGTAGTGCAATATTTAACTGAATTTTGGCATGAAAGTAGTTACTTTTATTTTTCATAGCACGATGATAATCGTCTTTGAAAGTTTTGCGAATCTTTATAATGTTTATAAATAAATTTCCTAAGTGGAAAGTTTTCGAGTAAAAATCATTTCGAGCGCTCGCATTGATGATTTATTCAATAGGTAAGCAAAATTGACGAGTTTACCTTTCGATAAAGTTAAGCGGAGGTTTAAGTTGAAGCCGATTTTGGCAAAGTTTTGGCCCATGAATAAGTCGGCCCTGTCTTCAAGTATATATTAAACCCTTATCATCATTCACGTAAGCGCCGAAGTTGTAAAACTTTTTGAAACGAATGTTATCTTAAGCCGTAGCATCGCATAACCGGAAATCTCCGTGTAAATTATATTACCGCTGCATGGAGACGTCAGGATTCATCAGTTAAAGTGAATATTATAAAGTTATTATTTCGGCAAGACACCGTTTTATTAGCGGTAATAGCCCAACGTTTCGAAACCATTCAGGCTTCATTATAAATCTACAGTACCTAATAAAATAATAAAAATAAAAGAAAAATATGAGAAATTTAAACGCAGCAAAATATTGCTTATTTTTACGGTCCATTCATATCAATTTTATTCATAACTTTATACATATGGTGTCTCTGGGCCTTTTGACCACGAGATCAATATCATTTACTAAATTGTACAGTTTCATAAATTGATTTTTTAATCGGTTTATGGACTTGTGTTTGAAAGCTTGGATGAAGTGGTCGCGATTAGCTTACCGCTATTACTGCCTAAGACATATCCTGCTATCCTTACTCCTTTTAAAAGAATAGAGGTAATTCAACTCAGCAACAATCGGTTTGCAAGCAGATTTAAATACAAGTGTATTTATTATATCATTAATCTCACATATACCAAAATACAACTGAAATAAAAAATTCTCTATATTAGCTGATAAATTGAAAAATATCTCAGAATAACTAAAAAAACTCTTTAATAGCTGAGTCAAATACACATTCCATTCAAATACAAGTCTAACAACAATATCAGATTATTTGAGCTGAGCAAGCATGGCTAAAAAAATATTTGAGAAATATACGCACCATTCACTTTTTGCTGATATATTTATTAAATGTAATCGTATTTCCAAGTAAATACTTTTAATATTGGTAGACAGTACCCTGATATAATGATTTGTTTACCCAAACCATTATCAGAGTGACGGCCAGAAATTACACAAACGTGAAAAATTGTCACCTATAAACCGTAATAATGATGTAGCAATAAATTATTGTTCATTTTTGAAAGCTTTTTGCAATAAAATATGAATAAACTGGATAAAATGGACGCTACAAATAATCCATTGTTAAGATTAGTGTATCAACATTCGAGAATTATCGATCTTTTCATGATTTATCATTTACACTTTGCTGCAACCAAAAGATATCAATCATTACATATTAAACCCATCATAGTATTTGATGCTTTTGGGCTCTGGCAAAAATGTCGATATTACAATATTTGTCTTGATTTAGCTATTTCTCTAATTGCAACAAATTTATTTAGTATAAAGCCGTGAAATATGAACCAATTGTAATAGTAGTTTGGGTGTAAAATTATGAGCTAACGAAAACACGCATAAATACGAGGTCAATGTCCTTGGCTTCCAATATGGTGCTCAGGGGTCGAAACCCAGTACATAGCTAGAGCAATTAGCTGTCCACTAGTCCTGTCCTCTTTTTATCCCTACTGTCTTCGAAAAAGATAGGTTGAAGTCAGTAACAAGCAGTTCTTTCCGTTATCCATTATGAGTTCATACGCTCCACATTGGGAATGGACATGGTAAAAAAAAAAGTTTTACTGAAATATTTTTTAATCCTTTAAATCTTACGGATTTACATCTCTGGGTGTTAAATTGTATGCAAATAAAAACAAGGCTGTTGAACCAGATGTTATCAAATTTGTTATTAATGAATTATTGTCAAATTAAATTTAAATATTGTTTGAGTCTATATGACATTTTAGTAAAATTATTGTTTGCTACAAAACGAAGCCATATCCAAGAATTTTTACATGTGACACTACCAGTTTGTGATTTCCAGCTATAAAGACTTGTCGTAGACTCATAGTATTTATCCTATACAATTTGAAAAAGAATTGAAAAAAAAAACTATTTTCAGACTGCTTGAAAATGACTTTCCACGAGGTAAATCGTCCATGTCTGGAAGACTGTGTTTACAATTCCAGATTCGGACTAGGCCAATGGATGGAGTGATTCGCCCGGGGCCGTCCTAGAGTGCCTTTTACTTCTGTCAAAAGGTCTATTCTATACAAATAGCTCCGCGGATATTGAAGCCGCATTTCAAAGAACATCACAAAAAATGCACGATTTTCTCGTTCCACTTCTCCATGCGCTGAAAAGCAGTTTTTATCGTACATTTTCTAAGAAGGGTAAAAGCAAATATTTATTGTACAGGTTTTTCAATGCATTCCTATCATTTGAAATGTAGCGTCTATTTACATATTTGACAAATAAATGTAATATTATTTCAGTCTTTTTCAACAATGTCCACTTCTAATTTAAAGCAAATAATATACATCTGACGGAGTTGTTTAGCACATGAAATTTAACGAAACCTTATTAGAGCTAATAAAAGCAATACTAGAATGATGCAGATAAGAGAAGACTAGTTGTAAACTAACCAATTCCTCTACTTCTCATTGGAAATAAGATTCAGTTCTCAATGAGTATCTTATAATATAATTGACGCACTAAATAGGGAAAAATATGTATCTATGTATCTACCATATGTTTTAATATGATTAATATGAGTTTTGGTTAGCTTGTGAGCATCGTCAACTTATCTACTCACTCGATAATTGGAGTAAGTGTTTCTTATGTTTCTGATTTTTTAAATCTTCAAAGATTTGATGTTTTACCTGATTTTATTGAGGATAATCAATTGTTATCACATACCCTGAAAGATTGAAGAGGAGAGAAAACGAATTCCATAAATGATTTGACCGAAAATGGTTTAGCTGATACAATAAACCATTTTATAATACATGTACACAATTGCGCACACACTTTTAAATAAAAATCAAAACTGACAAATTCATTCTTCTTGGTCTGATGCAAATACGTACTTAGTAGAGTAAACTATTATTAAAACCGCAATCTAAATAATATTGAGCTCAGTGTTCAGCAACTGGGGCACGTGGGTGCAAGTCTTTTGATATTTCGAAAACACGTGATGTAAAATAAAATCATACAGCTAATACAGCGCGATGTGACGCAGGTGGCAGTGTACGGGTGTACGCCCATTTCATTCGAATGTGTTTCGATTGATTAAGTACATTTTGATTTTACTTCTCTCAACAAAATGTATATGAATGACCCTGTTTCTTAAGCCAGCCGTTCTTGGTGCCAGTGCAACTGAAAATATTACCGACCACTGGTCTTGCTTATTATTGGTCCACCAGATCTACAATATAATATAAAACTTCTCAATTCATGGACCTATATGATGTTATGTTTGGTGTTGAACTAGATGAAATATTCACAAGACGATCTCAAGTTATATAAGTTTTAACTATAATAATTTGTTTGGGAAAATTGTGTAAAAAATTATAAACAAGAAATTCTTGACCAGTTGCTCCTAAGATATTCCCGACAACAAATTCAGCACTGAAGCTCCCGCTACCACCACCTGTTATTACCACTGTGCTACGGGGGTCGATTTATGCTTTCATTTTATAAAGGAGAGATCCACAATAAATATCCGTTTACGTGATGGCTCTCGCCTACAGACTTCAAAAACAAACTTCGGATTATTATAATCGCCGATGCTTACAAAAGTTATAAACTTACTTAGTCACTTTTCAAGAAAAAGCAGTCTAAATATCTAAGCAAAGTTATAATACAAAGTAAAATAAACTTTTCTGACCCACTATCAACTATCCATACAAAATATAAATGTACGAATTTTTGAGATAAAAAGCTTTAATGTGAAAGATAAAGGCGCCGCTTTTTACGATGTGAAATTATTTGCACAGATTGTTCTCGACTTACGACCGAAATGCGTTCCTGAACTATGGTCGTTAGTCGAATCCCAAACAAAATATCAAAATTAAATATTGTTCGGTTCAGCGTCACTTTCATTTGTGGAAATAGAGCAGCTGCAATCAAAAATGGTATGGATACATTTTAACACTTCAAATGGTGATATATTGGAAGAAAATGCATCCACATACTTACATTCATAAAAAGAAAAAAGTATGCCAGGATTCAAGGCATTCAAGGATCATATTTACCATTAATGATACATTACTCTAAGCACCCAAGAGCCTTCAAAGGAATCAATATTGATATGTTTCTATTATATTACCACTCGAAAAAAAGTTCTTTTCTTGTTTAATCACGTGTAAAGTTAAGGGTGCGATCGAAATACAATGGCATGCGGGTGCATGCTCTTGTATCGTACTTGCTAATCCACAAGTTTGGTTGTATGATAGAGATAAATCCACCGCACGCCAATGGTACATATCTATATTTATATAAATAAATATCCAAATTTGAAAATGCTGTTATTGATCATTCTTCCAGTATGCATTAACCGTTGGGAATGGTGCTCTGTGATGCAACAAAGAAAAGTTTTTTTTTTTAAATTTTTGGTCGCAAGTGCGAACGGTCGTAAATCGAAGACTACCTGTATTTTAAATGGATTAATATTTCGTACATTAGTTATCGTCATTTAAAATATATGTTTTTATTCAATGACTATGTGAAACATTATAACCAATACCAAATTAAGAATTTGCTGTGTATATAAGTGACATAATATTTTGCTTCTGTTCTGTGAAAAATTGATCATCTTTTTCTATGATTATTTAGTGTTCTAGAAATAAACAGTGTGTGCAATCTCAACATGCAAATTCACAACGTGCAATACCAACATGCAAATCATGCAAATTCAACTGGTGACCAGCCCAGTAGGGAAAAAGGAGTCATTGTTAGAATGCATTTCTACTTGTATGAGGGTGGGGGGTTAAATGCAATAGGAGAGAACTAATTATATGTAATTACAATTGAAATTTAGGATAGCTATAAATATTGTTTTTATTTCACTTGAATCTGTAAATGTAGATCTATTTCATGAATAGAAAAGCAATTTAATATAAAAGGTTGTATATTGTTAAGATTTTGTACATTTCCATATATTTTGTCACTAACGACCCGGGTTTCGCCTTTCAGCATCTTCAGGCATTCGAGCACACGAGCGAACTCGAACTAACTACTGTAGAGTTCAGTCAATCTTGCTGTACTAGCA
Source organism: Himalopsyche phryganea (assembly GCA_022494535.1). Taxonomy (NCBI): domain Eukaryota; kingdom Metazoa; phylum Arthropoda; class Insecta; order Trichoptera; family Rhyacophilidae; genus Himalopsyche; species Himalopsyche phryganea. The sequence goes on along the minus strand of JAGVSL010000141.1, from coordinate 961,341 downwards.
ATATTGATATAATTTAAGACATCAGTACTATTGATATAATATAAGACATCGATATTATTGATATAATTTAAGACATCTAGTACAGCAAGATTGATTGCTCGGGTCGTTAGTGACAAAATACATGGAAGTGTACAAAATCTCAACAATTCAAATTTGATACTGAAATTCCATCAAGCACCCTCAGTCGATGTCTTAAATTATAAAAGATTGTGTTTAGGTCACAATGATTAAGATTGAAGTTTTTTACCAAATTTATCAAAATAAAATTGCTGCAATATTTTTGGACATTATTTTATATTCTGTCGTCAATTAATTTCCTCTGGCCTCTGGGGATTGACTTGTCTAGCCGCCCAAGATGTCACCATGAAAGATTGATTTGCATAAGCTAAGCACGTTTCATGATTTTCAATAAGTATCGGATTAATCTCTCAACGATATAGTCCTAATGTATTACAGTGATAATCGTCTTTTATAACTTTCCAGACTGAGGTCAGGCGCTAAAGACTTTTGCAACTAGTGTTCGGCGATAAAATTAGCTACATTCAAAACGTAATTAATTTCTCGTTACCAACGACAATGCAATGAGTAAAACTTCATAATGTATGAAACGTTTATTAAAAGTTTGTTTTTTTGTAAGAAAGTTGGATAAAGTTGTAACAAATTATTAAAAATATAAATGTTGATAGATTGTTGCAGAATTGGATTTATCTCCTGAGATAAACTTAATCCTAAGTAGATTGTTGATTATTAGTAAAAGTTAGTTCGTCTTGCAAGAGATAGAACTTCCACTGCCGTTGTATGGATTGGAAACCCTACAAGACTTATATTTCTTCGTCTATCCACAGCTGCTTGAAGGTCTGCCAGCGCTGTCTTCTTCAACATAGCGTGACAATCGATTGAGGGTTTGTGACAACAGTTGGCAACAGTAGAATCTCTCTCAAACAATCCCTATACAGTGTTGCGGTTTTCCTATTTCGTGCGTCAATAATATTATAAGATACTCATCGAGAACTGCATATTATATCCAATGAATTCTATTAATCACTTGACAAAAAATATTTTAACAACATGTTTTTTAATTGTATTTGATAAAACATAAATAATTACAGCTTAGACATTGTTTTCTTCTACGACGAGACGTCTTCTATATAAAAATCAATGTTTGTTTGTTCATATCTTATGTACTGCGATACCGTTCATCCGATTCCGATGAAACTTTGTTGAGATACTGAAAAAAAATCTAGAATCTAAAAAAAAGAATCAAATACATACAAACAGCGACATCTCAGAAAACCTTCTGATTTATTCGTGTATGCACCAGACGGTAACAAAACATATTTGGTATCCAAAAGCACTTCAATATACAGAATTAAATCACATACGCTTTCTTTCTTAGAGTGGCATAGCGACGCATGCCGGGTAAACGGTACGATTAAATAAAATGATTACAACAAAAGCAAATTACTTTACATTTATTATTAGTTACAGTGAGAAATGATTACTAATTTTAACAAAAGTATTTGACAAACATTTTTTACAAAATCATAAGTAAATATAATACAATTAATTTAATTTTAATCATTTTAACTTTGTAGCACAACTCTCATATATTTACGGAACTTTGTTACACAGTTAAAGGTATTTGATTACACCCAATCGTAAAAGATCAGTTCTCTGTTGGAGTGATGAGTTTCACCTAACACATTTGGTCTGGGCTTTCAAATGGATTTCCGATAAGTTAATGAAGGAGGCCGTACGTCTGCTAAGATCCTTGGTCCGGACCGGAATAAATTGTTTTGGGATTTCAACTATTTTAGACTAATACACCTAAGGGCGCCATTCCATTAACATTGTTCTTTTTTGTTCATTGTGGTTTAACTTTCCGGTCCGAACGAAAATGTAAATTGACATCGGAGGTAATCGTTTAAATACGGTTTAATTAATGTTCGTATTAGTAATGAGTTACAAATGACCCAATGTGGACCATATGGTCTAGTAATGGAGGTATCTCAACAGATTTTTTCTATGAGAACTGTTTGTTACTCTGTTTCTCAATCTCTCTTTATCGAAGAGAGTAAGGATTGAAGGATAGGGCTAGGACAGGACTAGTGGTTACCTAATCGCTCTGGCTACGCCCCGTGAGAATGGAATAGGTGGGTGAAGAGGGAGTTTTAGACATCCAAAAATCGATTGAAATATCAATTTATGAAAACTGTCCGCACCGGGAATTGAACTCCAGACATCCGTAGCCGTAGCCCACGACGCTACCAACTGCGCCACGGACGCCGTCAAGTACATAAAGTATTTACTGTATAAATTGTAATTGACCACGTCAAATATGTAGATCAGTGGTTCCTACGGACCCTAAAGGCCCTTGTGACTGCTGAGGGGATTTGTAGCAAATAAAAAAATAATTTAGGGGTGCGTGGACAACGTCGGGGGATCCGCGAAAGGTTTAATATAAAAAAATATTTGTGACACGTTTTCATTTTAATGAAAGTTGAAATAAATAGCAACAATTAATACATTGGTATCGATTTATTGGGTGCTGGACCCTTTTGCAAGCAGACTCACATACTCAGATGAATCCATATTTATACAATATAAATTTATTTGAATTATCCACAAATGAGGAGCGGAAACCAATCTTTGAACAAGGACACCACAAATTCTGGTTACAAAAACAGATATTAATTTTATATCCTGCATTATGGGTCACTGTACAGAGACTGTTGATCGCTTTCCTGTCTTCCTATTTAGTAGAACGTGAATTTAGTTCAGTTATGAACCTCATCATACTTTAAATATCAAAATGTTTTATTTATAAATTAGATTTAAAATAGTAACATTGTCCCAATTTTGAAGAAGATGCACCGAGTTGTTACTTTGCAATTGCGTTATTAATCTTTGAAATGCTCTCATGTCAAATCTTATGTTTACAGATACAGGATTATACATAGGAAGTGTCGGTACTATTACTACTAGAACTGTTACAAAAAAAGAAAAAAAATTATGATTATACATATTTTGAAAAACTTTTCGTCGTCTTGAGTAATTACAGATATTTCAACATTTTTGAATAGCTTCCAAACTTGCAGTCAATGGCTAGTGATAAATTATTGTCGCCTGTCTCAGAGTGTGAGGTAGTCCGGCTTCTATGACATTCGATTGCGTTCCATCTATCACCCGTTTTGGTGTATGGTTAGACACACCCTATTTTTGTTGAGTATAAGTTTCATTAGTGACCAGAACTGAAATCACCCAGCGGCAACGACAATAATTCGCAGAATCGGCCCACTCTTGTTACCAAGCCGCTCAATAGTCACCGGACACGCCCGCTGGACGAGTCCATTTTGACGGAAAGGGGTAGCTCCGACGATGCAGGCAGTTTTTTGAATTGTATGTGTGGACAGTCGATTACGATCAGTCGAACCGGGCGAGTTGCGGCCTCGTCGCGGTGGAGGTGACGATGTGGATTGTTTGTGTTTGATTTGCGTTGGACTCAATTTAAAATCGTTTTTCGAGTCATTTGTATTATAACTTAAAGTAAATTCAGTTGCTAAGTAAATGTAAATGTAGAATCAATTTTATGTATTAGGAATTATATTTTTGTCTAATGTAAACCACTGCATCTTCGATGGAAAATAAATAAGTTTTGAACCGGATTTGAAATGGTGTTTGTCTGAGATCACAGCCCTTCCAGGACGTTGGATAACCAGCCGTTCGCCTCTCTTCGATCCGGGGTCTTCTCAGGTATAACGCGTTCTGTGTCGCTGCTGTCTTTCGGTGTTGTCAACTTGTCCATGTTGTCTCTCGTATTTATTCGTTTCCTCGCACACGTAAGAAAATTTCGACGTTCATTGATTGAAATCAAATATGCTAATTGGAGACTAATTTTCGCAGTCTAGTATATAAAAAGTATCTTATTTTAAATTTAAAAGAACAATACATTTTGAAGCTTATCATATTTTTGATATAATTTTCTTGAATTCAGTCAGGTTCAAAGAAATAAGTCAGATCTTGCTCATACATAGTAGTATCCGTAATAGACTGTATTCTATCCAAGTTTGCTGCATTTTTCATTTCATTTTGTGGAAATCGTTTACTCAACTATCATCGCTTCACGTGTGAAATATTTGAGATGGCTTCACTTCACACGGAGAAGGTTTACGGGTCAGCGGGAAACTGGGTCCTTTATGCCACACGGAAATGAAATAATATCGTCTCCTAGAACGCTGTCAGTGGCAGTTTTTTTGGTTTAAATAACACTCACGTAGCACCACGTTTTCTTTATTATTAATTCAAACTTCAAAACGTAAAAAAAACTCTACCCGCTCCTTGCCGAGTCGTTTAAAGGATATTTCAATACCAAATAATTCAAAAATTAATTCAGTAGTGTTGATGTTAACCAAACGTATGATGATTATTAAGACAAATCAGGTTAAATCTGAATACAACAGTTAGTTTGTAAACAAAAGTTTTAACACTGTTAACACTCTTATATTTTTGATTATCAGCTATTAACGCAATAAAATCTTCCGTCTCAACAGTTGAGATGTTAGCAGTCAGTGGGTTAAAGATTATTCAAGATAGGTACAAGCAGTATGTATCGTGACTCACCTAAATGATCTTAACTGATTGTTTCTTCTTAAAATATTTTTCAGTCAAAAAGAAGTATTTTATTTTACATCTTTTGTTCATTTTAAATTCGTTATTGTGGCTGTTAAGGCAAAAATGCAGGTTTCCTTTGGATTTTTTTATTTTCTATTGATAACCAGTGACCATTGTTACATTATCATCGGACAGCAGACAGAGGTGTTAAGTTGAGAAGTTCAAGATTATTGAAACCTTAATATAATGCGCATGTATAAATTACCCACCCACATAACTTATATACTATATTTCTAGAATATTGATGCGGTGTAGCGCAATTCTTTACCCAAGGCTGTCAATATAAATGGTAATATGACGCCGTAACATTATATTTGAAACTTTATTGGCAACGGCCAGTCTATGTAATGGTGATATTTTTACTGAGAAACGTCTGTTGAGATACCTCCATTACGAGGCCATAAGCTCCACATTGAGAGCGGAAATGGTAAAAAAAATTGAGTTCTACCATTGAAATGAGAGTTCAATCAGTATTATACAATATTCATCAAAACTAATAATATACAGCTTGCTATAAAGTTGATTAAGGTTATTAAATAGATAAATATAATAAATGTATTGTATACATATAACTTACGATTATAAAAAACAAATATCATTAAAAATATATTCGGAATAGATAAAAAAGGTTTTTGCGAATTTGTTGTAATATACTTGACATGGCTGAATATTTATGTCGGGAAGAAAAAATCCGAGGTGACTCTCTAGGAGTGACTGATGATGAAGATGACATTTTATATGATAAGCACTCGCTCGTAATGGATTGAATAAAAACAAGTTGAAAAATCAAAACCGGTGCGTGTCTTTCAAAGTGTTTCTAAAAAAAATAAACAATGTTATCCTTCCAAGAAAGACATCTGCTGACTTTTTTTTTGATTTTGAGAAAAAAAATACGTATTCAAATTTAATGTTAGCGAGATTCATCCAGACTAGATAAATAATATATCTACAAAAAATACGTTTCAATAAATCAAGATATTTCAAAAAACATTGTAGAAAGTCGATGTTTATCCACCTTTGTTCAAAGAAACGAAATAAAAAAAGGCTTTTTATTAATTTCGAATTTTAAATTGTCATGAAAACACCATGCGCACTTTCGTTTATGTAAAAATATTACTGCTGGTAAAATAAGTATTACTTTTTTTTAATCCGACTAATAAAGTTGAATATTTTGTCCAATGTTTCCCAAACTTATTATGCCCATCGACCCCCTTAAAACAAAACCAGACCATGGACACCCAAATAAAATAACTCTACATAATACGCATAATAGAAAAATTATAAATTTTATTTTGATGCCTTGAGTGGTAAATGGTGGTGTAAAAATGAAATACAAATAAGACATCTTGATATTTAATGATGAGGTTCAGAACTGCACTTAATCGACGTCCTAATAAATAGGAAGACGGGAAAGCAATCGACAGTCTCTTGACAATGACCCATAATGTAGGATATAAAGTTGGTATCTGTTTTTGTAACCAGAATTTGTGGTGTGTGAGTTTGTGGGTCTACATGCAAAAGTGTCAAATACCCAAGAAATCGCTACCAATTTATTTATTGCTATTTATTTTAACTTTCATAATAATGAAAGTGTGTCACAAATATTATTTTAATTAAGCCTTTCGCGGACCCCCCGACGTTGTCCACGCACCCCCAAATCAATTTTTATTTGCCACAGACCTCCACAGTGGTCACAAGGACCCCTGGGGGTCTGTAGGAACCACTTTGTGATCCACTGATTTAGAATATAACGTTTAAAATTATGTCACACATCTTTTGTATCGTCTCATCACTCTCATGTATTAATTTATGTGTATTACGATATTACGAACCAAAAAAAGTTTTGCGAATAAATGCGAAAACTATAATAGGTGTTGTTTGTATGATCCCACTGTATTCCACATACCAGGAAACTATGCTTTATATACAATATAAGAAACAACGCTTGAAGAATTGTATTATTAAGTGCTATTCCTGAGAAATAAAGCTTCCAAGATTTGTTCACAGTTTGGAGAACCAGAGAAATAATATTTGTGAAACTCCTTATAGAGAAATCTCAGCGAGTCATCGTTCCAAACTTCGTCAAGTGAATTAGTATGTGGAATATCTTCAGCAGATATGAGTGTTTTTCGACACTTGATCAGTATCATTATCCCTGTAGTGGCTTCAGAGTCGATGTTACTTTTCACAGTAAATAGTTGTCGCAGCAAGAGGAGGTAAGGCAGGGCAGTATTTTTCCACACCTGATATTAAACATGTACGGGTAATATTCAGGGACGCTTTATTGAGTCTTGAGGATAAGAAAAAAATGTGGTATTTTGCAAATTAAATCTCTAAATCTCTAATGGAGAACCATACGTTTAATGCGGATGATGGGGTTAAACTGTTGCATAAAAACAGGGGGGATCATAAATTATTTTATCAAGAAATTTTGGAAATTAATAGAGCCCAGTTAAATTCCTTGCCAATTTGCTAATTCTCCGTTATTATATCCTATACGTTGAAACACCTAACAGATGTCACTAAATGTGGAATGATTGTATATATTTACCCTTTCGTCGAATTGCATCCCGTCGAAACCCACAATGCTATTATAATTGTAAAATCACTGGTAATTTTAAAAGAAGTTGGAAAGCGGCAATTCGCCACTATGCTAATGTGTTGTTTACAAAATAAAGATTAAGGCGATTCTCGAAATGTTAACTCAGGTATAAGTGTGGCTCTCAGACGTATAATATTTTGCCTCGTAAATAATATTTGTCGTATTTGTATCTTCTATATAAACGTTAGACACTGTTTACTGTCTGTCAGTTCGAGTCCATTCGTGAGCTCGAATGCCTGAAGATGCCGAAAGGCGAAACCCGGGTCGTTAGTGACAAAATACATGGAAGTGTACAAAATCAAAATAATCCAAATTTGATAAATATTAATGATTACGCAACAGCTAATACGAAGGATTTTCCGCCAAGACTTGAACAATCTTGGCAAGATTTATTTTTGTTTAATTAAAAAAATGTTATTACAACTAATAATGGTAGAGACGTCAGATATTTGAAAAGCATCGTATGAGATTAACTTGTTTACGGTTTTTTTAAGACACTCAAAATCAAATCGAGGAGAAAATCTCAAATATTAGATTGAAAAAATCTAATTTTTCATACTACTAGACACTGGACCACAAAGGGTGACAATTCGGAGTACGCGCTCTAAGAAACGTTAGTGGGCGGTGGTGGTCACAAACTTTAATTTAAAATCTGGGAACTGCAGGATATAAATTAGAGTGAAAAATATCACTCTATCAAGGCCGTTTGATCTTCATTTTAGACATATTTTTCAAAGTCAACATTACTTAGACTTAGAGTCTCGAGCGTATTAATTTTCTCAAATGTTTTTCTTTCTTTCTTGCAGGTGGGCAGAGTAACAGCTTCACAAGAAAGGAGTGCGCTGTCACCGGGTCGGTACATTAACACAATACTGCCGCAGCTCGGAATAATGGTGGAGTTTCAATTCTAGTTTTAAACAGGCCACCTACGGGGCCGCAAGATGGATGACGACAGGTGTATCCTAGCGAATGTATAACCAACTATTTCGCAAAGTTTAACGTGGAAACGCGGCAACTTTTCAGGGGTGCGATAAGGTTATTGGACACCTGTGGCAAAAGTGTCTAGAAATGGATTTATTTCTGTTATAGACGTGCCAAGTTTTGAAAGATTTCAAATTCATTTGATTCAATTTGAAGAGCTTATATGTTTGACACTTTCCTAATTTCAACTGTAATTTATAACATCTCAGTAAATAATAGTTATGTAACACGTTTAATACGATTACACTAAAAATCGCTTACATTGTTAGTTGTACACAGAATATGTTCTCAGGGACTTCATTGTTCAATACACAAACGTAATGTTGTGTGGAAAAATGAATTCTTCGTAATTTAAGATTTAAATATATTTAAGCCTAAATAACATCATACAGTCGGTAAAAAAAGTATAAACACAGTGAAACCTCAATTGTACATTTTTAATTTTAAAACAAAAACGTTATTAATGGGAATGCTTACATTGGGGGTTTTGAAAAAAATATTTATTTATTTAAAAAACTACTGGGAACGCCCGTCATAGATGACGGTATTGAAATTGAAATACTGAATGTCTAAACTAGCTGTTCTTTAGTTACCATACTGACCGACTGATTGTTATTTGTTTGCCTCGATATTTGCGTCACGTCGGAACTGTGTGTATTGTTTACATACACCGCGGGCACTTTCGAGAAAATTTCATACCTACATGTGAGTGTGATAGTAATAAAACGTCTACATCTACACCTACAGACCGGTCTGAGCTATTATATATAAGATTTAAAAAATAACAAAAATTTAAGCAAATATCTTTGGGTTGTTTTTATAAAAGTTTTCGATACTTTTACAATCAGCAATTATAGTTAAATAGCTTTTAAAAAATTCCTTTTTGTTGGTGTTTGATAGATTGAGTTTAAATGAAATCATCGAATCGAATTCATTTCATTAAAAAACGGCTTTTTGACATTTTTTCGAAAATCAAAAATAATTTCTTAAAATTGAGTGTAGCCAATCTTGATATGAAATTTAAAAAATGGCTGTGTTGCATACATAAAATGATTATTTTTAACTAGACTCTCGCCTCATAAATCAGCTTAGGTTTTAGCGCTTTCCAATTCAAATAAATTGTTTACCCTGTCATCCCTAATCCATGTATGTACTATTCTTTAAAAGCACTGCCGGGAATGAATGTTTTTAAATTTAGCGCTAAAAAGTATTAAATCTCTCAGCGTTAAGTAACAATTTACAAAAAATATACTAAAGCCTCCGGATTAAGGGCTTAAACAGAATACTTTTGTTTTATCAAAATTAAAAAGGATATGCTCAAAAAATACGTTTGTTTGAATTATTTTCAAAGATCAAAACATCAAAACCTAGACGAAAGATTTTTTAATCATTTTAATTTTCGCCAATATGGGTATTATGACATTTGAAAAACAATATCGGTTTAACTTGGGATGGCGTGCACCCTCATTGGAGTCCTTAAGTTACACGGACATCAAAAAGTAGAAACTTCTTTTCACAAATTAATAAATAACCTCAATAATTTTTACTAACGCCTTGAATGACATTAGTGAAAAGCTATGTATATAGAACATATTCCAAATTTAACTTATCCATTAGAACAGGTTTCGCTTGAGTAGAAAGCTTTTTCTACTTTGATATATTTCAAATTTTGATTTATTTGATCATAAAGGATTTTTGTTAAGTAGTGAAAATTACTTTTGTTCTCTTATTAAAAATATTTGTTCAGTAAGTGCACTTTTAAATTTATTGGTGATGCAATTAGGCAGCCTCAGTAGTCTTGTGATAAAACCTCCAAAAATAATTGTATTTTATCTGTCGAAAAGCTCTTGAGCATTTTTGTGATCTCGAGTGATTCTCGAGTGATTGAATTTTTTTCAAATTATCTCGAGTGATTAAAAATATCTGTCACATTGAAAGTAATAAGCTTTAAGCGGAAATATTTTATTCATATTTTTAAACTACATGAGAAAAGTTAGGAAAGGAAATTTTGTATGAATGATCGTTTTTGGTTGATAAAAAACAGTGAAAATGACGATCTATTAATAAATACATAGGGGAAAACATAAGTATTGATTTTACGTATGGCATTGTTAGGGACTTTCATCACGTAGGTAATTGCTGCGATATCGAATGATACCAATAAATCGTAACTCACAGTTTTTAATCAATGTAACGATTTTTTGATCGCTCTATTTTGACGGAATATTTTTTGATGTTTTATAAGTTTTCTAAAGCTTTTATTTCGGAAAGTTATTATCTTTGTAGTATTTCCTCTTCTGCCAGCATTGGATAAGTAGATACTAGTGATCTTTTGCCAAGTTGATCCACCTCATTAGCGCATATCCTCTGTCACTTGTAAGTAATTCACTGCCTTGGCCTATTAGCCTTTCAAGGATCTCTGACGATGAACAGTGTGCACAAAGAATTACATTCTATGAAAGCGTCGGTACTGTATTTTGTCCACGATACCCTCAGCATTCGACACAAAAACAGATTTTATCTTAAGCAAGAAAACTTACAAAACTAATAAGATATAATATGTGAGCATAAATATCTGTAGCAGCGAAGAACAAATTTTATGTTTTGAACTCAATATGTTTTTGATATGCATGTGTATTAAAAAGTTCTTTTAATACAAAATCGAAAATGAATTTCCACAATTTTACAGCGAAATCTATCAATAAAACCAAAACTTTATTTAAATAATGTAACTTTTACATTTCTTTATCATTGAGTTACAATATACATGATCTAAATTTATTTTTTACCAACGACTGCTAGAATTCATTCCTCTGTTTAGAATACAATCGCCTAAAACATTGAGCAAAGTAGACAGGTTTAACATCAAGAAAATCCTACACACGTATTTTTCAATAAATTGTGAAATAAAATAATCCGTTCATTGTGAAAAATGAGAATGAAGTATAAAATTTTCTCCGTACGATATTTTTTATATGTTTAATAATCCGTGTTTTAAAAAATCGTCACTTGAAACATGAGTAACTTGAGTATATACATGTATTGATATACATAGACAATACACCTGTCATATTCTTTGACAGTTCCCAAATATGAGAATTCAGGAAAACTGTAACACGAAAACGAAACTTTTGCTTTGTTGGACAGTGTATAAAATCTCTTACAATATATTCATTAATTATTTCTCCGTGGTAAAGTTCCTATCAGCTCTCTGCCAATTCCAGCTAGCAAAGAGAGTTGTAGAAACGCTTCGCAAGCAAACAGTTTAGAGGCACGATTTAATTCAAACTTGCTAATTGGGATGCAGTTGAACTAAGCGTACCTATTTACAGTGACGTGGCATTTTAAAGCTTTGACGTTATTAATACGCTACTCCCCATTGAAAAGAATTAAATGGAAACTATCATATCAATGGTTTTCAGCATTATATATTTCCGTTATTGTTTTAATTAATCAATCAAACTTTATTTGACGAGCCTATGAAACAAATTAAACAAATAATCTAATATTATGAAAGATTATTTGATTGAAATGTCAATTTCCTACAAAATTTGGTATTTGATACCGTGTTTTTTTGTACGATTAATAGGACTATTAACATTTTATTTAATTAAATTTTTTGCATTTAAAATATCAAGAATTAATTAAATTGATTCAAAATATTGATAATTGAGCTGTTGGACTAGCCGTTAAAATAAACATAGTCTTTTCGATGCATTTGGTGGTAATAGAATCATTGTCACAGTGTGACATATACTGCCTCTCTTGTGAAGACTGTCAAGCATCGTATGTAGGACAGACAGGTAGAAATTATAATGAAATTAACGAACATATAACGAACATATAATGTCTCGAAAGTATTCATCTTTCAGAGTTTGAGAAGCATTTAATCGAAAATGATCATAATTTTAATAAAAATAATAACATAGACATACTCCATCGACTAAATAAAAAAGGTGTTAAGATGAATAGTTTAAAGTGTTTAAAATTTAATAAAACTATTTACATCGATTATTACATTTTAAATAGTACAGATGGCTTACCACTATTACATTTATTTCCATTGGAATTTTTACCTCCAAACAACTAGTGGTCAATTTAAGTGTTTAATTCTAATAGTATAATTTCTACCTAATTCTACTAAAATACTACTAAATTTACTAAAATCTACTAAAATTCCTAAAAATTCTAATAGTAAAATTAATTTCGTAATTGTCGGCGTCCGTGGCGCAGTTGGTAGCGTCACTGGCTACGGTTACCGATGTCTCGGGTTCAATTCCCGGTGCGGACGGTTTTCATAAATAGTCTGAGTCCTCCCTCCCACCCATCGAATCCTCACGGGGGGCGTAGCGATAGCGATTAGTTAACCACTAGTCCTGTCCTAGCCCTATCCTTCTATCCCTACTCTCTTCAAAAAAAAGAGAGGTTGAGCAACTGAGTAACAAGCAGTTCTCATAGAAAAAATTCTGTTAAGATACCTCCATTAGGAGACCATATGCTCCGCATTGGGAGCGGACATGAAAAAAAAATTGTTAATAGTAGTGTTATGGTAATTATTACTATCATGCATTGTTTGTGTCTTACCTACCCAGCATTTTAATTTAAAAATTAAAATCATGTTTCCTTAGAAATAAATAACCTTGCGATATAGTTAGTCAGAAGATGCTTCTTCAAGAAGCGAAACGCGTTACATTAGTAACACAGCCAGTGGAATAACGAAGTTATCAATTTTAATTTTATTTTGTACATAATCTGTTTTAATCTAATCTTCAATGTGCTGGATATGTAAATATAAATTTTGAATAATCGAGGCAGAGTTTTAAAAGCTCAAAATATTTTTAAACTATACGAATTTAGTCAAGATTTAAAATTCAACTGAGCAATCAATGAATCAGAAGTGTAATTTAGACCAATTCTAGAATTTCTTGTAAGTTTATTTTTCAGATTAAAAATTAGCGTATCACTGTCATTCCAACAAAGTTTAATAATTAACAAAATTAAATAACATACTGAAACGTAAGAATATTATCAGACGTGACGCTACTGGTGTAAGGTACGCTATGTAGAATAAATCACCTTATTAAATGGTTGCATAAATTGAAAATTAAAAAGTGAAGATTCTCGCCTTTAGACTGGAGATTGGAATTTAATTTGACTAACGACCTTCCTTTACTCATTCATTTATATATTGAACTGTGAAATTATCGCTCTAACCTTTAATATTGTTTAAGTAAAGCTGTTAGAATCAAAACGAATTAATTATATACTTGCCACATTTAAGTTTTAAATCACTTTTAAGATGTTAATTCTTGGCGGAACATAATCTTTTAAAAATAAAGCACAATTTGTCAACTTCCACGTGTTATCAGAATCGGTTTCACTCATCACTGGTATTATCAACTGATGTATTGATAATGCTCGGGATGATTGAAACCGGTCCTGATCATTATAAACACGTGGAAGTAGTACAAACAAATTTTGTTTTATAATTTTAGACATCGACTGAGGGTGTTTGATGGAATTTCAATATCAAATTTGAGTTATTGAGATTTTGTACACTTTCATGTATTTTGTCACTAACGACCCGGTTTTCGCCTTTCGGCATCTTCAGGCATTCGAGCGCACGAATGAACTCGAACTGACGAATGAACTCACTCAGTTCGAATTCATTCGTGCGCTCGAATGCCTGAAGATGCCGAAAGGCGAAACTCGGGTCGTTAGTGACAAAATACATGGAAGTGTACAAAATCTCAATAACTCAAATTTAAATTTTGTTTAATTTTTTAAAAAAATTTTAAATATCGCGGTTAAAAATCGACTAAAAATTAAATAAATATTTCTAATAAGAATATCAAATAATGGCTGATTTTAGTAAATCGTCCAGACTAGATGACGAGTTTAGAGCAGGAGAAGAAAAGCAACTAGTTCTGACGATGGTGCAACACTAAAATACCTGCAGTTATACTTTACGATTCTTATAGGACAGTACACTTCTACATTTGAAATTTATTAACCGCTTAATACGAGAGTACGGAATTAGCCTAACAATTTTTCAAACTCTATACAAGTTGAGTTATTTATATTTTTACAAAACTGATTAGCGGTATTTGACAAATTTCCTCTTTTATTACAGAATTTTTAAATGTAGACGGTCTAATTTTACTTACAATAACTGCATTATTTGTATTTTAAATTATGTGAGTAACATTAAAAGTGACAAAAAATATTGCAGTTTTAACTTGTATGTGAATGCCACAATGTTTTCTGATCGCAATACAACACATTTGACATCTTTACTGTTCCATAAACACTGACAGAAGTGTCATTAAACAACAGCCATGATGGGACTGTCGATACGCACCTTCATCGTCTTATTGGCAATATCATTCGATAGAATCAGGACAGCAGACGCTAGCCAAAGATCAGCATGTGGCGGAAGCTTGACAGCAAGGACTGGCATAATCAGCACCCCAGATTTTCCGTCAGCATTCGAGACTCCGATCCACTGTCAATGGTTAATATCGAAAAGTGATACCGACTCAAACGCTTCTATAGTGGTTTACCTCACTCAGGTGTTTGTGACAAGTGGTTTAAAATTCACCGAGTATTTGTACTATGACACCGCTTACAAGGCTGGTGCTAGAGTTGTTCATTCAGTGAGCGAGTCAAGTGCGACTCATGTGAAGTGGTTGCAAGTGGCTGGCCCTTACCTTCTGGTCGAGCTTACACTCGGGCGGCTGGAAGGGCATCACCTGAGGGCGCTTCCAGCCCTGCTGGATGTCTTCGGTTTCAATATCACATACGAGATTAGCAGCGCTGCGCCTCCTGTGAAAGGCGTACCAGTGCAACACCATAGAATGCAGATTTCTGGGACACTGTTATGCGAGCCATGATTATTCGTGAGTATTTATTCAATATTGTCAATATTCTTGAATGTGGCTTTGATCTGAAAAGACATTGTTTTTAATATTAAATTAAATTAAAAATTGATAACTTAGTTATTCCACTTCGTTTATCACTAACGTGGCGCGTTTCGCCTCTTTAAGAAGCATCTTCAGACTAACCTGTTACCGGTTTAATTTAATTAATATTAAAAATGAACTTCCACAAAGTTACCGCCGAATCCATAGAAGACATTGTTTTTATTTAAATAACCCACACACACTTCATTAATCAATATTCCAAAATATATTTTTTCAATTATTTGACGATGGACTTTTTTTCCGTGCCCGTTCCCAACATGGAGCATATGGTCTTCTGATGGAGGTATCTCAACAGAATTTTTCTATGAGAACTATTGGTTACTCAGTTGCCTAACCTCTCCTTTTTTCGAAGACAGTAGTGATAGAAGGATAAGACTAGGATAGGAAAAGTGATTAGCTAATCGCTCTCACTACACCCCGTGAGTATTAGATGGGTGGGTGAGGAGAGAGTTTAAGATATTACAAACACTCAGACTACGAACAGAAACCCATAAATCGATTGATCGATAGATCAATTTATGAAAACTGTCCGGGAATCGAACCAGAGATGTCCGTGGCCGTAGCCAACGACGCTACCAACTGCACCACGGACGCCGATATAGACTATAAACGACAAATATATTTTACTGGTAGGTACTGCCATCTTGTTTATAATACGTAATTTATTGACTCACAATTCAACACTCAGAAATACAAATCCGCATAAGTTTACAAACTAACGATTATTACAATATTTACAACATCTCGGTTTTATACTAACAATGAAAATGCTTTACAGACAGTCAGATATATAAATTAAGACAAATATATATCTATCATAATTTCTTGATATATTAGAGCTTGAAGTATTTATTTACTAGAACTGAAAATTAAAGTTCTATCTGATATTAATTCATCGTTACTAAATAAAAGGTTTACATTAAAAACATTAAAAATAACTGAACATTAATATTCCAAAATGTGTAAATAAGTTTGAAAAAATTTAATCTCTACTTATTAATTAAATAAAAAGGTTTTTAAAACGATTTTTGTATAAATTCCTTTATATCATTTATTTAAGAACAATATATGATCGACTACGCTCAGCTTATTAGATATTTTTTATAAGAGCATAAATTCATTTAAAAAAATGGTGAAGTGAGGTTAATTAACAAGCTGTACGATACACAAACGACATGAAGATGATAATCGTTTTTCGAAGAATACAATTGCATTATTAACATTGATTTTAGATTTAAAACATTAGAGAATTATCGTTTATCTATAATGTACATAAATAATTCAGTCATTATCCAATAATGAGTAACATATAGTTCAAAAACTGTTATTATGTATAAAGAATGAGATTATTAACCAATTTGAGAGATACCAATGGTCTTCAAATCACTTGAAAAAACACAAAAAAATTTACCAAGCCACTCGAGATCAAAATGATGAGACAAATTGAGGTATGACAAACACCACTACTTTGAAATTTATGAACATTTGAAATTGACCATATTATCATGACGTTTTGATCGTTAAACTTCAACCTTACCGATAGTATTTAGATCAATAAAATAGAAGCTAAAATGTTTAAAAAAGAACCGACAGCTTTTAAAATTTATCACGGTTTAAATACGAAATTTAGTCCCCTGTACTTAAATAAATATTTTCTATAACATATTACGTGATCCACAATTCCAGCTGTTCATTTTTTTATGATTGATTTTTGTTAGTTTTTAATTCATGAAACAAAATCGAAAATGTTAAATTTTAACATTAATAATTCGCGCAACGCTCGTTTTTTTATCGACCACCAACAGGAGGTCGAACATTTTCATTCATAATTTCACTTTTCCTGCCAAATATTAATCCAGATCTATCGCGAAACGTTAGAAAAATGTTAGCAAAAAATAAGAGAAATTGTTTTTATAAAGAATTGCCGCAGTATTTTTTATCAAAAAGACGGCGAAAAAACTTTATTCACCGATATGTAATAAATCCTATTTCTTTTATTGTCATTTTTCAAACGTTTATTGTTTTGACATGTAATTTTCAAAAATACTGAGATACTTCTCACGCCATTTACCTTATTATTTCAATTGTAAAGAGTTTGTTTCAATTTCACTCTATTTTTTATACGAGAAAAGAAGTTAAAAATTCAGTATTTGTTTATTATTATTAACGTGTTTGAAATGATTACCTAATTTAAAATAAATAAAAGAAACAAAAAATATCTGGTCCTTAAGGATTGCAATTACTTTCTTTATTGAAAATTGAACGGGAAAGTTATATCGTATTACGGAAACATAAAATAATTAAATAACTAACCAAGATCTCTTTTTAAAAATTTAATTATACTATATATTGTCATGCTTTGCATTATTATGTTTCTTATTGTTCTGTCTACTATCAGTAAATTATTTCTTGATATTCATTTTCATAGTGATGGCCGAACACTGGGCAACGAAAAGCCGACCATTGGATTTTGGGGGCCGACCACTGGGACAATTGGCATTTTTTTGTAAACTTCTATTATTTTATGCTTGGTACAATATTAACTATTTTATTTTTAGTTCGTTACATTACTTCATCCCTGTTTAATGGAATAACAACGAAAAAATATGTAATTCAATCCCTTTTGAAAGTACACCTGTCGCTTTACTGGCAGAGCACTGGCGAAACGACCCTATTTGATGTATGGGGTATGATAAAGAGAAGAATTTGGAATATTTTATGTAAGAAAAACCACAGTAAAATTCATATTTTGCGCAAAAAGATCGAAAGGTTTTTATACTTGATTTTGTAAGTGAAAACACAGTCATTTTTGTGAAAATACTGTGTTATCACTTATAATTATAAACATAGCACCTTTTACATTATCCCAAAAAATCACAATCCAGATATAATAAAGAAAAAGGTCTATTAAAACAGAAAGTTTTAGTCTGACAAATCGTTGCAGATAAAAATACTGTGTTTTATTTAGCAGGGCAGAATAATTGTCATTACATATCTAATTAATAAATAATTATTAACGGGAACTAATGAAACAAAAGCTATGAAACGTGCAAGTTCAACGATGTTTTTAAACTTCAAAACAGTACTGGTTCCGCTTAGTATTTTCAACTGACACAAATAACTGCTGTTCATACAATATAGTGAGACTTATTTACATACTATACTACGTAAATAGTATTTGCATGAATAAGAATGTTTTTACAAATAATATAGCTTGAAAATTTTGGAACCGCTTTAGGTAAATCTAGATATATTTTTAATAATATAATGAAAACATATATAATATTTGGCTTACGGACTAAGAAGTACGTTAATTTAAATGATTCGGTATCGTGATTATCGAATAGGTACCTACGATAAATATATTTTCCAGATTAACAGATAGCTTTGAAGAAAAATGGCTGTCAACTTGAGTAATATGAAATAACATAGAGTTATGTCGAATTTACTTATTAAAACTTGATATTAGTAAATACATCAGTTTACACTATTCATGCGCGGTTGATGAGTTTAATAATATTATTATATGCCTACTTGAGAAACTATCTAAAATACACATCTCGACAGAAAACATGAAGCTGTTACTATTAAGTTGCGCAATATAGCTTTTCTAAGGCCGACGAACTTCCCAAAGCCTTCGCCGGAGCTTTCCGCAAGTACAACCACCCCAGGGATTTCAGTAAAATCAGCGCTTTGTACCCGACACCGCAATAATATCTGAAAAGCTGCTTTTGAGGTATCAACTCTCTCCGTTTTAGATAACATTATTTCCCGGAGAACCCTACATAGTGACGAATTCAATTTACTATCACTCAATAAAACACCAACGATTTCCAAGAAGGACCAAAAATTTATGCTATTTCAGTAATGCTTAATAATTAATTATTAGTCAACTTTCCATTTAAAATAGGTCGAAATATGTACAAAATGGAAAAAACACCTTTTCTTGTTTTCATAATGCTGTCTTTCAATGACTTATGGCTATAACGCAATTCGCAACATTTTTCTGACTGTGAAATCACGGCTGCAGCTGCCACGATTACGATTTACGATTTCAATAATATATGTGGCTGCCTGTTAACCTGCCGCGTATTGGAGCCCGTGCTTGTTGCTGTTTCTCGCTTGGCTGCCTAGTGCGTTATCATATAGGCAGCCACAAATTATCTAAATCAGTGGTCCTCAACCTGATCCGTATATATTGTAGGCGATGGGTTAGTTTCCCGAATAATCATCTAGATTTTAAGAAGATATAGCACCTGAAGAAATCGAAAGGTTTAGTTGACACATTAACGAACTTAAACTTGATATTAAAAAAAAACGATTCCAAGATATTTTGAATACGAAGGTATATAGTTGAATGATAAATACTTTTACTGCAAATTTGGATGCGGTTGATGTAAAATACCATGAAAAAATACTAGAATTTAAATATAACGAAAGAGTAAAAATAATCTCAATAGTTTTGGAACCCAAAAACTATGGAAAAATAGAAAAATGTCTGCTATAAATCAAAAAATGTGGAAAATAGTAAAAGATATATTGATACCTTGTCCTACCACTTATCGAGTAGAATCAGGCTTCAGTGTGGTTAATATTATTATTACCAAGCAAAAAATCTTTTAAGTATCGAAGAGACTTTCGTATACTCCTAAAACAAATAAAACAGACATTAAATATTTAATTAGTCTCACAGTATCAGGCTCAACGTTCTCAATGACTATTAAATATAATTAAAATAACGGTAATAATACAATTCTTATTTTTCAATCCACACTTCTTTTAATATATACTTAATATACTCTTTCTACTTCTTTTCAAATCCTTCATCTTCTAGAAAAGATTGCATCCTTACACTGGATTGAATTACTACGATGTTGGTGAGCGGTAAAGAAATTTTATTATAAAAAATATGCAAAAATGGGCGGTAGGTATAAAAAGGTTGACGAACACTGATCTAAATCATTGTTGCTGCGCAACCGTGGTTTCCCAGCCATGGCTGCCTAGTGCGTTACTAGCCTAAGCGTGCAGACGCGCAGATAGTAAATCGGGAATGTTTGTATATTAAATTGAATGTAAAAAGATCTATAGAATGGACAGTATGTTTCATAATTTAGAACCGTCAAACTGTTCTCATTTTAATAACAATCAAATGTACCGATGACGCTAGTGCTATCGCAAGTATCCCTCGACTTCAATCACGAACCAGTGTGTGCAGAACATAAATATTTAAATAATAATTAGTGAGAGTAGACATACAATTGACGGAGACTTCAAAAGAGAAGTAAGGCTATGTTGATCACACTTAACTATTGGGTTTTTGACATATGCGGTGGTCTAAATCAAATCAAATCAAACGTATTTTTACAATAAAACGGATGATTTGTTGGAAATGAGAAGCAATTTTTTTATAAAAATTTGAAGGGTTGAAAACGGTGTCGTCTACAGGGTTAACGTTTGAATACTGTTCATATCTCAAATAAATAACTAACTCTATGAAAATTCTGCAAAACAGTACCATGTCATACATATTTTTTTATAACCAAAACCACAATAGCAATATTTTACAAAATCATCATCTTTAAGAAGATGGTTTGACATTGATAAAAATTTTATCGTTCTACAAAAATGGTTTAGGGTACTTAAATGAATATTTAATTCAGTAATTTTTGTCAAGTTAATACAATTCGTGAGAGCAAGAAACCCTTAAAACAGTTACGACCTCGACCCACGCACCACCCATGGATCCCACCACTTGTTCATAGAAGTATTCCTTTTCCACAGCCGTTACAGAGCTTGTCAAAGTCATTTTTATTTCGATGTATCCTGAAATAGAAGTTTTGTGGTTTTCTCCCTTTAAATTAAATACGATAAAGATTTGAACATTGATTCGATGCTTTTTTACTCCTTAGTGAAGCGTATCCTTGGCTTATGGGTTTTGTGCTCGTCGTGAATAATTAAAAAAATTACATACATGTTATTAGGACTTGCAAACTTTACAGCCACTCAAATATCTTCTCAGAGGTGGTTGAAATATCATTTTGTAACGTTAAAAAATTTGAAATGAAGAAAAATGTTTTTATTCTAGATTTCTTCGAGTCAAGGCTTAAAACATGAGTAGCTCAAAATATTATCCCTCTTTTAAAAGTCGTGTTTTGACTTATTTATATAAAACGAAATCTTTTTTAAGCTTCATCAATTGAGAAAATACGATGTACTGAAAACTTGTATAATATTTCCATAGCGATTTTTACCAGAAAGATGACGCTGTATTTTTGAATTAATGTAAATACAAATTTACATTGTAGACATGAAGAATAACTTTTTTATATGTTAGCATTTGAGAAAGCCCGGTCAAAGATGGGCTAATGCTTGGTTATCACCATCCAGGAAGTATAAGATCTCAATCAAAACACCACTCTAGCCCTTATTTATTGATGATGCTAAAATTGAGTCTACATTTACACTTAACACATGAATTAACATTTAAATTTGAATACAATTGACACAAACAAATGATTTTAAATTTAAATTAAATCCAATTTCAAAACAAACGAAAACAATTTATAATGACACCGATGCGGCCGAAGCCTGGGCCAGCTCAACCACCGATCGAGGCCTCTCAAAACAGACTGCCTACAGAATTAAAATTAAAACTTCAAAATTGCAGGCCCTCTCTCTTTTGTCAATAGCTACCACTTTTGTCAGGCAGACGAGGCTATTAACCAGTCGGATACCGGCCACTTTCTCTGTAACGATACTAAATCTGGTCAGGTCAGGTAACGTTATTAAGAAATGATTCTGAGCATTGCCGTTCTGGTTTATTCCAACCTTCCAAGAAATAAATAAATGTTCGCAAAAATATCAGGGCGTATCACATTTTATTGTAAAACCAATTATAACTCCCACACAACTTATTTTTTTAAATAAATGTGTTTCACATTTTACACTGTGGTTGCAGCGATGTGGTCAGTTATCCGTGTTCTATTAACAACCGTCGTCTTTTAAAGATTATAAAGGGTGGAAGCATTCACGCTCTGGAATCAAGATAAATATTAAGAGTTTCATATTTGTGATTTAGTAGAAAGTGAGCTTGGTAAATTCGTATAACTTGATCTGCATCAGGGATTGTCTGGCCAATCTACCAACGACATTGGCAAAGTTTTTCAAGCTTTGCATATATCATAGCTTTTATTATTATATAGCGATATTCCAAAATTATGTAGATGGAAGAAGCCAAAAAATGTTTTCAGTCCACGCAGGCAAGGTGCAATCTTCACATTGACATTCAGTCTTGTTTTTACTGTGCACTTTAGAAATTTTGATTGTTTTTATATACCGTTGTTGCACAAAGGTAAATATCCGACTTTCAAAGATCTCTAAACCATCAATAGAATTGAATTTGACATGTATCGTGAAACGTGTCTGGCATTGGGACTACTCGAGAATGACAACCAATCGAACGCAAATTAAGTGGAGAGGCACATTTACATTCACCAAGAAAAATTCGGACACTCTTTGCAGTAACCCTCTCATTTTGTGAAACTTCCAACGCAAAAGCGCTTTAGGAGAACAATATGTACGACATCTCTGAAGATATATTAAAACGAAAGGCAACTACAACGAGTCATCCATCAAGCTCGAAAACATGATCGGAAATTCTTTATTGGAGACTTTTATTATTGTATAACTCTGATTCAATCTTTAATTTTGTGGCTGTGATCGTTTTTTAGCTATCTTTCGAACCGGTGGAGTAATATTCATATTTTATTATTACTATTTTCTAGTTCTAGCATTGTTTTATATTATTTATTATATTCTGTGGGTGTTACAAGAAATAAAATCCAAGATGATATTTTCTGCTTTCAAGCACGACTAGCTGCCATTAGCCAGCCTACGTCTATATGACTTAGCATTACATAAGCGTCTACTATCTTGAGCTAAGCCGGATAAAGAAAATCTAGTATATTATAAAAACGAAAGTATAAAAATTGTTAGAAACGCGTAAAAATGATAAATTTCCAACATCATGTACAGAAACAATCATTTAATCAAGTAGAATTGACGGCCACAGCCACTTAATTTAAATTGGTTTATTGTTTTTTTGGAAAACACATGAAAAACAGAATATTTCATGCAATTTTTTTTAAATCAAGCAACGCTTTTAGTGGTATTGACGTTCGAAAACCCCTGTAATGTTGTGTGATAAAAACTTAAACTGTTGGGAAAGTTAAATGCCTACCATTATTGTATTACGAGACCCCCTCACTCCAGTGGCTGTTAAACGATGTTGCGTGTTTTTTCATGACCCTCCATAAATAAGTTTTTTTAATGGTGCTTAAAATAAGTTGTTACTCAAGGCTCCCAAATAATCCTTCAGCCAATTAACCTGGCCTAAGTCTTATCTTTATCATTACATAATTTCCGTTGTAATTATTTTTTTCCTTGTGAATTTAACTTGAGTTAAGACTACGTTCACACACTTTGTTTTTTTTTGTAAATAGATTTAACGAATATAAATATATAACAAATTCCGAACGAGCAGAAATTAATGTTTGCTGCGATCCGTCTTCACACGGGTCTAATAGGCCACGCTAACTTGATTGCAACCAACAATAACTTCACGGCATTTGAAAATTTTACTAATTTATTTAGGGATCGCCATAACCTTGGTTCCTCACTATAGTCAATAAACTCGTCTAAAACAACGGGCTCTCAGTATACGGATTATTCACAGGTACTGAATATCGTCTTGATTTAAGTAGCTGAAGTAGCCAAACTTTTCTTAGCACATTAGTACGGTGCTTCCCAATCTGTGGATCGCAGCCCTCTGGAATCAAAATATTTCATTCATGTCTGCATGTTTTTCCATCTACATTATTTGTTATATGAAAACGCATTATTCGTGTTTTATTAAAATTTTGTCTTTGAGGCGATTGTATTTAAAAGGGTAATAAATAATTGCACTTTGTGTTAGGTAGTATTCACTTGGTACACTTGAACTTTCATTTCATTAGTTTTTTAACAAATTACCACAGACTAATTTTGATAGCTTGACTTTTTGAACGTATTATTTTAATGTTGTATGTTATGGACATTGAAATAAATTATATTAACATATTGCATGTCCACTTAGAACTCTTCTTCTTCATAAATACCACTTCTATAATATACTAGTGAATAAATTCTAATGCGTGGAGCAAAGAAAATACAGAGTAATATAGAGTTGTGACAAGTAAACTAGTCTATGGTGGAAAATCGTATCTTGCAAGTACTAAAGAATAAGTGACATTTCATTACAGCGTTGTGAAACTATCGATTTCAAAGTGTGAGTATTTATATTGAGTGAAAACTATTTTGTCTACGTGATAATATTAATTCGTAAGTGCAATGTATTTCTTCAATGTTTAAATATATATTATTATGTGGCATCACTTTATTTTTAGTGAAATAATTTGTTTTTTGTGGAATGTATTTGTCATTAGTGAAAACTATCTTTACGAAAGTGAATATGATCTAAACAAAAGTGCATTTAATTTTAAGCATATTTAAAATACATGTTATATAATGTGAAATATAGCTTTTGATTTTTGGGGTAGAGGGCCGCAGTTTATATCTTACAAATGAAGATGTTTAGGAAGCCCATGCAGCTTTGTTCAGGCCATGAATGTGAGGGTTAGACTTCTTTTTTCTGTCGATAGCCGAAGTTATGCAAAAATAAAACTACCAATAGTACTATAATTATGTACTCATCGTGCAAACCTAATCAATTATAAAATATTCTATTTTATTAACTATATCAGCTTCTTGAATAAAATATATGGAAACCTAATAAAACTTATCTCAACATAAGTTTTTATACAAGAAAATTGTTATTTCAAAGGTCAACTTCTATTTTTTTTTTTTGAGAAAGTAATTATTCGACTAGCACAGAACTAATGGTTAGATAATCACTCTCGTTTTGCCCCATATTCAATATTGAATGGATGTAAGGAAATTTATACACTATAGATATCCGTACTTCTAAATACAAATGCATAAATCGACTGAAAAACAATTTATGAAACTGCGACATGAAAAAATGTAGTCAAGCCGTTTTTCTGAATTAAAGCACTTGATAATATGGATTCAAATTTACTCATTATTACAAAGCATCAAATTCTGCGACAGTA
This sequence comes from Himalopsyche phryganea, assembly GCA_022494535.1. Classification (NCBI taxonomy): domain Eukaryota; kingdom Metazoa; phylum Arthropoda; class Insecta; order Trichoptera; family Rhyacophilidae; genus Himalopsyche; species Himalopsyche phryganea. Next base: position 935,935 of record JAGVSL010000141.1, on the reverse strand, counting down.
CCATTTATTAATGAGAAATATTGTTTATTATTTTTATATAGTTGTTTAATTAATAAAAGTTGATTAAGCCATTACTTATAGTATTATATTTATATTTCACTAATCGTCACGCATGGAACCAAATGTGGACAAAACTATTTGACCGAATAAATCGAATACTGTTTTAATAGTAATAATATTTACATTTATTTTTACTTTTATCGAGAAAATATGCTTTCTGATAATTGAAATTATGTAAGACAGTACACGCTTAAAAGAATGCGATCTAGTTTTTCGGACTTCCTGAAATATTTAATTCGGAAAAAAAACCTTGCCGAATCGCTTCCGTCCATGTTTTTTTTTCTTCGTATTTTTCTTTGCCGCTTTCTATTTTTGCGAGCCTTGAAACTTTTGTAATGGTCACATTGTTCTCGGAACTTGTGCTGTTTTAAAAATGACCTTCGTTAATTTTTTTAAATGAAAATTTACCGCCCCGATCCTATATAATATTCGCTTGTAATCTTATTATGGATAAAGTTTTTTTTGGAAACGGAATTCTTAAATATTCCTTAACTTTAAACTTCCTTGTATCACAAAATAATACGTAGTTTTTTTTACATACTGTTTATTTTGCGGCCATAAATTTGGTGTGATTTTTATATTAACATATCCATAGACCATAATGGTTATGCATCAATCGTTTATCCTCATTTGTATAGGAAGAATGAGGATGGAAGGTTACAGCTGCGAATGTTTGATCGTCAATCTCTCTTTCACATCACAAACATACGCCTTTGGAAAAATATTATAAATATTGAGCAAAATTAATGAATATAGCAGCTTTAGAGCAGAAAACACTCGACATATGTAGTTGATTTTTTTGCATGATTTGTAATTTTCTCACATTACTTTTTGTTAATGATTTAGACAAAAATGTATAGCGGTATGTTTTTTATAATATAACTATGTCCGTTCTAATTATAGAGTGCATGTTCTGCATGGCCATATTAATTAATTATATAATGCAATTTTTTCAGCTCCAATCCGTAGAATGGATAAAAAAATACATTTCTCACGTAAGCGCACACGCAGGAAATTAAATTTGATATGAATTATCCAAAAATATAATAATTTCCAAACAGATTTTTTATTGCGATTCTATAGCATATTTTTTAGTTTAAATATTTTAATGTTTTCATTAATGTATCAAATTATAAAATGCAACGATATTGTCCAAGGATGGATTAAATTTGAATACTTTCAATGACTTTTAGAACGATTATAATTTTATATTATTTACCAGTCAATGTCTAAGCTTTAAGTTTCTGGAAAGCACAGCCAATATTAAAAATACTATAGGAAATATTAATATCTTATCATCATGTTGATTTGCACATATTACTATCCACTATACGGCCTTGCCAATTTAATAATATACTGAAATATAAAATGAAAAGCTACCAACTTTGGTTTATTTAGGGAAAATATGTTGGTAGCAGGGCCTGTAGCCGATTGGTAAAACGCTGTTTTGTTTAAATTCCACTCCGTTGCACGTCAATAGGTCAAATCATCGAAAGGAAATTTATAAAAATTGATTTTTTATGAAGGGACGAGTGTGTAAAGTCATGGATGTTTGTGATATTTTCAAACGTTGCCACTCACGTTTTATCTGATCCCGAGTTGTGCAGTAGAGAGAGCAGTAAGAAAACTACTAATCCTTTCCGAACAGCAGTCTTCTAGCAGTTCCTTCAATGAAATGAGAGGTGGACAGACCGACTGAAACCTAATTTTTATCAAACGCTTTGTGTTGAAATATTCTACTAGCCCTCTTATATTGTTTTATAAAAATCATAAACATCTATTATACTTATTTTTTTGCATAAGCTTTATTCATGAAACCTTCTACACTTATTAATTAAATAATTATTACTTATAATCAATCCACTTAAATCAACGATGCTTGTCACAATATGTATTTGGCCATTTCGTTGTTTGAATCATTATTCTGACTAAAATTGTAACGACGATTTACTGGTGAGTTTTCTTTTGTGACTATTTTAAACGTCAATTAACACTTAAATATTCGAAGGATTCAAAAATACTCGTATCGCCACATAATTATATTCTTGGCTGCCCAGCGGCGAGAAAATTTGTTGTCTATTATCGTTGAGAGTGCTTATGCAGTGAGTAAGTGTCCCCTGTGTGAAATGCGCGGACAGCGGAACTGCAAATAAATGGGTTAAATTTATTTCCCCATTCACGGGATGTTAAAGGGGATGTCATTAAAAACTTTAAAATGTCTTTTGAAATCGGTCACGAGAAATATTTGAAACTGTCAACAGAGAGACACATCGCAGTTATTGCATTTATTTCAGCATTTTTATTCGGCGGAATTATGTTTGAACACATTTAAAATACAGGGCTTCTGAATTTGCAAGCGTACTTTTATGATTTAAAAAAATTAAGCACAATTTGTTTACACTACTTACAAATGTTTATAATGATCAGGACCGGTTTCGCTCATCACGAGCATTATCAATTGACTGGTACTTTTATGACACTTTCTCCCATTTGTTTTTTTTGCATAATGTTTTATTTTAAATACTTAGATATTTCAATTAAATATTTACACATAGTACTCTTATGTGCATATTTTTCTATACAATAATTCTGGATTAAAAATGCAAAAATATATTTTATTGAATATATTACATATTCACACTTTTTTGAACCATTCATGATCCCACTGTAGATAATACGGACACCTAATGGTAGATCTCAAAAGAAATCGTGTTCACGAGAGCCGTTTGTTATGAAGTCGCTGTTTTTACAGGGAGGGTAAGGATAGAATGATTGGGATATGAAGTTATTAGCTAATCAATTTTCTTAAGTGTTTAAAATCAGATAGGTGGGTGGAAGAGAGTGTTAACATCACAAACAGCCCCATGCTTTTGAACATAACTCAATAAATTAGTTGGAAAATTATTCAAGACAATTTCTAACAATAAAAAAACGAGTTTCATTATATTTTTTTAAACACATGCAAATATCAGTTGAAAATACTTATTTATTAGTTAAGAAAAATCTTCCCTCGTCTATGTTTTCGAAAAGAATTTATTTTCTCTAAAAAGCTGTAGGCTCATTCATGCGAGCAAACTACAACCATAAACTATATTAATTTATTTCATTAGTAAAAAATAAATCTTAAATTCCAGTCGGTATTTCTATGTTCACAATAGTATAATATAACTTATTAATTGGTCAATTGTTAACATTCAAATTACAAAGATATATGTTTTTTAATTCGTTCTTTTTATTTCGAAAGGTTAAAATTTTAAAAGCGCTTGGTAAAATAACGTTTTAGTCTCAAAGATAAATAAACGTTGCGAGCCCGGCGAAAGCTTCCAAATTCAATTTTCAATTCAATAAAGCTTTGATCTTTGGACAAGCAAAACGCTTTTTTTAATCTCGCCCTAAGTTAATTTTAATTAATATTTACAGAAACCAGTTTTATCACTTTGCAATTTGCAACTTCAATTTGTTAAGCTACTAAAACCACTTTAGGTAAGCTTTTAATTAGTAAGCTACCATTTTAACTACTCCAAAGGGTAATGTCAACATTTTGACGAGCACGCTTATAAAATAGGATTTTATTATATTTAAAGCTGTCATGGTTTTATAAATCACATGACAAATGACGAAGTACGTCGAGGCGTAGGATAATTTTCTTTCACTTGAAACAAAGCATTCAGCATACTGACCTGATCACCTATGAGTAAATAAGTTCTAAGCCGGTGATGTTGGAATTTCTGACTTTGTTTTTTTTAATTAATGGGCATAATTTTATAACTACAATAGTGCTTATTTAAGAAAGGATGGTTACCTCTACGATCTGCCATACATGGCCACAATGAAGTTCACACCGTAGTACATAATAATAAAAAATACTTCTAACATGAACACGAATGAAACTTACAATAGACAAGTGTGCATATTATTTCGGGTCAATCATGTTACTTACTTCATACAGTTCACAAAACAAGGCCAAGGTTTATACTGTGTGCATTATATAACATTTTATTTTATATCCACCGCGAGCGCTTAGGTTATGAGAAAATTTCATACCTACATGTGATATGTGATAATAATAAAACGTCTACAGAGCTGTCTGGGCTATTATATATAAGATACTAAATTGTTGTTGGATATATTACTGAGAATTTTATGAAAGCAAACATTTACTGAAGAAAATATTTGACAGTAAATTGCTAAATCAGAATCCTTCCCTCTGTATAAGGCAAATACTAAGAAATTTATGTTTAACGTAGAGCAGAAAAGGGTAAAAACTTCATCAAAATACAATATGAAAAGAGTAATCTAAGTTATTATTCATAAAAATCCATTATTAACACCAAGCGGCGGTTATTCAGTTTCAATCGATGTAACAAAGTCGAAAAAAGGTCTACGTTGCGTAGTTTTGTTGAAAAAGGCTTAGGGATTACGTCCTAACATCATATTTACACTTCTCGAAATAATTTCTAGTAAATCTGCCGAAAGCCTTTCGCTTACATCCACGCCTATTTACGGAACAACATTTTCCCGAAATCTGAAACGAAAAACTTTGCGGCTGAAATTGCAAAAAAAGTATACCTCCCTAAAGCTACCCTTAGAGGCGTCCGAGCATTATTATCGTGCCAGATTATTTATTCTCATTAGTAACTAAGCATGCTTTGATAATGCTGAAGAAATATTTGTGATTTTTTTACGAAAATACTTATCGACAGATTTACTTATGTATTAAAAAATGAGAACAGAGAAGTTTTTTAAGGATCCACAATACCGCACAGATGGCGTGCGCATAATTTCGAGATACAGGATCGAAATTCCCAAATGTTGAAATATGACATTTGAGACGAATGCGATATGTTTGTTATCGCTGATAACAATTTACGGAATATGCCAATTTAACCTTACCTAACTCAATCCATAGACAAAATTAAAAACTCATATCTTATAGAAGTTGAAAAATCACAGGAAATACAGATATTTTCGCATGGGACTTCAATGAACGATTTCAAAAATGATTACGATTGCACGGAACAGTTTTGAAAGTTTTCTTCTGCACACAATTGAGAAAAAGTAGACGATAAAACATGACAGCCTTTGTATACGGTGTCGAAACCTCTATGTGAAAGGCACGGGTCATCAAAATATTGCAAGGTTTAAAGATATAAATGTCGTATGATGAGGATGTATTTGATCGAGAATTTTTAAGATGAGTGAACAAGTCTTATAAGGATCACAAAACGTAGAAAATCTGCACGCTTCTGCCACTGTAAAGCAATGAGAAACAATAGTTAATCCAAATTAAAGAAAAATATTGGGCAACGGATGGGTTGGCAGAAAGAGATCGTATTATATTGATTATATATCCTGGGTAATTCTCTGTAAATCCAAGATAAAAATCTACACATTAAAAAATAAATCAATTATGGGTATACTTATTCTATTAAATAATAATCTCGTGGAGCGCATGTAATGCGTGATTAACAAAGTAGTTTGTGGCGTGAAATACACTCTCGTTTTAGTCTGACACCTTGATATGGGTATACTATTTGGAATGGAATATAACGATGTCTAACTTGTCTATCACAATCAGAGACAACAAGAAATAGGTACACTCATTATTCTCAATTAGATTGTTCCTTTTTTACTAAAATTGCCTATGGAAATATAAACCTAAATTGAAATCCTATTCCTTTTGATATATAACTACGTTATAGATAGTCTTTAGTAAAATACTGATAATAGACTTCAATATATGATAAGTCACATATGATCCAATTTTTAATTTTAAAATTCTAAGCAATAACCTCCACACGATTTCTTTTCACTCTAAAAACACATTTTTCTCAAAACGCAACTTTTGCTTTTGGGGTGACGATTTGTATTATATATATTATTAGATATACGGATTGGAATTGTGTAAATTAATAGCGATCAAAGTGCTAGTGCAATGTTAAAAGTCACATTGTAAAATTGAATCGGAGAATTGTGCTACATTTAAAAATTATGTTTATAAAGAAATAAAGAAAGAACCGTTACCAAATCATTTCTGACCACACGTCGTGATAATTTTAGGTAATGTCTGCAGACCTGTATCTGACAAAATTCAACCATATAAGTAACAAACTATTGTCATAGTATTTAGTTTAGTTTTCGGCAAACCAATAAATCAATCAATTCAACTTCATTTTTTTTCCAATATAAAAAAAGATAAAATAAGCTTTATTCTGTAAGTGTACTTATGCAAATACTGATAACAGTGTTTTAAATAATTAATACTAAGACATTAATAAATTTACACAAATTATTATAAAATAGTCTTTTGTATTACTGGTTTTTTTTCTCAAATGGAACACTATGATACAACTTTTAAATATGTATCTCTATTGTGAGTTTCATAATGACCATTGGCAGTATTTTTCAGTACTTAAAATATAACAAATGTGGCGAATACGGTTGCTGCGGTTGGCCAGCCCTTCTATAAAGGATCCAAGAGAATTTATTATCTCTTTATTCGCACTATCCTTAATTTTGCTAAATAGAATAAAGAAACAAGTTTATCGTTTGCTTAGCTACTACAAAAATCTTTGAAATTTTCCGGCAGAATATATTATCTCTGGAGAATTTCACATTAGTTGTCTTGTGAATGCCTACAGGTAATTAGATAGATACGTCTCACCGAAGCGAGGGTTAAGAATGTACTTAAAACGTATTTTAGTATTCCGGTCACAATAAGTCCTGCGGGAATTCTCGGGACACGTGGCGGATAACAGGGAAACCACTATTTGAAAAATTGCTATTGTCTGTGCCGTATTTTCGTCAAAAGATTATGCTACCGTCATACTTTGTTCCTTATATTATTAACTGATGTCAAGGTTCATAATATTATATGATAATGCTATGGAAGCATAAAGAACGAGAGTGATTGATATGGCTATGGGAGCTTTCAGCCATTTTATCAGTTTTTATGCTTGAATGTAAGAAGAAAAGAAAATTTCCGTTTACTTGAGCTATAAAAAATTTAACGTTTCAAAATCAGTATATACAGACTTATAATGCTATTTAGTTTTACACTTTTCTCATCTTATTTTAATACCGTTTAAAATCGCTTATTTTTGTGAATACATACCATGTATTCGATGGATTCAACGATAATTTTGGGGAAATTCACTTTTAATATAAAATTAAAATTGATAACTTAGTTATTCCACTGGCTGTGGTACAAAATGCGACACGTGCGTGACTTCTTCAACTTCAATTTTCATCTCATATATACCAATATCGTTCGACAAAGAGCAATTTGTCGTAGTCCACCAATTATTTTTTTTATCAGTTGGTTACAACACACTGCTGTTTTTAGCGATATGTTACATCTATTAGGGTAGTGTCCGCCAAAACATTCCGCCTTGAGAATATCAAAGAAGTGAAGAAATAAATCTTCTTTACTTTCGATATAATCACTGTTTATTTGATACATTTTTAAATTTAATGACGATTATTAACTTTTCTATTCTACCTTAAATTTATAATACTAACGTCGCTTTAACCATACAATCACAGCCGGATAACCTCTTTTCACTGGATATTATGATGTTGTGCGCTGCAGTTGTGTTGAATAGAACTAAGGTACATATTAAATTGTGTTTAACTACTTTATTTTATTAATATTATTTTAACGATTTTATTTACGTTTTTTCAGTTTATTGATAAACACTGAAAAAATCACAACTTGACAAGTTAGAATTTATTGTAGTTACCTTCCTTTCTTCCTGCATAAAAAGCAGTTTTTTAAAAATGATTTAAATAATATATCATTTTAATATTTTAGATCATAAACCAAAAAATGACATTTCAAATTATTTAATATTACAGGTGCAATGTATAAATTTGTTTATATTGAAACATCACACTAATAAATTAATCCATTTCTTTGTCTTCTGAAAATCGAAGTATGCGGATTAATTGAAATTAATATCTAACTTAAATAAATGATATCTGCATACTTAGCTGCACGATTATAGCTTCCAAAGACTTCTGCAATACCACTAGACCTGACGTAAAGGGTCATACAAGGATCGTTTTTTTTCCGCGGACGTGTCATCTTTTTGATTACTATGAATCTTGCATATGGATTTGAAGTTATATTGAGAAAGTATCTATACCAGAAATTGAACGTTTGCGAATACAATATTAAATACATACACTTTATCATACATACTTTAGAAGTAATAAGACAGTACAAGAATAAAGTAAAAAATTACAGTAGTAAAGTACAAAGGGGATGCACAGATTCCGCAGAATACCGTTTAAAAATTAAAATAAATTATATAACCGAGGATGTCTCAAAATAAAGCATTACTTCTTATAATGACTTGGATATGGCAACCCTAGCCAATAGGTGACGCGCCAAATATCCGCGTTGAAACCGTCAATAACTCATGCAATAACCAAGTTCACGTTGGTGACCTTTGAATTGTATATTTTACGTATAAATATACTTTTCAATCATATCCGATCCCGATTTGGAGCGTATGAACATCTAATAGAGCATCTGAGCGGAATTTGTTTTCCGAAAACTGGTTGTTATCCAGTCGCTCAGCCTTGAGTGGCTAATTATAAGGAAAAGTAATGAACTATTAGTTTTTCGCTCTTACTATGCCCCGTTGTTAGAATCGGACGGGGGATGGTTGGAAGATTAATTTAAAGATCACATGCATTCATGTTTTTGAATTTCTTCTTCTTAGTCGTATTTCTCTCGTGTGAGGGTCGTGACCTCCAGCTCAATTTCCTTTGACGATTCTTCGCCACTCGCTCCTTCACTTCGATGCTCTGAGAGCCATAGGTAAGGAGAGACCTGTGGCGCTTTTCACTTGGTCGCTCCAGCGAGTTGGGGCCCTTTCGCTTCCCTTTCTACCGTCGAGCTTTTCAATGATGTCGAGCCTGTCGAGATTGTCAGCAGGCTTGCAGGTGATTGTGCCAAAAAAAGAGGCAGAGAGTATATTCTGTAATGTAGCTCTTTCAGGATACAGGCGTTTGTCCGCTTGGCCGTCCATAGTATACGGAGCATTGTTTTTCAGCACCACATTTCAATGCGTCTTCCCCTCTAGATTTTGTTTTTGTCGAGTCCATGTCTTCACTCCATAAAGTCATATGGTGTGGACAAGCGATCGTACTAGGTGCATTTTGGTATGCCTGGTTATTTCCTTGCTTTTCCATATTCTTTCCAGCCTAGACATGAACACGAATTCAAAAATCGATTGAAATATCAATTTATTACACATACTGTACGGGTATTCGAATTCGTAGAGCCCGAACGGAGTGAGACGAACATCCGAGAGTGTTGACTACTCGACTACAAGAACACCATGATCTAAATAAGAGTGTAATCGTTCTTAATTTTACTTGTATTTCAATAGTTGGTATATTGTTTTGAGATTTGAATGTTTCAAAATATTGTAATTTCACTCCGTTGTCTAAGCTAAATACAATTTTATCTAAAATTTTGATTAATGAATTCAAAAATATAATTAAGACAAAACCAAAAATTACCGTCACATTCTTGTAAAAAGTTTCTCTTTCTCGAAAAACGGTTCATAAAAAAATTGTTTTTCAAAATGTAATATAATCCATCTTCTTTTAACGCCACGGAACAAACTCACTGTTATAAACTGGTTAATACGAATTTCCATCTCGTTATTTTCTTTTTTTTAGTTTACGGCGTACCTAAATTTAGATAATCTTAACAAATAAACCAATATTTTAAATACGTTGTTACATTAAACTTCAAAATACTTTTCCGTTAGCACTATTAGCCAATTCTTTGCTGACAGTTGTTTAGTAAAACAAGAGAAAATTCGAAACCATTTTGTATCAAAACTTTAAACGTCAAAAGAACGTCGGAATGTTATTTGAATTTTAAATGTCTAGTGCTGCCAGTGGCATAATATTTATTACCCACCTTTTTGTGTTTATAATTCGGTAGTTGGTAGGTATAATATGGAAATAATAAACTATTTGTTTTCCCTTTTTGTGATTTCCGAATTCGTATTTATTTGCAAACTAATTTGATATTTGACATATCTTTTGATATAATAAATGAGAGTAGATTTTAAATATTCGATGTAATATTTTGTCATCTATTTTTTTCGTTAAATGTAATTATGTTAATTTGTATGTAAATGTATAGAGTATCTTCCCCATATCACACCAAAGAATATTGTGTATAACTCACACAAAAGTGCTAATGCGTTATATTTATATACAAATATATATAACGACTGTAGAAAGGCAAAAGGACTAATCCCTCCATCTTTTCAAAATATTTTTTTTCGATAATCAAAAGGTATAAAGTTTAATACACTTTTTTTTTTGGGCTATAAGCAATGTTTTTGTGTGTGGGTTACGTCCTTTTTCCTTTCCACAGTCGATATCATATCCCATCATTCTTGAAGATGCTATTAGGTCAATTACAATCAATCTACGGTTATAAATACAAACTTTACTTTGAAATATTCCATTAATGTGTAATATTCTTTTATTAGTTTTTTTATTAGAGTGTACTTGGTTCCAGCTTTAATTGCCTTCGTATCTCTCGTATCTCTCTCTCTCTCTCTCACTCACACACACACACACAAACCAACTAAAGCTGGAAATGCGATAGTGTTTTATATGATTTTGGATTTATACTTTAGGTGTTTTTTGATATTTTTTAAAGAGAATCTGTCACATATCATGTATTTTAAAAATTAGAATAATCCTTTTATAATCATATCAGAGAATGAACGTCAAAAAAAAAGTTATTTTTTAACTATTTATATTTATTCAAGTAAACAGTCATCTAATATAATAATATATATTTCTATATATATAAGTAATATATATTTCTTTCAACACTACATAGATACTTAGTTCGCTCAAAATGCAAGAAATTTACATAATACGACATAATTTACTGCCTTGCTCCTACGGTTCGTTTGACTCGTCTCCATTCTGACTGGGTGGGTCCTTTATTCATAATTACTTTTAATTCTACATAAGCCAGGGTAGGCGACCTATCATAACTGAATTATTTAGAATTATGGGCTATGACACTGTTCCTCTCAAAGCTCTACCTTTATAAAATACTTTGAATGAGTTTTTTAATTATCTTTCTATATAAATGTATTACGGTGACCATACATTTTGTAATTATGATACAGTAAAATAGTTTTTTTCTATTTTGTGGTTGCAATGCCAACAAAACCACAAAAAAACAAGTGCTTTTATTTCTCTTAATATTTTCATTTGTTTCGAATAAAAGACTAAAATTCAAGGTTACCCAGTTATAAATAGGTAATTAACACACACATTTTCATAACAAAATCATTTATTACCATAATATGATCAAGAACAAACATTTTTTCAATTTAAGGGCTTCTAATTTGCAACAGAAAAAAATAATACTTATATCGTAGTTCTTTTTTTCTTTTTTTCTAATAAAATGTTGTCACCTTATGTGTGGAAAAATCTCTTTCTGGTAGATTTGGTCGTCAAAGTTTATTAGTTAATTTATCATACACTTTCAAATATGGTTACTTTTTAAATATCGTCGTTGTCAATATGTCGTATGTCAAAAATAACTCAAAATTGTATTATACCGTTATAGTAGTACTAGGGTCATTTCGCCAGTGGTCGGCCAGTTAAGCGACAGGTGTACTTTCAAAAGGGATTTTGAGTGAATGAATGATAAATACATATTTTTTTCGCTGTTAAACAGGGATTAAGTAATGTAACCAACTAAATATAAAATAGTTAATATTGCACCAAGCATAAAATAATAGAATGGTCAGCCCCCAAAATCCAATGGTTGGCCTTTCGTTGCCCAGTGTTCGGTCATCACTATGAAACTTCATAAATATCTTGAACAAATTTACTAAGAGTAGACAGAACAATAAAAAACATAATGATGCAAAGCATGACAATATATAGTATATTTTGTTAGCGATCTCCATACAACATGAATTAGTCGAATCTTGCGAAGTAAAAATGTGTTTTTTTTCAATCGCGTATTGCATCATATAGGTCAGTATAGTGCAGATATACATTGGCAAGTGGCAAGACTACCTACACGAATTCAAAAAAATATCTGTTTTTTTTAATGTATCCACTATTATTTAAGTTTTAAGCTCAAAAGGCCAACCACTGGCAACGGCTGACTTTAGAAGCACTCGCCCTATTACGTAATATCTCCTTCTGGATCAAAGAATTGGCTGACGGAAAGTTCACCGAGTGCAATTCACCGACGGAATGTTAAAGGATAATTCACCGAATCTACAATTCTGATTTCTAATTAGAATAGAAAATAGTATACAGTGTCTATAAAATCATTGGTGGTATTTTACTCACAGATTTCTCACTTAAAAATCAAATAGAATAGTATGTAAGTGGTCAACAAGGTAACTTTGCAAGTAAAAAATATAGAAACTGCAGTGAAAGACTGGTATATTAATTATTTATTGTATATACAACATCATAAGTGTACATGTACCTGTATTATATGATACTTAATTAATTAATGTGAATAACAAAGTTTCTTGGTTTTTGATAATTGGCACTTGTAGAGACTTGGTGAATTATCCCTTCGACGAATTGCTTACTGGTAAACTTTCCGTCGGTGAATTGCTGTCGGTGAAATTTCTTAGAACCAAAGCATTACACGTAAGCAAATAGTGTAAACACGTCAACCTGACATCAAGAACATCTTAATAGTGGATAATAGTGGCTAAGTTTTCCTCGTTTCCTGAACACTTGGTGTTTCTTGACGTAGGCCTTTTACAGTATCAACAGCGATATACGAAATTAGGTGTTTCTATGAGTGATACGTGTTTCGTTTCTATCAGAGACATCGTAGGCAAAATATTTTGGAAAAAAGGTCTATGTATGAAAAGAACTGATTGCAACCTCTTGACCTTTCAGGGTGTATTTATATATGTTATTTTAGCGATGACCATGCGTGGTTAAATTTATTATCACTCGCATCCTTTTCCAAATACTATTTACTAAGAATTTTGCACTATGCGTTTTTTATTGATTAATAAGTATTGTGAGTAGCTCACTTTTAAGCCTTCATTTTTGCAAAACATAGTCAAATCCTGAATATCTTAGCAGAAAATAAAGTATGTTATATTTTTTTTGCCAGCGTCGATAATGCTGACGGTTTTAATATCTTTTTTTTTAAACTAGTTGAGAGACGCAGAAAACACTGCTCATAGTATTGTTCAACCCTGAATTTTCTTACCATAGCACCCGAGTTACTTATCTTAATTCCGTAAACTGTGAAAATTATATGATTTTGTAATGGTATATATGGTTACATAATTACCTTAACCGTTTTGTACAAATTATTATAATATGCCATCGGCAGACATCGAGTGTGTTAATGACTTTATATTACTTTGTGGAGAATTAATTAACAATATATTCAAAGCTATGATTACCCAAGTACAGAGTGGTTAGTAATATATTTAAATATTATAATTATTTTGAAATCAATCAAGCAAGGTTCTTAAGAGGAAGTGTGTAATTAGTAGTGGAGCTATTTCTCTTATCGTTATTTCGATATACTGTATCATGAAATTTACAATCCTCGAATCTGTATCGTTCAAGGTCTAAAGTGTTTCCCCGCTATATTATATTTGTGGCCTGTTATTCGTTTACTTGTAATATTATACACACACACACCACAATGTGGCAGTGCCACCTCCCAACATTTGCTAAACTCTTTATCTCTCTTTCTATCTCACACACACAGACACACATACTCCCCTTGCGCATGTGTGTGTGCTGCTCCGAAAAGATATTGTAAATATCAGTTAGATGTAGTTTCTCTGGAGCAATTACTCTAAACTTAATTGCTACACAGTAAAATTTTCTTGACAGCGTATCATAATGTATAGTGGAAAGCTTCTTCCAAACGACTGATGATGATGTACAACAAGCTGTTCCTCAAATTTTAGTGTTTTTTAAATTTAATTTACAACAACATTTTGAGAAAAAAATAGACTTTTTTTCCAACCTGATGAAGGAATACCTAATAGAAAACAGAATATTATTTAAACTTGTGTCAAATAATAAACAGTCCCTTGAAATCTTTTTTCAAATTTTGCAACTTTTCCCTCGCTTAGAGCTTTATTTTGTTTTAGCGATAATTTGAAGGGAAAAAAACAGCGAATCCCGCACCGCTACGAGAATTCCAATTGAAAAAGTTTCCCATAAACAAGTTCTTAATCTATATTTTCGTAAATATTTCCTCCACGTGTTGCCATATGCTAGGGTATTCAAATGCTATTTTCCATAATATTGTTAGCGTCTTTTTGGTTGTTGAGAATTCAATTTTAATACCTCGTAAAATCTGTAATATTATAAGTTATTTTAACCAAACCACAATGGGTAATTTTCTGGGTTCTTTATAGCTGAACAGAATTTCTAATGGATGGAGACACGTGTAGGTCATGTTTTTTCATTTTTTATTAGTGTATAGTACTTTACCGGATGTAGAAATTTTGATAAATTAACATTATATTTTCCAATATGTATGGTACGATAATTATACGGCAGAAAAAGGTGATTTCTGGAAAATTCTAAGATATAATATATTACATGATATTCCCCATTCTAGTAAAGCTATTTTTACAAAAAGACTCGTTTTTAAAGCGTTTCTGGAAAGTACACAAATCGGTTGACATTCAAATTGTTTAAGATGTACATTTTGGCGTCCGTGGCGCAGTTGGTAGCGTCGTGGTAATTCAAATGTTATCCTTAGTTAGGTAGTGAAAGCGTAGTTAATTTCATTCAATTATTCACATTTCTTAATGTATTTTTTTTGTTTGTTGTTTCAGAGAATATGGGTGCTGTTGCTTTCCCGGGTACAGTGGCCGAGATTGCGGCGAGGGCCCTCTTTGCCTCAGGCACGGTAGGCCTACTTGTCTCAATGGGGGAACTTGCAGGTGAGATCAAAGAACGTCTTAAAAGAATACAAAAAAAAACATTTTTTAGACTTAAGTACTCGACACAGAGGAAATGAACAACACACGACGTCATCTTGGCAGTCACCACAACAATAACTTATTTTTTAGCAAGGAAATTTTGATATCATAAATTACAATAGATATACTTTAAGTCGTGTTTATTTTTAAAAAAACGTACTAATTCCACAAATATAATGATCATGACTGGCTTATAAGTATAAAAATTATTTTAATTTATATATTAGACGATCCAGTCCAGATCTGTGTAATTTAAATTAGGGAAGTATTTGTATTTTCAGCATAATCTCTTAATATTTACGGTATTACTACAATATTAATTGAGTAGGTAATTAAGTGCTTGAGTCATTATCAAAAAATAAGTTTCAACCATTTGAAAAGTTTGAATAACAAGTTAAATAACTTAAGTATACTTCATTATAACTAAATAAATGCCAACTCAATTACTAAGTGGTCCCGTCCCGCTGACTATCGCGAGTTTTGTGGTAGTTATGTTAATTTTATTTAAGTTATATGCCTTAAAAAAACATTAAGGAGATATCTCCGGACAGCGGATAGGCGAAAACAAATGGCTTAGTTTATAAATCGATTACAAATAAGGTTTACACTAAAACATTGGTAAATTGACTAGTCAGTGGATCCTTTAAAAAGGTCTTGTTTGTCTTTGGTTCGAAGGTGCCCCTGAATTATTTATTTCCCATTAGCCTTCTTCAAGTAAAGTGACACAACAACTAAAAGGTTAAAAAGCTTGTCTAAATCTCATGGAACGAAAACGGCTCACAAAGACACCAAATAAGTTATCCAATATTGTTTGAATATATTTTTTTAAGGTAACTACAATTCAATCACCGGTGTTATCGCGTGCATTATATTGTCATCATTTTGGAAAAAAAATTTGATCTATGTTGTATATTTGTGTATTCGCCATATATAGGTGTCCCAAAATTCACTCAAGAAGTAATTTTGATAGAAAACACAGGTTTTTCATTCAATATTGTAAATTTTTATTGATTCATAAAGTAGGGTTATGTATGAAGTAGCATTCAGGTAAATAGTCTACCTGACTTTGCTGGCGCATATGCATTCTTTTGTCAACATTTTCCATAACAGTTTTTCTTAAATGTGGCTGAATTTTGTTGATACAGTGATCAATTTTCTCTTTCAAGGCGTGAGTGGTTGTGAGTTTGTTGGCATAAACCCGAGACATCAAAAAACCCCAAAGGAAAAAGTTTACGAGCGTTAAATCGCATGATTTGTGCGGCCAATTCTGATTATCAAAATGGGAAATTAATCCACCAGGAAATGACTCATGCAGTAATTGAATTGTTTCTCGGGCTGTATAGCATATGGTACAATTTTGTTGAAACCACATGTCGTCCACATCCATATCCTACAATGTATTCACAAAAAAAAGTGGATTTCCATGTCGCAATAGCAAGTAATATTAACCGTTTTTTCATGACCAACCGCATTTTCGAAGAAGAATTGGTAGATGATGCCTCTAGCCAAAAATCCGCACCAAACAGTGACACGTTGCGAATGCATTTGTTTCTCAACAATCACTCATGGATTTTCTTAGCCTCAAATGCGACAATTTTGTCGATTAACGAAACCATCAATATGAAAATGATCCTCGCTGAAGATAATTTTGTTCGAAAAATAGCTGCCAAGCCTTCATTATATTTTAAATATTGCTCAACGATGAAAACGCGTTGTTCTTTCGTGAAACGCTCCACTTTTAATAACCCTATACTGCATAATTTACAATTTTTGGTTAAAAACCTGTGTTTTCTATCAACATTACTTCTGCGTGAATTTTGAGACACCCGATACAATTAAACAATGTTTTTTCGAAATATGCACGAGAACAGTGTATTTATATATTCTATGACCTAATGCTAGAAGTAGCTATGTCAGATTTTGACTTAAGTATCAGAAAGTAGTTTTAAATGTTCATGCTTTTAATGGTAGAAATTTCCGTGTCAGCCGATTTAAAATGAATGAAATACGAAAAAATCTACAGTGTATTTCAAATTAAAATGTAGGCATATTTTACACAACGAAATTTCTATGTTGACATAAGCGATTCAGATGTTTGGATTACCTAGTACTAGAAGTGTATATTATGTTCCCATAACACATAAAAAAGCACCACAGTATTTGGCGACAACAATGTGAAAGATAATTATATATGCTGTTATTGAGAGATACACAATCGTCTGTTCTAAACAATTAATAAATTTGATATAGGCACTTGTAGTATTATAACCTCAGCTATATACCTGTAGCGTTCTGTTGAAATATGAGCGAAATTTTGGTGCAACGTAAGAAAGAAAAGGTTTCGGAGCACTAAGCTAGAAGACCTGATAACAATAAACATTTCTTTTAAAATACTTTCTTTCCGATAGAAAATGTACACTGAAAACTTCCTCAGTAATTCAATAAGAATCAACGATAGATACCTAATAAAAAAAACCCTGCTTCACTCTGATATGAGTAAATCGGATGAGCGTTTTAAGGAGAAAACTCTTTACTTTGGCTATTAAAAGGCGAACAGGAGAATGTCGTAAATAAGTTATTAGGCAAACTTTGTTGTTGACTGCGAACCAAAATTACTCATACACAATAGAAAACTTTCGCCATTGTCAAGTACTAGATTTATAACATGAACTTTAAGCTCGGATTGTAACTTGTTTATTAAAGCACACGTGTCTCGCACTTTATAAAGTATTAGCGTAATATTCTTTTGGCTACATTAATATCGGAATCTTTATAAATACGATTTATTTTTACGTTCCGAAAACCACGATTTGAAGTTATTTCAAATGTATTGTGCTCCATTGTCAAATTGACAGTTTTATACATTTTTTACATACTAGAAATTACCAGGTGGCAGTACCACGTCGTGTCAAAATTATTGAATGTGGTGTAGCTCTTTAACAGAAATAAATAATTCTAATTAAAATAACATTGAGACTTTCAAATAAATGTCATTTGACAATATGTACCTACTAATCTATTTATATATAAATGAAGATTTGTTTGTTTATTTGTTTGTTTTATATGCATTGCTTTACCATTCATCCGATTTCGATGAAACTTTGTTGAGTTGTTGTGCGCACACCCGTGAATGTTTCTGAAGCAAAAAATTTTAGATCTTAAAACAAGAAATCTAAAAAAATTAATCAAATACATACAAGTAGCGACATCTCTGAAAAACCTTCTGATTCATTCGTGCCAGGCTCGGGTGGGTAGAAAATGTAGAAAATGTATTAAGAAAAGACTGCATAGTTTTATACATAATATGATATAAATAAATATAGTCCTGTTTACTGTTAAACTTAGCTATGAAAAACACTATTATAATTTTAATTTATTTCATATAAACGTATCGTAGGTATTCCACATTTTTAATTAAAAAAATAATCGCTCGATTTCATTCAACCACTCAGTTTTTGCTGAAAAATGAAAAATGCTTATAATATAATAAATAGTTTAATAATTCACAAGAGCTGTTAGAAAATAAATTAGATTTTTTGAATAAATATGCTTTCATGTTCTTGCAATTATGATTTAAAAACGTATTATTAATTTAGTTATATATTGTTCATTGTTGTTAGGTTATCGCAGAATTCTATTTTTAACTTATTTATTATGTACATATAGAGGAAAATACTCATGTTTGATCCCGGCCCATCCAGCGGACAGTATTGGGCCTGGTCCCACATAAGGGATTAGTGTTTCGAAAAAAAATGAACCTTTTTTGAGGTATTTATTGTAAAACTATACTATTTATAACAAAAAATTATACACAAAGACAATTAATTTCACATCCGTTACCGACAACTGTTAATCGAAACCTATTTTTTTTCATTTGATTGTACAGTCATCAATTGATATAAGATCGTAAGATTAAATGTGTTTTGAAGTCTTACCTTGGAGAGAGATTTTTTGATATTGGATATATAATAGCTATTGAAAATGAATAGTGCTTTTTCTATTTTCAATTTAAAAATAAAATTTAACTATTTAAATTCAAATTTCAAAATTTAAATTGTCTTTGACAAAAAACTCAATTATAATAACAATTAAAAACAGTTTAAAAAGAAAAGCGATTACTTTTTTTTCATAGTTTAAGATGACAAAAGAATGATACCTGTTATGTGAATTATTAAAACTTACACAGCAATACTACCCGTAAAGAATATAAACCTTAATTTCTTCATTTAAATATTATGTAGCAGGAATTTATTATGTTACCACCATTTTGATATAAAACAAGATACTTTTATAAACTTTAAAGCAGCATATCCAGGTTTTTAATTGCGTTTGAAAGTTTTTACGGTCTTAACAATAATAATAATTGTGAGCAATATTTCTTTCCAAGGTTGCTTTCAACTGCTATTTACTAACAAGCTTGGAAATGATAGTTTGTTTTTGGTTAAAAGTTTATCTCGAATATCTGTTTGATATTCATTTATACAATTGCATTTATTTATTACTTGAATTCACCTTTAATTCTTTGCATAATATTAAGCTGTTTTTCAGTGCATATTAAAAAAAATGACAATGAATGTGTTATTTATTCATGTTTGATACCTGTATTCAATCTAGTCCTTGTGTATTCAATTGTGAGAAGTATTGATTGGAAGAAAGTACGGAATATTGGTACTCTTATATTCTTCCAAACCCTGCTACTGACTTCTTTAGAATTGAATGTCAATTCATCGATATTGTAGAGTCGATATTACACTCATAATGAATTTTATATTCTTGCGTCGACAAACTTTGTACAGTAATATTAAATGAAAATAAATTATCTTTCGACGTTTTGAGAAATTTATTTACATCAAAAAAAATGAGTTCCATTACCTGTTCAAAATAACGTGTTTTTACAAAAATTTAATTGAACATCGTCTTGAGATAACTTATTTTATTTCAGTATAGCGTATGTCAATATATATATATCTTCAACTAACATATTCTAAGTTTTGCCGTGTTTGAAAAACTTTTTAAATATACACCATTTTATGTAACCTAAAATTGTAATTCAAGTCAAGGGAAGTAGGGTAGAACAAACGCGCAAAGCCTAACCACTAAGCTATGACGAAAAACTCATCTAAAATATTTGGACATATTTATTTTGTCCTGTTGGTGAAAAAATGTTCATCTCTTTTTTATATAAAATATTTAATGACTTTAATTTTCTCGCACGCTTTTCTCGCAGCATTCGAACACATATCATAGAAAACATTTTCTCTCTTTGGCTTGGCTTCAACTTGTTGGTGATAAATATTATTTCAACATATTGTTTGAATATTGCTCCATTGTGCCGTGGCCCTTGCTGCTAGTCTTGGCATCATCTTTCGCCAGAAATTTTATTATATAATGTTATATATATCGTCAGCGCACCATTAAGAACTTTTCTATCCTGAACCCTGGTGGATAAACATTGCGGTAGAATGAGTTGAGGTGTTAACGAAAACCGCTCAAGTTCGATTAAATATCTAAGTTATATATATACATACTTTTGTAGATCGATATTACGAAACTAAGCGAGTTTGGTCATTTTAAAGTCAGTAAATTTTATGATCTATCGTAGGCAAGCGAATAAAAATCAATGTACATTTATTTTGTACTTATTTTAGATTAAATGTTAGTTCATGCCGGGTCTGTAGACGTCCTCAACGTCAATATTCCATTAGCATTACGTGCCGTAACACAAAATTGTTTTCTTTCTGTTTTTAACGATATCGCTCTTGCAAAAGACATACATCTCTGTTTGAGAAAGTTATCGAAACAATTGAAACTAGATGGAATTGGTTCTACTCTTTGTATTTAAAAAAGCATTAAAATATAAGAACCCCTGATATTTTTGCGAACATTTATTTGTTTCTTGGAAGGTTGGAATGATTCAGAACGGCATTCGAACACTTTTAATATCTCAATTATTAATAATTTCTAATTAACGTTACCTGGCCGAGCGATTTAGGGTCATAAATGAGAAAGTGGCCGGTTAATTGCCAGTAATCGGTCACGAGAAGCCAGCGACCGACGAAGATGGCGTCTGTACCGCGGTGACGTTTTGCTCGTTGTTTTAAATACGTTGTCCTCTCTTTGAATTTTATTTAATGTTAAACTTAAAATCGTTTGTTGTGTCAATTGTATTGTAACTTAAATGTAAATTCATGTGTTAAGTAAACGTACATGTAGACTCAATTTCATGTTGTATCGGTAATTTTTTTGCACTAAGCCCCTGCATCTTCAATAAATAAGAGATTAACCGGACTGGAGTGGTGTTCTGATTGAGATCCTATACTTTCTTAATGGTGATAACCAAGCATTCGCCTCTCTTCAACCAGGCATTATCAAATACTTAGTTTGAATTTTTAATCTCATTTTAGTTCTACAGCTTGAAACGCAAACATTAGTAATTCAACGGAAGCCATGTTCAAACAAGCTATCTTTTGAACTCTATAATAAATGTTCTTGGTCCGTTGAATGCTTGGAAATATTATGTATCAGATATATCTATTATTATACATATATGATTTTTTCGTTTTGTCGTGTACAATATTTTATTTTCAATACTTGATCGAATGTGTATTGGAGTATTTTTTAAATGCTATCGGTTTACTCTCTTGGCCCTCAAAGATCGTGCTCGATTTAAATCAGAGTTCTCTTTTAAATGGCCGCGTTTTCCATTTTGAACTTCTTAGCAATATAAGCTAATTCTTTTCATCAGCTATAAGAGGTGACAGTTTCAATCGCCGTCCGACTTATCACAAGATTGCTTATAGAGATGTTTATATCCAGCGATGAGCATTGCTCAATTTTTACACACTTATAAAATATGTATTTTTAAATGGTTGATTGTATTCCTCTCTTAAAACGTAAAAAGTGTTTAATGCTGTTGAATTCATTACGCATATACTTAAAGTGGAATATCATATTGAAATAAAAAAATAAGTATTTGTTTATGTTTACTGTAATCTGTTTATTTTAAATTCAGAATAAATGACAAATACGCTTGGATCTCGCATAACACGGTTTTAATATAACACGGTTCAGCATAATAGAAATAAATTTGAAGTTCATGAGAGAATTACAACAGATCTCGGCCACTTATCACGAAATACGTAAAGATTTATGGGCTAAAAGCAAACAATCGCTAACTACAGAATTTTTTAAGCATAAATCCAAAAATAATCCAGAGTCCTCCGATAGCGAATATCACAACCAATCTCAAACCAAACCGAAAAAGAGTCGAATATGTAGGATTATAGGTAATAGCGATGATGAGTTAATGATCCATTATACGTTATTAAAGTTTTTTTCAATACATAAATACGTAAATGTATATTTTTTAGAATGTTTGGAAAACATACCTAAATTTTATATGAACTTCAAACCTGGTATAACACGACGTTTTTGTGGAACCATATGACCGTGTTATACAAGGCCCGAGTGTATTTTTAATTTTGAAATTTAAACAGAATGAAAAAACAGTAAAGACGGAAATATGAATTAGTTTGTTATTCGTAAAATTAAATTGTCACGGAATATTGACTACCGTCTTTCTCGGAAGGATGGTTTTTTGCTTGACAGTTATACATTTTATGAAAGACACAGCAGGGACTTACATTAATAGCACTGTTGTGAATATAATTCTATATAAATATTATTTTAGCTGTCAAATCTAAGATTATAAGATTTATTATTCAAAGATTAGATTGATAAATCTTAAGGAGGAAAGACAGATCATTCACGAGATCATAGCGCACTTAATGTTGATTGATCGCTTTAACACTTTCAACTCCAGCTACAAGAACATTCATTGCAAGTATTATTTCTTATAATGGTTATACGGTACGTAAAATAAATTTTAAATGCACAATTCCTCAGTAAAATAGGAAGCTGTAATTATCTATGGTAAATTTAAACAACAATTTGGATTTGATACTATCAGTTTGTGATTATTTTCATTATCCTCAGATTACAAGATCCACCTGTACATATTATGATATATACGTCAATAAGCAAAAGAACAGAGCTGCTGACAAGGTCTACTTGCGAATAAGAAAAAAGATTGAACCAAATTTTTCCAATGAATACTGCCTTTTTACTGTATGTTTTGATAAAACTAGTTTTAATATAATTTAAGTTATTGTTCCATCGCTTCATATTAGGTTCAAATGTTCGGGAAACTTTCTTAAAGCTATGTGATATTTTTGCGCTGCTGAGAAAGGGAAGATTTTTCTACTAATGCTGACTAATCTTTTTGGGTCTCAAGCACAACAATGCTATTTCGACCATTTATATTTTAGGCTAAGAACTTATAAACAAATTTAAGAAAGTTAAATCGCTTTTTTAGCCACATATTTTCAAATAACTAAATGAAAAGTTTTTGAATTATTGAACAACCAATATAAATATAAAAAATACGATTTCGCCTTGGATGTCATATCATATCGACGCTTTTATGGCCAATTGATGTAACCATAAAAAAATACGAAAATGATTTAATGTTTGGAACTCAATTTAAAGACGACAGAGCAGGTCTCGGCCAAATGATGAAAATTAAAAAAATAATTTGAAGACTTTTTGGAAGGGAAACATTATTTTACATTGGTTTAAGGTTTAAAAATTCTGACCACCCCCACTTTATATATGTATAATCCCGTGTGTGCAAACATTTACAGGAGTGCATTTCAAAGTTTTACAACGCAACTCACATTATAATGTTTTCGTTAAACAGTTACAACTATCTCCTGAACAATTTCAATTTTGAGGGTTACATAAATTGGTCAAAACACCGTCAATTATAAACTATCCAAACCCAATAAAATATATATACACCGGATATATGTATATAAGTTTTATATATTATTACAAAGGGAATATGTGTGTTAATTTCATCATAACATAATAACTAAACAATCAATAGTTTATTTTGATACATTAATTAATTTCATACACAGCTAATAATATGTTGGATACTTATGTTTACATGCGAAGGCAAAAAAAAATTAATATCTTTTATTTCTGTCAATATCAAACTACATTTTCGTTATAGCCCACGTATCGGCCCACGTAACCCACTTTGTATATTCCTGAAATAAATCCTCGGCTTACGTGCATTCCATCAATCAACCAACCAACTTTTCAGTACTATTTTTTTGCCTTATAACGAAGTTGCCGAAAGTTTATAGAATTCTTGTAAAATATATTGAAAGGTTTTGTTATTACATCATCATTCTTCATTTCCTACAGCAAAATTTTTTTTCAGCAAAACCGAAAATTACTCAAAACAAAACGTGACACTGAAAGTGTTATATTTTATTTAATAAAGAGGCAACACAACTGTAAGTATCAGAAAGTGAATATTTTGCTCACTTAATTCTTTTTGCATCCCTCTGGAGAAAAAGCAGGCAATGACAAGAGATATAATTGATTACAGTCATTATTGTTTTCCGAGCCAGAGAGCTGCCTTTAAATTCTAAATTTTCATGGGATTTTAATAATTAGCATCTAAATAAATGTCACTACTAAAGTTTTTTTTTTTAATAAAACACAACTGTTGTATACTAACTACACAGCAAGAAAGGGGCAATCGGCCCTGACCATTGTATACAATTAATTGTGTTTTATTTTTATGAATTGAATATCTTTCCACCAAGAATTCACAGTTAACACTTTAAATGTGATTAACAATAAGGTTGTCTTTTTGCAGTTCCTAAAATAAATTTACTGCATATTGTATAACTAAATACCTAAACATCGCGCGATAACAAGGTAGAGATGGAGACTGGAGGGAAAGGGTAGCAACCCTTTGATCTCATAATTTTAACAACAAAATTATATCTTAAAATCAGCTAGAAAAATACAAATCTTGTGTAAAACGGAGAAAGAACTATAAAACATTCTAATCCCTTTGCAGAATAAACAGCAGTTATTAACTACAAAAAAAAACTGCATTTTGTTGAAAACAGAAAAGAAAAGGATCTTTATTATTCCCATTTTTTCCCAAAAATTAGGTTAAATCAATATTGAGAAATAATCAATCAATTATAATCATTACCTGTGACAAAAAATAGGCGGGTTGAGTTTATAATATAATACATATTTACCTATCCATAGGACAGTATGTTTTTTTCTCTGATATAACGATATAAATATGCGTATAAAATTGAATAATATATGGGAAACATCGGCGTGCCGTGGACTTATCACGATCTCTATCGCGAAACCTAATTAAGGTATGAGCAAGAAGGATGCAAGAACATGTGCCGCATGTTTTTGCATCTCGCTTGTTTCACTTTTCATGTGATTGATCGAGAAACAGATAAAGCCATCGCACGCTGTATCCAAAATTACATAGTCTCCGAAGCACCAAAATTAAACAAAATAATTAGTTAATTTATTTCAATTGATAAAGTTCTTATGAATTAATAAAAAAATATAACTAAAGTCAGAATACGTCATGCTATAACAAATTCTTAACGTCTCTGTCTAATTTATAGCTAAACGCCTTTCGTCGTTAAAATCCAGAATATTTAATGTCAACGTTAGCAACTATTATTCACAGACATTAATTTATCTAAATAAATATGAAAGTGTCTCACTGTCTTTGTGGGACGTGTTCGCAAATTTACGAACACAGTTTAAATTCGGAAAATTTACAAAACTGGTGAAAACTACTGAGTTGTCAAATGATTACTTCCATAATGTCACGGACATTATTTTAATATTATTTTTTAACATTTCATTTTCACTGGATGAGTAATTATACTCTTGACAAAATACATGAAAAACGATCTACAAAAAAATGTTAAATCTCTTGTTTGGATTGTGTAAATGAGAACAGTAAAATTGTCATACGTAATGCCACGTTAACGTAAAAATATATCTTTCGATTTTGAACAAAAACCCGCAGTTGTAGAGGGAAAAATTTGTCAAATTAAAACAGATTTTATCAACTCTGAAAAGGCAGGTTGAGCGGTTGGTAGGTTGATGTGTACCTCAGCAATATTAAACTTATATTTTGTTGGAAACCTTATTCAACTGTGGCAAATAAAACGTGTATTAAATGTAGTATGGAAAAAATATATATATTGGAAAGACGGAAGGATAAGTCCTTTTGCCGTTATACAGTCTGTATATTATATATTTAAATATAAATATAGTGTACTAGCACGTTTTTCAGAGTTATACACAATATTTTTAGTGTGTGTTACGTCCTTTTTTCTTTCCACAGTTGATATATAATGTAATAAAATGTTGTATATCAATTTGTTTTCGCATATCTAACGAGAATTCCTTTGAGCAGTTGAACATGTTCAATAGGTGATTAAAACCGGTTATGATTTCATACAAAATTATTAACTTTTGAGGGATACATCGTGCTTTCATTGTATTTTATTATATTATATATTTTATTTTACTTTGGAATACGCTGTTGCATTAAATATTCAAAAAGCGAAAAGCTTCATAATAGTTGTCGATATTTAATGATTTTAAAACCTTTGGGTTTGTCACATTCCGTACCCTATTACACACACACGATGATTTTTTAATATTGGCAACCTTGATTGATGATTTTTTACATTATTCAGTTGCATTATTGTAGAATTGATGTATATATAAATTAACATCAATTAATCACATAATTATTTTTCGTGTATTCTTAATAAACTCTAAAAGCTATTTCAAACAGCAGAGTTTTATCCACAATTCACTCTTTATAAATCAGTCTATACGTTCGACTACCATAATAAATTGAAAAGTAATAAATTGTTCTTTCCGTAAAGTGAAAACCTTGTTATATGAAGTGCTTTTTGAAAAAATCAATCAGTGTTATTGATTACTTCATCTGACAATTTATTTTATTGATGTAATTGATTTCAATACAAAAAAAAACTACTCACATAAACATTTTATTTAGAAACTTTAAACGCGTGCCTCTTTTATGTACAAGAAACCTCTTAACTCCACAAATCACATCACGGTATAGGATAAGATTTATTAAATAAATTACGAATTTCTACAATTACTGAGTTGATACATTTGCGCTTTAGCTAGATGGTTAAACTGTGTAAATCCTTTTTTATTTCTTTTGAATATTGGTGTATATATTTTTTAATTTATATAATGTAAATCATACAATCCCGGTTAACTATTTTTATATTTTTGTGTCTTAACGATCCACGAACACACAGTATTTTAAAAAATAAAACACAATTCATTTGTACTACTTCAATATGTTTATAATGATCAGGACCGGTTTTGCTCATCACGAGCATTATCAACTGATAAAAATACAAACATAACAGACCTATTTATATAAAATTGAGTGTTAAAATTAAGGCATATAAAACAGTTGGTTCACGAACTTAGACAAGAAATTACTGATTATCAAACAAATTATACATAAACCAAATAAAATAATCTACACTTAAAAATGTTATGGACCTCTTACAAACCAATAAATACTAATCTGATATTACAAATATAGTTACATTAAAAGTCCATTAACTAAGCAAAAAAATTTAATAACATTATTGATGCTTTAAGCAAATAGCAGATTGGGAAAATTGAAGAAGAAATTAGTGAACCATTTAAATATAATGAAATATTTAATATTTAATTAATATTAACAATAAACAGCCATCGTAAGTGGAGAAAACAGAGCAGCTAGAAGCTAAAAACACAGTATTTAATATAAATCTTTCAATAATTTATCATCCCAATTTCTTCTGAAAAGCTTTCATTTCACTATCTAGTTGAAGCTCGGACACCATTTTCGAATTTAAATCATTTTGTCTGTACGAAGCTGAGTTAACAATCTTGACTTACTTAAGAATGAATATAAAAATTCTTCGGATTGATATATTCATGGTCGTTGCAATGATAGTGCATTTAAATTAAAACTCGTTATTCGATTTGATTGTGTGAAACACCAGTCGGAGCTGTCTAATCAGACTTTCTAGAGAAATACACATGTGTCCCTTTTTTGTATTAATTTATGATATTTACGCAACACATTTTTTTGCTTTGTAAAGGTAATTTAATTTAAATTTTAACCATGTTTGTATTTTTTTCAATAATAAATATCAATTTATCCAGTACAATTTCCTTCATAATAATTTGCAATAATCGTTACTCTGAACAACGCCTTGAATGTCTTAAAAACGCAAGTTTATCCAGCTTTCGCCATTACTGCCAAGTCTTTTTCCGTCCATTTTCTTAATTGTTTCTTGGCCTTTCGGCAAGCTTTTATATAACTCTTAATATTCTTTTGCATTTGTAATAACATTTTAACGTATTTTTTCTTATAATAGTAATTACTTTATTTCAGACTCAAGACTCAAGCTATTATGTCAGAAAATAAGCATCAATAGATAATCGAGTTATCAATTTAATCTCATTATTTTCGGCATTGATAAAATATTTTCCTCAACATGAGTTGACATAATAAAAAGGATCGTTGGTTTTTTGATTCCTTACAGAAATGTGAAATTATAACAGTACTAAGGTAAAATTTTAACATAATTAATATACAAAAATTCTTTCGTGGGAAACCAATTTATATTAAATTTTTATTAATGATGAAAAACCAATAGTGTATGGGAGCAATTTACGATCGTTCTGCAATTAAACCGTCTTGGGATTTCTCTCTTCTCGATTGCAAAGAACAAGGGTTCGAATAACCTGATAAAAATTTTAACAAATTGATTTTGATGTAGAGAAAGAGAAAAGCTATTTTTACCATGCCCGCTCTCAATTTGGAGCCTAAATGGACTCCTTATGGACTTATCTTAACAGAACTGGATGCTACTCAGTTGCTCAACCTGTCTCTTTCGAAGAGAGTAAAACGAAAAGGATAGGGTTAGGTCAGGACTATTGGTTGGCTGATTGCTCTGGTTACGCCAGGTTTTTAGGGTCGGCTAGGTGGGAAGTAATTACAAACATCTAGACATTATAAACATCAATACCTACGAACAGAAATCCATTAATTGAAAAAAACAATTTACGAAACTTTCCGTACCGGGATTTTAACCCAAGACATCCGTAAGAGACGCTAATGACGTTGACCACTGCACCACGAACACGATGCTAACAATAGTTTTTATAGTTAAATCTTTGAATCATTAACCTCTCTGAAAACGTAAACTTGCTTGTTCGTTAATACAATTGGTTTAAAAAACGGTAATATGTTCTTGTGTTCCTTTTATTACATACTATCGATGGAATTTATTCGGTGGAACTGCTTCAAACATAGTTCTGGTGGCGTGATGAATAAATAGCTATCAGTTATATCTATAATTCTTGTGAAATTAAATACTATCATAAAAATGCTGTCAAAGAAATAAAATAATAAAACCAGAATAACTACGAATTCAAAAGTATTATAAAACTAACATAAAAAGTTGTTTGTCACTAATCCCAACTGGAAGCCAGTGGATACTGACGTATTTTTGTATGTAGACGCCAAATGTAGTATCGTACAGCATGAAAAATACTTACAGATATACCTACCGTCATTAAACATTACATTAATGTTTAATAAACTTAATGAAACTCCGTTTTTTTCAGGCAAATGGGAGCAGCAGCAGTCAGTTGTGATTGTCCTCCAGGGTTCACAGGAGATCTATGCGAGCTACCTGTCATAGAACCAGGTGAGGAAACGTCATACAAACTATCTTATAATAATGTATATTCAGTTAATTCGAAAGTGATCAAACTTTGTTAACTTAAATATCCCATATTCTTTGTAGTAAACGATTATTAGAAGTAAAGTAAAAAAAAACCTTGTATTCTATTTATTTATTTATTTTATAAATGTATGACTTGAGATTGATACACTTGATATGAAATACTCTTGAAAGGGGCTATTATTTTTAGTGCCATCGTATATTATTATAATTAAGGGAAAACCGATGGATATAATTCCATTTCAAGGTGAAACATTCTTAAAATGGTATTATATTGTAAATATATTATTATGAATGAGGCGTTTTTTATTATAGCAACTTCTTGGCATAAAATATACTCTCTCGAATTGATGTAATCACATTATCATAGAAACATGCGAGTATGTAGTTGTATACATCTTTATTCGTTTTAGTTTTTATAATATTCTCTGATATTCGCCGAGCTTAAAAGCTCTCTACTAATTTTGTATCTAAAAGCTGTGTGGTATCATTATTTAGAATACTTTATGAGTCACAGTTCGCAGAAGAGCTTAGCGTGTTTTTCAATTAGAACTTTAAGCATATAAAGGCCATGTGTCTAGCATCACTATAAAAGTCATCGTAAAGTATTTATTTGCCGACTTAATTTTAGATTAGCGTTAATTTGTACTGCAAATACAGATTGTTAAATAGTTATCTCTAGGAGTTCACGACTAATTTCATCTTCGTAATGAATTATTTTAGACATTGTATTCACTTGAACGATAAATTGAAGTAAGAAAATATTTGTTTCAACGATTAACACAGAAGTCAACGATTATTTATGGCGGTACTACTGTAATGGTAATTACAGTATGAAATTATTCTGAAGATAATGGATTAGCTAGGTTGACGGCTCGAAGTTATTTTATGTTTAATATTGCTTATTCCAAAAAAATATTTTGAGTGAAAATAACGATTCACACTAGATTTTGAAAATCAAACATAATTGTTTTTGTTCTTCTTCTACATGTTTATAATTATCAGAACCGGTTCCACTGATCCTAATCGTTATAAACATGTGGAAGTAGTACCAAAAAAAATGTTTTTTAATATGATGCCTTTCCACCAAGAAGTGACAGTTAACACCATAAAAGTGATCTACATTGGATTGTAAAACAATATTCATTCACAAAATATATTTTAATTAAAAAAGTCAGATCGTGGCATAACTATTTATTGATTGTATTCATGTCATCAAACAAATATTTATGAACTGGTGGGAAAGGCGTGTATAAAATACATCAAAGTCAAGCGTCTGTTACTTTTGGTCCACGAGAAGTTTGCAGTAAACATTTAATCGCAAATAAGCGATCGCACTAACAGATTGGATTCAGAAGCAATTTTTATTATGTGTTGTATATTATTTTTATCGCCTATTTTTATGTTGTAACTTAATAAGCTTCGTATAGTTAAATGATAAGTCACCTCATGAGATGTTTACGTAATGCACGTTTTTTTTTCATGTCACTTCTTACTTGCTGCTAAATTCCAAAAATCGTTGATACAGCAGGATGTGAAGATGGAAACTGCGTCTTGGAGTGTCCGTTTGATGGCAACCCTCAGAATGCGTGCAACTGTAACGGGAGCAATTCAATTGTGGTGACAGCTGGTAAGTTGACATATTCTTATTTTGTGAATTGTATCCAAAAAAAAAAATAATTTGCTAAATGATAATAAGTGGAATGGACAAAACTGAACCTTTTTGTTTTTTTTTATGTATTCTTGAATGCCTATTGAACTCTGTTAATAAATTTTATAATTAATAGGTGATTAGAGAATCAATTTATATTCACTGCATTACGTATATAAAATTGGGTCATGTCAAATTATCGAGGTACGTCTCAAGAGGCCATTCATTAGAAGAGCTCAAATAACCTATACATACGTGGGCTTTTACTTTAACATATTCACTATAATTAACAAAGAAAATTTTAACGATAAAGTAAACCACATCAGCTATATGGATGTGTAAACAATACCGTTTTCATTATTTCACTTGTGGATTATAAAGCAGTTTACGATTATTTTTGTTTTAAAGAGCTTAAAGAGATTTCAAAGCTCATTTTATAAAATTCTTCAGAATATTTTTGAATGAGATCATGCAGAATTATTATACATTCTTTGATAATAATTTTATCTCCAAATCGCAAGTAAGTATCTTGTCGTGACGTCTTCTCGTCTCAAGGAATATGTTTGTTATAATGTACATTTGAACCTTTACAAAGCGATGAAATTTGCTTTCAACAAATGACATTATGACTTAAAACAAAGTTACAGTACAACGTCTGCTTAACGTACTTATATACAAATGAAAAGTGAACACTAGATTCACGAAACAATCAAATATAATATGCATTTCGCTTAATAAAAGGATGGATATGGTAATTGAAAAATATTGGTATACGCTATAACTTATTTCACCACGTGATTCCTTGGATAAATCTGTAAAGCAATGTATATTTACGCATTAGTTATAAATCACTACTACACAGTCGGAAAATGCAGCCGTAAATGAAAAAAGATATGTGTTGATATTATTTAATTCCAATCACTCCACTTCATTTTCCTCAAAACTCATTTTCAATATTTCCATGATAAGATACAGAACAATTTGTAAATATATTTTTCTGTACAACAGAATATTGATTTATTTCGAATTATTTGAAAAAGTGCCAGAACGTGCTCAGACTTTAGTACACCACTGGTAATCAAATTGAAGGATAATAGCTTTTTTTAAAAATGAAAAATACATTGATAGTTTGTATTTTGTTAAAATCGTTCGGAATACAATAACAAATTCTGTTTTTTCTGCCTTTTTTGCAACTATCATAATATTAATATATTATACTTTCGCTAATTATTCTGCGTGAAAAGAATATACTGGTAAATGAATCAGCAGTTCTCAAAAACACAATAGTAAGAACTAAGAACTTAAAGGAATACAACATTTTTCTTTATTAGACATTGTGCTAATAGTTATTCCCTTTAACACCCTGTTGGACGTTTTAATAATGTTTTAATTGTAGGATGTTTTTTTACAGCAACGTGATAAAGCAAACATTTTAGAATTAGTCTTAATGTGAAAAAAGAAACATTCAAAAATGTACTCTTTTCTTATTTTTACCGAACTTACTGAAAAATCGCTTTTTTTTCAATTTTACAAATCTGATTAACTATAAGACTAGACTTTAAATTCGGTTATAAAGTAAATAATGCTCATCATATGGGAATCCCCAGAGAAGGGTAATGAAAAGAAAGTATAAGATGGGCAAATTGCATTTATTAATTTCATAACTTCTTCCACTCAACTCGACCATGCTGTACGCATAGAGAAGTGCAAATCGTCAGTAAACAATATTTTAATAATAGCATACAAAATCTCAGGTAATAAATATTTAGAAAAAAAACATTTCATTTTTTTCTCTCAATGTGGAGTTTATTATGAATCAAATCTGTGCAGTGGGAACCGGCGTGTTTTAGTGTAAAAATAACTCAACCTAAGAATCATTTTTTTGATAAGTTTGTTTACCAGTATATTTATTTTTGCCTTTAGCAGTATCCTGGCCCATTTTTATAAATAAATATATATATGAGACAGTTGGAATAGTATAAACATAGTATGTTCGTTGTAGTGGTTGATGAAATCACTACTGTATAATCCCGTAAATTGGATTGTGCATAGAGGAAAAATCGGTTGGGGTTGTTAAATGATTGTTAGAATCGTAGTCAATGTTGGAGTCAAAGCTGGAGCTTAAGGTAAAGTTTGTAGATGTTAATAGCTCCACACACCACAACACCAAATAGTAAATGTGGTTTGAAGGTTTAAACACATCATTAAGTTGATGCCCAGTGATTAAATTTCATGCATCGATTGAAAATCTATTCTATGCAAACTTTTACTCCAAAATTCGAACCCTGGATTGCAGAGTATTATGATAAAGATTCAATTCTTGGCTAGGAGCTTCTTCCAAGAAATAAACTGATAGCATATAATACTGTTTAAAATATCAGACAAAATTTATATGTTACTCAAAAGATAAGCACTCAAAAGATAATCCGTTACCAAAACCAAAATAAAGACAATTTTCAGTGACGCTCGTTAGCAAAATGGGGAAGAAGGGCTTAAAAAATAAATTATTTCTGTCAGCCAGTTAATCGGTTGACGACCGACACCGGCTCGACGTCGCAAAAAGACGCCCACCGCTCCCCAGAACCTCGGGGACCGGGAAAGCCTCCCCGTGTTTAGCTCAATGGGAACCTACATGCGGTTGAGTTATAAACAAGCCACTTAAAAAGGGCTTTAGGGGTCGTAAAATGTCCATGTTTGTCTGTAAGAGGGATATTTAGGTCAATTATATTGAGTGCCTGAAGCCATCCAGTAATAAGCGTAATTACCTTTTAACGCGTATAAATCATCGATTTTTTATTTTAAAACGTCTTAATTATCAGTTAGTTTGAACGCTAAGTAAGAAAATGTTCTCAATATCGATGCAGTATCATACAGTCAATACAGAAACTCTAAAACTCGCTACTGCATTTGAAAAACTAAATCAATTTGTTGAAATAGTTTTTATCGTATATTTTTGACCCAAAATAAATAATAATCAATTGATTTTAAGTTTAATGGTTCAATGTATCCTTTAACATACGGTAAACATAGAAGGATACTGCAATGAGAGGAATAGTATGTAAACAAATCGAAATTTCTACGCAGCGTTTTTCAGGACCTGATAGTATAAGTGGGAATGATGAAAAATTTCACAGTCCATGTTTTAGGATAAAAATCCATATAACGATTGAAATATCAACGTGTATTTTTTCGTTGTTTTGGCCGCCCAACTAAGTGGAATGAACGCTCTTGAGCCAACCTTACTGTTACAAGACCCCAATACAAAGTTAAAGCAAAAATATTTATTATTTAAAAATAAAACTTTGAGTTTGAATAGCGATGAAAAATTATAAAATAGATATGAATCTTTTACTACAATTTACAAAAGGAAATCAAAAATATTCAATTTAATCTCAACTAGTCCACAATTTGCATGCGTTTTAATGAATTATTAACGAAAAACTGGTTGAATTGCTCATGAACCAAAATTTATTACACATCGTAAACTTTAGGATTTTTTTATCTTATGTTGGCATTATTGTACATCGTGGCAATGTTATATCGATAAGATCTCTAGTTCAATAGTATAAAGCATTCGTCCAACCGAATAAACAAGATAAGACACGTTATGTAGGGAAAATAGCCACGATAAAATTGTGTGAAAATTCACTCACGTAGCATTAAGTATTGTTACATGGCTGTATCAATTTGAACCGGTACGAAGTTTGTGCAGAGGGTTCCGCAGGGGATCGCCCGCACTTTATTACAAAGTTTGTTGAGGCAGTCGCGCGAGCTTTCAGATCAAAGCACACCGAGGGGCTTACCCTCGGCAGACCGGAAATCAAAAGTACTGGAAATAATATATAAAACTGAACATTTATTTCATTCATTGTGATTGTACTAACGGTCTTCCGAAAGTAAAGATCTTTAAAATATTGGATGTTAAAAATAGTAACTATGTCGAATAAAAAAATCATACTAACTCACTATTCCAGGTGAAGAAAAACTCTCCATTATTCTATAAAAGTCAGATAAAACATTGTTTCGATTCATAATCTAATTAAAGTCAACCCTTGTTGAAATAGTAGTATTTTGTAGCGGATCAAATTCAGTCAAATGTTTCTTTTGTTACTAAATTAATTTTACAGATATTTAATACGATTTTTTTCGTATTTTTTGTCAACAAATCTTAAATAAAAAGCAATAAGCTAACATTTTTCTGAAAGCTCTAAACTATACGCTTATAGCTTTAAACCTTAAATGGTAGGGTATTAGATTAACACATTAAGGCATGGTCGATTATTGACGCAATCGCTTCACACATTGCTCTTTCAAATATGAAAAGGTTAACAAAGATTTCATAGGATCGCTTTTTCTTATATCTCACATTTCAAGTATTTATTAATACAGATAACCACTGAAATACTATGCTAACTAATAATGACACTCAAAACCATAAACCACTTTCCTTCTTCAGCATCCTTTTAATAAAAAATCCCGTACAGTCTGTTATAAAAACAATACTTCAGTTTATATTATTAAGTCTTCTATTCAATTTTGGTAAAATGTTACAAGCCTGACTTTTATTTTCGAACGTCAATTTTATTATATCAAAATATATTCACAGTTATTTTCTAAATATACGAAGAAGATTTCAAATATTTCTTTTATTATTCCAATACCGTAATATGATCGAAATGTTACATTTTAACATGACATATATTAAATCGTCTTAGCAAACGTACATCAAAGTCTTCTTGAAATTTTGAGTTCTTTATAAAGCGATGTTATTTTAATATGATACCAATAGGTATATAAAAGATAATGTGATGAATTTATTTTCCTGTCCTATATTGACTTTAAATCTCGTATAAAGGTAATAAAACTATAATTATAGTAGAGTGGACTTTGAATACGATGCTCACGGGGTTGAATACCAGGACGGACAGTTTTAAAAAAATGTTTTTTTAATCAATTTATGGATGTGTATTCTAAGGCATGGATGACTAAAATTCTCTCCCACCCATCTAATCCTACAAATGAAGTGTATCGGAAGCAATTAATTGACCATTCGTTTGAGTGCCCCATCCTTCTATCCTCACTCCCTTCGGATAAAAGAGAGGTTGAGCAACTAAGTAATAATCAGTTCTTGCATAAAAACTTATTTTGTGATAAGTTTTACGAGAAGTCCATATACTGCAGATGTTTTAAATAGCATCAATTTTTGACATCCTTCCATGGTCTTTGTTTAAGTTCAAAATAAATATTGACATATCTTCAGGTTGCTCAGCAATTTATTTTCAACTGATGTCGTTCACATTTTTTTCCCGTTCCTTATTTAATTCGCTATTTGTTTTTGGCATTGTTTGCTGTATCTTATATTTACTTTTAATTAACGTTTATTTTCCTTTTTCTGTTTGCGTGTATATTCATTTTAACTTTTCAATTTGTTATTCTTTTTATATTAACTATTCCAGGAAAAAATGAAATGTATATAGCAATGATGAGCGCTACACATTTTTATTTTTATTAAGATACCGCGATTTTTGACTTACAAGTCCTAACTATTGAACTGTACTAGACAATTGATATTAAATTTCATCATTATGCGTATATGCCAACAGTTTCTGAAACCTGAATCAGAATATCATTTTCTGAACCATTTAATAAACGTAGATTTTACGATAATAATTATTAATAATAAAGGCAGTGATTCTGAATTATTTTTTTGTGGATTTTTATTTAAATGCGAACGTAGCAAAAGAAAGATTTCGGAGTATTTTCAATCAAAGCTTTTAGCATTATTTGATAATGGAATTAAAAGATTGATATTGCTAATTGAAATTAAAATAGTTGGCTTTCTTATGATTCAATCCAATCGCTTCTTATTCATCTTCTAATTTATAAATGGGACTTATATACCTAGTAGAATTGAAAGTACATAAGTTGAAAATACAATACATCAAGGGTATAGTGACAGAAGGCATTAAGACATAAAAACAAGTTCTGAGATAATCGCATTTAAAGTATTACTTTTATTTTCAAAGTACTCTCTCTCCGAAATACAATTGTTTGTTTTTTTTTTAAGATTTTTATACATTATCATAGTTGTATCATACTTTTTTCCGGAATAAAAAAATAGCAGTATGACTTAATACTGTTTTTTTCAAAGCGATTATATACGAGCATGTAGAACGTTAAATTGCATACATTTTGACATTTAAAACAAGCAAAAAATCATCAAAAACTTACTTAATGCGTTCTTTTAGTATAGCCTCGATATGCTATATAAAAAAACACACTTATTTCAATAATATAGCACACTATTACCAAAAATCTGTCATCCCAGTGTACTCAACTTGGTATTTGCCGTGAGTTTACAGTGGGTGATGTCCATTACCGATTTACAGTCTTTATTACGCCTATCCAAAGCCCTCTATAGTTACAAACCATACTGTACGGCCCGTCAGTGGGCATCTTTGCAGACGAGTAGTCCATTGCTTTTACTTTAAAGTCATGAAATTGACACGAGGCACTGTATATTTGCTATTATGTATGGTTATCACTCTTTTTTTTCGTTAATTGCGATGAATTCTGATGAAGCATATTGTAATAATATTAGATAGTAGGTAGTTAAATTTTAAAAAATAAAACACAATTCATTTGTACTACTTCCACATATTTAATTATGTGTAAATTAAATATGTGGAAGTAGTACAAATGAATTGTGTTTTATTTTTTAAAAATAATGTCTTTCCACCAAGAATTGACAGTTAATACCTTAAAAGAGGTAGTTAAATGTTTTTGCCATAAGTCCATCTATATTTTCATATTATGATTATCTATGTAACATAAAATAACGAGAGTAAAGACTTTACTCTACGAGCTAAAATGTTCATTTGCTCTTTACTCAGAACTGTCAATATGTTACTTACCAATTTCTGCTAGTACGGTAACGGTATGATGATTTTCGATGAATCGTGAATTATATAATGATAATGCTTAAGAATCACAGAATAAACTAACCAGAAATCTTTTCAAATGTATACCCGACGAGTTGAGAGTCGATCTATATACAACCGTCATACAATTTGTTGGTATAGACTGAGACTTATAGGACTACTCGTAAATTGCGAATTTTCTTATAGCACTGCTTGTGACTTAAGGTTGCTTTGGCCTATCCCATAACACAGTAGTGCTAAGCGCTCTCAAATGATTTCCGGGAGTGTTTTAAGAACAGTCATCCAAGACTCAATTGCTATGCACTGTGTGCTGAAATATAATATATTTGTAAGTTTTGCTCGTTTTAATGTATACTGGGTCTTGCGGGGTTGTCCCAAACGATTGCGGTATGACAATCTATTGTTTGAGCTTTGTAAAGGAAACTTGTTGTACTGATAATATAATATTTGCGTAACTGGCTTATCAATATATGAGGTAAATTAATGACTGAAGTTTATTATAAGACAGAGCGTCGGAATTTGCGTACCCGCTACACCGTAATTAATTTATTGCCCTAAGAAAACATTTCCCAAATACATATGCCCACACTAGGCGGAGATCGCGCAATCACTAAACTTGCTTTTATGTACAAGAGGTATGTTATTAGCACAATTTATTTACTGGAGCCGAGGTATGGATGTCTGTGATTTTTCAGTTATTCCAAACCACCCATTTTCTGATTCTGAAAATTCGTAGAAATATCGATCTAAAAAGTAGAAATATCGATCAGTTAACTACTATTAATTTCCGAATCTTACATCTCTTTAAAAAAAGGTGGAAATAGCTTACAGCCAGTACTCGTTTAACGTATGCAGATGTTCAATTAGAGTCCGTATCGACACTCCCTTCATATAATCAAGTGCCACATATGTGATTGTACGTTTTTTTTTCAATTTCCGTTGTCTACCACTCAGTTATAAAGGTAAGCATCAAACAACATTGGTAAACGTACTTACTTCACCGTTTTTTCGTAAAGTATAAACACGTAACTAGACACTTATACGAAAGATCTTTCCCTAAAGTCCGAAGAACAATGTCGTATCTGTAATACCTCAAAAACTATAAACTTTTGAGCGCCACTTTATGTAAAATAAAAAACTTGATTTAAAATAATACCACTGTCCCAATTTTGAAGAAGATAGACGCAGTCGTTACTTTGCAACTGCGATCTTTGAGACGCTCTCCATCAATAATGTCATGTTTGAAGATACGGGATTATACGTAGCAAGTGTCGGTATGATTCAATATCACAGGATTTTTTGATTTCTCTCATCTCCAATCAGATCCTGAAAACGGGGCGTACAGAAAGTTCAAAAAGTGCATATCCATCTACTAGTCTTTTCCTCACATAATTCTTCATTCTTTACCCTCTCTTAAAAAACGAGGTTGATGAGTGACTGAAATATTATCGTCAGCTTTCGTCGCACACTTTATTTCGACAAGTTTCCTTGGTCCATATATTTCATATTAAGATATGGTAGATTTAAAAAAAATGTAAAGTGAAGATAAAATCATTTTCACAAGTTTCACCAATGGCCGGTAAGACAAAATTAGATATTTGACGTAACAAAAATAGTTTTTTCCCTTCAAACATTTAATTTTTCAATTATTCAAGGTTTAAAAATATAATGTGTTTAGACCCAGAAGAATTATGTTGTACTCTTGATAGCTATTTCTTTTTATTATAATAGAAAGAACTGAATATATTATTTTATTTTACCTTAAGTGGCAATTAATTCTACCAATAATGTTCCGTTAACATTATCTCATTCATTCTTCAGAGTTATTTCGTCTACATACAAACCAAATTTATACTGAATAAAATTTTATCAACTCTTGCGTAACGACGTGGCTGTATAATTCAAAATCTTTCTTTTAATTGTAATGGATAAAATTTTATTCAAATCATTGTATATTTAAATTCAATGGCTGTGTTATCATTATAATCCAAAAATAAATCCGGTTAAAAACAAACCCTAACCTTAGATAACTCCAACTGTATTTTACTTATTTAATTCCAACAATATATGGTAATTATGTCGACTCTACTCGTAGATATATTTTTAGCATCGACAATCGTTGCTTAAGTTATATTATTTTCTTTTACTTGGTTGTCAGAGCGTTATATAAAATCTTTTTCAAATTTTAAACAAATTGAACAGCTTTTTTTAAGCTTCCGTTGTTTACTTATCTTGGAATAACTAAAGTGTCATATTTAAACATTAATTTCATATTTTGTATAAATATATTGATGGCTCAGTTCCATAGGACGATAAGTCAAAAAAAATATATATATAATTTAAGACATCGACTGAGGGTGCTTGATGGAATTTCAATATCAAATTTTGATTATTGAGATTTTGTACACTTCCATGTATTTTGTCACTAACGACCCGGGTTTCGCCTTTTGGCATCTTCGGGCATTCGAGCACACGATTGGACTCAAACTGACAGACAGTAAACAGTGCCTAAAGTTTATATAGGAGATACAAATACGACAAATATTATTTACGAGGTAAAATATTATACGTCTGAGAGCCACACTGATAGCTCATCGAACTGACACATCTCCCAGAACTGCATAGCCGTCATCATCATCCGTACTTACAGTTAAATCGCGTCAAACATAAAATGATTGTAAATTTATTCCTAAAAATACATTATTTCCTCTTACCAAATTACAACAGAATTTCTTTAAATATGTGGATATCATAAAGAACATGGCGTAATATTCCTTATGGTCAACTCAGCTATATAGATTTCGATAAAATAACAGTAAATTTAAAATAACACTCGATTTGTTTGTTGTACATGTTAATGCTTTAAAAATTTTGTTCGACTGTCGCCAATTGTTTGCCAGATCACGTCCCATGTAAAATTTTCTCCCAAGCTTTATTTTATTTAGCAGCCCGCCGAGGACAATTTACGAGGAGACATCACTTGTTCTTATGGCACAAGAGCACTGCTGCAATGCAAGAGTCATAAACTCTAAGAAGCTTTCCTTGTATTTTATGTTGTCCTTTATCAAGCGACATATTGCGGGTGTGTTTTTGTTTTTGTTTTACTTCACGTACTAAGCAACCAAACGTAATGTCACAATATGAGAACCTTGTCTCGAACGCTACGATATAAAATCACAAGAATATAGGTAGACCATCAAAGTTTTCGTTGAACAGCTATTGAACAACTATAGCCTAGTGCTCTTGTAATGCTCGTATATAGTTAGTTCTTTGAAACAACAATTGAATGTATTTTATAAACAAAACAATCATTGAAATTCCTTTTTTGAAAACAGAAAATTTATCGTAATAAACAGACACAATAATCAAAGAAACTTTCTTTCTTATGCTCAATGTATATATAAATTTACTTATTTCTTGTATATAGGTCAGTCAAATAATATCAAGCTAATGTACACCATAACTATAAAGATTGACAAGTCAGAAAATTGTATTCTTTTCAGAAAACGGTTAAAGTTTCAACATAATCTGAGAAAAAAATATGTAATCTATATATCCACTCGAAATGGATTCCTAATGAAGCTTATCTCGACAGAAGTTGTTCTACAGTCTTGTTAATCAGTCACTCGATCTCTCGTGTTTCGAAAAGAGTAAGAATATAAGAATGGTGTTAAGACAGGCGAAGTAGTTAGCTAATCTTTCTTTCTATGCCACGTTTTATAGGATCAGATGGTTGAGCCACAACAGACGTCACAAGCATACATCGTTTGAAAAATCTATTTATGTAAGTGTCCGTACTGAGATTCAAACCCGTGGCACCATAACCGAAGAATACGACGTTGACAACTCTACCACATACCTGGCTATCTCATATTATACTTATTTCTTCTAGCTTCTCTAGTTTGACCAACATAATCAGTTGAACAGCTTTGACATCAATTTTAATTTCATATTAAAATGAACTACTTACAGTTGAATTAGAATTATTTTTATAAGTCTTTATTAAATGCGTCTTTATTTGAACTTATTTCTAAACTGAGAGACTGGTAATTTTTGGATACAAATAATATGTATTATTTGATTTTAGCAGGATTTAACTCTTTAGTAATAAATGTACACTAAATTATTTGTATTTATGGTATTCATCAACGAAATTAAATGAAATATCCTGTCAAAAGTGGGAAACACTAATTTATTTGAATAAAAACATAATGCCGAGATTGTTGAGATAAATCATTATGGTATTTTAATGAAATTTTAGAGTTGAGCAGACATAATTTACGATATTCTATTTACTCAGCAGGCATCCTATTGTAAGATTTACTTTAGCCTTCCAGGCATACTTTGACCTGTTACAATAAAATTACTTTAAGAGAATTTCAAAGGAAACCATAAATATCGAGTAAAATTCGAATGAACACAAATATTTGAGATGTAACTATTCTATTGTTTGAATAGTATTAAGAAATCTAAGCTATCA
Source organism: Himalopsyche phryganea (assembly GCA_022494535.1). Classification (NCBI taxonomy): domain Eukaryota; kingdom Metazoa; phylum Arthropoda; class Insecta; order Trichoptera; family Rhyacophilidae; genus Himalopsyche; species Himalopsyche phryganea. The sequence continues at coordinate 893,081 of JAGVSL010000141.1, read as the reverse complement.
TGAACTAGACGTCTCAGCATCTGTAATGTCTGTATAAGTTATTTCCAAATCAATTTCATTCTAAATACAATGAAAGTTATAAAGCAATTCTAAGACCAAAAGTGATCTTCCCAATAGAATCCGCATTCTATTATATATTATTATTAAAAAGTCTGTTGACACAAAAGGTTTTCGAGTGTATTTATTTTAGGGACGCTTTATGAACTTTTTTAACGACCATTCTTCATTCAAAATTTAGAATGCCAGGTCGAAATAGGGTGAAGATCTCAATACAAACGCCACTTCAGTCCGGTTAATCTCCTTTATGAAGTGTTCATAAACAGGATTACTGTTTTTCCAATCAATTATTCCTTGATTATTGCCTAATATATGTATGACTACATAATGGCGAAGCTGGCGTAATACTAATCCGTAATAAAAAATTGATAAAATCAACCTCCGTATCGTAAACTGGTAATATTAAACTTCTCAACAACAAATTTGTGTGTTATCTATATATAACAAAAAGAGTGAACGAATAACAACATTTAAAAAAAGCATAGTACAGTAGAATCTGATTTATCGTTCCCTCGTTGATCATTTTCCCCCATGTATTGTTATTTTTTATGGTCTTAGTAAATTAAAATTTTGTTAAATAATCCTACATTCATCAATCTTTTTTAAGGGCTCTTAAAACACAATAATTCGGGGTTTAACTGTACTATTTAAAGACTGTGTACTTGTGGAGCATTTGTCAAAAAAGCCAGAAATTATGCGCATTTACTATGTTTCGAGCCGTTGCACTCTTTCCGTTCTCGAAAAGTTTATAATATTACGACGCCATTACCCAGTGACATTATCTTTTAGACAACAAATCAAATCTCAAGAGTTCCTACAACAACTACCCACTTCAAAACAAATGTACCGAAAGTTACTGCGACATAAAATTTTCCTCGAATTAAAGTGCCACATAATAAACGATTTTTGCTTTGAATATTTGTTGTCATTGTTACACAATAATTAATGTGACATATTTTCATAATAAGATTCGTAAAAAATGATATAAATTAGGTGACATAAGATTTCTTTTATTTTTTCTATTTCCAATGTGAATCATTATGGACCCTAAAGGAGTATCTCAACAGACTATTGTTTAATCGATCTACATTGTTTTTGATAGGGTAAAGAAAGAAGCGGCTAGGAATTGACAAATAGTTAGCTAAGCGCTCTTGTTACGCCCCGTGTTCAATATTGGATGGGTGGGAAAGAAATTTAAACATCACAGATATCCATGCATTTGTACCCCATATACCTCAATAATTTTTGTCCGTAGAAAGATTCAAACACTTGCATTTTGCAATCGAAAAGTACGAACGCCCAAAAGCGTCTCAAGCCGGGAACGAATCGAAACCGAACTATCTAAAACCAATTAACGTGACCATAACAAACCGTTCAAAACAGTCAAAATAGAAAAAAGTAACAATGCGGCGTTATTTGATCGAGTATAGTTATTTATTGATAAATATTTAATCGTATTGCATACATGCTATGTGAACCACGATATTGTTTAACAAATACAAATCAGACATACGTAATTATTGCCTACAATATAAATGAAAAATTATTATATTTAATTGAAAAAAAATATTCAATACCGTCTACAAAGTGTTACGTATCAGAACCTCGAAATTATATTACTTTACTGAAACTGCCGATTAATGAAATGAAATAATTGAGTTTTGTTGTTTCGGCAGATTGCTCGGCTGATTAATTCGACTGGGTGTATTGTCAAAAAGGGATTCGCTTGGAATTACAACCATTTCACATTACGTTGTATATATAACACTACATTTAACAGAGGGGGCATTGTTAACATTATACGATATATCAATTGCGTACATTTTGATTGCTTTTGAGAATAAACTTTTATACTAGTGGCTAATTCTATAGTGTTCCGTTACACGGGTTTCGACTCCCAAGTTGACGATTAGTAAACCGATGGCATCATGAAAGAATAACACAGCTTAACAATAAAATTTCTTTGTGGGTAGTATTATAGTTTGTAGTGTTTGTACTGCATGGCTCAAAATGTTAATTAAGACAATCCCTTAAGGGTGAGTACTGACTCGTGACATTCAACAACAAAAAAAAATTAATTCTCAGTACTATGACTTTAAGCATGAAGAGTTTACTTTGACATGGATAGTCCTTGACTGAATTTCTTTGTGTCCTTTACCTAAGCCTATCTTTTCAATTATGACGGAAGCATTGTATTATATATTCAATCGAAATTATATCGATATTTTTCCATTGAATTAATGTATGATACAACTTTAATATCAATTTTTTTATGTTGATAGTGATATAAAATTATTACATTAAATACGTCAGAACATCATTTTATTCTTATTCCGGCAAAAAATGAGCAGAAAAATAGTATTTGTGTTTTGTACACTTAAAAGTTCTTTTTTACACATTTCTACCGTCTGAAAAACACACAGATCAATTACAATTTCAATTATCTCCTAAAATACCTGTTCAGCGGCACGTAGAAATACAAAAAATTTTAAACTAAAATAAATATATTAACGAAATATTCACACACTAACTATCAACAGTTTTATATTTTAAGCCAGGCTTGTCCAATCCGCGGCTTAAGACAGCTAGTAATGCGGCCCAAAACAAATCGGCAAATTTTAAATTTATTTTGTGCTTTTTTTTCGTAATTCAATCTTACGATGCTCAAGTGCGTTGAGTAAACGACGTAATATAGCAAACAGTGAAAAATATTCAGCATTGGATATCAATTTAATACAGGAATTTGAGAATAGTTTTCAAAGATTTTCAGAAAAATCATCAGTACTTTGTTATATGTCAGTCTCAATTTTCAGTCAAAATAACGATGCTACCTTCAAATCTACAAATACCTATTATATTTATGGTGTCGCTTATTGACCGGAAGTATTTTGGTAAGGAATTATTGTCATGAATGAGAAATAAAAAAAAGTTAAATTAGAAGCAAATTTCCGATGATCAACTTAAGAATTCACTAAGAATTACAACCACTTCTTTTGAATCAGAAATTGATGCGTTGGTATCACGAAAACAGAGTCAAATTATTTCAAATTATCTTCCAATATCCAGAAAGTGAATGCCACGGCACTGTTAGACAGACCTCCATACATAGCCGATGTCCAAAGAAAAAATAAACCACTCTTCGAGGACCACACCGCCCCGCCCGAGAGTCTAATCCCAAAAGGCTAAAATTTTGCAATGTTTAAAAATGAATGCCCCGGCACTCCGGACGGAAATATGTCATATGTCTGCAAAATAAATAAAGCGCACCATTCGTCGAAAATCCCGTCAAGGCAGTTCACAGCTAATGCGAGGATAGTATGGAGCCCATTCATTTATGTCGCCTTCTAAAAAAAGTTCAAAACAATTACTCTTCAATCAATGTGGCCCACAATTTCCAAAAGGTTGGACACCCATGTGTTAAACTATAAGTAGATATTCAATAATAATTAGCCCAAATAAAAATTCTCTCACAAAGCTTTTTTATTAGAACGGCGTAAACTTATTTTAATACAATATACTTAAATTTGGATTATTGAGATTTTGTACACTTCCATGTATTTTGTCACTAACGACCCGGGTTTCGCCTTTCGGCATCTTCAGGCATTCGTGTGCTCGAATGCCTGAAGATGCCGAAAGGCGAAACCCGGGTCGTTAGTGACAAAATACATGGAAGTGTACAAAATCTCAATAATCCAAATTTGATATTGAAATTCCATCAAGCACCCTCAGTCGATGTCTTAAATTATAACAATATACTTAATTTAAAATAAGTACATCGAAAATGAATATTTTACCAGCGTAAATGATGAAAAGAATTTTCCCAATACCTATTATTTAATTGTATTCATTAAAATAATTTGGTGTGAATCTTGGGACAATAACAATCGTTACCGAATTTAATAATTTAATTTCTATACAACTTTGTTCATCATTAAATATGATAAGCTGCACCCTTTTTCATTTACGCAATATTATTAATAATCGGATTATTATAATTTGAAAAACGTTTGAAATTAGTTTCCTGCCATTATCTGCAAACTTATTACTTTTGAACGATGAGTTCTTATTAAGACTACATGAAAAATGATGAAATGATGGATATGTTGGTAGAGTATTAGGAAAAAATATATTATCATTTAATAGAACGATAATTAATATTTAATAAACGTAGGTAGTGCAGTATATAGAAGTTATCTAAAAAGCAGTGAGACGACCGATAACCATTCACTTTGATTTAAAAAGCAATATAATTGAATCTGTTTTATTTTAACATAATTAATATCAATATTAATTTTTCTACAGTGTAGTAGCTGCAGAAAAATTCTAAAATAGTAAGAAAATAGTCTCAAAATAACATATGTGTGCTCATAAATTGTATGTAGAACAACATTATTGTGAACAATATATTAAAATTATGATTAGAAGAATATGAGGTTTTTTTAGCTTTATTTTGAATGTATCTCAAATGACAATTGTTGGCTTATCTGACTACATGCTGTGACCCACGAATTGCCTATATATTAGAGGTCTGCACGGACCGAAATTTGCTGAAACTACCCGGCCCGAACCCGAGTCTTAATACCACACTTGTTACCCGAGCCCGACTCGAACCCTAAATTTATATATCTCGGGCCAAAAAAAACCCGATTTAAAAAAAAATACAGTAGTATAAAATTGATCTACGTACCTAACCAACTTTTTTACATGTAGAAAAATCTATTATTTCACGGAATGATTTCCACACAACACCACAGTCACCACTTTTCAACATTTTCTTTATATCGTTGAAACTCGTTTTTAACGAATCTTTTGTATTTTTTTTATAATGAATTTTTCGGCACACGGAACAGTCGACTATCTAAAACAAATAGAAAGCAGATACTAAATAATATAACACTTTATGCATTTACGAACTATTCAAACTTACTATCGGTAATAATTAAATGAACAAAGCATTGTTTCACGGATCAATGATAATTTTATGAGCTTAGTTTCAGTTTACCAAATTATATAATGGTGTCTCCATACTTATCAAATGAAAGACTTAATTCTGTCCAATGCTATTCGAAATGTAATAATTTATTTTATTTATTGCTTTTTTGCTATCAACAGTATTTAGTTATCAAGAGGTACTCATGATCCGAACATAGTCTGAAATATTTTTCTGAAGTACAAATCCCTTACCCGGGCCCGGTCCGAGCCTGAATATCAATTGTCTCTACCCGTCCGAACCCAACCCAGGGGCTGGGCCGGGTAGAGGTCCACAGGCCAAGCCCGGGCCCGTGCAGACCTCTACTATATATATTAGAAAATAAAAGGTTCAAACATGTGGATTCATATTGCAACTAAATAGGATGGCTTTAGCCTTAAGTACTTCGGCTACACATACGGTGAAAAAGTGCGCTTCTCATAAATATATATATATGTATTTATAAACATTTAACAATATGAAATTTATTATTTATCGATACATATACTTATTCTGTCTATCATGAATTTCTGTATATTTTAGATAAATTGTGTTAAAAAGTGACAGCAATTGATGGATCTGCACCATTACCTATATATATCTGATAAATACCTGCGTCAAACATGCGCTTGTTAGCACATACGGAACTCAGCTACATTTATAATAAATCTTGCAAGTCACTGCAGAAAACGTACATCTGATATAAGGGGTATATTGGAAGAATTCTGAACGAATGTAATAGGTATAACCCCACTTCAAATAGGATGACAATGGGCAAATCCCCTTTATTCAAATATTTCCTCTCACAATAGGAATAGACGCGGGATTCTTCACTAGAATGATACTCGTACTTGAGGGTAAAAAAAACGCGCATATACTTTCTTACTGCAGTGTTGCCAACTTTAAAAATAAAAAATACATATACGATACACCTGTGTGATTCAAAAAACACAGTATCACTCGATGACATAATAATATTCAATACATAGGCTTAGCATCGTAATGTATATTAAAATCACAGTGCGTGTTTTGCGTTTTATGTTTATTTTTTATTTCAAATCCCTTTTTTAATTTTCTCAGTGAGTTCGAATTATTTTCTTATTTTTAAGAAACCCCACTGCAGATAATTATCGACATAATCGTCTTTGAGTCACGACACTAGTGGTCTACACTGGCCAACATTTTATAAAATTACTCGGTCCGAGCCCGACATCTTCGGGCCTGTTCCAGCCCATGCCCGAGTCTCAATATCACACTTGCTACCCGAAGTCCAGATTTATTTTTCTCGGCCCAAAAAAACCTGATATTTGCAATACAGAAATTCATTTATACTTTTCAAATAATACAATATTATTGTTTCCATATTTTCAACGATGTGCATATGTAACACATGTGAAATAAATTATTTAAGTTATGAATAGTATTGTCTTATGGCTGACTCATGACCCGAACATAGTAGGAAATATTTTTCTGAAAATGAAATTCCTTACCCGGGCTCGTCCCGAGCCCAGATCTGAATAATCTTTACACCCCTGAACCCGGACCACGGGCCGGGTCCGTGCAGACCTCTACACGGCACATTTTAATTCAATGCAGTCATGGCAGAGAAAAATGCTGAAAACTGAAAAAAAAACAATGAACCTAAATTGAGAGATTTAAAATATATTCATTTCAATCGATGCATCTTTAACCTTGAGTTTATTTGCGATTAACAAACGGGTGAAAAATTTAGATTTTAAGTATTTTGTTTTACAATACCAAATAGTGTCCCATTATAAGTTATAGCTGGTTCCATATGGATTGAAGCCAGCCAGCTAGTTAACGCATTATTTAATATACGGTATTCTGGCCTGTTTTTTAAAAAGAAGTATATTTTCCAGAAACAATCACTGTTTAAAAAAGAACACCGTGAATATAGAAAATTGAAATATATGATTCGTTACTGTAAACAAATCATTTTTATTATATTTGGTTTTTTCTTAAACAAAATAATAATATTAAGCTACATTATATCATAAACGAAATAATATATTTATGTAAGAATACAGATTTAAATTTCAATTGGTTTCGAGCACTCAAATCAAAAGTTCACATTCAATATTCGTTAGAGGCATTCTGAATTATTTTCTTCAAACAAAAACTTTAGTTGACTCATTGTTTATTAAGACAATACTTAGATTTAAAAAATCTACAATGTACCAACTCTAGCAAAAAAACACTTCTGAAACTTTGTGCAGCCTGCGAAGTGGATTCAATAATGCATGCAGAAAAAAACTATGAATAAAAATACTTTACTTCTGTTTCGCTGATTGAAAAAAAACTAATAGATATGTTAATAAGTTTTTTGTCTTTTAACCGTATTAAAGAAAAATTATTGGCGCTTCTCATTAGAACGTAGGGTTTCAAAAAAACGTGAAGAAATATTCGTGCAAAAGGTTCATTTATTCGATATACAAAAATAGGCGGGCAACACTCCTTGGACGTCTACCTTACATCCCAGATCCTTCCTGTCCTTATCAATCTAATTGAAAACGTTCAAAGGAAACATAGTGCTATTATATTTGAACCAGACACATGGGTATTATCGCTGTTGATGTATTGTTACCCGCATAGGCATTCTGTTCGCCTGATACAAACTGCCTGCCTACCCGGGAGATAAATGGATGTTCGTTTCGATAAAATATCGACAGTAAAAACACATATTGGTGGTACATCACGATGTTCTGGTCGGTGATACTGAATTACAACAATTTCAGATACTGACTAGCTGCCAGGTTTCACTCTATTTCAAAGCCGATTTGACTTGATTGGACACTTTCGATTTCAAAAATTTATATTGAAAAAAAGTAATTTATTGTATACTTGGCAATCATTCACTCATTTGTTGATCTCAAATAATATACTCAGATTTGTTGGCGCTTCGGTCGAATAGGAGAATGATATTTGAACTGAAAACCGATGGTCGCTTGCTTTTATTTTTAACTAGTGAGTACCCGGCATTCATTACAATGCCACTCAAGGAAAGAAAGTATTTGTGTTTTAATTCTGTTTATTGAAATGCTTTTGGACACACAATATTTTTTGTTTTTCTTGTCTGGTGCGTACACGAATAAATCAGAAGGTTGTCCGAGATGTCGCTACATGTACGAATTTGATTCTTTATTTTAGATTTTAGATATATCTGGATTGTGAGGTTCATTTTTATATATATAATAAGACCTACTGTAAGTTAAAAATTAAAACGTTGAGAGTCGGACTCGGGCGGGGCCGGGCTTGATTGTACTATGTCTATATCCTTCGCGCAAATGCAAGCAATAACTTTTAACAAAGTTTTATCGGAATTGGATGAACGGTATGGCGGTGCATAAGATACGAACAAACCCACATTGATTTTTATATATTAGATTAATATATAGATTATTATTTCTCGGCGGAGTGGTTAGGGTGCGGATACGTTCGAGTTCTAATATGGAAAGTTTCATAAGTTGATTTTTCAATCGATTTATTGATTCGAAGGCAAAAATGTTTGTGTAGTTTGTGCGATGTCTAAAACTCTTTCCTAGCAACAGGGTGTAACAAGAGCGAGTTAAGTTGCAATAGTTCTAATACGTGTTCAAATTATGCCATTACTAAGTTTTGCAAAGTTGAACTCGTAAATTATGTTTTTAATCAAAAAAAAACATAAATTTAGCACAGGAATTTAAAAAACAAAATTTATGTTTATGGCCACAGTAATTTCCGAACCCTTATTTAAACTTGATCGGACAACCAGACAATCTTCGTATGAACCGTAGAACTTACCGTCATGTCGTTTGCACCATGTGTTACTGTCATGAATAGATTTTTAAATATGGCAGAAAATTTTATTTTAGAAAATAAAAAAACTTTCCATCACCGTGCTCAGAAACACATGTTTCTGAAACATACATAATTTACCTAACAAGTGAATAATTTTCTACTGCCATAGCGCAGCGCAATTCAATGATTAAATTTGCTGACGTATGAAAGCCAAGTATTCAAAAATCTTCCATGCATGTAATTTGTAGTAGTCAAGTAGAGAGAGGGTTTCAACTTTCAACCAATCTTACATTTACACGCGTTTTCTACGGTCTACGTCGTGGCGTTTGATCACTTTTTAAAATCGACTTATTGACTATTTAATATTGATATTCTAAAAACATTTTGTAGTATCTGTACGTAAAACAATATTTATAACACGTGACAACTAAATTTTAATACAAATTCTTGATGTTCAAGTTTTTACATGCATACATCGAAGACCCATTCATTATTTTTCATTTCGAGAAGTGCTAAATATTCAGTCACTCAATCTTTTTTCTAAGATAGTAAGAATATGAGACGGGGCTCAGACATTACTATTAGTTAATAAATCGTTCTTGATACGCCCTGATTTATAATCAGCTACGTGGGAGAGAATAAAGTTGTCACAAAGATTCATGCTTTTAATCACAAATCTATATATTGATTCAAAAATCAATTTACGAAATCGTCCGTACTGAACCCATGAACACTGCATCTGAAGAAGATGACGGTGAACACTCGGCTACAGTCCTGACCGCTATAAATGCATGTGTCGCTATAGTAAAAAATACACATACACCAACAAACCTTTGATTAATCATCATTATTTATTACATGCAATATTATTATTGCTGAGAATTTCAGTTTTCGCACTGTTGGGTTTCTTTTTCCAGTTCACACAGCGTAGAGCATATGGCCTCCTAATAGAGATATCTCAACAGGCGTTTTCTACGAGAACTGCTTATTACTCAGTTATTCCACCTCTCTTAGATAGGGATAGAAGAATAAGGCTAGAACAGAACTAGTGGTAAGCTCATCGCTCTCGCTTCACCTCGTTTTTGAGGATCAGATGTGTGGGAGGGAGTTTTATATCACAAACACTCAGACTATGAACAGAAATCCATAAATCGATTGAAAGATCAATTTTATGAAACTTTTCGCTGCGGAAATTGAACGCGAGACATTGTAGCCGTAGCCAACAACGTTACCAACTGCGCCACGGAGCCGACGTTGAACCACTGTTGCCGCGTTTAAAACAGTGCATAGCTAAAACAATTAGCTAATCACTTGTTCTGTCCTAGCCTTATCCTTTTTATACTTACTCTCGCATAAAAAACAGAGATTGATCAACTGAGTAACAAGCTGTTCTCGTAGAAAAACTTCTGTTGAGATAAGCTCCAATAGTTAAAAATCTAGATTCACTAATTTTGTAGTTATATATTCAACTAAGCTTTTCTTAATCCTATTTTTCCCGAGCTATAAAAAATAATATACTATTTAGATTCCTCTAGTCTATAATACAAATCCCTAACCCCTTGTCCCAGACAATTCGTATAAAAGCAATTTGCTTCTATAATAGATACGCCGACTAGCCATAATATTGTGCGTGATATTTTTGCCCGATATTTTTATACGAACGGTGTTTTATTTTTTGTTCAAATTATTTTTATTTTCTTGTCAGCGCTAGACTGTTTAAGTGATATTTATTACCTACAAGAGACATTGTTTTTTCCTTTTTTGTAATCGATGACTCCAGAAAAACATCGAATTAAAAAAGAATGTCTATTTACAAAAAAAAAACAGTATTTATCTACAAGAGCGATGGCCGTAATGTCGATTGCGGTCTGCCAACCCCCATGGAGATATTTATCATCGATCGCGAACTTTGTTTCAATTATTGAAATCGGACATACAAGTCGCATGCCAGAATTTTATTATTCATAGTGGCAATTTTTTCGTCTAACTGTTATAATTATGTCGCTGACGTCTGCAAATCGACGGTATATCGACAGAAGGTAAGTCATAAAAGCATTAGTACTTTCGAAAATAGAATTGTTTCTGATTTAAATAGAGTTTTTGTACATTACTTATAATGAATAGCCGTTTTGGAATACACGTCATAATATTTGGTATAGATGAGTTATAGTCAAATTATGCTTTCTGTCTGAATAAAAAAATAGAACTTTGATGACGTCATGTGTTCTACCAACGTGTACATTTAAAACAGGAAAACATCAAAAACTGACGTAATTCGTTTTTCCAGCATAACCCCGAAATTTAGTATTCAAGTTTCGAATTTGACTTTTGTTTATGGAAGATGACCTAACCCAACGTATTGCTTACATACATAAGTGTTACTGCTTCCATTTTTGAATTTTAGTTTTCATTAATGTCTTTAAAACTAAGTTTCTGAAGTATTATGAAGACATTAATGAAAATTTAAAATACTCAGCAACAAAACAACAAAGGCTTTTTCTTAAAAGAGTCTACTTGAGATTTCTAGCCGAAACAACCAAGTGTTTCTTTTACTTGCCTACGTGTGTGATCAAGGTTTCGAATCTTCGAATGGAGAATTGTCTACATTATTGTTTTAATCGATTTATGATTCTTGTGAAGACAATCATAACAATCATAAATGCGGTGTAGGAGAGCGATAAACACGGGTACGATATACAATTGCGACTTACATATAAGAAAAAAAGGTTAGAAAAAATAGCAATTTATTTAGTTGCATAAATTGTCTTAACTTATTATAGATATTTCGACCTCATTCCGTTACCATATCAAATTCTATAGCATTCGGACGATGGTTGCCGAAATAGCTATCTAAAATATTTGAGAATTCTAGTAGAATAATATAAAATATCAAAGTATTTATTTCTACAACGTTTTATTAGTTGGTTGATAGCTATTTCGGCTTAACGCCAGATGGCTCTGACGATGTAAACATCCATTCTTTGATTTACAACGCATAAATTTGTGATTAATATAAATTAATTAATAAAAATAGTACAACTATGACTAAAGAAATGTTCTCATAATCAGTATCATAATGTTATCTTTAATCTATCTTTTTATACTGTACATTTACTAAATCTAGAGATACTCGGAATTTTTATACGCTTTCATGAAAAGTGATTTTAGAATCAGCACCTTTTTATTCGTATTTAAACATACTAAACGAATTAATCTAACCACTAATTTTACCTATCGGTGATTAAGTTAGTGTTAAATAATTTTAAATAACAGGTCGCCGGTAAATATTATATATTTAAAAAAATATCTGCCATCAGCAAAAATTTACAAGCACAAAACGTTTGACGTTTGTATTTTATTCTGTATATACACCGCGAACGCTTAGGTTATGAGAAAATTTCATACCTACATGTGATATGTGATAATAATAAAACGTCTACAGAGCGTTCTGCGCTATTATATATAATATAGAATGATAAGTCAATTTCGTATCAACTTACCAACTAACTAATACAAATTTTTAGTACTAAATACTTTGATATCTTATCCTATTGTAATGAAGTAATTCCAAGTAAATGCCAATTCAGTCAATAAATTCTAGTAGAACTAAGTATGAATAATCTATTGCTGTGCGAAATTGAAAATTATAATTGAAAAGAATTCCATAAATCAAAATAATTGAGCACACATCAAAGTAAATAGTATGTAACATTACGTTGGCGTATGTCGCAATACAATACAAACATATTCATGTAGATCACTGGTCGTCAACCTGGTCCGTACCGCCGAATAGTGGGTGGTTAACGTTTCCATTGTAGGTAATATAGTTTTTTTGTCTGTTTTCATCGAAACCATCTGCCAAACTCGACACACGGCTAAGTTTACTTGAAAACGTTTTGAAAACAATTCGCTACGCTAACCCAACGGTCGAGGGTAGGGGTGTATAAGGATGTATTTTTGTCATTTTCGCTACCTTTCTCGCTTATACTTATCTGAATAAAACAAAATATTTGTTCTGTTATGGCCTAGCGGTTGACTTTCAACTTTTTTGTTTGTAAACATAGTACCTACTTAAATTTATAAGAATAAACGTCACTTGCAAAATTGCGTGTATTAAATAAACTGTGGAATAAATATTTATATATAATAAAATATTTATATATAGGATATCTCACAGCATCAGGCTCAAGGTGCTCATTAAACATTAAATATAATTTAAAAAATGATAATAATTAAATTCTTGTTTTTCAATTCACACTATTTCTTTAATATGTTAATATAATCTTGTTCTAGTATAATCTTATAGCGTACCCATGACTCAAAGAAGAAAAACGCTCGTATCGGTTCTCATTAACCTTTTAATATAATTTCAAATATGATAATAATAAAGTTCTTGTTTTTCAATTCACACATGTTAATATAATCTTTCTACAGTACAAATAAAAAGCTAGATTTAAAAAGTTCTTTTTTGCAAATCTATTCGAAATTATTGCAGCCTTACACTGGATTGAATTACTACGATGTCGGTGGGCGTTTAAAGAAACTTTTTATTATATAAACGGCAAAAATGGGCGGTAGGTATAAAAAGGTTGACGACCAATGATGTATTTTATAAATTAAATATGGCGTTGATATTATATGGCAAATAGTTTGTAGCATGCGGAGATAAATTCACCCTTCTAATATATTGTGATATCTCCCTTGATACGCTACAAGATTATCTGTGTTCTGATATTGATTATATGTCATCCCCTTAACAAAGACAGGCTTAATAGTTTTGCAACGTAGTCACTCAAATACCGTTTTGAATTAGTATTCTAAATAATTCAATTAATTATTGAAATATTATATATATATAAAGCGTATCGACTTGTTTGTTTGTACAAAACCGTTTTTAAGTAAAAGTATAATTTATAAAAGTAAGTTTGTTTTTCCATACGATTGAGTTTGAAATAAGGAACATTTTAGTATAACTAACTCAATATGTCATTTTTTTGATTTTGTGTTTTTTTCCAGAACAGCGATGATATAATAATGTTTGATTTTGAATAGCCGAGTCATTACTTAATGCATATCAACTGTGAAAAGGCAAAAGGACGTAACACACACACACACAAATGTGTATCAAAAATGTGTATCGAAATAAATTGTTTATTTATCAAAAATCGGATAAATAAACAATTTATTTCGAAATTATCGCGCCACAAAAACATTTACTAAATAATGAATACGGCAAAGATACTTTTTTCGTGGAAATAAAACGGCTGAGAAATTTTCTGTTCGTACAATTGGACCATTCGTCAAACGGCGGACGTAACATATTCGAGCACACGCCGTCAATGGAACTAATGTATTGTTGTCGGAAAAACTAATTCTAGCATACGACTGACTTTTCCGCATTTTCTTTATTCTTTCTTTTTGCAGGCGTCGTTAAATGGCATACTTTTCACGCTGTTTCTGTCTCTGCTGACAGAGTAATGTACGGTTTTATTGTTATATCACTTATTTCTCTCTTTATAAGTCCATATATTATACAATGTAGAGTATGCGTTTCCTAACTTTTGGTCTCTCGCAGACATTGCAATTCGAGAATCACTCCAGTTTTTTTGAATCTGAAATACTTAATCCAGAAATTTTTTGAGATTAAAATTCAAGATAACAGATAGGTAATAAATAACTGCTACAATAAACCAAAATATGCATGCAGTTTTTATTACGCTATGATTGTAAATTAATTTGAAACGACTTTTTATAGCGATTAAAAATTTATAAATTATTAAAATCCAAATTGGAGTCGTGGAATATATTATCAACAACTTCCCAGTCTTGGTTCATTCTACAGTGATACTCTTAAGTCTCTACTGACACAATGAGACTGCAGATTTGTGTGTAACGCCGCCATTCTAGGCAAATTTTATAATTGACCATTTACGTTGTTTTCAAATGTAAATTTCCTGTGAAACTTAAACTATGTTGATATATTTACTTTTGCTTCTACGCTTATGAAAGTTTTATAACGTTGCTTGAGAATTATTTAAATAATATTCGATTTTTCAACACAAAACATGAAGCATTCGTACAATACAAAAATGGCGTTTTAAAATATACATGCATCCTGAAAGATGTAACAGCAAATACTGTGCATGAAACATGTGAAAATTTACAAGGGATGGTGGTGTTCAATGGAAATTTGAAATTTGTATTTAAATTAAGAGTATCGAAGAAATATTATAAAAGGAGGTGTGTGTAAATTTTATTTTATATTATATTAAGTAATCTATTATTTTGTTTCACTATTTACTATATCTACTATATCTATACAGTATGACATACGTTTATTATAATTAAATTGAATTACTAAGAGTAGACACAACATCTTATGACATCAAGATCCTTGTCTTAACTTTTAATATAAAACTTTTTATTTTACAAATATTTAATTACATTCAATAGTTAAATACATTTCGTTTTAAGACTTTTAGGTATGCAATATCGGACTCAGTTTTAGCGATGTTGAAGATAACATCGTTGTCCTTTCATAGTAAATGTCAAAGAAGCATTTTCACAATTTCCTGAATTTATATTTATTTTACGTTATTAAATTTTATGTTTTTTTTCCTCATTATTTTCAGGTTGGCTATTCATGCTTTTGTAGAGAAAACATCAATTTCTCTAATCTAATAGTCAAAATATCAAGTATTTTTATGCACATATTATTTTTAGTCATGTTTAGAATTTACTATATAGTTGTTTACGGTTATTTTTAAATAACTTTCGATGAATATATTTTGACAGTATATCATCTCGTGTCAAAACAAGGTTGCCCATTAAAAAAACATTATATGCCATGTCAACACGTTACGCCATCTAGTGATTAATCTTCCCGATAACTTTTCGGGATTTTCAGGAGAGATCGCACTGCCTGGCAATCAATTTTCTTTTCAATCTGTTTCGCTGAAGACAAAATCGTTTTCAGCTTTTCATATAGGCATAAACCAAAAATATGTGTGTTCTTACAAATCTCGTAAAAGGCTTGTTGAATTCTCGAAGTAATCTCCAATCCGATCAGTAGTTGGTTCAAGAGCAAAAGATTTAGACGCTGCGATCTTCGCGTGCCTTTGGAACTAAGAAATAAAACAAGCCTTTTTATATTATTCGAAGAAAAAGAAATTTCGCAAAATTGAAAACATTTTATTTCTAAGACTGAACTTGAAGGTTTACTTTGTTTTCTTTTGTGTCCCGCTAACCTTTTCAAAATTCAATGTCAGATGAATTATTGTAATCGCATGTTTTACAAACAACATTATTATCAATGAATCTCTCAGGATTAAATAAAAGTTTCAAACTCAAATTTACACAATTATTCCGTACTTGATTCATCTTCAATCAATACATTTAAAACATCTATTTGCGAAAACATTTCATTGAAATATGTTTACATATTTCAAATGTCACAAGATTTATTCATCTACTATTGAATAGTTTGTTTTTCAATATATAGATGAAGTCACGAATAGGTAAATAAATAGATTTTAGATGTTAGGAATAATACTAAACCTACTATGTTATTTTCGCAAATTACTTTTGTGACTTAAATCTAAATTGATATTAAATATTTTTTTTAAAAATGCAACACAATCTGACGCAAAAGTTAGTAATGTTATGCATTACTAACTTTTGCGTCAGATGAGGAAATAGTACAAAATAAACCATTTAATTTTTAAATACAAGTTTTCTCTTGTTGTATATACCAACAAGCATTAAAAAATATCAAGTACAGTAACTATAATTACAATTCATATTTGTAATGAACTATCTGTATGTCTGTATATTTGTAACGGAGCACAGACTCTCTCTTTTTCCAGTTTTCTGAAAATCAAGCGTTTTAAGCGAATGCCGACATGCAGCACTGACATTTTATGTTAATTCTTTCGAGTTATTCCATACGGGTTATAAATAATTGCACTTTGTGTTAGATAGTGATGATACACTTGATACACCTGAACTTTTATTTCGATAGTTTACGCTTTGGATTAGATAATATTAACGTAGTACACTCAAACTTTGATTTTAATAGTTTCCACTTAGTCACAGATTCTTTTAACAAAGTGAGTTAATTTGTAGTAGGTTAAGAATTTGTTTTTTGTAGAGTGTTTTGTTCTAAGTGAAAACTATTTTTATGAAAGTTAATATGATCTAAACAAAAGTGTATTTAATTGTAAGCCATTCTAATAATAAACTAGCACGCACACAGGCGGTGCTATCTGCAACAATACAAGCATGGCATCTCAATCGATCACCCGTTGGGTTGCTACGTCACCTAGCATATATAAATTAACTCAATATTTAATGTACAGTAATATAGCATATTGAAAATTGCACTTGCTGTCTGTGAGCTTCTTATGTAAATTTCAACGAAAATTCTGACTTAATAAATGTCTGTCGTGAATGAAATTTAACCGAAACTGAAATGTAAAATACGGTAGACTTTTCTCAAAAGCGTGCCCACATTCCATCGCTGATAGATAACTGCTAAGCTTATATAGTATAACTGAAATGTGACACCAATTCGACGCTACAGTACTGTCAAATATTTACAAAATAATATGTCTTTCTTTTTTTCAACAGACAGAGCAAGATTCGAATTCGTGATGAGGTTGACTGAGAGGCCTAAAGTGACCCCTGAACTTCTTCATCAGGTACTAAGGACGAAGTTATTTTTAATTATATTTTCATTTTTTTTTTTTAATAAAGCACAATTTGTTTGTTTGATTACCTGTAAATTCTTGCCTCAATTCATGAAACAACTATACCTTTTAATTGTTAACACTCAATTTTATATAAATAGCCCTGTTATGATTGTATTATTATCAGTTGATAATGCTCGTGATGAACGAAACCGGTCCAAATCATTTTAAACACGTGGAAGTAGTACAAAAAATTGTGTTTTACTCATAAAATGTAATCTCTTTCTACCATAATAATTGACAGTTAACACCCTAAAAGTGATATTTTCATTTCATTTATATAATAGATAGCATCAACAAACAATGTTTTGTTTATATCTCTTTGCAATATCGTAAATATTGTTTTTTTTTCAATTATGGCATCATATTTCACTGGTTTCCAAAATTCAGTTTTGTATCCAGAAAATACAAGCCTCTGTGTTAATGTATTTTTGTAATTACGTGTCGTTCTTAGGCATTGACTTTGTGTCCAAACAATTGTAATTCATATAATTTAAGACATCGACTGAGGGTGCTTGATGGAATTTCAATATCAAATTTGAATTATTGAGATTTTGTACACTTCCATGTATTTTGTCACTAATGACCCGGGTTTCGCCTTTCGGCATCTTCAGGCATTCGAGGGCACGAATAGACTACTAAATGTGGAATGATTGTATATATTTATCCTTTCGACGAATTGAAACCCACAATGCTATTATAATTGTAAAATCACTGGTAATTCTAATATTAGTTGGAAAGCGGCAATTCGCCACTCTGTTAACGCGTTGTTTAAAAAATAAGTAAATAAGTATCAACTCATGTATCAGTAGACTTATAATATTTTATCTCGTAAATAATATTTGTCGTATTTGTATCTTCTATTTAAACGTTAGACACTGTTTACTGTCTGTCAATTCGAGTCCATTCGTGCGGTCGAATGCCTGAAGATTCCGAAAGGCGAAACCCGGGTCGTTAGTGAAAAAATACATGGATGTGTACAAAATCTCAATAATTCAAAAAATTGTAATTCGCTTGCTTCCCCCTTGTTAAATATATGTGAAAAAACAGTTATAATTTATTCCTGTCTAGTATAGAATAAATAAAATATTGACATCATGTGGACTTTTATATAGAATCTCTTATTTACATCTTGAAGATTATTAAACGCAGGAATTGAGAACAGCAAAGAAATTTTTGAGATTTTTTACATTCTCCGCAACTCTACTTACTCTGATGCGTAGCATAAAGCTATTGGATTGCAGCGATTTTCACTTAGGATTCCTTGCAAAGGGAAGATACGCGATTGACTCTCAACCAGAGTTTATGATCAGTTTGAGAATAGACACCGTATTCAACGAACTTTGTTTTTTACATTGTTTTACAATCTCTTTCATTGAGATAAGATTTTCATTTTATTTTTCAGATGTCAACTTTTCTAAGAGCGATGAATTTAACACAAGACATAGAAGTAGCCAATATAAGGTAAGAAATACCTAATGATAAATTTATTTTATTGACATTAAGTGACGTAAATATACCATATACATATTACAAATATTGCACTTAGCGTCCACAATATTCACCGACTATAAATATAAGTTACATTAAAAAAAGAGTATTTTTTACTTTGATTTTAAACAGCCATTTGTCAAGCACATTATTATTGTGCAACAGATACCTTTAAAGTATCTCAATAAGTGATCATTTCGAATGATAGTTTATTAATTTAATCATTTCTTTTTGATCAGTACTGATGGAGAAATTTGGATTCAATCGTGGGGTGTGCCTGGTGGAGGTTTTGCACTACAGACAGCTCTAGGGCGCCTGCCTCGTATTGGACCCCATCGTCTTGTTCCTGGTATACCAAGACTTCAAACAGATCCAGCATTATTCCTACAGGTAAAAAAACTTATCCTCACATGTCTATCTATCTGTATAAACTTTCTAACAAATATGGCAATCAGTTTATAAAATAGAGCAATAAAAATATTCAACTACACTCATATACCAGTGTTATTTTTTTTATAGGAAATAACGTTGTGATACAATTATAAATGTTATAATGAATAGAGATGTTTCGTTATATTATTACGTGTCAAGTAAAACAGACAACCAACAAGCTACTGGAGCAGTTATCCCAGACTGATTGCTGCATAGCATAATTAATGATAATATGACTTCAGCATATTTTAGTGCATGAAATATGCTGAAATAGACAGTTTGTACTTGGAAAGCTTCTATGAATATATCCCGTATAACCATATATCGTCGGTATCGCTGAATAAGCCGGCAGGGTATATGGTTCCAGAGATGTAAGTCCTCTTTATCCGCAATATTTTTCTAAGCGCCCAACGTGGTGCGTTTATCCCCCATACCAATGCCCATAAAACTACAACGACAAATGCGTTGCCTGTTCTGTTTAGATATCCCACGGCTACGATTAAAGGCTTACGTCGAAACATGTGTTACTCAATCTCTCGCACTTGCTGAAAATATAGCTTAGGTACTTGGCACTAGGGCTTCCAATCCCGGGATCCCTGCCAATTATTCAATACCTTTATCTCGGGATTTCGGGATTCGCTGTAAATACTAAAAAATAGTATAATTATCCAATTAAAACTTCCTCAATAACTACAACGTGTACCTCGGTTTGTTCATTTTTTATACGACTTATAAAATTATTAATATTAATGTATTGTGGTCTCTCAACTTCTCACATTTCGTAACAGCCGTTCTTTACCAATTTGAAATCGAAGACAATAGCTGTCTGATTCAAAATCAATAAAGAAAACCATTTCAATGCCAAAAAAATATTACATCATATACATTCCAAAAGAAAAATGGACGCAAATTAAATTTTAAATGTACAGTTTAACATATGAATTTACGCTTAATGACCAATCCCGGGATTCCTGGATTGAGAGGTTCTGAATCCCGGAATCATAAAAAGCGTTCGGGATTGGATGCTCTATTGGTACCATAGTAGAGGGTCATGCATATGTGCAGATTTGTTATAACTAACGTAAATAGCGATTTTTAGATATTTTGATGAAATCTAATACCCGCGAAGTTTTATTTTTCAATTTGAGAATAAAATATTTTCTGGTATTACTATTTCACAGTTTAAATGTCAAGTCTATTTTTGAGATACTGACACCAGTGGTGTAGTGAGAAATTAATCAGCGATAATCCCGAAGTGATTCAATTTCCGCACCAACAAGTTTCCAACAGAACGTTCTTCCAATACATAGTTACAAAAATCATTTCATTATATTTACGGTAATATTTATCAAACTAAATTAATATACATATATATCGACTGTGATTGTGAAAAAATAATGTGTATAGCCCACACAAAACGTGTATTAAATTGCATACATTGTGATTATCTTAACTAATATTTTGAAAAGACAGAAGGATACGTTCTTTTGCCTTTCTACAGTCGATATATTACATATGTATATAGGTTTCGTCGCTGGCTTCGGTTACGGATGTCTCGGGTTCAATACCCGGTGCGGACGGTTTTCATAGATTGATCTTTCAATCGATTTATGGATTTCTGTTCGTAGTCTGAGTCCTCCCTCTCACCAATCCCATCCTCACGGGGCGTAACGAGAGCGATTAGCTAACCACTATTCCTGCCATAGCCCTATCCTTCTATCCCTACTCTCTTCGAAAAAGAAAAGAGACGTTGAGCAACTGAGTGACAAGCATTTCTCGTAGAAAAAGTTCTGTCAAGATACCTCCATTAGGAGACCATATGCTCCACATTGGGAGCGGACATGGAAAAAAAATATAAAAAGATAGTGTATTAACACGTTTTGTGTGAGTTATATACAATATTTTTTGGTGTGGGTTATGTCGATTTATCCTTTTCACAGTCGATATGTATTTGCAATAGCGCTTACAAAAAATACCATAACATATTACAATATAACTAGTACATTTCTTCGTATAACGGTTTTTTACACGTTATAAAAAAACAATATTTTCAAGAGAACACATTTTTGGTTTAAATTTCTTTAAAAATCGCACAAAATTTCTGTGCGATTACGAAAAATTCTCAAATTGTCTATAAAAAAGTGTGGGAGCGCCGACCCCACACGCCCCCTCCCCACTACACCACTGACGGGCACGGTTATATTTCCATTGAAAAATACATATTTTTTATATCCGACTTTAAAAACATCTATTCATTTACAGCACGATACTCGGGTTACGCAAAATTTATTCTTTATCCATATTTTCACTCGTAAATATATTGGAATATTTAATTCATTTAACGATATCCTCTCAGAATGTGTAGAGCAGTGGTTCTCACGGAAAATTTCTCCGTGGCCTGATAATGAACGTCAGTGGTCTATTGGAAATGTCTCGTGGTCGCACCGGATTTTTCAATCGTGATTTGAGTAGTATAGTATCAAAAGTAGAACTACCCGTTATTCAAAGTATTAAGATAAATACGAAAAATGTTCTGTTGGCATTTTTGAGTTTTTGAATTTATTAAAGTTTATATTGTGACATCGCTTAGGATAACTCTGTGATTGGTCGAAAGTATGATTTACCAAACCGTTCACTTCTGTTTCCAAAGTTGTCAATCATTCTGATTTTGGTAGCAAGCATCATTTTCTTTTACGTTTTTATACCCCATGTACATGATTTTGATAGCAAAATTTTATCTCTAGCCATTCACTATGACCGGAAGAATAGTGTAACAGCATTAGTTCAGTTTCGGCAAATATGAGATAGTTCTACTTTTGATACTATACGAGTCATTACCTACTTGAATTTTTTTTAACCATAAACTATCATAATGCAGGCACAAAATTTATTAATACAGTTTTTTTAAAGATATGTACAGTATTTTTACAATCCTGTCATTTACAAATGTTATATTTAATATTAATGTTAAAGGTCCTGCAGGTTTGTTTGTCAAATATATCTAAAAATCTATTAGACATTAGATTTTTACACTTAGATAATTTATTATATCCATTTTAACTATGGGATTGTATCAAATTCCCTTCAAAATTAGAAAAATAAAGAAAATCCTAATACAGATGCTTCCATATTTATGAAAAAAAATCAGAAGATAATCACTGCAACATTTAATATGTTTGGAAAATCTCTCGTCAATGATAATTACACGATTGCAAGATGAACAGCGTTGGGTATCGTACAACAAACCGAATTAATTAATGCACTGCAGCACAAATTAACCCGATTGGGTTACCGTACTGACCCCAATTATTTTTTATCTAAAAAAATGATCCCTACTTTATTTAAATTATTCATTCATTACAAATACGTTTTCGAGCCGCATACGTACACAATACGAATAAACAAATGTCGTATTTATTTTATATCACTCATTTTTTTAATATCAGTATTTATTACTGTAGAACCGTTGGTGGCCACAGAAAAATCACATGTGAACCACTGGTGTAGAGGTAAATTCCTAGAAGAGCATCGCTAAATAAGTAAAGTTGTTTAACGAAAACTTTGTTATTGAGTCACTGTTCTGATGTGGTAACGATATTATAACGATGGGACTAGAAAAGTATTACATTACTGGTTAGCTAAGTGCTCTCCTTCTGCTCTGTTCTTAGTTCATCACAGATATATGTGCCTTTAAAGATAAAAAAATCCATTTATAAAAGTCTTAGTTTGGTAACAAGACCGGAAAGCCGATATATCATTGGTAAATTTCCAAAAAGCATTAGTAAATGTATTAAAATAAATATATATTTACTAATATAAGATATAGACTGAGCGCTTGATGGAATTCTAATATAAAATTTGAATTGTTCAAGTGTTGTGAATTTCCATACGTTTTGTCACGGATGAACTCAAATTTACGGTAAATAGTTAATAAACCTAAAAGAATTTTTAAACCTAAAACCAAAGTAAAATGATGTTTCCCTTCAAAAAAGTTGTCGATTTGTTTTTCTAATTTACATCACTTTTTCGAGACCTCTGTCATTCAATCATGACTTCATGTTCGTATTTTTTGAAGGTCACATTAATTGGCCAAAACACCATTGATATCGTCTATATAATAAGGCGAATTAAGAAAAAATATTATCATAAAGTAGAGAAAATATTTATTAACTTTCAGTTCGTGTTTATCCTTGTACTCGAATTCCTGAAGATGCCGAAAGGCGAAATCCTGGTCGTTAGTGACAAAGCCTATGGAAATTTGCAAAATTTTAGCAATTCAAATTAAATATACATTTACATTCCAATACTCACCAAGTGGTACGCAAGATTATTACACCAAGGGAAAACATTAGAAAGCACTTTTTTATAATAATTTTATTTTGAAAACCCTACAGACTCGACGATTATCTGGTATTTCACTTTGATGGTCCTTCTTTATAATTTTTGTCAGCGTAACGCGTTTCCAGTCTTCAAATATTGATCGCGAAATAGCGTACCCAGTGATGACATTTTCATTTTTTGCTAGTTAACACATTTGGGTACCGTTTTTCATTTTTCCAGACAGTGGCGGTGAACCAAAAGCCAGTGGTCTGGGAAGGGGCGGAGTTTATACTGAGCTGCGTCGCCCAAGGAGCCCCTCATATGACCTTCAGCTGGTTCAAGGATGGCATCAATGTCAACGTATCCAAGGCTACAAGGTTTGATTTGTCTGTTTATACTAATATCGACATTTAATATTTTTTATCTATATTATTGTTAATATAGATAAAAAAATATATGTAATGTTGCATAGTTTCAAATAATAATGAAGAATATTTTGGAACTAAGTATTTTGCTATTTTCATCTCATTATAATAGAGATCTATCAAGAAAATTTTGACAGTAATTGCTAGTATAGATTAGTTTATTGTTCAATGGCAGACAATTTGCCAAGTATGGCCGGGTTTTCGGTTTCTTTGAACTTTCATAAACACCTATCGCTCATCATACAACAATAACCCGCATCCTACAACTTTGAAAAAAATGAGTTTAGCTTCACAGTGACAAAGAACACGTTCTAGAAAAGTTTCACATCCAAATTTTATGGTTACTTGTTTTAAAAGCAATTAATCGTAAGTCACCGTTTTTTTTATTGTAATAAATGCTATATCTTGTATACCACATAAACAAAGTACACATGAAAATTATGTTTGTTTAATAATAGACAATTTTATTATAGTTAAATACAATAAAAAACGAAATTTGGTTCAATAATCGTGATTGCTCCGTGTGACATACGAGTTTTTTTTATTAAGACCGATACGATATTCGAACTAACCAACTTTTTGAAAAACGTAAGGTGACACAACTTAGATATAAACAAAAATTATTCGATTATTCGATTAATTAACATATTATTTTACAAATAAACTCTTTGGGTTCACTTAGACATTCTGTCGTAATAATCGTCAAACATTTTTATTTTAATTGAATAATTCTGACGTGCACAACATTTCCATGTTTCTGTTTATATGATCCACGTTGGAAGGGACATGGCTTAAATAATTTATAGCTTTAATTATCATTTAAATTTTATTTAAACGACAAAAAAAAACGATTTTTTTATGGCACATAAATAAGAAAAAAACAGTCATATTTGTTTTATTTTCTATCTTAATACATAATATGACTGGGCAGTGTACAATGAGCTTCGAAACACATAATCATAAGACAGATAAAAAAGCACATTGCGAGATTCTATAATGATTTTATATCAGCAAAACTCGTTCAGAAAGGGTTTTATTACTCGACTGATATGCAATTAAAGTTTGATAATATCAATACAAAATATAATAAATTTGTATGAAGGTTAATATCTGAGAAAATAGTAACGTATTAGATTTTTATAAGTATATATATATAAATAAGAACGAAGATTCGTTTGATAAAAATTAATCGTATTTCTTGTAGAATGGGCAATAACTTGACAAAAACGGTTAAATATAATTATATTCAATAGTAATTCATTCAGTTGTGTACAAATCAAAAGCATTGAATGATTAAGTCATTTCGTCTGTTTGTAGGTGATATTAACTACATTATATTTGTATATGGTCCAGTTCTATAGGACAATTAGTCAAAACAATTATTCAAAGTTAGCCATTATATTCGAACACCGCTCTTCTAAGCAATTCCACAAAAGTATAGCTTTTAAAAAGTACAGGTTTTACATACGGAAATCAGAAAAATTAAATAATTTCTCAGTTCCATATACATACATATCGAATTATCGTATTGTGGAAATATATTTTTATGAATTGTGGCGCTCCATAAAGAATCAACTTTTAGTCCTAAAACTATAAGCTATTGATCACCTAATTGAATAAAAAATTATTAGAAATAATAAGCCAAAACTTTTAACGAGTCGGTTTAGACGAGTCAATACTTTGATAGGCCATATCTCAAAACTACCAATTTCTAGTTGTATCACTATGGGACTTGGCCATCGATATGATCTATTTCTTGGGTTTGCTCTACAGATTTTGCAAAATCTACATTTACTGTGTCACTACGGAACTAGGCCATCGCTGTATTTGTTGTTATTGAAAATATTCTTAAGTTACACTTTTTAGCTCTGTAGTTAACAGTCAAAGCGGGGCAAGTTACGTGCAAACACTTTCTTTATCAATCAATAGCAGAAAAAAACTTAATATTTATATCAAATTTGGATTATTGAGATTTTGTACACTTCCATGTATTTTGTCACTGGATTCCATTCGTGTGCTCGAATGCCTGAAGATGCCGAAAGGCGAAACCCAGGTCGTTAGTGACAAAATACATGGAAGTGTACAAAATCTCAATAATCCAAATTTGATATTGAAATTCCATCAAGCACCCTCAGTCGATGTCTTAAATTATATTAATATTTATAATATTGAAAAAGCGGTTTTTTTATTATTATCGTTATGGGAAAATCTACCGTTACTGACATTTTCATTTATCGCTAAATATTGAATCGTCAACTCCTCAAAAACTATTGAATTGTTATTTTTTAAGCTTTATCTTTAAACTGACGACATTGAAGCGTGGTTTCCAACATTATAACAACAACTTGTCACGTTTATTTACAGGCAAACTCTTGTTTATTATGCAAGATATATTCATTGTAGTATCCAAACGAAGTAATTATGCATAACTGCGCTATATCTTCATTGTTACATTTCGTATTGCAAATCGAGGCAAAGTTTTTGTGCAGGATGTTGTCAGTGGTATAATATATACTGCAAAGAAAGGATGTAGGTTGTAACAGGAAGGCAAAATGGTAGGCACGCCCCCGGAAGTCATTCTACCCGACTGCTTCACGCGGGCACGTGGTAGATTAAAGCCTCGCACGTGATATTCTACCCGAGAAACCTCAACACGGGATTTCCCGCATGGAGTAGATGGAAAACCCCGGGAGTAAGATAGCGCATTTGTTTTACACGGTCAAATATTAGGTGGATGTTTTTTTTTATGTGTATCATAGACACAAAATAAAGATGCACATATAATATGCTTACAGCATACATTATTTTATCCAATGAAAAACACTGACAGAGTATTTTCTCTATTTTATTTCAACATCATAAACAGTTATGTTTCGCTATTTTACATTTTCTGAGGAAATTCACTCATGCAAATTTTATTGCTTTATTACTTCAATTCGGTGGTTAACCTGTGAAAATCGTTTTTAAATCGGTTATTGGTGTATCTAAGTTTGACACGTAATTCGCCTCTTTGAGAAATATCTTGAACACGAATAAATCGGTTTTTCTGAAATCTTGCTGTTTGTATGTATTTGATACTTTTTTCAGAAACTTTCACGGGTGTGCGCCAACAAAACAAACATTCACTTTTATATATATAGATAAAAAAATAAGAGTGCGATTTCTTCTTTTACTTGGCGCGGGGAGGAGGAAGGTACAAATAAATTACATTGGAATTATAATCAACATTATTTGAACTAAATAACTAAAGTCATTATTGAAATTAAATAGTCAAAATTTTATAGCCCAACCTGACTAAGATACAGGCAAAAAATATTTATCTATGAATATAATTACAGACCAAATAAACAGTCATATTTTTAAATTATACTCAAGTGACGCTATCATAAATTCCAAAATAAGAACTGCTATTTTTGGAATTCTCTTATTCATATATCGGATTAAATTAATGTTTTTTAGTTTTTATGAAACACCGAGTCATTTTAATATTACTTATTAGCGTAATTTAAATTCTGAATTTTGCTGTATAACATTTGTGGATAATTATGTCAACCGCTAAAAAAATCCTCCGTAATTTATTCCAAACAATGATGCTTATCAAACAATTAAAGAATTCGTCTGATGGTGTATTTCTTTTATTTTTTGTATGACTGAGTCATTCCTTTGTTGGGTACAAATGAGAGGCTCTTTTTAAAAAAGAAATGTGTCCATTAATCTTGTTACGCTGCAATTCATTCTCGATGCTTTATTTTTATTCCTTTTGTTGTTATATTTCGAATCCAAAGAAAATTACGTATAGTGTTATTATTCTTTGGGTTTTTTTTCATAAAAAATCATAATTCAAACTATTAATTTTATGATTCGTTAGAAAATTTTCTTACATAGGGTGTTTTTTTAGAGGAAATAAAACATTTAATAATCGTGGTTATGCTTATTATATTGGATTTATTGAAAAGTTTATTAAATGCCATTAGCTTTAAAAAATGATTTCCGGCATATGGGCGCCACGGCTGGCTCGAAGAAAGCGCAATCTCGAAGTCCAATTTTCAAGCACTTCTCTTTCAAATTCTGAAGCAGCTGCGGCCGTAAATTGGCGATAACGCGGCGAATGTTGGCTTCAAGGTCATTGAGCGTTGCTGGTATATCGACGTTGACTTGCGACTGTACATACCCCCACAGAAAGAAGTTCAAATGTGTTAAATCACACGATCTCGGTGGCCAATTCACAGGTCCGTTCCGTGAAATTATGCGCTCATTGAAAGTTTCCCTTAGCAAATCGATTGTGGCGTGCGCTGTAGGGCATGTTGCACCGTCTTGTTGAAACCAAAGCTCGTTTACATTATGGTCATTCAATTTTGGAACGAAAAAATTATCAACCATAGATCTATAGCGTTCTCCTTTGACAGTAACGTTCTGGCCGACATCGTCTTTGAAAAAATATCGACCAATGATTCCACCAGCCTATAAAGCACACCAAACTGTTAATTTTTGTGGATGTAATGAGCCTCACCGCTGAACAAAATTTTTCGGTAAAAGTCAGGATCAGATGCAATTTTTGTTTCATCGCATTCACCGAAGTTGCGATGCACACGATGATCAAGCGGTCTGTTCGTGGTGTAATGGCAAACAAAACTGAGCACAAATCAGCTGTCATCTGTCAAATTGGCGGTCACTGGAAAAAGTACTGCCAGTTTTAAAAAAAACTTCTAAAAAACACCTTAACTTGTAACGACATCGTAATTTTCAAAATAAATGATTTCAAGTGTAAATAAAATTACCTGTCATTCTTGAGATACAAAAAATTCTACGCAGTCTTATTGCAGGCCTGGGTAAAGTTTATAGCTGAAGGGTCTTATTAAAAATAAAAAATGCACAATGGACCTCAAATTAAAACACTTTGTTTCGATAGACTAACTAGTTCTGGTATAGAGTATTCTCTTGATTCGAAACTTCGAAAAACGCTTCGAGATGGCACTTCAATCAAATTGAGATGTTTTGTGTGTTGGGTGTTTTGCACTCCATGCTAACGATACATATATACCAGGCGCGTGCCGTGCCGTTCTCTCTTTCTCGCTCAATCACAGATAAATTAAAGAGTGCGAGTGAGACAAAAGGGCATGTTGGCGCATGCTATTTGCTCATATACAAGTGAGGTTGTGCGATCGAGATATAGATAACACCACTGCACGCCGGTGATATATAGATAATACGTTGATTATCTATTTAATTACAGTGATTGTATTTACGTAAAGCAGAATCAATAAATTGCACTATAAAAGTAGCATATTTTTGAAAGATGCATCTGTTGTAAACAAAACTTATGTGAGTATTATCTTTGAAAAAGTTACTTGCCATTGGCATCACCATTGGCAGACTGACTTCACACTTTATAAATAATACGTGTCCAGAAATATTTATTTTTTGACGCAAGAGCTATTTAAGATTTCTTGGACGAACCTGTTTGATCGCAGTGTCCATGAGTTCATACGTGTGTATTGACTAAATTTCACCCACCCTATCTTAAAAACGTGACGTAGCGAGAAAGATTACTTAAGTAATAATCCTGCTCTAGCCCCGCCATTCTATCTCCAATACTATCTCC
This sequence comes from Himalopsyche phryganea, assembly GCA_022494535.1. NCBI lineage: Eukaryota > Metazoa > Arthropoda > Insecta > Trichoptera > Rhyacophilidae > Himalopsyche > Himalopsyche phryganea. Next base: position 863,240 of record JAGVSL010000141.1, on the reverse strand, counting down.
GAAAACAGAGGATGAGTGACTTAATAGCAAGCAGCTCTCGTAGAAAAACTTCTGTTCTTGGGATCGGACGTGATCAAGAAAGATGTTGTAAGAAAAAACCATTATGAGGAAGTTTATCACTTAGGGTCCATAATATATTGCTTATTATTTTCTTAGTGGGAAATGTAATATTATTATATTTTATTAGGATCGGAAATTATGAGCAAATCCAACAATAACATATTTCCTGGAATAATGTAGCATAATGGAGTTCCTGTATCTGTAGGAACAGCTACGCATAATGAATTAATTTATATTAATAATTTCCTATGTTAATGCGTATAGAGCTCGAAGCCTCTTATAAGTTTACGGTCGTTTCTCATCAAACTAGATGGGCTCTGAATAATTCATACGGCAGGAGATTATTCTTAGAGTAGAATATTGATTCTGCCAAATCGAAAAGTCAATATACACAACAAACTTAAGACAGTATCTACGTACTAGGGCTTCCAATCCCGGGATTGATATTCAAATAATCCCGGGATTTCGGGATTCACTGTAAATGCTAAAAAATAATTCATGTCGATGGTGTTTTGGTCAATTGATTTAACCCTCAAAAAATACGTAAACAAGTTAATGATTGCATCTCATTTTAAAGAAGACGGAGCAGGTATCGGCCAAATGATGTAAATTAGAAATATAAATTGACCACTTTTTGGAAGGGAAATATCATTTTACTTTGAGTTTTAGGTTTAAAAATTCTGACCCAGTCACTTGATGTATAATCTTATAATCCCATATCTGTAAACATCAGAATTTACACATTGCATTTCAAAGATTCACAACGCAACTCACCATAATATAATATTGTCGATAAAAACAGTTTTTACTCTCTCCTGAACAATTTCAATTTTGCCTCAATTTTGCATCAATTGGCCAAAACACCATCAAATTAAAGCCTCCTTAATAACTACACCTGTACCTCGGTCTATTCATGTACATAGTTTTTATTATAATACCTATTAGTAATCTCTCTCCTTCTCATATATAGTTACAGTTATTCTTAACCAATTTTAAATGAAGGATAAATTAGGACCGCTTTTTAAATGAACGGAGGACAATATTCTAAAACCAAATTAAAGAACATGTCCTCTTTTTGGATACCATCTGGTAAAACCTACCATAAAAATGCAATAAATAAAATAAAATACAAAATTCTTTTGATTGTTAAGTGGGCCATTTTTTAAAATATTTTTCTTTATTTTTAAATGTCTACCTCATTTTAAATCAATAAAAAAACCGTTTAAATGACCAAAAAAATATTTTTAAATATTTAAATTCTATAATTTAAGACATCGACTGAGGGTGCTTGATGGAATTTCAATATTAAATTTGGATTATTGAGATTTTGTACACTTCCATGTATTTTGTCACTAACGACCCGGGTTTCGCCTTTCGGCATCTTCAGGCATTCGAGCACACGAATGGACTCGAACTGAGAGACAGTAAACAGTGTCTAACGCTTATATAGAAGATAAAAATGCGACAAATATCATTTACGAGGCAATACATTAATACGTCTGAGAGCCACACCGATACCTGAGTTAAAAATTTCGGAAATCGCCCTAATCCTTATTTTGTAAACACCATATTAACAGAGTGACGAATTGCCGAAGGCGAATTACCGCTTTTCAACTTCTTTTAGAAATACCAGTGATTTTACAATTATAATAGTATTGTGGGTTTTGACGGGATGTAATTCGACGAATGGGTAAATATATACAATCATTCCACATTTGGTGACATCTGTTAGGTGTTTCAACGTATCGGATATAATAGCGGAGAATTAGGAAGGTTCAGCTGCTCATTCAAGATTGGTAATGAGTTTAACTGGGCTCTATTAATTTCTAAAATTTCCTGATAAAATAATTTATGATCCCCCATGTTTTTATGCAACAGTTTAACCCCATCATCCGCATTAAACGTATGGTTCTCCATTAGCAAGTGATTTGCGAATGTCGAAGTTTCTTTTTTAATCTAAAGGCAGCTAAATGTTCTGATACCCTTATATCTAATGTACGTGTGGTTTTACCCACATAGAAATGTTGGCAATCATTGCATTGTAATTTATAAATACCAGATTTGTTCTTAAAGTTTACTCTATCTTTATTGTTAATAAGTAATTTGCCTAGAGAGTTTTTGCAATAGAACGCCGGTCTAACACTATCAGCGAGTTGTTTTTTAATTTTAAAGCTTGTACAACCTAAATAACTAATTCTATGCCAGATTCTGGGGCGGTCTATGTCTTTAGACAAGTTCCCAAAATATAGCATCTTTTCTGCTAATTTACGTTGTTTTTTTGATACAAGACTATCTATAAGAGACGCCTCATAGCCATTATTAATGGCAATTTGTTTAATAATGTTTAGTTCGTTTTCAAAATTAAATTTATTTAGAGGTATAGTGACTAATCTGTGAACCTGAGAATGGAAAGCAGCCAATTTATATGAGAAAGGATGGTCTGACTTAAAATGGATCGTGGCTTCTGAAAACGTCTGTTTTCGGTAAATTTTAAATTCATGAATGGAGTTTTTAATATCAATATTAAGGTCAAGGAAATTTATATTCTTGCCCCCTACTTCTAAAGTGAATTGAATTTTATCATCTAGTGAGTTAAGAAAATTATGAAGGTTAGAAACTTGTCTCTCCGTTCCATTGAATAGACAAAGGATGTCATCTACGTAACGGAACCAATAAACTACGTTTCTAACTTCTGTTTTATTGCTAAAAATAAGGTTTTCTAAATGGTTCATGTAAAATTCTGCTAATAGTGGTGACAAACAACTTCCCATTGCAAGGCCTTCGGTTTGTTCATAGAATCTATTATCAAATTGAAAATAGTTCTGGTCAACGCAAACGTCTAATATATTAAGTAATTCCGTAGTAATGACAGGATTAACTCTACGCGTATTAAGGGTATCTTTGATGATTTGTTTACATTTGTTTACAGGTACATTAGTGAATAAGCTAACAACGTCAAAAGAAATTAATTTGGCGTTTAACGGAATGTTATAATTTTTAATTTTATCTACTAACTCTAATGAATTTTTAATACTATACAATGGCTTGAATTTACTGTGATTGCGGATGAGAGAGTTAGCTCTTTTGGAAAGTTTATACGCTGGAGCATTCATATATGAAACTACCGGGCGGATTGGTATTGAATCCTTGTGAATTTTCGGTAGCCCATAAAATTTGGGGGCTTGTGGATTTCTAGTGGATAAAAAGGACAAATCCTTAGGGTTGATTGTAATGCTACAACTATTTATAACCTCTTTAATATTTTTATTAAATTTTAATGTAGGATCTTTTTTCAATTCGACTATATCGTTATTATTGAGAAAGTTATTAAACTTATCAACATAGTCTTTTCGCGTTAACAGGACCGTGGTATTTCCTTTGTCCGCCTTTGTGACAATGATATCATTATCTTTAATTTTAGTTTTAATATTTTTAAGAGTAGCCAACTCCTCATTAAACTTATTGTAATTTTGTTGCTGTTTAAGTAATCTTTCTTAAGGATGCGAGAACAAATATGTTTGCTGGTTAAATCTTTATGCAATGCAATTTCTAAATCTATAGCAAGGTTTTCATAATCCGATTTTCTATTTGGCAAAGGCGGACAATATTTAAGACCTTTTGATAAAAGGCTCTGCTCGTCTTTTAAAATTGACGTTAGACAAATTTACAACTCTATCAAAAAATTTTATAGGTGTTTCCTCATTTATAACTAGATTAGATTTATCAGCTAGACTTTATTTTTATTTTTATTTTTATTTTTTTTCGTGTGCTCGAATGCCTGAAGATGCCGAAAGACGAAACCCGGGTCGTTAGTGACAAAATACATGGAAGTGTACAAAATCTCAATAATCCAAATTTAATTTAAATTCTAGTTGAAGCAATATGGACACAAATTAAATTTTAAATGTACAATTTAACCCATGAAATAACACTGAATGACGAATCCCGGGATTGAAGAATTATGAATCCCGAAATCCCGGGGTCGTAAAATGAATCCGGGATTGGATGCCCTACTACGCAATTGCCAATAATATTATGTATTTGGAACCCTTTTATAAAGCAATAATAAAAAAATCTAAGCATTTCATCTGCAGAGTTAGGGCTAATATTAAATTAGCTTTCATATTTAATAAGAACTTTTATTATCAAATGAGACTTAGAGAAATGTCAGAGCTCCGTGGTGGAGTGGTTAAAGTCATTGGCTACGGTTACGGATGTCTAGGGCTCAAGTCCCGGTGCGGACAGTTTCATAAATTGATCTTTCAACCGATTTATGTAGTCCTGTCCTAGCCTTATCCTTCTATCACTACTCTCTTCGAAAAAGAGAGGTTGTGCAAAGTAACAAGCAGTTCACGTAGAAAACTTCTGTTGAGATACCTCCATTATAAGAATAAGAACTTAAGTAAGAAGCAGTAAGGTTATGAATTTGGTTGAAAATAGTCTCCTAATGTGACATCTCAACAAAGGTGTTTTACGAGGACTGATTGTTATTCAGTCCCTAAACCTGTATTTTTAGGAGAGAGTAAAGATAGAACAGTGTTTCTTTATGGGATAAAAAATCTAGGGAGAATTGTATGCTGTTAACGTTAACGGATACAATCTATCATCTTTTCTAATCCTTTTGAGACTGTTGGGTTTTTTATTCAGTGTATGCGAGTTCTTCTGCATTCAAATCCGTTTAATACAATTTTTTAAATAGAATAGTATTTTTCTTAGCTATCTGGATTAAATTAAATTTAAATAAACTTATAGGAACACTTGGATGCGGCTCGTCGGCCTAGAAGGGGATGGAGGAGGTCGGTGGACGGCTCTGTTGGGAGTGGCGCGAGCTTCGAGACCAGATGCTGGACTCTTCAGATGTCAAGTGGCCGTAGGCGGAAGACAACAGTGCCGAGCTCTGAGACTCCATGTACTCGCTCCGGAAGTTAAGATGGCTCCCATGAGCGTTACAGCCCACAAGGTTCTATTTTTTCATCAAACCATTTACAATAAATATTTTTTAAAAGTTACACTACAGCCATTTATAAAATAAATAACTTTAAATTCCTACTTACTTCTACTTCATCGTTAGTTCGACAATCGTGATGGGTGGGCCTGACTCTGTGTGGATCTTGAAAGAGTTGTATTTGTTTAAGCAGCCATTGCTGACCATCCAACGATTTGTGGGTCTTCTAAAGCTCCGTTGTCACTTTGGTTTAGTCTATAAAAGCGCTTTAAAACAATATTAATCACTTACTTTTTACGAGATGATTTTGCTAGCTCTTTATCCGGAATATTTATCCAAAAAGAGTAATATTCTGTTCAAATAGAGTCACCTAAATAAGGATTGGCAATAATATTATGCATTATGCATAAATATATATCTAAACCTATCATCACTTCGGCCCGTCATGTTTTCTGTCAGTCTTAAGAGGGAGACTGCTGCTTTAAAACCGATCTGAAGATTTATATATTCCATCATTTTTACTAAATCACACTACGATTTCATACATACTCTGTGTGTTTGTAGTTTTCATTTTATCTAATCCGGTAAATTTACGTGTTCATTGATATTCATCGTCTATTTCTATTTGTGTTTTCAGGGCGAGAACGTTTCGCTTACGTGTCTATCAACAAACAGCGGCGGATTACATGGTAAATTGGGTTACAGTTGGACTCGCAATCGTGCCCTTTTTCCACTCACCCCTGGAGCTGAAGTTTGGGAGGATCTGGCACCCGCTGGGAGCATTTTACACCTCTATAACATACAGGTAAACAAGCCCCATCACTGTTTTAAGCTATCAGTTATGATGTTCGTTAATACGATCTAATCTGTAGCTTGTTGCAAAAGCTCCTCTCAGTGATAAGATGGTTCCGGGCTTAGACTGAAATTCAAAATTTTGGATATGAGTGAGTGTGATATCTTTTCTTTTCGAGATGATCTTATTCGCTGATTTTTTCCAAACGATTTTAAGTTATTTGTCAAATATTACTTATCTTCTATAATTTAAGATATCGACTGAGGGTGCTTGATGGAACTTTAATATCAAATTTGAATTGTTGAGAATCTGTTAGTATTTTTATGTATTCCATGTCAGTTCGACTTCATTCGTGTGCTCGAATACTTGAAGATACCGAAAGGCGAAACCCGGGTCGTTAGTGACTAAATACATGGAAATGTACAAAATCAGAAAAATTCAAATTGTACTTATCTTCTGTTTTACAAACATAAACATAAAGTTATGGTGCAATGGCAAACATGAAGCTACGCGCAGTAGAGTAACTACAGTACTTCCTCCTCTTGAACAAACTTTTGGATCTCTTTATAAAGACCTCATGACAGTAAATATTAAAAACATAATCATTTTGGAATTCATCAATTCTAGAAACGGATCATTTATGATTATTCAATAACGTAATTGTGCATATGACGCTATTATATCTCATGTATTAAGCGCTCTACGATATGTCTACGCATGGCGTAGCCCGTAGAGACGAACGAATTTCGCAGGAATTTTTTACTACGCTCCTCGTTTTGAGTTCTGAGAATAAAACTTCATCAAATTTTGATCAACACCAGGCGTGTATCAGAAGACTTGTTGTCATACAAACTACCTTAATACTCAATATAATATATACAGTGGTGTAGCTCGGAGTCGGGATAATCTCCAAATATTAATATGTATTTAAAAAAAAACTTCAATAAAACCATAAATAAAATCAATTTACACTAACTGAAAACATAAATAGTAAAAGTCCGTTTTATTGTTTCCTGTGATATTATTATGGAGGGGAGAATTTAAAATCTGTAAGATTATTAATTTCTTGATTGAATTGGTATTTACTTGGTAGAACTCCATTGTAATAGGATTAAATAACAAATTATTTGGTTCTACAACATTTTTTAACAGGTAGTTGATACATATATACTGGTACCAGATACATATCTATATACTGATTGAAAAGTGAACCTATGAAAGTTTTCATTCCAATATTTTCATCCATCTATATACATCGCAACAGAGTGGACAAAATCCCTACAGTTATAACCATCAGTTTACGCTGTTTTAACTCAATCGAATTTCAAATAATAAATGAATGTAAGCTTTGCAAATTCGTATATTTTTAAAAAGGAAAACCTGTTTCAATTTTCCTTAAAACATTCCAATGATTTACTTATTTATATATTGTGCGACTTCGCTAGTTATTTGACATACATAAATGCACATTTGTAAGCTGTATTCGGATAACGTATGTTTTAATTCGACTATAAACAAATAAAATATATTTATTCAAGTTACATCTTAATTATTTATTGAACTCAAACCACCGCCATCATACATTAAATTGATTCCACCGGACATTTTTGATTGTGCAATAAATTTATCATAGACAAAAAAAGAATAACATCATTTTATTTAATTATTGCAACTATTTCAGAAATCCGCCGAATACAGTTGCCACGTGAGCAGCGCAGTTTCCGCACGTGCTAGTTCAGTTTACGTGCGCGCAGTGGGGGGTAGTGACGGATCCCTCGGAGGTCTGTGTCCCGGTGGACTCGCCTGGGGACTCCGTTGGCCTCCTGCGGCGCCCGCCGATCACCTTATGGAATGCCCGCAGGGTTTTTCAGGACATGTCACCAGGTGAGGACAAAATTCATAAAACTATTGAAAAGTCAAAGCTTAATCAGTTTCAGTCAAAAATATGCAAAATATTATGTTACCCAATGGTTCTTAAAGACATAATCAACGTGGTTTGTCATAAAATCAGCCCTTTTTCCATCGATCATTATAATACGTATACTTACCTTTATCTTTGTCATACAGCAGAAAGTGACCAAGCATAAAATAGTGAAATGTTCATGATAACCTTTTTGATATTTGAAATCAATCTAAAAACACCTAATATTGCATGCACATTTCTGATTCAGTTTTGTGCCAAGCGTGGGTTGGATATAGATTTGTTATGTTGGACATTTATCCCAGACAACTGTAATGTTCGTAAGACATCAAATAGTTGTTTCATCACATTTTCGTGAAAAGTTTTCTTTGTTACTTTACTTACTCTATGTGAGTATATCCAAATTTAAGATACCCAATATCAAATATACCTATACCTATTACAAACAATTGCTGAAGAAATACCGCAATCGTGTCTTAATTAGTTTTAATTATCGATTAATTCGTTATTTAATGTTTGATGATTAATTAAGAAAAATAAATATCGCAGGATTTGTGAAATGAGAAACGCACCTTCAGAATCAGAGTGGAATATTCCAGATTTTAGCAACTGCATAGCTGATGGGCTCACGGATATTCACAATGAAGTTTGTATATGATTTTTTTTAATTATTTTATTATTTAAAAACAATACCAGTAGACCAGTACTTTTTTCATATTGCATTTCATTCGTAATAGTTTCCGTCATTGTTAATTCTTTATTTTTTTTTAAGTAATGACAATTAAATTAAATATTTAACCTTTTCGCAGCCTAGCCTAAAATGATAATACTGTGAAAACGTGGAGAAATATTCAAAAGGAGTTTAAATATTATTTTTTTTTCAGAGAAAGCTATTTCATAATCCAATGCAACAAAAATACCTATATTAGCTATGTGTGTACTTGTTTCATGGATTTTACAGTGAAAACAAAAAAAATACCACAAACTGTCTTGGCTATGATCACTTTCATTCAGTCACTTTATTGCTTCTTTATATTCGGACATATCGATGTTTTCTGCTATGATAGATTGTCTACGGATGTCACAGCTGATATTAGAATTTAAAGAAATTATTTTTGGTCGATTGAAAGCCAGAAACACCATGTGTCGTCCGTCACGGGCAACTGAGTGGCTTACGATATTATTCCTCTTCAAATCTCGCTTATTTAGAATAACAGCTAAATCATATAAAAAATACATCTAATGACGGTTTGTGAAAGTTTTGTGATAATAATTTTTTGCGTGGCCAAAATTAATAAGATGGAGATAATGGAGTTACTCTTCCTCTTGCTTGAATAATTGCAAATCGCAAAATCGTATCGATTATTTATTATAATATATGTAAGCCCCTTTACCTCAATATTTCAGTTCCAACGCATAACCTTTGGGTACGGAAACACGTCAGGCGTAGAAGTTATGCGTCGTTACCTGTCGTGGGTAGGTAAGAGGCAGTGGCTCTATCCTGGAGAGGGTGGCAAGATCTTGCGGCTGAGTCGAGAGGTTTTGGACTATTTGAGGTATATCAATAACCAACCAGAGAAGGATGCGGCGGTGGTGCCCTTCTTTCACATCGTGAATGCGCTGCTGAAGTCGGAAAATTCTGCACTAGAACAGCAGGTAAATAAGATCTTATGAAGACGATTGAAGATTTATTTGCAAAATGTTTAATATAAACATTTTTTCATCATTTATGGTGTTAGAACTTACGCACCACTAAATTGGACGTGCATATTTCTAAAACATTACACCATTTTCTGAAATAGATCATACCCTCTGTAAATTATTGTTGCAAGTCTGAAATTTTCATTTTTTAATTATGCTTGGATTCGTAATATTTTGTCATTTTTATAAAATATATTCATATCTTGAATTGAAATAATGTTGGAGAAAAATCACAAAATGGCGAAATCGACAGTAAAAATTTTCCCATAAAAAACACACAAATGTTTAAAAACTTAATATGGCTGTCTTGCAAAATAATTATATTTTCTTGAGGTGTGACAATAAGTTTATTACTAAAAGACAGCAAAAAATCTCGTACCCAACCATATGCATAACTTTGAAACGACAATTTCCAACTTATGACACTATTTCATTGAGAGATACGATATGTCTTATTAATAATACATCCATTACAAGTTTTAAAAAAACTTAAATATCGTTTTACAGGGAGTGCAAGAGCTGCAGCAGGCTATAGTATTAGGATCAGCTTTGGGTGGAGGATCATCTCTCCGGCTGAGTGAAATTTCCGTCTATTCTTCAGAAATCAACCACAGCGTTCAAGATGAGGCCTATCGCAATGAATTTACTTTCAAAAATGCCAGGTAAGAAAGAAAATGGATATACTCATTATTGGTCGGTAGCAGTAATAAATAGGAAATGGTGAAAATAGGAATCTATGTATATTTATTACAGAAGGTCTCTTGACATCAAGAAGACTACCAATGCTGAATGTTCTGTGACAGTGACAGCTATTAATAAGAAAACTTAGTAATTGAATTTCAAACAACTATTATGTATGGTAATTGATAACATCCAGCTCACTGAAATGTTGAAATAATTATTAACTCTTGAAATAGCAAATCAGGTCAAACTGAATTTAGGTGTATTTGCTTTATTGCTACAAAAAAGCTAACATTTTGTGTAACAATTGTAAAGACTGATCCATCTTAATTGATAAATTTAATTGGCGACACCAGTACAAAATAGTGCCAGAATAATTTAAAATTAAAATTGTCAACTTTGTTATTCTGCTTATTGTGAGTGATATAATAAAATTATTAGCTTCAATTATGTATTAAAAATGAATGTACACAAACTACCACCGAATCCATCGAAAATACCACCAGAATACGTTAGTATGTAAAATGCTAAAATTTTAATAGTAAACAATTACACTATCGATTTTCTCATGAATGATTGTAACCTTCGTCATTTAGACACAACATTTCAGTAAAATCTTTATTTATAACAAAAATTTTACATTCTTTTTACTTTTCAGTTATGAACGATGGGACAAGGAGAGTATGGAAATATACATGTCACCGCTGGCAGGTGTAATTACTCTACCAGAAAAATCACTGATTGTCTTTATTGACTACAAAAACCTCACAAAATATCTGACATCCCTCTACTACTCTGCAGAAGTCAAGTAAGACGTAAATGCTTCATTAATTATTAGTGTAAAATTATTTGGAAGGGTTTATTTACAAGTCCAAGTTGCCATGGAATGTATTGATAATACTGCCTAAAATGAGAACCACAATTACTTAGGAAACTGTGTGGACATTTATACTTGTTGCATTTTGTGCAACTTCCACCAATGAAACCAATTTACTTTGATACAAAAAGATTTCATAGATATAATGTATACTCTTAACTTGTAGGCATTGAACTAGGTTTCCTGTTACAAGGTAAACTGACATAAAAAAAATTGTCAACTTAGCGACTAATTTAACAGTTAGATTTCAATCTCTTTACTCTTTTTTAGGGATGGAGGAGGCTTGGAGTTTTGGGTGGCTTCAAGAATCATTGTGATGAGAGTTATAAACAAAGATGGTGTCTCCTTGTCACTTCCTCCAGGAAAATTCTCATTCAGAGTAGTACTGTATCATGCTCCACCAATACCCAGACCAAAAAGTGAGAACATCACTGTTTAAATAAATTGATACAAAATATTTAATTTAATTAAAACAAAAATATTGCTAAAGAATTGTTCACCCACAGACCATGGTGTAAGAAGTACAAGGTGAGCTGGATCGTTGTTTTTGTATTATATGTAACGTCACTTTGACGAACCAAATTTTTATTGTCACCAAAACACCGTTGTAAACATAGTATATTGTAATTGGATAAGCACATAATGACGTCAACAAATACAAAAATGCCGACTGTCACCTTTTATCCAGCTCATCTTGTACTTCTTACACCATGCCCACAGACTAAGTTGCTTTATATAGTGTCCGTATTCTAATTTCTCTTGACAGGTGAAGGTCACATAATCTGCGGTCGCTATGAAAATGGCTTATGGTCCCCTGGGGCATGCAGCGTTTACAAAGTCGCATCAGATATATATGAATGCTCTTGTGAAGAACAGGGCATGTATGCTCTGCTTTTAGCAAGGCAGACCTCCCAGGTAAATAAACTCAATACTCTTTCATAATAATAGAATCAATGTTTTCAAGTAATATAGTATTTATCTAGTTCACCATTCAAACTCTGATAATTTTGGCTCCAGAAAGTTTCTCAATTTATTAAATTTTAATTTATTTTCTAAATATAGTCATTACAAAATATTGCAAATATAAATAATATTGCTTCTGCTGAATGATAAAAACAAGACAATTAGTAAGGAAATCAACCTTCTGATTACAAAGTATGCCACGTTGTCAACATTATTACAGTAAGGAAGATTAAATCACTATTGCAAAAGCTTTAGCTTTGCTCTTCATATATTTGCATCTCTTTTTTTTTAATGAAAGAATGTATTTTGAAATACGGAAGAAAAACTTTCAATAATTACTTGTTTAACTGATAAATGTTGAAAAGAAATCTAAATGAAATATGTAAATGGAGTTACCATTTACAACAAAAACTTATATTATATATTTTTTCAGGATGGTTTTGCTGATAACTCACCAAGTGAAGAAGTAGTAGCCGGAGCCTTGGGAGGAGGTGCTCTAGGAGTTTTACTCTCTGGACTATTGCTACTGCCTGGATGGCTTCGAAGACGGTGCTGCCTGATGTATCTCAAGCTTCACTATTGCTTTACCACTTCAATGGCACTTGGCTTAATGCTCTACTGTCTCACCTCTAATGTAATTCTTCAAATGAATATTTACTCGTGTATATAATATGATTGTTATCGGACATATTTGATTCGCATCATATCTACTTTACTAATAACCATCTACCTGGGACATCATCTCGTACCGATGTTCATATATTATGTTCCTGCTAATTACATTCAAACCGGGAACTTTTGCTTTTGGAACAATACTTGAATATCACTGTTAGATGACTGGAGGCTGATTCATATAAGGAAAACCAGAAGAAGCATCATTTGTATTACCTACTAAATTACTTTATCATATTAGGTTAAGGTTATAACAATGCAAACTATGTAGAAGTTGTATTATTGTTTGTCGTTGGCATAGCAACTCAAAATACACAATAATTTAAATAATGTCTTCAAAATTAAACACCTTACTAAAAAAAACTGTTCCTCGACTCAAAAGGTAGAGCGGAAAATTATGTATCATTAAAATTAAAATAGTTAACCTCAAAGAAATATCAACAAATAATGTCTGGTGGTTACATAAACATTTAAACGATTTTTATCAGTGTCACATTTGTATCATAATGTCTCCTTAATTTAATCAATCAATTATGCAGTAGAAGTTGCCAATTTGAGTTTTGTTTTCATTTTTTCAGTGGTGCGGTAACATGACAGGAGGGTGGCTGGAGCTTTTACTACTAGGAGGAGGAGCAGCACTGGTTGCTCAACTTCTTTTGCTCCATGCAGAACTTGCCTGGCCTGCACCTCCTCCTCCTCATTTGCCACGCACTATACTAATGCTCATGACAGGTAAATATTAACCATATTACAACATGCTTGTAATGAGAACACATATATTGAGATAGCATTTATAATGACCAAATAACCATAATGGTTATAATTTACTCCTGTGATGCATATGGGCTCCTAATGGACCTTATTACACACAAAAATTGTTCTACAAGAACTGGTTTTTTACTCATTCGCTCAACCCCTCTTTTTCGGCGAGAGTGAGAATAGAAGGATAGACCTAGAACAAGACTAGTGATTAGATAATCGTTCACACTTTGTCCTGGTTTTAGGATCGGATGGGTGGGGAAAAATTTAGACACTACAGACATCCATACCTTCAAATACAAATCAATTTATAAAACTGTTCACACTGGAATTCGAATTTTACTATCTTGCTATTTCAGGTGTTTGCGTCCTAGCAGCCCTCTGCTCCCGTGCAGCTGGCGGTGATGGATGGGGCTTGAAAATCAGATCCACACCTTTGGCAGTTTTTGCAGCAGCATCTGCACTTTTGGCAGCTCTGCATTTTTTTTTGTGTGCATGCGTTTGCGCACGCCTTCGATTGTTGGCGACTAAGCTTCCTGACAGAAACAATTACATCCAGAAAAGGTAGAAAACAATAAATGTATTTTGTAACATTTACATCACACTAAGATGATATAGTCAAATTTTTAGTGTTAATCAATTTCAAATATTACCATTTTTAGAATGGGTCTCATGAGGCGCAGTGCTGCAATTTTCATATGCAGTAAAGCCGTAGAGGTTGCCAGCGTAGTGCATTATAACATGCCTGGGCCTGCATCTAGCAATGCATTAGCTGCAACAGCCGCACTATTGGTAAGTTTGATTCGAATACAACTATTGGTCCTTTCTTAACAACAATATTTATCCATTGATTATTTGACCAATCTTAAGCATCCTGTTATAGCACTTCTGGTTGCACAATGAAGTAGGTACTTGAATATTAAATACAACAGTTATTTTAAAACTCACACCACGTCTAGAAAAGCAATCTATACCTCGTTAACAAAAAATAATATCATCTTTCATCATGTTAATAGAAACAAAACACTGAGGATTTTATAGACATTGGGCGAAATGATCAGTAGGCCAGGGTTCAAAGGATTCATAATTTTTTAATGCAAGAGTTCCATAAGTTATTATTTATTGAATAAACAAAAAGACAATTTTCAAAAAATAGAACGTCTAAATGTCATTTCTTTAATAGTTTTGATAGATTATAGCTTTCTGGAAATTACTAATAAATTATATTGGTATGATTTCAGGGTGTTGTTGTATTTGGGTGCTACATAATAAGAGACGAAACCGCTGGAGGTCTGCGTAGATTGCTCAGGCCAAAAGAGACAGATTGGGATTGCAGCTCCGATTATGTTAACACTTCGTTAAGTTGTGAGTTGAATTGTTTTAATTTACTATATGTGCCTGCACTCATTTAGTTTTCTCGGTATCAATGTGCAGTGGACTCCTAATCTATTGTTCTCGCATTCATCGTTTTAGTGCATATATCGTTCAATTTTTACAGACCATAATCCTGCATTAATCTTTCTCCAATTGATAATTTTTGTCGAACATTTGTCATCCTGCTCAGAAGAATGTGTGACCCCATTCGACAACTCTCGTAGAAAAAGACCGAGACTGCAAATGTTCAATGGTCATCTCGTTGTTATAATAGCTCATAATGTTTTCGCTGCTGACTCACTACTGAGCATGAATGTACAGACTGTGCAGTCATCTTGCCTGGTCGGTCAGCGTTCATTTGTGCCTAATATTTTGCATATATTATACATGCAATTAAAATGCCCTTATGAAGAAAGTGTATTTTTCTCAGTCTCTGGAAAAACAAAGAGTCGTGATTCCACTGTATATTCAATGAATGGAATTTTTGGCTGTTACATTAGTCCAAATATACATCGGTCCATGGTCACCCTAACTTGAAATTGGGATCTCTTGGAATTGGATTTAAAAAAAAACCCCTCACCCCTCTGTTCAGTCGTAAGGTGGTCACTAGTCCAGATGTTAATTTCTTAGACACAGCGATAAGATTTGTCCTATTTTATTTTGTATATAATCGTTGTAAACTGTCTGTTTGATTTAGTTTGAGCCCACTCGTGAGCTCGAATACCTGAAAATGCCGAAGGGCAAAATCCGGGTTGTTAGAGGCAAAATACATGGAAATGTACAAAATCTCAATAATTCAAATTTATTGTATTAGTGTTAATAAAATATTTTAAAATATTTTAAATGGTGGAAGCATTTTCATATTATACTATTTACATAATATGAGACAACAAAATATATGATATACTATTTGCACAGTTAATATTGAATCCATAAAAGAAGGTATGTTATTTGCAGTCTTCATCAAACAAGGATGTGAAGCGGAGTCGCGTAGTGCTCCTAATGCAGAGAGTGTGATGCCCCTCGCTCAGCAACCACCGTCGCATTGGAGGACACCTCCATCTCACAGCCACCATTCCTCAGATCATAGAGACAGGTAAATTCAAAATGTATTCACATTAGATAGTATCAAATGAAAGGTTTTTTGTTAGTACTTATTTTTCTTCAATTGAAAAGATCTTCATGTAATGACTACGTGTCATTATTTTTGCATTATTTTAAAAAATAAAACACAATTTGTTATGTACTTCTTCCACATTTTTTATAATGATCAGGACCAGTTTCGTGGAACAGAACAATTGTGTTTTATTTCTAAATATAATATCTTTCTACCAAGAATTGACTGTTAAAAATGTTTTCTGTTTAAGTGTAAGATATTCTGACTTAAGGTCATGTCTTAAAAGACCTAAAGCCAGTCTTTTCAGTCTTTTTGTTGCAATGATCCAAAACTAGAAACTCCAAAAAACATTTCAATACTCTTAGAAAGCAGAAATATAAGAATAAGATATGTAGCAGTTTATTCTCTCATATGATTGTTATAAAGCATAATTATCTCATTGCATTGCAGATCAATGGCTAAGCAGGCTGACATAGTGAAAAGTGTTGAGTTTAAAAACATTCCACCAGGTATGGATAGCCCAGAACGGTCAACTGTGAGCTCATTGGGAGGTCCCGTTTCAAGTGTTTGCGATTTGGTGCCATCATGTGCCACCTCCATCCAGTGTTCTGACCAACCGCTGCAACATCCTCAAGAGTATGTCACGAGAGTGTGCGTCGAGCTTGGAATCCTCAGCAGAACGACAGCGCCGCCTCCGGGCCCGCAAGAACCACCGATATTACTTTGTTCTGTTGACTTTGAACCGTATTCCGATCACAAGTATGATCTATCCGGCATGGATACCGCAGACAATTGCGTACTTTGTATAGGGAAGCCGAAGCACGAGGCTATTGAACCGCACCCACCTGCACCGATGAAAAGCTGTCTAAAAAATAAAGAAGCTCATCCAATCTATTGTAAAGAATCAATATTAAAGGATTCACCAACGACAGAATCGGAAGATGAGAGCAGAACCGTCTCCGAACAGGACGATTCCGCTGACAATAAACATTCCAATCGAGACTGTGATACGGAATCTGAGGATCAAGCCAATATGGACGGCATGTTGGATCTGATATCTCACGATTTAGATTATCTGTTGAATAGAACGGCGCCTCCGAACCCTGCTGTGATTCCCGGAGTAAGTAAATCGCATTCGAGACAGCCAAGTGGTGATGGGAAAGCGTTCGGTGTATTAGATAAAATCCAAGAAGAGAGCTTATAAGTTAAATTATAATTATTGTCAATAAGTAGTTGTAAAATGTTTTTTTTTAATATTTGATAAAATATTTTAAGAATCGTTAATTCCTATATTGTCGTCAGGAGATTGTTTTAAATTATTTATTAAAGATGTAGAGTTTAACACAGTTAAGAGGACAGACATTTAACCAACATTGTCTAATGGACCTCTAACCGTCCAGAATAATTCACAATATATCAGAACAGAAAGAACTTAAAACCAGGCTGGTTTTAGAGAACACTTAATAATTTTTCTACCAATAATTTTGCCAATTTTTTTTTTGTAAAAAGTATGATTACCATTCAATTATTTGTTATATTTTATTGCTCAGAAAATATTGTGTTCAGAGCCCACCATGAAGCATAATTATTAATATAAAATATTGCAGAAACTTTCTTTAATAAATGTTTGTAAAAGAAATTCAATTAATTATCATACCAACATTTTTCCACAAGAGCTTATTCTACAATATTGGACATGGGTTGGAATACACAATTTCATTTCATAAATGAACATTTAATGTTATTGAACCAACATATTGATAACACGGTAAAGAAAGATCCTTTATAATAGTTAAAATCAAGTATGATTCACTGTAAATTCGCTTCCAATACACTAAAACATGATTAATATGTAATACAATGTAAGGGTAGCAAGACAAGAAACATATGGTTAATAGTGTTGAATTCAGATACGCAATTTGTTTTTAAAGAAAGTTATTGTTACCACTAAATACAGCTTGAACCCCTCAAACCCTCCCTTATATACAAACCCTGCATTAGTATATAAGAAAAAGCAATTTCGTTTGAAAATCTGTTACCTTTTAAAGCCAACATTTGGCTTGGCTAAAGATGGAGAGCTGTATAAATGAATCTTTTTTATATAAAGCAGTTATTTTTTTAATTCAGTCACATATTACATTCTATCATTCCATTTTGATAAGGAAATTGAAATTTATATTAACCTTTATGCAGTTTAATTTTTTTATAAACTGACAAATTTTATGAAGTAGAAATACTTAAATGTAAAAATCAAGAACTATTAAATCACACTATCATAAATTTAAAGTCTGATATATCTGACTGTGAATATGGTAAAGCTTATCAAATCTATTGATTGATTTCATTTATTCTTAAAAGTATGTTTTTTTTATATATATCAGCAGTGGAATGCTTTCAACCACATTCAAAAACATTTCTAGAGATTGACTATAGAGAAATAGTTATGTTTTAACAATCATCAAAAACTTCATTTCTCTACCAAAGTGTTTGGTTGATTAATGAAAGGATGCTTTTAAAGATGATTATTTTTATAATTAAGAATTTGTCTTTTGATACATACCTTAAGTAATTTACCCTTTTGAAATCTTATTCCTTACTCCATATTTATTTTATTCATGGTTCTGGCAATACTTTGATATTTGTCAAAATCAAATTATTATATCAAAATGTGAAATGCTCCATAACGAATGCATTTTTAACATTTGAACATGCAATTTATTAAAGATATTGCGAACATGAATGCACAAATAATTGCAAGATGAATAACTTACAGCAAAAAGGAAAGATATGCTTCATGCAATAGCCCGAAATTTTCAAATGACAAGGAAATTCATAATTTATCGAGACATGGGTATAATGTTGGATACACTTATGCCAATTGTACAATTCTTAGTCTACTATGGCACAACACTTATTTTCCATATTAACCGTAAATGTTGCAGTTCACCTAGCGCCCGTACAATTAAAAAGTACCATACTTCATTCTACTATAGCATACATTAAAATAAAAAAAAATAAACTTTGTGCATCCAATTGTATTTAACCTTATTTTTAAAACTGTTATGTTCAAAATTTAAGACCAATCTCAGAACCTACGAATATCACATTTTAACAATAAGTAAAAATATTATTCCTATAGTGAACACTTCATAACATTCATACCATATCGTTGCAACTACTTGTAGAAAAAATATTTATATTTGGTTTGAATTAGGTACCTAATTTTACATCTCGATTTAATTCAGCGTCTATCCGTAAAAATGTCATTCCAAAATGTTTTGTGAAATGATAATCGTCAGTCAATCTTAATGACCAACACAGATATTCATAAATGATGAACGACATGTGTGTATATTTCCCATCATCTTCATCTAGACTATGAGCCGTCAAACTCTTGGTTTCCAAATAGCCAAATATGAATAGCACAACCATTTAGAACTTTTTGAAAGCCATAAATAAAATTTACACAAGAGTGGTGACGGTTTTCCAATAAACTTTAATAAAATATATTTCTGCCATTGTTGGTGTTGTAAATGTGAATGTTTTAGTTTATTTTTTTTTGGTAACTTGCTGTTTTTAATATTATTTATTCATTTAACACAAATTAATGTGCAACTCGAAATTATCATCATTTATCATTTGGGTTCTCGGTTATACTCTTTATATAATTCATACTTGTTTGAAAGTGATTATTCACATATATATATAATGTCCGTTATTTTACGAATATGCTGGTTTCATTTTCCCATTTATATCTGTTATTTCTGTCTGTTTTGCTTGACAATAATTAATACTCCTCCGTTAATACTATCCTACATATTTTCATACCGAGGACGGTGAACTAACTCTCCTCAATTAGTATCAGGCAAAATCGATTAGTTACTCTCTCCATGAAGGTTTTTTTTTATTAGGATAATGATTATCCTTTGAAAAACGTCAGCCATTATTACAACGAAGCAATCTAAAAGACAAATTCATCGAACAGGGTTATTCCAAACTGGTAAAAACCAACTGAATCCCACCGTATATTGTTTATATTTCTTTGCATTGATAAATAAACTATAAACTGATGATATTTCGTTCACATAACGTATTGACAAAATCATTGAATCATATCTCATGATCAGTTCAGGGCATTTTCAATGACGTATATTCCATTTAGCATGTGATGCATTAATTATAACAGGGTATATGGGTAATGTTTCACAATCTAAATAATATTAATTTTATTGCAAATTACAAACATTAAGGAAACTCACCTCCATGTCGCGTTTACTTTACCTTCAATTTTAAAAAGTTCCATTTCAATAAGGATATTTTTTTCAATAATCACAAAAAAACATGGTAGCTATCTTTATTAATAAGCTGTTTTTTACGAAACATGGTGTTTAAATTCAATTGTTGAAAACAAACTAAACTTATTGTTCAATGGTTTGTGACACAGGGATATTCATTTTAACAGTATCAAAGTGTTCCCATCAAAATAAACATTTTTTCTTTATATGATTTTATCTAGCCAAAACAAAACAGACTGAAAATATTATTCCAAAACCTATTCAGAACACTAGATTAAGACAGCTTAATGTATTAGTTTTATCACTAATATATTCAACAAAATGTGACGTATTAGTATCTTCTATTTTCATTTGTTTCGTATAAGAAATTTGAGAAAGAAAATTTAAATCATCGATATCAGAACATCAATCTACTCTTAATGAAAGGGATTAAGCATCATTTTTTTTTGACGTTTCTACTTGCATTCAAAAGCTTATTATTAACTGTACGAATATTATCTGAATCATGTGTAAAAATCTCATAATCGTGTAGATTTTTCACATTTAAAGAATAATATGAAAATAATCAGGTGTCTCTCTAGTCAGTGTGTAAAATATAGGTTATTAATTGTTAGAAATGTAAGTGTCAAACTGACTTGTACGAATTAATTTTTAATTTAAATGTTATCTGTGATATAAAGATATTTCATATGAAATCATGTTAAAAGGGTATTTGTATTATGTAAATAGATTAATTTGTGGTATCGGATTTTTTTTGTTAATTCAAAATAATAGTATATTGTTTCATATTTCGTGACTATTAAAAATATAACAAAAATGAATTTTCTATTTTTATTAACCTGTCATTGAAGAATTATGATTTATCATAATAATTGAATTATTTTTTCATCGTAGGCATTCCCCATGAGATATTGCATAAGGCACTAAAGTGGTGTAAATTCACCCATCGATAATCATTGCATTCCTCAAGTTTATTGGAATCACGGGAAAAACATTTAACCACGTCTCAAGAGCAAGTTTGTGACATCCAGGCTGGTCACTAAACAAACATGCTGTCTTCCAATGGCATCCACAGTTTTCCAGCTGGTCTCTTTCATCCTACGGTTTCTTTGAAGATTTCTCAAAGCTAAGGCATGCTCCGGAAATGGCCCGCCATGTTCACCCTTTGCAGTTTTATAAAGATGGATAGTTTCAAATCTCGGTATAAGCGATAAAGCTGGTCGTGATGCTAAGATTTCTGATGAGATGTAAATTATTATTTAAGAAGACTAATATAAATAATATCAAACACTTTTGCTTCTAGCCACTATACGCCATTGAGCTTGAGGATTCAATAATTTCAATTAAAATTGTCTACACAATTATACCGAAACATAGGAGTGGACAAATTCAAATATCTTTTGAAAGTGCGACTATGAAAATAGTCATATGTTTTATTATCCAAGTAACAGCATCAATAAAACTATTTTAACAAAAACAACAATCACATTTATCATCCAAAATTAAATAGATTTTAATAAAAAATATAGTTTATACAAAAAATAGGATTATTAATGGAATAGCAAAATTTCACTTCAGCATATTGAAAATAACGTACAATATAATAAATGAGTCGCTTTAATTAGGCCATCTCATTACAATTAACTGAAGCTACTGGATTAACTATGAACAGATCATTATTTATACATGAATATCATCATAATTTACTTCCTAAAAATAGTACTTTTTGTGGTTTCGAAGATAGCCAATTTTGATTGTAGCGACTCAAATGTTAAAATAGAGAAATAATTTTGTATGTGATATTTGGGAAGTTTTGAATCATTCATTACATGTAATTTTCTACAAAATTGCATTGATTACATTGTCAGCACTCATTGTGTCACAACACTCTTATTAAAAATATATTCTCAGAAAAAGTTTTTACCCAATAGCGATGCATGAAAAAAGAAATACTGCATTTGTTAATGATCAACAAAAACATAGCAAATAAATCAGAAAATTATCTGGCTATCATTACAGGATAATAACTACAGGTAAGGATTGCAATAACGGTTTTATCGAAACCGGTTTCCTAGTATTTCGCCTGTTTGTTATAATTTATCATACTGAAACACCAGTTTTAAAATTAAATATAATCAAAATGTAAACATAATTGATTTTTAAAACATAAATAGTTTAAGAAGCGGTACCTACAAAATGTCAGATGCCAACATTCAGCCATAGGCGTCCTTGACATCACAAGTCGATATTGTCCTTAAAGGGATGTGTAAATGATACACAGGTCATTTATCATACAGACATCTACATTGTTTTTTAAGTCTTATGTTCAGTCACAAGTTGGTTCTTGCGAATGATACAATCAAGACTGACAGATTCCAAAATTGATGAATTTACCCTTTTTTAGTACTAGGTACAATAAATTTAAAGTATTTATGAAAATTAGATATTAATGCTTACGATATAGAGTTTTTTAATACCAGTATTAAATACGAAATTTCGCAATAGCAGTATAATATATTTGTCTGGTATTTTAATCCCTTCCCACATTCATTTCCAATTGGACAGTTCATTTTACAGTTCTGTTAAAATTTAAAAATACACGAAAAAATAATATTACTATCAAATAATACGATACTACTCGGTTATGTAAAAAGTAATATTTTAAAAAGCTGCAGAACAATGAACTAAAACGTACACAAAAAGTAATTGAAGCTTCTCAACTTAGCATACAGATATCTCCAATTTCAATCCTTTTTGTCGAAAATGAAATTTACTTCATCACTTCCAAATACAGAGAAACTTTTTTTAATGTAAACATCTTTTTGAATACTGCACATATTATATTGTGTCGTGAATTTACAAAGTTTTTTTCAAATCACAATATTTTCAATGTTTGATCCGTTGCTAACGTTAACCAAAATGGTTCAATACTCTAAGTAAAGGTTTTTCAGAGATGTTCTCTTTAGCAACTCACTGAAAGAACATTTTACAAATCCTCAATTAGATTTAATTATTTCTGTATACATTATTTTTCCTTCAGGAATTGCCAAAAGATAAAAACACACAGAATCCTTTGTTCTTCAATATGTATTAACTTCGTTTACAGGTAGTAGGTTGAATGTGTTCAAGGCTAAAAATACTATGGGTAAAAATGCAACAGAAATCATTTAACTATTAAAAATACCACATCTTTTTCCAACAACCCTATAAAATAGGAAGTTGTTACTGTTCTATATAGTTTATCAATAGAGCAGATGACAGGAATTTACAATTGTAGCATGGAGTTAAAACACTATTTTTTGTATACATTTTTTCACAGTTGAATAATATACACCATACATTTAATAAGAAATTATAAATATTACAAAAAAATAATACGTTTATTTAATATTCAAATAAATAGGCCATTTATGGATATAATATTTACAACAGCGAGTTTTATTAGATAATATATTTTGAGAGATAACCTCAAATAGTTTTAAAATAAATAGGAATATATTTTTTTCAAATTTTATCATAAATCCACTTAATTTTCACATTTTTTTTATTTGGCTCTATTGAATAATATTTCAATGAAAGGAATACTTTAATTACAATAACTTTAAGAGTTCTTATTTACTTAAATGGTGATTGATATCTCTCATAAATTATATTTTTCTACAAAACATAAGTGTCTAAATGTGTATTTCTTTCAGCAAAATTAAAGGATAAAAATCAAAATTTAATAACATTGACCCTTGGATTACCATGCCTGAAAGCTCTAATATTACCGGGTGATTTTGAGAAATGAACTCTACATGTTTATGTAAACTAATTGGAATCTGTAGCAGATCATCCAGTTTATTTACCAACGTTTTTCACCAAATATTAGATTTGTCTATCAAAATGCAAGGCGTAACTTTTAGAAAAGATGATTAAAAATTGTTATTCTGTTAAAAATAGTAAAATTAATGTTAACAAGCAAGATTATATCAAAACCGCTTCTAAATGATTTGCGTGACTGCCCAATGTAATTTAAATCCTCGAAAAATACTACTTTAAAGGATTTGTAATTTCAAGTCTATATGTCATTTTGTAAGAAGATTTTCTCCTTTCCATGTCGATTTTATAGAAACGTTACCTCCTATGGCACGGCATATCCAAAAGTCAAATTTTAATGGTTTTCTGTGTGTGAACGAAAGAAGGTATTAAAGCAAGTATTGCAGCATTTAAATGTATGAAATAAAGCAATAAGAATAAAATATATATTATCTTCAATAATTTAATTTATTACTGTTGTCATAAATTGTGTTTTTGGTCCGCATTCGAGATATAATCAAAAATTACTGATAGATATTAATAAAACTTGATAATAATTGAGTAACTCATATTTCACACTCAAATAATATAGACCATTGACCATATCTCAGACTCATCTAAACATTACATACTATAACTATGTTTACAACGGCAGTATACAGAACCTATAAATCAAATTGCATACTTAGCTTCCTTTTCTTTTCACACACAACTATTTGCAGCAAATAAAAATTATATTATAAAGATATTGTGACACTTTCAAAAGGGTAAATATTTATGAACAATAAACAACACTAAATATGTTTATTTCAATTCAACGTGACTTCCAATTTATTTTTCCTAATGGAAAATATAGCAAGCTTGATTATGTTAGTTATAGTAAACATTATTTATTTACACCTAATAGTAAAGATTTGACTACACATTTACATAAGGCGACAATGATTAAACATAACATGGGAGAATTTCAATTTAAAAAGTCCAGTGTTGGCGATACCACTTTGTGAATATTGGCTTTATCAACATGTTTGGAATAAATAACACGTTAGATTTAGCGCCCACATCAAAATTAATCAAACAGAGTTGCACTATCTGGCACTTGAAAATGCGTGCTAACTACGCGATGATTGGTAATGCAAATAATCAACTCGCATACAAATTAACTTTGACCAGTACGATGGAATCTTATCACCCATTGATACCGACTTAAATTTCTAAGTGAAAACAAGATAAAGATTGATTGACGTTGACCGTACAATTCGATAAGTTAAAGTCATTACTAAATTTATCGTATTTCATTCGGAGTTTCAATTTCATTTAATATACGAGAGCATTTATAAATAAAATATAGTTTATTTTTTCAAGATATCAGCTCTCAAGCGGTAAGAATTGACCACTGATAGGAGTTAATAGAAGACGGAATCCACTGCTTATGGTGGTTTTATCAGCGGATATGTTTAGAAGAATGGAATAAAGTATGATTTTTTGAATCACATTAGTTCAGAGTGAGTTGGTAGCGAGCTCTGTATCATTTGATAGAAATTTACGTTTATTTACAATTCCTTATAATATTTTGAACATCACAAATCAATTGAGAGGTGATGAAGTCAAGAAAAATCAAAGAAAGTCACTCATTATCAAGTATGAAACCCTAGATTAGTCCTGATTGCTAAGGGGAGACTGCTATACTAGACACATTATTAATACTCTGAACAGTCTGGAATATTTTCTGTAACTATTCTCAAACCAATTAGCTGTTCAAAACATCTTACTCAGAGTTTAATCAATAATTAGTAGAATCAAGCCTCAGAAAATACCAGTTCAACAAAACTATCAACAAAAATTTGTGATATTTACATCTTTTTGGTATATGTTTGTTTAATCTATATAAAAAATGAGAAATCTCAAAGAGGTATTCCATAGATTACTTCTAATTTAATACTTTCATTGGCTATTTCTAATGGTCCCTTTAAAACAATAAATCAAGAATTTAACGGTACCGTCAATATGACAACTAATATAGTCCGTAATAACGTATGAATCTCGCATGTCTCTTTTTTCAACAGGATGGATTCTGCTGTCCTAGAAAGCTACTGATGACTACCAATAGAATATACGGGGGTGGTTTGGGAGAAAAACGAGATTGGCGTGCGACAGAGCATCTTGGAGGCATCATATGGTGGTAATATCGTCATACTAGAATTGGTTTGAACCAAGTCGAGATACAACATTTCAACGTTAAAACAAGATTTGCGTTGATTAAGTCAAAAGGACTTGGTTCAAGCCAATTCTAGCACGACGATACGCTCTGAATATGTAGCCAACATGACCAAATAGAAGAGATATTTTTTAGATGTACTAAATTAACAGGCTGAATAAGGATTGAAAAATTTTACATGGATTTAAGCAAGAGAATATTAAATTTATCACAAAAAAGCCAATACTCACAATGTAGTAGATTGGCCTATTTACGTACAAAATTATTTTACAGAATATTGTTACAACAATTTGTGTATGTATCTTATCAAATGAAAAAAAAATTAGACCAGCTAGTCATTTTATTCAGTGCATTTACAAACTATTACAAATTTACCAATCAACAACAGTTAAATGTGCATATAAAATTATGTTAACCTTAGCTGACTTTTGACATTACAATATAATGCTGATAAAACAAGTATTTTAAAGTTTATTCTTAAAATATAATTGTTATTTTAAAATTTAGCTTATTACTAACATTTAACATTATTTGCGATGTTTTATCGAGTAAGTGATAAAGACAAAGGAATAACGAATAATTTTCATAGTACGACATACTGAAGAAAATATAGTATTGCATTTTCAGTATTAACACTTTTTATGAAGGCAGCGATTAATCCGTCATTACATGTGTAGTATCAAGGTCATAACAATAAGTTTAAAAAATTTTGAATCCTCGAATATACACAATTGTCAGTCATAACACAAAATGTATACTATACAAGATTAACTCATGGTTAACAAGATTTTATCATCAATGGAATACGAACCACAATAAATGTGCACATTGTGATTATTTTGACTGAAAAAATCTGCTCTGGTCTAGCCAAAAGAGCTTTATCTTAGCAATCAGATGATTCATATCCCGGTGTGGTCAATATCAATTTAACTTTGAGATCTTGAACACAGTTTTCAGTTAATCTCATTTGATTTTCAATACATCTGGCGTATTTTTAATTAAGTGTAATGCCAAATATTTGTTTTACCTTGTACTTGAAAAAACCGAAATCAATCCACAAATATATCACGGTGATTTCCATTTTCGACAGTCAAAGCATACCCACTGTAACATTGAGATTATTCAGTCTCCAGCCTGATTCACACTTCTCTCACTTAAAAAGTGTTAAACTTAATCTAGAAACCAGATGTAATGTTTCGTTTCAGATATTTTTATTTTTACTAGGGCTTTAAGCCACTGTAAAGGTTACTTCTCAGATTTATGATGGGAGCCATAACTTTTGTTGTTATTTAGTCAAAACAGCTATTTTCAGATTTAATGCAGTACAGACTGTTAAATTAATACTGGGGCATCATAACAGAAATTAGCGGTGTCTGTTGACATTTTGATTGTCTGTGAAAAACATTACATAACAAAAAAGTTGGTACTAAATGAATTACTTTATGATCAAGTTATTGTATATTGAACCTGTATCATTGGTATACCTGTATTACATACAGTAAAAGAAATTTGATTGAATGTTATCTTGAACACAGCTAAAGATTTACATCGTAAATCAAAATAAAAATGAACATTATCTTACAGATATATAACTAATGTGAAGTGTTTCAGTAAATAATTGAAAAAAAAATGAATACAAATAAAAAATTAAATACAAACTCATGTATGTATGTTTTGTGGAGTTTGATGGAAAAATACTTTAGTGTTGATAGAAATAACACTTTGATTTGATCAATTATGTATGTATTAAACAGTATACAGTAAAACCTAGGTATAGCCGACAAAATATATGGTCAAATGTAAAAATTTTTAATAACTTGTTCAAATTCAAATATCGCATGATAATCATGTCATACCTCTCACACTCAAATTCGAGTCAAAATGCCATCCTGCCCGTAGACTGACGTATGCAATGCTAGCTTCTAATTTGCACAGCTTCACAGCAGTTTAATTTGTTTACTCAAAGTGAATGGATGCATTTATTACCCAATTAAACAAGTTTAAATTGTAAATTACAATCAAACACATCGTCCTAATCCTATCATTAAAATATGACTATTCGTAAGATAACAAAATTCAACTATATTACATGCATTTTTGTAATTTTAGAGTATTAGAATTTTTCTTGCACTACAAAAACATGATTCTTTTCTCAAAGCAGGATTACCGAAAGCTAGCGCATCGACATCGAACATTAACGTCACTCCTCAATGGGAGTGTCTGGATATATCATCCGAAAACAAATAAACAGGATTTTTAAATAACCCACAACATTGGTCTATTATATCGAGGTTTTACTGTAATAGCGCTTAGCGTAAATCCCCTTCGAAACCCCCTTCTCTTCTAAGTATATTGTCAGCCTATAGTACAAAACTCAGAACAAACAAATTACTAAAGTTTTTTTAAATGCTCTGTTTACCAAAAATAAAATACAGTCAATGAAGTCTCGCGATTAGTTGATTACATTTTTTCCTCTCTCCTTAGAACAGTGCATTCCAAACATCATATTAATATGCTCCATATTTAG
The DNA here is from genome assembly GCA_022494535.1 of Himalopsyche phryganea. Taxonomy (NCBI): domain Eukaryota; kingdom Metazoa; phylum Arthropoda; class Insecta; order Trichoptera; family Rhyacophilidae; genus Himalopsyche; species Himalopsyche phryganea. The sequence continues at coordinate 834,539 of JAGVSL010000141.1, read as the reverse complement.
AAAAAAAATCTTTGTGCCCCCTAGTTTGGAAGCCGCTACTTTAAAAGTTTTGGAGTTACTACAATCTGCACACAAGGCTGACAGCACGATAAGAATTATGATTAACATAGTAAGAAGACACTCTCCACGTGAGCAAAACATGTGTAAAATAAATTATTTGAATGGAAAACAATCAGCATTGAAATATTTGTGACATGTACTAAAATTTACACATTAAAAATGTGAAACATAGATGCAAGGTATCAATATATACACAATTCATGTACAACCTTATTAATAATATGAATAAAACTTAGTATAAGCAAAGTAATGCGAATATTGAATAATTTACAATGATACTCGGATGTGAATAAAAAGAGCAATTTATTAATTTAAACAAACACTTCTTTATTCTGAATACATCCAAAGATATACTATGATTATATGAAAATATTCTGTTTATCTGTTAACTAACACCTTCTTATCTACCCTTTATTAATCTAGTATTAACTACTATCACAAAACTATTTCAAATATTATCAGGCATTTATCCAATCTTAAAGGTAAACAATCTTACAAATGTTTTAATGGAAAGGACATTATTAATTTAATATATTCAGCGTTTATCCGATAACCAAATCATTATTGTGAAGATTTAATTATTCGGGTTATTCTAAGCCATCTAAGCTATATCAAAGTTAACGCAACTCATTTTTAAATAGGTTCCTCTAATCAATTGACTCACTAGTCGTGTAGTGATAGTATAATTTATTTTAGCCTAACATAACATTGTTATAAAATGTAAATAAGCGATAATAATAATTATTAAAACATATTGAAGTTTAAATAAATGAATACAAAATTATATCTACAAGATGATAGTAAATTGATATGTATTACAATAATAATATAAATATTGACTGAAGAATTATTGATTAAAAAGAATACATAAATTATAAACTAGATTAGGATTTGTACCTATTTTACGGTAAATCCTGCAAGCAATCGGACCCAATATTAAATTGACTATCTCTCTAAAAAATATTGGTTAGACCGGAGACTTTGAGGTGTTCTCCTCCTCTTTAATAGTATGAATTGCCACTAAGTATCGCTGTCACCATCGTCTTATCCAAATATCAAACTGGTATGTCGCACACATTTCTCCTGTTCAAAGTTTCTGTATACACAATTTATATTATCAACGCTGACATGACTAAAATTGTCAGTTGTCTACCGTATGTAAGAGAAGTAATTTATTGTATATTTTTTTTAGGAAAACATAGAACTTTATTATATCGACACCTCCAACAAACCAAGTAGTAACTTACTTTTGGTCATTTTGCGAGAGAGCGAGCTCAAAAAAAATATTTACTCAAAATGAATAGCTTGGAATTCATAAAAAATTAATAAAAGCCTTAAACCCTTTGCAGTGTGAGCATCCATCGTTGCCCACCACTTCACCGCTTGCTTTTGACTTAACAAGAGAAAGTCAAGCATAGATTTTTGCTTTAAAAAATAATTCAACATTTCAAGTAACGATAATAAATAATTGAAAATAAATATGAGTAAAAGTAGTCATTTGGTGATAAATTTTCCCGCATGGAAATGGTTAACAAAAACAATAATCGTTAATAATTATCTTTTGCTCTTCTGCAAAGTCACCAAAGGTGAGTTACCGCTTTGTTCAATGGTGCATATGAAATGAATGTTTTAATTTTTATAACGGCCATTCAGTATTCATTGGGGTTTTCTTTGTGATACGGTCAAAACTAACAGATAACGTCAATAGCTTTTTGAAATACAGACTACAATAGAAACTTCACCTATCTGTGTTTATCAATAAGCAAATAATTACTCAGAAACCATATTGAATAATTCTACAGTTTAAAATTGATGCACTCAGTCGATTTTGAGAAATTTTAAAAATAACGGAGCTCATTTATAGGTGTAAATAATAGAATGATCTTTAAAAGATTAAATTTCTTTCATTTGAAGAGAAATGTAATATATTATTATCAAATGCCTGAACGTGTAAAGCTTTGTTTGTATTCACATATCGAATAACACGCAGAATTGAAAATCGTTTTAGTGCAAGCACAAAGATTGTTGCGTAAGAGTTCCAATTCCGCAGATTTTTGCATTACAGAAAAGAGATTTTAAAAAATAAAATGACCGGAAATCAAACAGACAAAGCCATATTATTTTTAATATAATTGTACATACATAACACTACATTAGACTTTCAAACTTTTACTTTACAAGAATTCAGTCCCATAGAATATTACATTTCATAGAGATATTAATCATTTCATTAGGAAAGCCTCTCTCAAAAACTGACAAATGGTTGCATGTAAGAATGATAAACCAAAATTTGATATGAATGACAATCTTAAGTACATAAATATTTTTCGAAATCCCCATTTATAATTAGTTGAATAATAAATAAAGCTACCTTTGATAACAAGTTATCACCGGCAGATATAAATAGAAGTAAAATCAAATGCATTCAAATAATATTATTGTTTTACTCAAATTAAATAATATTCTATTGTGTTTTGATAACCATATAATTTTTTTCTTGAAATAATGGATAAAAAAATAAATTAAAACGTCAATTTTATCAGCTACAGCCATCGAGTGCAAGATGAGAAATGAAAAATTTCATAGTCAAACATAGCCAGCGGTAAGAGAATCTCAACGAGGGAGAGAATATTATTGCAATAAACATTTAATACAAAGGATTCTAGACTTACCACGCTCCCTATCTCAGGTACGGTTCAGTGACGAGCGCAATTCGCTCCGCCTGATGTAAAAATGGTTGCCTGTTTAAAATTGTACGATTTCAAATAAGACAGATGTGGACGCACTTCGGACTGATGAATAAAATTACTTATCATTGCAGGCGATTGTAGGCCTTGCGCTCCATATGCTACAACTGGAACCAGTCGTCCTGGGCGCGCTGCAACCGCTGCAAAGAAGACTTCACTCTCCTCCCTTGGGCCAGGACTACCGTTTCACCGGCCTGCGGTCTCTGATAGCTGCTGCCGGGGTCTGACGATATTCCTATGCCCGAATTGCTGCCGACGCCGCCAACGGATGCGGACTGGCGCAACCTTGACGTCGGTCTCCGTCTCGTGTAGACATCGTCGGTATCACGTCCAAATCTAGAAAAAAGTATTTCACGTTTAATTTTCTAAAATAGCTGTTGTAAATAATCATAAATAAGTATTTTAAATTCGCAACACATTTTCTAACTTGAAATGTACAAGATAATATGATTTATGACCATTTCTGGTCTTAAAAATTAATACTTTCACAAGTTAAATATTATTTACTTAAAATGACCATTGATGTGGTAACAAATAAGAAGTCATTAATGTTTAAATTAAATGTTAGTTTTACGACGAAAGAAAAAGTTGTTCACTATTATACAATTCACAATTCAAAATTTTGGCATTCAGCATGAGCACCTGATTTGAAGTATTTTGCAAATTTATGAAGAATAATAGATAAGTATCCAATATTGTCCAATAGTGTTCAAGGGACTGGGTGGACGATGAGGTGGTGGCACTCCACAAAAAGGGCGACCCCCTCAGTTGTAACAACTATTGAGGCATAACTCTTCTCAGAATTCCTGGGAAGGTTATGGCACACATTCTCTTGGCGAGAATAAGAGGTCCCGTAATGCAGGTCCTTAGGAAAAATCAAGCCGGGTTCCTCCCCATGGCAGGTTGTGTGTGGACCAAATGCACAATCTTCGATGCCTTCTCCAGCAGAGCAACGAATTTAACAGCGCTCTTGCTTGTTGTTTCGTCGACTATGAGAAAGCATTCGACAGTCCGCATTGACCTTTGTTATGGAAGATACTGGATGCATGCGGGATTCCGCCAAAGATTGTGGCCATCATCAAGTCGCTGCATGAGAATAGTGCATGCTGTGAAAGAATCGGTGACTCAAATACCGAATAGTTTGGGGTCACAACCAAAGTGAGACTGAGTTGGGTTCTTGCTCCGTTCCTGTTTATTATTATCTTTGATTTCATACTTCAAAGGTCAATTCAACCCATCGAGGTATAGCTGTTGCTCCTGGTCCGAGGCTGTGTGACCTTGAATACACCGATGATGCTGTCATATTCGACAAATCTGTGAAGGGTATCCAGGAGACTATTGACAGGTTAGAGAGTTAACTCAGGTCGCATTGGTCAGAAAATAAACGCAAGTAAGACCAATGTGTTGTGTAACCACGCCTGTCATGACTCTGATAGGACCCTGACTAGCGCGGGACAGACCATCGAGAGGGTCGACAGCTTTAGATACTTCGGTGTACACATCCCGGAAACTGGTAACACAAAAAAGGAGCTCGCTATCCAATTAGGAATAGCCGGAGCTGCATTCAAGGCAATGCAGACCGTCTGAGACACGCAGCTGTACACGATCAAAAACAAATGCCGTTTGTTCAACGCTTGCATTCTACCTGTGCTGCTTTACGATAGCAAAACATGGCACCTGACGAAGTCTAAAAAAAACCGTATACTGAGCTTCGAGAATAGATGCTTGCGTCGGATATTAGGGGTGAAGTGGTTCGACTTCGTGAGGAATTCGGAGATTAGGGAACGGACCGTGCAATGCCCTATCACATCGGCGGTTATGGAGAGACGTTGGAGCTGACTGGGTCACGTGCTGTGGATGCTTCCGAAAAGCCTCAATCCTGCTTGCCTCCTCTTCCGACCTGCGGGATTCCGGCGTCCTGGAAGACCATCGGGTACTATTTATAGGATGTACTCGGCGGTGCTGAGGGACTCTGGCATGTCATGAGAGGAAGCAAAGCGATTGGCGGGTGACAGAGATTCATGGAGACACCGCGTGGTAGCCATATGCTCCATATAGGGAGCGAATATGGAAGAAGAATAAAATATTCAATAATAATTATCAACAACAATATGTAAAATTTATTTTTCAAAAATATAGAAAGAAAAGCAGACATTATCCGCCAAAACTTTCCGTTTAAATATACCTCGTGTAAACAGTGGACTTTTAAACCAATATATTTAAAGTGGCCATTGAAAATAAACAACAGAGGAATGTGATAAAAGTGAAACACAAAAACAATGTTGACAATATATTGTCACTGTTATGGCTTAATTTCAATCAAACAAAAGAAATATCTTTATTGAAATAGATCTTATTCTTAATATCAATTAATAAAAAATTTTATCCATGTCTTCTACTTATGTGAAAGTGTATGAACTTCTAATGGAATATTTAACAAAATGTATTATTAATGGGAATTGCTTGCAAGTCATGTCGATAACTTTCTAACAAACGGGGTAGGGAAGAACTAGCTTATCACTCTCCCTAAGCCTTGTTTTCACGATAGGATTTGGTGGGAAGTGAAAATATCCAAAAATATAGATGAAATATAACACTAGATAATATGTAATTGTTTTTATAACGTCTGTAAACTGTTTTTGCAGATTAAGGGCAAGTTATACCCCAGGAAGCAGACTTAATCTCAAGGGTAGATGAGTAATATTCCAGGTATTTCGGAACGACAAAATTCGTTTGATTTATTGGTAAACCGATCCAGTCACATATTTCAGTAATAAAATCGGGCAGCAACAATCGATGGAATAAAAAGTCTAAAATCTTATAATTATGAATAATCTCACCAATACATGGATACTAATGATTCACAATGTCATAAAAGAGGAGAGCAACCAGTCACTTTTGAGAATCAATATAAATTTACAGTTCCAAATGGTGAAAAAATTCTCATCACTTCTTGTGTTCATATTTTTAGGAATTTTACTTATCAATGATAACAACAAACCAATATTTACCTAGATAATTTGATAGCAAGATACTGAGTGAAGCATTTCTTTCTAAACACAACGTATTTAAAAACACATTCTTTCTCCTGTCACTATAATATAAGAAAAATGATGAACTATTGAGAACCGAACGATGAAGAAACAAAGAAAAAATGGGATATGTACTGGTTATTTAGCAAGATTGCTGGATCACTTGTATTTTTCTAAGGTTATCTCAAAAATAATCTTTACTAATGGAATGTACTTGATAGAACTTGGAATGTACCGAATGCGCTCTATGCCAGTGGAAAAATAAATGATTAAATAATAAATTAATATAATTATCGATACTATTCAATCTCATTGTGAAGAAAAAAGCATTTTTTAACTCATTACTCAAATCTCACAGTAAATAATAACGCAATGAATCACTGTAGTGTTCGGTGAGGTGTTGAACTGTACATCTGAATAAATTATCAAGGCAAAGATATGAAACCACAAATACTTTTTTTTTTATTTGGTTCATTATTCGACCTCGGACAGACATTATTTATAGTCTGTAGGTTGTTATAAACTGTAAATATGACACTCGAATTGAAAAACATCTAAGAACAGGCTAATATCTAGTTTTCAATAAGAGCCTATACACATTATACAATCATAATGACTGTTAAAACAATAACATTACAAAACAAAAAGACGTTTCCAAACTATTGACAAAAATCCTCATTTTGTATAAGTCAACAACAAAATAGCGGTGTTGATTTTTTTAAAGAAGTGCTAAGTGAGTAAAAAAATCCACTTAGCACAGCGCTCATTATTTGCATAGCTATAACACTTAAAACCCACGCCAAATTAACCAAAATAGCAAGAATTATTATTACAGACAGCTTGTTAAATAATTGAAAAAACTCAGTGAAATACAACCATTCAATCAATTCATTGATATAGTTATGAGTTATGCATCGAGACAAACTATAATTATAGTGCAGTAAACATGTAAGATTAATGAGAAAAATTCAATAGTTCATTTACAAGAATTTTAAGTATTACTGAGAAATCATAGTCCAAGGCAAACGGAAATACCAAGCGACTCTTACAACAGACTTATTTTCCCCTATACATCTAGGCAAATGTACTGAGCACACTTATGTATTAAAACAGTAAAATTACAAAAAATGTGTTTATTTTTATTGCTTTCTGTTGTGAAAAAGAAAGCCATATTTTGATATGATATATGGTAATATGATACATCAAGGGATACAATGTTGCTAAATCTTAGATTAAAATTCCTGTGCAGTCCAGATTCAACACAAAAAAGAGTGAATGTTTTTAAACTGTTATATTTATACTAGTATAACCTGTCATAGATGACGGTATTGAAATTCAAATACTGAATATCTAAAGTAGCTACTACGTCGGAATTGCGTGTGTATTGCATAACATCTTATTTTATTATCACCGCGAACACTTGGGTCATCAGAAAATTTCGTACCGTACATGTGATATGTGATAATTATAGAACATCTACAGAGCAGTCTAGGATATTATATATAAGATTCATTGGTAAAAGGATATTGTTATTGAATAATTTTAAATCTGAATCTCTTTTTGATATTGCACTTATCACAGATTCACGTCTTTTTTTTTTCAAAGGTGATGTCCACTTTCAATGTTATGCATATGAAGTACTTAGGAAGTGTTGCATCAGAATAATTTAACGAGATATAGCTACAGTTCAGTTTCCAAGGAGAAGGTTTCCATTTGGGAATTGAAACACTTGACCGTGCAAGCCACCGAGAATGATGAGCATTTAACATTCATATAATATCTATAAGAATAAAACACATCTATTTTGTACAAATACCTCAATTTTATATAATGATCAAGACCGGTTTCAGTAATTGTGAGCATTGTCAACTGCTGAATTGATAGTTCGGCATCATCACTAGAATCGTGAATTATTTTAACTCGCAACTAAAATGCTTCGCATGAAGAAAGTTAGGACTCTAGCTGAGAGAGTGAACATAATCATTGAAGAGTTGAAAGTAATCCAGGATAAATACATGTCGATATAGAAAACATCAGAGACTAGCACAGTCAACTCGGTTGCTGCCACGAAGTATCCGGAATAATAATAAGAAAACAAAGCCCAGAGGGGTTTAGTTTCAACGAGCTTGAGCAAATTCTTTAATATAAAAATGTATGATGTTTAAATAAGTTTTTTTTCTGCATTTATCGTTTGTTTTTGTCCCTTAAAAAATGATAAATCATGGTTCAACTGTTGAATAAGTTATTTTCCAAACTGTGGATTGGTGCCTTTTTGCACAAGTACACTGATAATAATCTAAGGTGAGAATTTATGAAAATACAAAATCACGAGTGCTGTGGAGTGAATGAATGAATGTTACAAACGATATAATAAATAAATTTAAAGTTTACATAGCTGTTTTTCACACTCAGTATGTATCTATCATAGTAAATTTACTATACTATCTACTGACATATTAATACGATAATTATATTGTATACGTACATGCTCTATGATATAGTGAAAGTAGACCAAGAATCACACACTACAAATTACAAATTGAGTGCCGTAAAATGGTGTATCACTAAATAAATAGATATGTGATACAGCATCTTATATTGGAGGATAAGATTGTGAGGGGAGTAGCGCAAGACAGGGTTTCAAAGGTGAACGTCAGGGTAACATGCCAAGGCACTAAGCTGTTTAGGCCTAGATAAGGTACACAGCATATCAACCATTGTATTTGTAAGTGTACATAATTTTTTTGCGCTACCGTTCCAATGTCGTGTTTATAATATGAAGAATATTTGCTGTTGACTTTGGACTTTCAATATAATTTTAGGAAATGAAACACATTCACTCGCAATACTGCCGAGTGGATACACATGGAGGAAAGGACTGAAGTGCATTCAAATATGTGAAATAATTAATATATAATTGTAGCGTCATATGGAGAGAGAGAGTAGATCTCGACTCGTAGAAGTTTAAATTACAAACTGTCATATCAGGTAATTACTCCTGAGACACTCCTGGCAATTATTTATTGAAACACAAAGGAAGCTGTATGAGTAAGTCGTGTAGTGTTATAAATTCTTGGTGGGTGGTGGCGGGTTCTACATTAAAGGCCTGGGAAGACTGAGATTTATAATACCTAAGTTTATTGGAAATATTATAAATTCAGACAAGTTTTTAAAATACTCACTCGCTATTTTCACTAGTTCTTTGGACATCTTTCTTTATAGTAGCTAAAGAAGAATCGACCCTATTCAAAAAGTCGTCAAAAGTCTTCTTCTCATCAGGGCTACCAGGTTCGAAGGTATTGGAAGCGCTCGGAAGACCGGCGATAGACGCTCGATGACTAATCAGATCGGGTGGCCTGGTTCTCTCTTCAGGGGAAAATAATGTCGATTCTCTAGGTATCGGAATCATCAAAAATTCACGTAAAAATAAACTGTCTGACGCAAATAAGCGATTTGCTCGCCTTATCTTCTCCGTCTGAAAACAGATTAGAAAGTTTGAATGCATGAGAAAAGCGCTAATAAATTCTGTAACACTCAAAACATAGAAACGTCATGTGATATTTACAAAGAACAGTTACGAAATATGACGTACTTTACATTATTCTGTTACGATATGTCAAAAAATACTTACAGTCACTCCGTATTTTAAAGCTATCCCTTGAAGTGTCTCCCCCTTTAGCACTATGTGTTTGATAAGGTCATCTTGGCGTTTTACGTGATTGCTTGTACTTCCATATTTCTTCAGAGATCTACCAGAATCTCGAATAGATTTCCTCTCGTCGAACAACCACTCATCCTCCATATTTGACGACAAATGAAAACATTCGCGAAATTTATTACACGCAAGTTGGTACAACCGATAACGATGATCCGATTCGAAGTCGGTGATGTCAGTGGTAAAAATAAATGTATTCAAAAATAAAATCCTAAGAATGATACTCCTTCATTCTAACAATATCAAAGCATTACAATAATATTATGTAGGTAGGTAGTTGATTTAAATGGAAACACTTAGCTTTGAAATTCCACAAAAATTGTAGTCTCTTTTTCATGACTAACTACGCAATAGTGATATTACATGTATGTACTTATAAGAATAAATTTAGCTCAAGAGAATTTTGGATTTGATTTGAAAGAATTTAATTATCAATAATTGCTGTTTGAATTTATTATGTCGCAAGTCATGAAGTTTGATTTGAATTATTAATTGAATCACGCAGGTTAAAAATTAATAGGCAAAGCGTTTCTTATGAAACTAAAAAAATGTACCAACTGTTGTAGGTTTTATTGAACTTTCGAAATTCATTTTTATCATTAGAGTGAAATGCTAAATAAGGATTACTGTTTCCATGTTTCATTTTCTTTTGATAATTTTATATTCAGTTCAAAATCAACACAAAAAAGAGCTAAACTAAACAAAACGTTATGGTAAATAAGATTCTCATTTCGTTTGCAATACCTATACCGATGGTGTTTTGGCCAATTTATGTAACCCTCAAAAAATACGAAAATGAGGATTTCATTCTAAAGACGACAAAACAGATCTCAGCCAAATGATGTAAATTAGAAAAATAAATTGACCACTTTTGGAAGGGAAACGTCATTTTACATTGGTTTTAGGTTTAAAAATTCTGACTCGGCCATATGATATAAACCATTATTATATCGACACTCCCTACATACCGTATCTGCAAACATGAGAATTTATAAAGGTGGATTATTTCAAAGATTCATAACGCAACTAACCATATAATGTTTTCGATAAAAACAGTTTTTACTCTCTCCTGAATAATTTCAATTTTGAGAGTTACATCAATTGGCCAGTATCCGTCGAATTATTATGTATTGTTTGATTTTTGATTGGGCATATAAATGGAAATAATATCGAAAGGGAAATTCGTTCAGTGTACTGGTAGCACTACGGTAGCAATCAAATTCAAGTCAAGTCAAAAGATAGCCGCAGTTCGCGGGGTGTTCGCTGCATGTTTGCTGTTTTGAGCGTCTATCGAACATCTGTCATTTTGTAATGTTTTTATGTGTGAAAAAGTGTAGTATATTCGTATTACCGTCAGTTTGTGATCATAATGGGATTATTGTGTGAAATAAAGGATTGTTTTATTCATACCAGCTAAAAAATGGTTACACTAAATAACGAAACAAGGGGTGAGTTTCATATTTTTACTAAGTTTTGAATGAAAAAGTTTAAATATAGAACTTGAACTGTATTTTCAATGTATATTTTGCCGCTTTTTCAGAAATTAAAACTGCAAATTAACGGTACACAAGGTATTTTTTCTTAAAATTAATGCCCCAAATCTCAATGCGAAAAAGCATGCGCCCGATTTTCGTACACACCCACCAGGCTATGGCTATACCATTTATTTTGACGGTAAAGTAAGGATCACCGTAAAAAAATAGGTAAACAGTGAAACATATATGTCGCAATTTATTTATTATAATACTTTTCAAGACACTGGTGACTATACCTAGAAACATAAACAGTCAGCTCCTGAAAATATTTCCCAGGATTTTCAGCCCATCCCTTCCTCTTCCACAGAATATTATTTTCTTAGAAACGCTTTATAAAAACACGTTTGTTATAAGTCATAAATTTGTCGAGTTATCTAAGAAAAATATGAACTGATATATTTACATACATAAATGTGTGTTGAAATACTTAATTGTACATCATTTTAATAGTTTAAAATGAAATGTTACTAGGTATATGACGTTTTGTAGGTGTATTTTTCAAAGGCAGTATGTAGCCTACCTGTCATATATAAACTTAATTTTGTATTGTAGACGTTTATTTTTTAAGTTATGTATAATATTTTGTGAAACATGTCGAAAAAACGCTGATAGATAGATAATAAACAAAATACTGCGCTTTTTAATTTATGATTCCCGAAAAATAATGAGATTTTATTTTGTTTGAAATGTTAGTAACAATACTATGATGTATAAAATTCAACAATTGCGTAACAATGATTTCTCGCTGATTTCATTCAATGATGTATTTTTGGCAAAATCTGAGGATCAACTTGTATACCTTTGTGATTTTTTTGACATTACTATGATATAAGTAATCAAAGAAATGCCAACATGTTATAAAATCACATATTTCTTCACCGAACAGAAGTTCGAACATGAAATGTTATTGATTTAATATTGTTAAAATAATATTCATCTAAAATTTCTAAGAATCAATAGTAAACGAGACCTTTTACCTCACAAATATCATGAAATCTATCAAATTAGCCTCGAAGTCGATTGTAAATAATAGACTAACCATAGTTGTTTGTTAGGACCTTTTGCCAGAAAGATAGAAAGAAAATAGTAAATGTATAATATAATTTATTTAAGTAAATAATCTTAGGCACATGTAAATATATGAAACTTCTGACTATTATTATTATATATTTGTTTTAACAGTTTATTATACCGATAAACACTTATTTCCAAGTTGTTTGTTACGACGAAATTGCGAAAAATTCTTTCTACAATAATATCCACCTCGTACGTTAGTACGGTTACATTTTTAATATGTACATCGTTTGGAAAGTGCTCTAGCTTCGGCAGAGTGAAAGGCGATTTATACAATCACTAGTGTTGCCAACCCTTATTAATGCTTTTCTATGCGCAAGCTATTTCGGTATCAGCTGAGTTTTGCCCCAGACGCCTTGGGGGTGCATGACTTCTAGGATAAGGGTTACGGGTCCAAAGCATAGGGTGGGACGGACAGGGGACACCAGCTGTGAAATGAATCCCCCCACCACCTTCTCTTCTGCGCCACCTGTCATGCAAGCAGCTGCGACATAGATGCACGCATCTGTTGTGTTGCAAATTTTTTTCGTCTCCCGAAAATGTCATACAACGATCGTGTGATTCATGTATTTTATGGTGGTGACTCAATATTTATTAACCGGCCGAAACTATTTAGATAAAAAACCCAAAATTCATCACCAAGCATTATGAGTGTCATCAAAAACATGATGGGAATGAAGCCGTTGTATATTTATCAATCCAGCGATACTTATTATTTTATTATAAACATTACGGGATGGGAATCTTGGTTAAAATAACATGTTCCAAGGCACACTTATTACGAACTATGTGACTTTCCTGAGATAAAATGCCAATTAAATTACAGAAAATTTGCAGCCGTCCGTTCGCACACTGTCCCCATTGTTATAGCCTAATTAAAGAGTATTCAAGCGATTTACAAAATTGAAAGTGGAACGAAATATTTTTGATAGTATGTTCTGCATTTAATTTATTAGCCACTAAATTTGGTGACGGTGGAATTTTACTTCAAATTATTTCATATTTAATTTATAATTTTGTTTGATCACATCGCGTTTTCAAATATATTTCTCGTAGATTAATTCTTAACCGAATCATTAATGCATCATTGATTCACAGCCATTATTGTTAAATAAATGCTAAGAACAGCTTTGATGCAAACTATAAGAATAATATACAATAAATCGAATTATTCACTTCAATTTTGTCACATTTTTTGACTTATGAGGGTAGTATTTAGAAGAAGCTGTACTAGAAAAGGCTTAATTCAGCATTTATACTGATGTTAAAGCCAGGAAATGACATTTTTGTAGCACATTTTGACAAAAAAGTTAGCGAACAACTTGTGGTCAGTTTTTTTTTGTATATGCCTAATTAGCAAATTTCTGGTCGCGATTTGTTATCGATAAAGAATCGTGGTTTCGCGACGCTTAACTAGGTTACCAAGGCACAGTGCGATATTATTTTTATTGAAATATATTTATATTATAATAAGCATTGTAAGTGTAAAAATCGAAATGAAAACACTGTTGTGGTTTCTGAACTAACCGCATGCCGCAACGCTTTATCGTAATTGCAAAAGTACACTCAGAATTATTGCCACAGTACACACCTGATAGACTTTCATGTCAAAATTAAATTTAAATCATATATGGACAACCCCCGGCCAGCGGGCTAGACCAATTTTGGTGCTGCCGTGAATCATCCAACATTTCTATGACGGATTTTTATAAATTTATTATATTTGGTGGAATAAAAATATATAATACAAATTTACCAAATAATATTGTAATCATTAGAGATTCCAACTATTCGTCATTATCAACTATTATCGAATATCGAATAGTGAAACTATGAAAAATATGAAAATACTATTAAAAATTCCATGTGAATAATTAGTAACATAACATTATATAAATAAACATTTCAATACCGTTACATTGTATTACAATATTTAAAACTTGCATCTGCGTTGGATTATTACAGCGGTATTTATTCAATTACTGAAATTACGGCATGTTTAAAAGAGTTTTTTTTTAACCTTGAGACATTCGTCAAACTCAAGTTTTAGTATTAAGATACTGGAAAGCACCCGAGTTGGGTGAGGGCAAACACAACCACTACCTGGGATATTCGTTATTGTTCTTGAAATCTAGAGACATTGTGATGTGATCTTTCGTCGACTTTGTAAAATATTTCATTACATATTATAAACAATAATTAAAATAGTTAAAAAGTGGCGAATATATTAAAGTTGGAATCCCTAGCAATAGCTAATAAGACAGGAGAAAGTGGCCAAGTGCATTTTTCACGAATATGGACAAATGCACTATTTAAAGTCTTATAAACGTAATAGTTGCCTGGAAACAGCGTCAAATATAACATTAATAGCTATTATCAACAAATGTCAAAAAACAAAATCAGAAATAGAAAAAGGTGAATGTAATGTGAGGGGTGTTTAGATTGACTAAAAATTAATGTTATAACGATTCTTCATTTTAAACTTGGTCACTTTCTCCTTTATGACAACGATATAATGTGTGTTTCAAAGACGAAACACAATGAATCAAAAATTCGGGCAAGAATAACGGACGAAAACGAATACCAGCACCAAAGCAGATTTTCTCGTAGTTAAAATAGAAGGCCAATCTTCTCACGAAATTTTGTGATTACTGTATAATAACACTATTAATGTTATGTCGTTCATTATTATACAAATAAAAGAAATACTAAGAAGCCAGTTATTCAGTATCTTTAATATTATTTTTCTAATAATATGGTTCTTCTCTTCACATGGAGACACATGGCTGATTTAATCATTATAAAATCTTCGCGCTGTGTCGCCATTCTGTTAGAGGGTGTACGGACAATGCCTAATACCCGTGGCTTTCTCTTGGCGCTTGATCGCCAGGAAGCTTAAAATAAATCAACCCAATCAAATTTCTTTCGGCTTACATGACACCAAAATCAGATCATGTCATTCTAGAAAATGCCGAAAATAAGTTCTTGATCATTTATCACTTTTATGGTGTTAACTGTCAATTCTTGGTGGAAAGGCATTATATTTACAAAAATAAAAAAAGTTTTTGTACTCACTTCACATTTACATAGTACTGGTTTCGTTCATCATACTTTGAGCATTTTCAATTGATTACTATATTAGGTGTACTGTATGGGTGGGGAACCTTTTCATGTCGGTAGGCTGCATTCAAGAAACTTCAATTTGATATACTTAAGAATGTATGCAAATTAATTTTGAAATGAAATGAACAAAAAAATGATTCGCTCACAATGCCACATTTGAGGACCTAACATGCCGCAGGTTACCCATCTCTGGTCTAAGAAATTGTGGTCACGGATTATTTTTACTCCAATGTTAATTACAAACTTGCCAATGGTGATGCCGCTGGGTAGAACTTTAACAATGTTCGGATTGTTTCGGACATATATTTTATAAATAAACTAAGATTTAACCTGATGTAAATATTAATTAGGTACCCAATTCCTTACTGAGGGCAATTTATGTGTAGACCGGTTGTTAACCAATAGCTCACCGCTGCATTTATCCATAACGCACATTAAGAACATTTTGGATTCTTGGTAGGGATTGCAATACCGGTTTGATAATAATAATACGTTATATTTCTTTTATTTTACTGAATAAATTTCTTTAGATAATGTTAAGCTAACGATATCACGATAATTTAATTTTGTCTACTGTATTCACTTTCCCTTGACTAATTCATTGTCACTTAATTGATAATTAATTAGACCAGCCCTACTCAAACTTTTTTCACTGGGGACACATACATAGAGTGTTGAATGGACAAAAGCTCGAACCACAGGTTGAGTATGGTTTCATTAGGCAGTAATTAGGTACCCATGTGTTACCTTTGTATTATGTAATATATCTCCTATATATATAACCTTCTGATTTATTCGTGTACGCACCAGACGAAAAACAAAAATATTGTGTTAAAACAAGTGTGATATTGAAACTCGGGTTCGGGTCGGGCCAGACCTGAAAATGATGGGCTCGAACCGGGTAAGTCTATGAAATTTCGGCCTGTGCAGACCTCTAATCCAAAATCAGTTCAATAAACAGAATTAAAATACAAACCCTTTCTTTCTTTGAGTGGCATTGCAACGCATGCCGGGTACTCACTAGTATTAAATAAATTTCCCCTAAGTGATTGGTAAAGATCTATAACTGTTTTTCTTGGCAAATTTTTTGTGTAACTATCATTATTTAAGTTTCCCCCTCTAGTAACCTTAGTTTTCTATAGCTTTTCAATGATTCGGGGCTAAAAAACCCCTTTAAAAATGCCGTATCCGTCGTAGTTGCAAATTTTAAATATTGTAATGCAATATAACGGCACTGGAATGGGTATCTCTGCTTCGTTCAGTGTTACTAGCTCGTTGGTGTTGTCCGTCGTATTTATTAGTTTCCCCACATATAATGTTAAATTCTAATTATTCAAATCGTTCTTTAATAGTATTTCCATATCTCGGAAACTAATCGAATATTCGAAAATATTGAAATAGTTTCAGTTACTGTTCGATATTCTAATATTTGAAAATGACAGTAATTGGAATGCCTAGGTCCGATGTTATTGCATGTTCACCGTCGATATTACAAATCTGTTAATTTGCGTGATCTAAAAACTAACCTATCCTCAGACACACAATTTCAACACGTATAAACATCATGGAGACAGATAAATATTATAAAATTCGCCATTTTGTAGTGAGAATAAATGTATTATATCATATTGACAGGATGTGTGGTGAACTGGTGATATCGCGGTCGTTCCTTTATCGACACTGAAATCCTCCATTTACTGATATATTAATTATTGCTATGCATTTTTTTTAAACTATAGATTTAGTACTTATCGGCTACTACGACAATAAACGCTTAATTGTCGCCATTAGTTTTTTGTGATGTAAATATAAGGTTTAAACTAATTCTTTGTGATTAATTTTAGTAGTGAAAATTTTGTGTATTAAGTTTTTTCTCAGTTTTTGGAATGATAAGGAAATTTCAACACTGTAAGAATCAATAAAATCGTTTCATACTATTTTATATTGATGTGAAATAAAGCAATATATTTAGTTTTTCAACGATTGTCAAATGATGTTGAAAGCTATACCGTCATTATTGGATGAAATAACAAAGTATTTAGTTTTACAAAATATTAGGCAGTTGATAGGTATTTCGGCTTGACGCCATCGTCAGAACTATACTTAAACTTACTTTTGCTTAGAAGAGATAGACAATATTATGTCATCTCACGTACTCAAGCATCATAATGTTAATTCATATTCAATCTCCTTAATGACCAAACAAATATTAAGCCATCACCTTTACTTAAACCATTTCAGGAAGCCCATAGTCAATAAAATTTCAATGTATTTATTTTAACGACTAATTAATAACACCACGTAAGCTCCTTCTCTAAAAACACAATTAGTGCATTAAATGATTTAATTTTGAATAAACATTATAATGTTTAAGTGCGTGAGATGACATAATATTGTCTATCTCTTCTAAGCCGTATATACAGCTAAGCAATAGTGTGTTTAAGTATAGTTCCGACGATGACGTCAAGCTGAAATAGCTACCAACTAACTAATAAAATTTTGTTTAATTGAATACTTTGTTATTTAATCCTATTATAATGGAGTTCTACCAAGTAAATGCCAATTCAATCAACTATATATATATATATCGTCATCACGACATCGTCAGAAATATTATTTAAAGAATGTGTCCGCTTATATGTACTTACTAGGATGGGGATATGACAGGACTAGTGGTTTGCTAATCGCTCTCGTTTCTCCTTGTTTTCAAGGGGAGGGAATTTTAGAAATCACAGACACCCATCCTTTGAACGCAAACCCATAAATCGATGGAACAAAATTAATATTGTTGACAGGTCTGTATTAGGATCCAAACTCGTAGATTCTGCTACCGAAAACAACGACGTTAACCACTCGGTTACGGGAACGGCAATATTATGTCATCTTACTTATTTTATCATATTAAAATAGGCTATTATTTTATCAATAAAATAACACATAGCCATAGCCCTTTTATGATTGTATTTTTATCAGTTGATAATGCTCGTGATTAGCGAAACCGGTTCTGATCATTATAGACATGTGGAAGTAGTACGAAAAATCGCGTTTCTTTTTTATTATTATTATTATTTTATCAAATTTGGATTATTGAGATTTTGTACACTTCCATGTATTTTGTCACTAACGACCCGGGTTTCGCCTTTCGGCATCTTCAGGCATTCGAGCACACGAATGGACTCGAACTGTTCCATCAAGCACCCTCAGTCGATGTCTTAAATTATATTATTTTATCATTATATTTAATATAAAAGTTTTTTTTTATCCTGTTAACGTTCAATTCTTGGTGAAAAGGCATTATGATAATATGTATCTTTAAAAATGAAACACAATATTTGTACTTATTCAAATATTTTATCGGATGATCAGAACAGGTTTCGCTCATAGTGAACATTTTAACTTACTTTTTTTAATTTACGCTCGTCGGCGTTCGTGGCGCAGTTGGTAGCGTCGCTGGCTACGGTTACGGATGTCTCGGGTTCAATTCTCGATGCGGACGGTTTCCATAGATTGATATTTCAATTGATTTATGGATTTCTGTTCGTAGTCTGAGTCCTCCCTTCCAACCATCCCATCCTCATGGGGAGTAGTGAGAGCGATTAGCTAACCACTAGTCCTGCCCTAGCCCTATCCTTCTATCCATACTCTCTTCGAAAAAATAGAGGTTGAGCAACTGAGTAACAAGCAAGTCTCGTAGAAAAATTCTGTAAGATACCTCCATTAGGAGACCATATGCTCCACATTGGGAGCGGACATGAAAAAAAAGCTCTTTTATTCATGGTGTTTTAAGGAAAAATGAATAAATATTATACATTGCTATGTTAACCATAATAGTGCTCTATGGAGTAAGATAAGAAATACGAAAGACATGTCCCTCATGTTCATGTTCATCATCTTCGTTATTAACGAAATTAATATTATTTTCACAAATATGAAAAACGTATATTTAAAATCATAATACAATCAATATATCGGTAGTCTAGCCGGAGTAGAACCACGTGACTTCTATAAAAAGATTTAAATGTCAGTTTGAAGCCTTACTTTTTTCATAACATGTAAAACATAAAGGCGTTATATTAATATTGTTAATAAAGAATATATCGACGGTGATTTTGCCAATTGATACGAAAATGAGTTAATGATTGGATCTCATTTTAAAGACAACAGAGCAGGTCTCGGCCAAATGATGTAAATTAGAAAAATAAATTGACCCCTTTTTGGAAGGGAAACATCATTTTACATTGGTTTTAGGTTTAAAAATTCTGACCCGGCCTCTTGATTCAAGCCACCATTATATCGACAATCAATGCGTATAATCCCGTATACGCAAATATGAGAATTTACACGAGTGCATTTCAAAGATTCATAACACAGTTTTTACTCTCTCCTGAAGAATTTCAATTTTGAAGGTTAGGTCAATTGGCCAAAAAAACCCTGGACTTATAAATTGATGTAATTCTCTACAATGATTTTATTATTTTTCAAAATAGCAAAAATTAAATTAATTGCCACACTGAAAACATTGATTTTTCGCGAATCTAAACTACTATATGCAACTGTTATGGAGTTTATAATTATGATTTTACGCTTTCCTACAAAGTGGTAGTGTAGTTCAGTGTTTTCTAATATTTTTACATCTGCGGTAAAATATAACAGTCGTATTAAAAAAGTATCCCGGCAGAAACATTCGGTGAATCAGTACCGGTTCGCCGACGATCGGTTGAGTCAGTTGGTGTACCTATTGTAGTTGATGGAGTTCCGAGCATTGCATTATAAACTGAAGATATTTAAGTTTCATATTATTTAACATGTTTGTTTTTAGCTTGGGTAAGTGTTTCCTATTATATTGTGCTTTCCATCGCTTACTTCCCTCTTCTCTCGATTCTTCGCCACTGATACTTGAATTACTTGCTAAGAAAAACCGTGAAAATGACATTTTGTAAACCGTGAAAAAAATATTTATTTATTGGCCTATAATTAATCTTCTCTCTCGTTTATTTATACGAAACGAATTATGATCATTCTAATTTATTTACAAGACGGCTGTTGAAATAATTTATTGTAAACACATAACACTTTTGTATACGAATATAGAATTAAGTTTTATAGTGAAGGGATTAATTGAAAAATGTTGATGCGTCATCTATGTATATAAAAATGAATGATGGTTTGTTTGCTTGTCCCTTATGCGTTCCTTTACCATTCATCCGATTTCAATGAAACTTTGAGTTGTTGTGTGCACTCCCGTGGAGGTTTCTGAAAAAATCTATAAAAATAATCAAATACGTACACACAGCGACATCTCGGAAAAACCTTCTAATTTATTCATGTACGCACCAAAAAATATTGTGTATACAAAAGCACTTAAATAGACAGAATTAAAACACAAATCCTTTCTTTCTTTGAGTGGTATTGCAACTCATGCCGAGTACTTACTAGTTATTGATAAATTGAAGATTTTCCGAAAAGTGAAGTAAATATGACATATCATAAAATTTATTGCCAGTAATTTTAATGTAGACTGTACAAATATATCATTATACAGTCATATCAGATGCTTCATTCTTTTTTATTACAGTGTTACGCTGGAGTTATAATGTAATTCTCTTATACAGGCGGCCCTCGACTTTCGGATGTAATCAGTTCCTGAAAATGTGTGCGAATGTTGAATGTTAGTAAGTTCAATGTAAAAAAAACAAAGTATATTTTAAAATATTTATTTATCAATGGGTATAATAAAGTTATCGAAGTGTATTATCACTCGGGTTTTTTCTTTATAAACTTAGTATAAATAGTTGGACAACGCAATTTTTTTTCTTTTTTTGATAAAGAGTTCTATATAACATTTTGTCTCTTTATCAATTGCCCTACGTTGTACCATAGATATACGGTCTACATTGAAACCACAGTATTCCATGAAAATCAACATTTTGTCAAGATACATGAAGGCTTCATTCATATATGTATGACTGTAAAAGTCTTGACACACATAATGTCATACATAAACAAATAACTGAATAAATTAAATTACGTAAATTCCGTAAATGTCGGTGTCCGTGGCGCAGTTGGTAGCGTTGCTGGCTGCGGTTACGGATGTCTCGGGTTCGATTCCCGGTGCGGACGGTTTTTATAGATTGATCTTTCAATCGATTTATGGATTTCTGTTCGTAGTCTGAGTCCTCCCTCCCTCCCACTCCCATCCTCACGGGGCGTAGCGAGAGCGATTAGCTAACCACTAGTTCTCTCAGATCCCTATCCTTTTATCTCTACTCTCTTTGAAAAAAAAAGAGAGGTTGAGTAACTGAATAACAAGCAGTTCTCGTAGAAAAAGTCTGTTAAGATACCTCCATTAGGCTCCACATTGGGAGCGGACATGAAAAAAAAAACTTATTTACGTGTTTGGGAAGGCGACTGGGAGTGGAGGAGAAAAAAGCGATTGCATGGAAGCGCACAGTTTTTCCAGTGTCGACAAAAATCTGTATTTTAAGAACTAGGGCCGGGCCACCTTCATTCAGTAATGTAAAAAATATTGTCAAAATTATAAATTAAATTGATGATCTTAATACAATTGCATAGCTGTGTATATTAAGACATTATTTATATAACTCATTTACTTAGCGAATGTATTGTACAAGTAATTACCAATTGAAAATTTTCTTAGTTTTAAAATTTACTCTATTTAATTTATTATTCATTGTTAGCGGCCTCTTAATGATTACTTTGTTGTAAAACAATGCCTTCGGGTATTTATTTTTTCACTAGAAAAGATTACTTAGTTATATTTATAAGTATATGTTATATATTATTAACTATTTGAAACCCGTGCTTGTGTGTTTGCCTCAGGCTTGATTCAGGCAAAATTCCCATGAAACTATTTAACTATAAGTCTACACTCTGTATCATAAAACTATACCTTGATTAATCGGACGCGAAAACTATATATATATATATATATATATATATATATATATATAATAATTAAAAAATGTAATCTTTTATTCGAAAAACGTTGACATTTATGCCTAAATATAGTATTATGAAGACAAGTCTTCGTTTATCATTATCAGATTATTTGTTATGAATGGGCCAGGTCTTAAGCAATAATTGTTTATCATGTTTACCTTCCCAGTTTTTACTGACAATTATTTATCTACGAATGGCGTTCAATAAAAGCGATATCTATATCTGATCGATGATCGACCGGTGAAATTTTTAGACATTTAAGTAATACAATTTAAGACATCGACTGAGGGTGCTTGATGGAATTTCAATATCAAATTTGGATTATTGAGATTTTGTACACTTCCATGTATTTTGTCACTAACGACCCGGGTTTCGCCTTTCGGCATCTTCAGGCATTCGAGCACACGGATGGACTCGAACTGAGAGACATCCATCCGTGTGCTCGAATGCCTGAAGATGCCGAAAGGCGAAACCCGGGTCGTTAGTGACAAAATACATGGAAGTGTACAAAATCTCAATAATCCTCATTTAAATGTTGAAAATATTCAAATAAAGAAATTTTCTTTTGTTCCATCGTCCAGGTTTCATAGAGCTAACAATTATAATCATTTATCATTGAGCTGTCAAGTTTGTAAATGTTGCCATTAATTTTTATCTCACAATATTCCTTTGTTAACGTATTATATAAAATATTGTGATATTTTCTGCTATTAATCTATTGAAGTGAATGCACTTTCAAGTAATGAATATACATTTACTTTACTTATCAAAAGGTGAGAAATTCACATGCCAACGGCTCATTGAATTTTTCACACAATGGAGGTGAAGATGAATAATAAATAAATAAGTACTTATTTTATTCTTTTAAACAACAGTCAAGCATATATTGTATTATATAAATCACACATTAAATGGAAAAAACCTAGTCTCTTACTTATATAAATCTATATCGTCCTATTTGTGCCGCGTCGCATGTATTTATATATTTTGACAAGTTCAAAATGTAGCAGGCGTGATGATGATTATTCCACAGATTTTTAGCTTTCAGGGTGATTCAGACAATCAAAACACGCCAGTTCGGTCCAAGTTATCTTTATTGCAGTTAGTTAATTCAATAACCAGTTGAATTTACAATTTAAAAAATGGTTACAAATTACACGAAGCACTAATTAAAGAGAATTAAACAGTTAGAGACGCGTGGCAGGCAAACTGAAGTGAGGGGTGTGGGGACGCTCAACCGCTCCGCTCACCAACGAAAACTTTTAATGTAGCATGTCAACAGAAATTTTTTGAGAAAGTTCACAGTCACAGTTTTAGTTATTCAATCGCTAAACCTCCGTTTTTCGAAGACTGTAAAAATAGTATAATGGGATTTGCTAGCCGTGTAGTTGAAACCGGTCCTGATCATTATACAAAACACTGCGTTTTATTTTTCTAAATATAATGCCTTTCCACCAATAATTGGCAGTTATCATCTTAAAAGTGGTATATGATTAGAACATTTATAAATATATGTTTTTTCATTCGCATTTCTCTAACCACGTCCTCGCAATATGAAAAGTATGGACTTCTTGTGAAATATTCAAATACATATTATCAATTTATCAAGAACTGGTTCTGATTAAATATCTAAAACAGAAACAAGTAACCAGAAATTGACTGTTACTCTGAACTGTAACGGATTGTAGGTTATTTTAAGTTTCTGCCCATACTAAGATTCATACGAATTCCTAAATGCTGGTTTAAAAAAATCGTGAAGGGAAAGTATCTCTTTTATGATATTGAATATTATAATTAATAATGTCGAAAACATTAAATTTAAATGTTATTTTGGTCAGCTTAATTCGTTTAGTACCAAAATTTAAGTTTTTTATACCAACAGACATGTATCATTATATATATTTTCTGCATGTATTCCACATACGTTCTGTTCTTACGAAAGAAAGCTTAATGGAGAAACAAATGAAAAACCCCTTACGGATACTGACTAAAAAGTTTTTAATTTTAATAGTATCTACTAAATTTTATTTGATAACATGATCTTGTCACTGAGTTCCGTAACTATTTCAATAGTGAATCCACGTTAATTATCTATTAATAGAACCAATGTTGACAAACTCAAATACACGTGGGAAGTAGATAATCTTCCATGATTTATCATGCCATATTAACTGTAAATAGACGTTAAGTAATAGTAGGACAAAATACGATGGTTGCTCTAAGGTAAATCTCTTCCCTTAATGTACACGATACTAAGCCGATTATAGGTATTGATTGTACAGTCATAGACAATCGGCAACATAGATTAATTAGATAATTACATGCCTTACGGTTAACAGAATCTAGTCGTTTGAGTAAAACAATTTATGGTCGTAATTCATCAGATGTATCGAATTATGTTGTTTGTGTCTCGCTCTGCCAATCAAGTGGGCAAGTAAAACTGAATTGCGGAAGTTTCACAGATAATAAATATGTCAACCAACTTGACAGACCTTGATTTTGAAATTCATTCGACCGGACAGCTAGGCGAAAACTATCTTGAAAAGCAATTTAACTTTTGTTCTTTTATTTCTAAAAAAAAAACAAGTTTTAGTACATAGCAGTGAAGTTCCGAACAGTTAACAATAATATTTAGTGCATTTTCCCATTTGCTATTCCTAGCTTTTCAACATTTTATTGTCACTAGATGGCAGATAGATTATTGGCAATGTGTCTCGCAATTTTTTCACTTTTAAATAAATCATTTTCAATATCGATCTTGGAATTTTCTCACCACAAACGTCATGATGTTGGCCATCGACTTGAATGAAAAGCATTACATACATAATATCGACAGTGTTTTGGACAATTGATGTAACTCTGAAAATTGAAATTGTTCAGGAAAGCGTAAAAATGTTTATGTCGTAAACATTACCTAGTGAGTTGCGTTATGAATCTTTGAAATGCACTCCTGTAAATTCTCTTGTTTGGAGATACGGGTTTATACGTAGGGAGTGTCGATATAAAAGTGGCTTACATCAAGTGGGGGGTCAGAATTTTTAAACATAAAACCAATGTAAAATGATGTTTCCCTTGTGGTCAAAAGTGGTCAATTTATTTTTCTAATTAACATCATTTGAATTTTGGATTATTGAGATTTTGTACACTTCCATGTATTTTGTCACTAACGACCCGGGTTTCGCCTTTCGGCATCTTCAGGCATTCGAGCTCACGAATGGACTCGAACTGACAAAATACTCGTTAGTGACAAAATACATGGAAGTATACAAAATCTCAATAATCCAAATTTGATATTGAGGTTCCATCAAGCACCCTCAGTCGATGTCTTAAATTATAACATCATTTGGTTGAAACCTGCTCTCTCGTCTTTAAAATGGGATCCAATCATTTTCGTATTTTTTTAGGGTTACATCATTTAGCCAAAACACCGTCGATATCTTCTTTTTTGCTGACAGGGCGTAACTGGACAGCGATGATTTTGGCAATCAGCCATAATGTTCATAATCATTTTCACGAGGAGAATGCTCCAGCGGTTTTTGCTAGCCTCACTGACTTTCAAGTCTAAATCCGTCGTGTTTTATTCGCTTTAATAGGGTTACTCCTTGACGAATCGGGTTATAATACCTCATACGGAAGGCTTAGAAGAGATGGCGCAATGGATCTTCTTGATAAAATGCTTATGGGAAGAAAAACACCGAATTTTATTAATACGTATAGCCAATTTTTTCAAATTTAAATCAGTCTCAGTTGATTTATATATAACAAAAAAGTACACTTCCCATACGGACGCTGCATATGAACGCCTAATGTAGCTTATCTCAACAAAAGTTGATACGAAAACTACTCGTTTATCGGTCGCTCAACCTCTCTTTTTCTGAGACAGTAATAATATAATGATAGGACTAAAACAAAACTAGTAGTTAGCTTATCCCTCTCGCTATGCCCCAGCTTATGCTGCAGTGTTTCCCTCGCTTTTTATAAATGTCTAAAATCTAGGTTAAAGATTTTATGCGAGTCAACAAGAGTTGTATCATTATTAAGCTGAGATTTAAAATGTTGATGGCAATTCATTTTGCCGATTAGTTTGAAATTGCTGATGTTTATTATATATTACCAGTTCAAGATGCTTTATTAACCTTTACAGCGCGAGCCGTTTTCGTACGAATTTATTTTCAGTCAATTGATTTGTTAAAACGTTCACTATGGCTAAAAATTGATGAATTTCAACAGTAAAAAATAGAGAATTATGTGAAATATATATTAATTATCCCAAATACACCAAGAAGTAAATTAAACTCGTCGTATTCTCGCTAAAATAAAACGAAGAAAATGAAAAAGCTGAAAAATATTTAATCTACGACATTGAAAGTAAAATGGCTGCGGCCAGTCTTCATATACACCGCCAACACGTGCGTAGCCGCATGAGTATGTTTAATGCATAGGGCTAACGATTAATGCTGCGTATCGGCAGCTCAGAGCATAAATCCGAAAGACTGAATGTCTAGAGCTCTTTTCTAAAATATATTTCCTTGTGTTCTACTTGACATCTTCATGATATATTGCCTAATTACCCAAAGTTTGGCCGGAAATACGAGATAAAGTTTTCCACATGTAAACATGTCCAGCGCGTTCATCTGGCTAAGGAATTGCGGTGAAATTTATTTTAATTATGACTGTTTTACTTGATTAAACGTATACGCTACTTTGTTGACAGATTATTACTTATAATAATCGCATTAGTTCAGATTTAATCAACTAAATAAAGTAGTTACACTCTATCGTTTCTATTACAATTTGTTTGATTGTTTTGCTATTAATTTCCTTCAGCCGCCTGTTATCATGTTTGTGTGCTATAAATCTCCCTCACGCTACTGTTTTTGAACGAATCGTGTTTATATGTAATATAAAATTATGTTGTACACATCGTTTGGTATTGTGTTTTTTGTTCCGGTCTTGCTAGACAGAATGCCGCTGATATGAAATCTCAGATGAATCATTCCAACGTTCGCGACAGATAAAAATGCGGTTTGTATTATTTTGTTACAAAAAATCGCGTGAAAAGAAATAATTCATGAATAATACTGTGTAATAAACGTTTCTGTGCCATATTCATCTCATAATATATAATTAAAATTGATAACTTCGCTATTACACTGGTTGTGTTACTAAATGTAACGCGTTTCGCTTTTGTAAAAAGCATCTTCAGAATAAACATATCGCAAGGCTATTTTTCAGATTTTGCGAATCATTTAATTGAAAATTATCATAATCTTAATAAAAATAATAACGTAGAAATACTCCATCGAGTAAATAAAAATGTATCAAAATGAATAGTTTAGAGTTTTAATAAATTAACGGTAATCGATTATTAGTAAATAACATTTTAAATGAGACAGGTGGCTCGCATTTATCAAATTCATTTCTCTTGGATTTTCACCTCCAAACACTAGTAATTAATTTTGTAATTAGCAGTGTTATGGTAACTATAGATGTACAAATTTAACTTGCCTGCTAGTGAAGGTGGCACCGTCCACGTTAGGAATGTTGCTATACTCAACCAGAACTGCAATTTCAATAAATTCCAAAACTGATATTTTATCAGCGGTTGTTAAAAGTAGATAAGATGTTTATTTTGCACAAAATGGCAATTTAAGAAATTTATTCTAGACTGACAATTCTAGTTCCGAATTCAGCGATGGCCAAGTAATGTTGGTAATGCTATAGTAATATCATTGTTGTGTCTTACTCTCTCCCCACTTCCGGTAGAAGGAAACAAACCCGTTCTACCCTTCATTTTTCATTTAAGTATTAGAATTATTGTTTACTTTAGAAATAAATAACCTTGCGATATGGCTAGTATGAAGACGTTTCTTAAAGAAGTGAAACGTGTTACATTAGTAACACAGTCAATGAAATAACTAAAATAAGTTGTAAATTTTAATTTTATATTATAAATGAATTACCACAAAGTTACCGTCGAATCCCTCGAAAACATATTCATCTCGTTTGTGAAGTATCTCAATGATAAATATTTTCGATGGGCCGATTGGCAATTAGTTCCCCTTCATCATCTACGAAGGCTTTTAATTAATATTTGACAGTTTTAGATACCCGTTGAACTGGATTCAAATGCAATTAAGCACTTAAGCTACTATGCCTTATAAAGAATCACTTGAAGATTCGTAGTTTTTGGGAGTATAGGCAACACGAGTTTTTCGAGAGTCATCTAACGTCTGTCTAGTCTACTAGTACCAAAACGCTTATTATATTGTGACAGTTTGTTGTAAATTCAGGAATAATTGCGTGTTTGCCCACTTAACACGAATGGTCACGTTAATCTCCAGTTAATTGTTTTTGTACAATCAATATACCTACCTATATATGATAAAACACCACTAATTTTTAGTATGTTTTTCATAATTTCGTATTATGCTCAGATACCTTTCGATTGAAATCACTCTCACTCTCTCTCTCTCGTTGAGAAAAATCGGTCCTGGTCATATTTCTTTTTGTAAAGATTTGCATTGTTTTAATCATGAATGAAAATCAAATAAAGATTTGTCATGATTACATCTTGACCGATTTTAAATTTTAAAAGTGTGTTTTGCTCTTATAATATTATATACATTTAAATAAGAATGTGGCTAAGCGGTAAGAGCTTTTTGATCAAATAGGTTTAGATAAAAGTCCCAGCATGATCAATATCAAATTAAGAGTTTTTCAATGTAACATTTGACTTATTGGGCATGGGTGCTTGTGGTGTCTTTTCCCCTCGAATTGATCTCAAGTGACATTACAAATTATAATCTCATGTGATTATTCGATGTAATTCCAATCAGCATTTTTAGATACTTTTTAATCTCGTCGTTTTTTGCTCTTGTATGAAATTCCCCGTGCGTTAAGAACTCTGACATAATATTTTGTAACTGCTCCATCTTTAGTAAATATATAAGACATGTAATATTTTTCGTATATTTACAAAGCAACAAGTCACATAACACAGATGGAACGGTATGTCCTCAGGAAATCTACTACTTCACTTCAAGTGATCCTCACGTCACAAAAGAAAAGAGTTTTGCAGGAAAAGCATATTGTTTGGCTTCCTTATATATATATATGGTATGTGTTTATAAATATACTTCGTGCTCGTCAAGGTGGGATGCTAGGATTTAATATTACTTCGAAAGTTTACGCTTTTATATGTGAGTTTTTACCGTGTCCGCTCCCAGAGGAAAATCTTAACAAACGTTATTTTAACCAACTCATGTTTAACCTAGACATATGCTCGAAATTATTAAAATTTCATTAAAAACATTAAATGCTCATCAAGTAATTGTTTTAAGACGAATAGAAAGCGCCCATATAATATGGCTGCTTTAATATGATAAACAAGGAGAGTAACGATGCCGAAATAGTTACCGCGATTACGGGTTCCAATCGATTATTCGAATATATTAAGCTGTTTTTTGATATTCGAATATTACTCGTTCTTATTATTTGTTTATATGAAACATCCGGGTTAACAACAAATGTCATTCGGCGTCTCATTATATCGTAATACAAATATATTTTGTTTATTTAAACACGACAATACTTAAATCTCGACAGGAGTATGGAAAAAATGAATATAGATGGTAAGAGGCATACATTATACCTATTATTCGAATACTACTGTTCGATATTCGAATATTTGTAATTCCTAATCGCGATCTTTTGGGAAGTAAATACATCGCTATTTTTTACCCTATGTCCATGTTGAAAATGTTAATTAGTTAGATGAGACTTATTCATAAATGAATAAAATTAATTAACCATCTTTACCACGTTTTTAATTTGGTTTTACTGCTTTCAATTTGTGAAATTATAATACACGTGGGTTGTCATTGTGTAAAATAACGGACCCGTGTAACAAACAAAACATGCTTGCCTGCATAAATATACCTTGTGTTTATTATTTTACCATCGTTAGATTAACTTCTCACGTGTAATTCAACTACACATTCCGTCAACGGCTGTATCATAAAAAAAATGTATTTTCGTGACGTCATTAGTATTCTGTGCACGTTTTTCGCTTGTTTTCGAAGACTTGTGCAGTGATGTGAGGCGCCCCGCAGTTTGAGGACTCCAGAAAATCTTATGCAAGTGCACATCATAGCTTCCGGCGGATGCACTTCTTCCAGTCAAGCCAAACAATGCAACATGCGCTTTCAAAATGTCCATTTCTGTTTACCGTATTATATTTTTTGTTTCGTGAGAATCCGACCGGAGTTTTTTTCAATTTCGTTCCGCACCCGTGGACTTGATGTCATTACAACACCGTCGAATAGTTATTTTCCTATTAAGGATTTTAGGGTGAGTAAATACCGTAATTATTTCGTTCCTTCATAAAATAACGATTGCTTTTTAA
Organism: Himalopsyche phryganea; assembly: GCA_022494535.1. Classification (NCBI taxonomy): domain Eukaryota; kingdom Metazoa; phylum Arthropoda; class Insecta; order Trichoptera; family Rhyacophilidae; genus Himalopsyche; species Himalopsyche phryganea. The sequence goes on along the minus strand of JAGVSL010000141.1, from coordinate 803,886 downwards.
CAAGTTAATAGTATAATTGACAGGGGGTCAATTGATGTATCTAACCGGTCGATCTCAAAACGATACTATACACTGGGAAACCTAAAAATATATTATTTTCATTATACGTGAATTAAGCCAGTGATCCGCAACCGGTGTGCCGGAAGGACCAAAGAGACTTAAAAACAGAAAGATTATATTAATTTTTTAGTTACAACTTTTATATTTTGTTTTTAAATAATTTTCATTCTTGTTGTGTGCTTAGTGTTCCATCACTTCGAAAACGTAAAAGGGTTTATCGGATTTTATTGAAAAATATATTAGCTACTATTTCAAATTCATCAAATAGAAACAAATTAATAAATTATAAGATTTATTTATGAAATTTACATATTTTGGCTTGTGGTGTGCCGTGAAATATTAATGAGTGCTTAGGTGTTCCGTCGGCGATAAACGGTTGCGGAGCACTATATTATGCGGTCAGTTTCTAATAATTTTTATACAGTAGATAAAAAAAATAATTTCTCCTTAATTACTTACAACCAGAGATGGGAAACGCAACGTAACGATACCCGATAACGTTATAATAACGATTCAATTGGCATTATATTTCAATAACGTAACTGTATTATTATAACGTTCTATAACTTTATAATAACCGATAACGTTTCTGAAATGTTATTTATTTGATTATTATCTTTTTATTTTTATATTTGACAAATATATTCGACAATCGTTTGACAACGGTGTGGTTTTGTCTTCTTGCTAATGACTCACAATTCTCGAGAAGTCGTAAAAATATACTTGACACAACGAAAATATTGGATAACGTTACGGAATAACGTAACAATTCGAAACGTTATCCCACCCCTGTTTACAACTAAGAGTAGTCGACAAAGAAAGTTAAGCCCATATCTGTCAAACTGACATGACAATTATGACAATTACAATGACAATTACAATTAAAAAATGACAATTACAATTAAAACTCGTTTTATAAATCAAAGTTGACAGAAAATGTGATCATCACCACCTACTCTCATACCCATTACCCACCTAATTTATTTTATCAAAGTTCAATTATATTTATATATTTTTTAGCATATCCACTACCAATCTGGAGTAAATGGGCTCCTCAAAGCTCTTGCAGTTATGTATTTATATAGAGAATCATGCTATATTAAATCTATGCAAATGTTTTTAGAATATCGTGTGCCGAGTACTTAATTGCTATATCAGAAATTTTGTAACTTTTCACTAGAGCACTTTTAAGTTTTGGAACTTGGTAGTTTTATGAGCTTACATTCTTGTAAACTCTGATTTCAAGATTATCTTTGTTCTATCAACAATTTCCATATAATATAATAGAATATAGAAACTGTTGATAGAACAAAAATGACCTTAAAATTAGAGTTTACAAGAATATAAGTTCATAAAACTACCAAAACTTAAATGTGTTCTAGTGAAAAGTTAAAAAAATTCTGATAGAACAATTAAGTACTCGGCCCACGATATGTCGCTATAATTAACCTCGTATGACATACATTTACATATTTTTAATGTGTAATAAAATGATAAAAAAGCATTTATTTTTTCAATATATCTTTATTTTCAAAATCTATCGTAACCTTAAAAGTACGCTTAACAATCAGAAGGTTCTGGGATTTAGTAAGGTCAATACCAATTTTTTTTTTTAATTTGATCATTGAAAGCTGTGGCTTTTCTGGAGAAATTGCAAGTTGACCTGTAGTGCCTTTATTTAAAACGGTCCATGAGTTTTTATCAATAGTTTATAAACATATTTTTAAAATTTAGTTCGAAAATCAAATATATAGCGTTGAATTACTCGTATCGTTTTAAAGAATAATATTGATAGTTTTAATTGGCAAAATTCGTATCATAAATTCCATTCCACTATCGAGCTCAGCTTTAAAAAATCTACATTGTTTCATAATTTCAAGTGTTATAGTTTGGGCGAATTCACTTTTATCGAGCGTATCCGACCTGTCTATGTTCCAAAGCTCTAAATTAGAGGTCAGGTTATTACATAAATCCCTCTCGTCCCATTACCAAGGACGTGTTCTTGTATCCCAGACATTCTCTCACCCCTTTGGATCGACGCGAAAGTTTAATAATCCAATGATTAGTCGGATTCATATAGCCGTATAACAGGCCCAGCGAATCTTTCCAACTAATTTTATTGTTCGGCGTCTACTGTTCTGTATTTCTGACGAGATTTGGAAAAGCGTCGGCTCAGAAAGTTTTCGACGTTTTATGCTCGCTTGTTAAGTATGATTATATTATTTATTGATCGAGTCGATAGAAATATTTATATTCTTTCATGGGCCATGGCTTATTTTTCATTAACATTTTTTATCTATTTAATATATTTCAAAATCAATACGTCGTTGGAACAATACGATGTATCTTCTACAACTCCACAGTAAAAACAAAAAAAAAACCCAATTAGATTTCTCATTTATAATAACTAAATATAATTAATGTCTACGTTATGATTAAAAATCTTACGGTTAAGTTAGTTTCAAAATGCTTGTCATGCTGCTCGCGTAGCTACACAACCTATTAAATTCCTATCCTACAAAGATTACCAATTTTATCAATAGCTATTTTCTCATCACGGAAATTGTGAATTTATCTAATACAATAGTTTAGTTGAGGGACTCCACATTACGAGTGGACATGGTAAAAATCTGTTGTTAAATCGCTGTGGGCAAGTGAAAACGGTGTGTATGCCGTTTGCTTTTTAATTTATTTTATTCGTCCATTTTCATCAAATCGCTCGACGATCTCACCTAAATCACAGTGTAATAAAATTGTTATATTTTTTTTATCTTTATTTCATTGAATAAAAAGTAAAACTGACAAAAATTTATTCACACAGTTAATTCTCAATTATTCCAATTTATATCTAGTATATTCTTAAATGAATATCGTTAATTTTTTATAACCATTTCCATAGTGTCAATACATAGAATATACACAATGTCTTTGTTAAACCCAATTCTTACTTCCTTAGACAGAGCATAACATCAGGGTTGCCAGACGTCCCTATTTAAGCGGGACTGTCCCGAGTTCAACAGACAAATCCCGACTCCCGCATTGCTTCTGAAAATCCCGATTAAACAAAATTTGTATGTGTTCAAATATGTACGTATATGATTAAAAAGACTCGCATAATGTTTTTAGACAGCAGAGTGTTCGTGAAACATCATATATGATTGTGTCGTCACAAGTTTCTTATCCACTGGCACTGCACCGCACGTGCTCAAAAAACGACACATGAGAAATCGCAAATATATATTTAAATCATTCTGTTTGCAATAATCTGTATAAATTGTGGCCCACACATTCTCAATTCCACATTCCAATGCAATTTGCGAAAAAATATTTAGTCTAATGAGTGCAGCCTGGAGAAAAGAAAGAAACAGACTATTATTAAAAACCGTAGAAGCTGAATTAATGATTAAACAAAATTTTGATTACAACAATCATAATGAATTTATAACATTTTTAGAAAAGATGGCGAACTCATTGGCTCGGAAAAATACTTTTAATAAGACTCTTACTATTGTATCAAGTTTTGCATTTAAATCAAAATATAATTCCTGTAATTGTATCTTTTTAATAACTGTGGTTTCTGCGAATTATCATGTGATTATTTTTTTATGTTCTCTTCTGTATACATATTTACTTATTCATATATATTGTAATTTATGTATTTTTTCTTAATTTTTTCCTTAACTCTTTTCCTTAATTCTTTTCCATTTTTTTTCGATCGTTTCGATTCGTCCCTATTTGTGATTTTGGAAATCTAGCACCCCTGCATAAAATCCACCTTGCATGTCCTACCATTTCGGGCCATTTATTTAGAGACGGTGTGTGTACTTAGGCACTCTGGCGCCCTTGGTAAGATTGCGCCCGGGCCAGGGAGGAGTGTGGGAAGGGTTTTTCCAGAAGAGTCGTGCGTCACATCTTGTTTGATACTTATACTCCATCGAACCTTTCGGGTTGTCAAAGAGGACGAAATCCCATTTCAAGTAGATTTTCATAAGTCCCTAAATGATGTAACAAGCATTATTCTTTGATATAATAATATAGCTACAATGGAGAGTCTTCGATAGGTTTGCTTGGGTTAACGTTTCAAAGAATATACACTTTTAAGGACTTCTGTGAAGATATCAAACGACAGATTTGAAGACTGCGATTAGCTAAAATATTTTTTTTACTGATACAGTAAAACTTTGGTACTTCATTCTTTATTAAAGCCAAAAATTACACGGTGAATTGTAGCATTATTTTATGTTGTTTTCGTATACATCTCGTATTTTACTCAATTTACAGAGAATTGATCCCGAACAATTTTACTCACTGACAATTCATCGCACCGCTAATTGATCGAGAGATTATTATAAACTTGGATAAATGAAATTGAATTTGTCATCATTGTATATAGTTTGCACTATAACTTTGAAGCGTTTAATATATAAAAAAATGTATAATTAAAGCTCACCTATAATAAGTATTTTACATTACATATATTTACACTCTAGGAATGGTTGCGATCAGTGATTAATCATAAAAACTGATGTGATAACCGTGTTAAATTTTCAAAATCAAAAAATAGCATTGATCCCATATATTAAGATACGTATCTGGGGTCTAATGCTAATTGTTCAATACAAGCAATTGTGTATTTCTCAATAACATATTGGTTGCCAGCAGTCAATGGGAGCCACCACACAAAGTAGGCCCATCCAAAAATTTTCTGAGGAGGCTCCAACCCTATATACTGTATTAATATCTAATTTGGATTATTGAGACTTTGTACACTTCCATGTATTTTGTCACTAACGACCCGGGTTTCGCCTTTCGGCATCTTCAGGCATTCGAGCACACGGATGGACTCGAACTGAGAGACAGTAAACAGTGACAAAATACATGGAAGTGTACAAAATCTCAACAATCCAAATTTGACAAAGTATTTAGTTTTACAAAATTTTAGTAGGTAGTTGATAGCTATTTCGGCTTAACACTATCGTCAGAACTATACTTAAACTTGCTTTAGCTTAGCTATATATACTGTTTAGAAGAGATAGACAATATTAAGTCATCTCATATATTCAAACATCACAATATTTATTTAAAACTAAATCACTTGATGTACTAATTGTGTTTTTAGAAAACGAGCTTACGTGGTGTTATTAATTAGTCGTTAAAATAAATTCATTGAAATTTTATTAATTATGCGTAATTACATGAAACTCTTGTAATGGTTTATATATATTGTGCAATCGGTTTAAGTATGTTGAAGGCCAAATGTCCTATCTGTTGAACTGACTGTACGCATAATATATATATAAGTGAGAGCATAGTGAGGTAGAATGTCTTTGTTTTAATATAGTTGACTTCATACATGTATGTGTACATAGCATATTTCATTCATATGAATGCTGCTTGGTGGGGAAAGGTCGACATGCCGAGATTGCCCTGTCACATCTCGCGCATTGGAACTATGACTGTACCGTTCGCAAGGATATCATTATCTCATTGTTTCTCATTGATCAGGCACTTCCCTGACTTCAACGATGACACTAAGATTATCCCAACTTATAAATAAAGGCCTGGACACAAGGAAGTAATCGTAGTCTTGATACTTTTAGATGCTATTATTTGCGATGACACGTCAGTTTTAATATTACGATTTATGTTTATCTTGATTTATCTGACTATTTGTAACGCAGCACAGATACTCTATCTCACTCTGTCAGCGCATGTGAAGAGAGAGAGAGAGAGCCAGCCCTGTAACCGAGTGGTAAATGCACTTTGACGTTCGTCCACTGCGCGTACGGTGTCTACGGGTGTGAAGTCTTGAAAGTCTCGAAATTATATGGTTAGTCTGAAGATGCTTCTTAAAGAGGCGAAACGCGTCACGTTAATGGTAAAACAAGTGGAATAACTAAGTTATCAACTTTAATTTTATATTAAAAATGAACTTCCACAAAGTTACCGCCGAATCCATAGAAAATATGTCTCGAAATACTTTCATATAGGGTGCTTGTTCCTAAAGTTGGCCGTCGCCAGTAGTCGGTCTTTTGAGCTGAAAACTTAAATAATAGTGGATACATTAAAAAAAAGATTTTTTTAAATTCGTGTAGGTAGTCTTGCCACTTGCCAATGTATATATGCACTATACTGACCTATATGATGCAATACGCAATTTAAAAAAAGCACATTTTTACTTCGAAAGTTTCGAGAAATTCATATTGTATGGGAATCGCTAACAAATTAATTAGTAAATTATTTCGCAATATTCATGAAGTTTTATAGTGATGGCCGAACACTGGGCAACGAAAGGCTGACCATTGGATTTTGAGGGCCGACCACTGGGACAATTGGTATTTTTTTAGTAAACTTCTATTATTTTATGCTTGGTACAATATTAACTGTTTTATTTTTAGTTGATTACATATTGCTTAATCCCTGTTTAATGGAATAACAGCGAAAAAAATATGTATTTATCATTCATTGACTCGAAATCCCTTTTGAAAGTACACCTGTCGCTTAACTGGCTGGCGAAACTCCCCTACTGACTTTTCGATAGATTTATGTTTACATGTACGGATTTGAATATTTTTTTAACATTTTAAAAATAACGCGCAATTCGTTTGTACTACTTACACATGTTTATAATGATCAGGACCGGTTTCGGTCATTGCGAGCATTATCAACAAACTCAGTTGATGAATGCCTTTCCACCAAGAATTGACAGTTAACACCTTAAAAGTGATTTTAAACATGACCAGCCACACCTCTCAGTGTAGAGCATATCGACACCAAACGGAGTATATCAACATATGTTGCTTTAACGATAACTCCTTGTTATTAATTCGCTCAATCTCTTTTTTAGAGAGAGAAAGAATAGAAGGATGGGAGTGGGAAAAGACTAGTAGTTAACTAATCTCGCTCCGTACGGTTTGTTTTTAAGATTGGATGGGTGGAAGGATATGTCAACATCACAATATCACATACTTTTTTTCCGCTCCCAATGTGGAGCATATGGTCTCCTAATGGAGGTATCTTGACAGAATTTTTTCGATGAGAACTGCTTGTCACTCAGTTGCTCAACCTCTCTTTTCTTTTTCGAAGAGAGTAGGGATAGAAGGATAGGGCTATGACAGGACTAGTGGTTAGCTAATCGCTCTCGTTACGCCCCGTGAGGATGGGATTGGTGGGAGGGAGGACTCAGACTACGAACAGAAATCCATAAATCGATTGAAAGATCAATCTATGAAAACCGTCCGCACCGGGAATTGAACCCGAGACATCCGTAACCGTAGCCAGCGACCAACTGCGCCACGGACGCCGACAATACATCAAACTTTAATTTTTTTTAACCATATCCGCTCCCTATTCAAAGCATATGGCCATCACGCGGTTCCCCCGTGCTTCTCTGTCCTCCGCCAGTCTCTTCGTTTCCTCGCGGGTCATCCCGGCGTCCCTTAGCTAAGCCGAATACACCATCAACGGCGTTCCAGGGCGACGGAATCCATCTATTTGGTAAAAGTTTAAATGCGAAGTCATAAATCGATTGAAAAATCATTTTCATAAAAGTGTTCGTTCATAGATTTGAACCAGTGGAAACGGCAATCCAATTAACCCGATATAATTGCCCTAATTTATGTTTCATAATATTAAAAAAAATCAAAAAACAGTATAACATTTTTTACAGTACATATATGATAAGTAAAATAATGAAGCCTTCTTCTATCCAGTATTGTCTATGCCTTTGTGTGAATTATTGTTCTGTCAATTTTAAACGTATCAGTTCTACTGAGGTTCTTAACTCTTGATAATCCAATACGGTTTATTGTCCCTTCACCTTTTGTATTAGGCTTGAACGTAACCTCTGTGGGTAGTGGATACACTCTGCCCCTATTTCACTGGCGGTGCCCCACATTGCCCCCCGGGCCGATGACCTATGTTCGCCTACAAAATCCCTGTCATTCGATTTGTGGATGCCGTTCTTTAAACCTTTCCTATATTGTGGCTTACCATGATAACAATAGAAACGCATGATCGAGCACACCTGTAGGCGGTTCACTTGTTAGGATTATAAAGCCTTTCAATCTATTGTATGATTGAAATTGTAAGGAAAGTTAGAGATGTTTTATTGATGAGCCATAATACTATAGATTCTATAGATTCTAAGAACATGCTATACTACAGGTGAGGCAATTAGAAAGAACTTAAAATTAAAGGGTCTTCAGGAGGCAAAGTTATCATTGTATGTATGTACATTTAGGCTTTTTTGATAAGCAATTCCGCGGTAAAATTGTGTTATATACATTGGGCAATATTTTTTACTAATTCCACAATTTTATCGACGTTGTTTTGGCCAATTGATGCAACCCTCAAAATTGAAATTGTTCAGTAGAGAATAAAAACTGTTACATCAATTGGCCAAAACACAGTTGATATGTAATGATCTAGACGGGTTTCGTCTGATGTTTGGTTATGAGCTACACTAAATGAGATTGTGGGATGTCTTTTAATTTTATAAATTCATTTAATGCCTTTCCACCAACTGACAGCGAACACCTTAAAACTTAGATGATTTTTCAAAGTTTTAAATTTAAGAAGGTATAGTAATTTTTTTCTCATTCACGAAATTCATACGTTGGTAAACGATTTAAAATTTTCGCCTAGTGGGAAAAAAACCTACCTCTGCCTCGTAATTTGATTCCTTATTTGGGTAAAAATGTTATATAACTTAATTTAAATGAATAAAACATTTATTGTGGCATTGAAAACGTTTCAATTAACAGCCCGTATTTAAAACGGTATAAAATAAAAAAAACCTGTATGTATTATATGTGCATTACTATTATCATAATATAGATGTCAACTGTCACATTAATGTTTTTAACCGTTGATTCTTTAAGGAGCGACACTATATTTATAAAAATTAAACACATTTTTCCGTACTAATAAGAATGATCAGAATCAACTTCGCTCAGATTGAATGTTCCCCAACTTAGCCTTTTTGATATTGTGAAGTAAATGGTAGAAATAATGTTTTATTTTTACGGTTCTTTCAACTGTGTTTTACATTTATACAGCATTGTTGTTTTGACTAAACCTCGTAACCTCTTTCATTCAAGCTTTTCCATAATAGTCTCATTTGAACAAGATAGCTAAATTAACTAATACATAAATGCCTGACTCGTTCCGTGTGAACCTTCAAATGAACCTATGGAACTATGGAAAAAAAAACAAGAATCGCGTGAGATTGGTTTATCTGCCCTGTAAAGATTTTCGTATGTAAGAGCTAACTAAGTTCGTAACATGTTGTTTTGCGCATATATTCGTATGTATTGTAAGTCAATAGTATCCTTTGCAGATTTCAACACTAAGATAGATTAGTCATACCTGCAAGAAATCGCGACCTTGCACGTTCGGAGAACCCCTGCATGATTAAGCTACGTCATAAAAACACTTTCATTTTTGGCATATCTGTCATGGTTAGGAATTGCGATATCGGTTTGGTTTGTCAGCACTGGAATCTTTCTTCTTGTACTATAAATTATTAATATTACTCCGATTGAATACCTGAATAAACAAACACACAAACAAATAGTAATGCAAACAACCAGGGATGTGAATATGTTAAAGAAAACGTCAAATTATTGTTTGTATCTTCAAATTCTGGTTGTATAATCCATGGCGTACTAATATGTATATCGCACATCCCGAAGAAACGTATAGTGAATAAATAAAAGTAAATTTTACAGGAGAGCGAAAACAAAATTCAAAAAACTTTAAATCTTCGAACAAACGGTCCCGTAGAAATGAGAAACTAGTGACTCCTCGCAGTGAATTAGTGAACTGAGGATTTTACGTTTTTCATAGGGTGTAGATTATCATGTTTACTATACTATTCCGATATAAAACGTAAATCAGAAATTTTATATTTACTACACTTTTCTTCAGGATGTGCGATATATATATATGTGTACCTCAGAGGCAGACGGATGCAATTCCATTTTTGGCGAAAATGGGTTTTTGACGGGTTCATCATGTTAAAGGCATTATTTATTAGTAGCAGAGAGATGCAGGACCTAGCTGCTATAATAAGAAAGAGAGGCATAAAATAAAGATGCAAGTGCCATAGTATCTATAATAGAAGCAGAAAAATGCAAGTAGTTGCATCTAAATAGTTTGTTATTTAAACTAATGCATTCGTGCAACTAAAAGGAATATCTCTCTGCCTCGCAATACCTTTGTGTCTATGGGCACACTACTATACTCTTTAAATGTAATATGTATTGTTTTATATAAACCTTTAGATTGTTTTATTTATACAGATGAATTGCTTTATTTTGACTTAACTAAGAAAAAAGAAATGAGATACAAATCCACAGAGACTAAATGTCTTTAGAAGCAGAAAGATGCAAATCCATACTAAAATTGAATTAAATTTATTTATTACATATTACAGAAGAACTTATAGATATAGAAATACGTCGTCTTTGCAGACATTCATTTTAATCAAATACATTTTTTTTATTGAAATAAAAATAAATGTCACATGAAAAAGGATCTTCAAAAGACCACTCTTGAGCCCTGGAAAAAACATAAAATCAGATGTTTACTTAATTAATTATTGTTGATACTATGAGAATTGTTCCGAATTTTTTTTAACGCTTCTTTTGATAGTAAGTATTCCCGGGTAAATAGCAATGAGATACTATTAAGTCAGAAATCTTGTATTTGTTTCAGAATGATTAATGGTACACATTGTTGAATTTTTGTTCTTGTGAGGAATGTGACTAAAACCATTAACTGCCTTAATTAACCATTTATGTGTCAAGTTCTTCATGAAAACTTCATCATTTGATATTTGCGATGAGTTTGATTATTATTTTATAAATAAAGAATTAGAATCAATGTCTTCGTTATTAATTTATTAATGAAAATCTTACAATGGAGTTAATCTGAAGATACTTCACGTGGTACCCGTGGAAAAACACGTTTTTGGTTATCAAAACAGTTCGGAGATGTAATATTTGATACAAAAAAAATATGATTAAGAAATTCCTGAAATGCGTTATTGTTTACAATACATATTGCATTTATTATTTCGACGTTTCATGAAGTAAATAGAATTGCAAATTTAATATTTGGTATCCCAGGATCTTCGACCCTAGTTTTGGCCCTTGATATTTAATACCTTTATTGCGATGTCTTTATGTATCTAGACACAGTCGTTAAATCCGTCATATTAATGATAATGATTCCGCGAACCCCGAAATTTACTCTGAAATAATATTTTATTTGAGGATATAAATGTAACCGTAAAATATTTTATTTACGTTGGCTTGTAATCACAGGCCGTCCTAAAATGTTTTAATGCTTGCCTAATTTCATATTTTATGACAGTTATAATAATGGATTGAATATTATTGTATAATTGCTCAGTAATAAACTATGAATTTTCGGTAACATATCACTGTTAGAAGTGTACAAATTGAGGTACAGGTAGGATTTTTCAAGGAACTTAATTAAAAAACCTTTTGACGTAGATGTATCCCAACCAGGGTTGCCAGATTTACAAAATCACAGATAGGGACATTCGTTGTTTCGGATGATCAAAAAAAAAATAAAGTAAATTTATTACGAAAAATACATCATTCTAATTAAATTATAAATATATAAATAAGGACGTATGTATACAGAAGAGAAAATATAAAAATAGTCACTTAATAATCCGCAGGAATCACTGTTCTTAAAATAATATATTGATTAGATGAATTAAATTTTGATAAATGCAAAGATTTATACAATCATAACAGTTGTATTTAAAATATTTTTCCGAGCTTTTAACTTGTTTCAAAATATATTCGCCACCTTTGCTCGATAAAAATTAAGCCAGTGTCTTTTTGTACATATACAAATATCTTGATTTTCGGAAGCAATTTGAGACTCGTGATTTGTGTCACTTATTGGTGTAACTCCAAAATTACGAAAAATGATTTTATACCTCAAACGCGTTCAAGAGATATTAATCTATTAGTTTAATAATAGGGCACCTCCATATATACTCCTAATTTCTTTAAAAAACCGTTTTTTGTTTTTATATTCCCATATTTAACTATATTTTTCAGAATAATGGTGAAGTATGTCCGGACAGACTTTACTTCTACATTAACGTTTAAGTTCTTCAGTTGATTGACAAACAGTTATTAATGGTTGTTATTTGATCCTAAGAACATTTTATAAAATCTTGATTTTCTCAAAACTTCAAAACTGGAGTTACACCTAATTACTATTCTAAGTGACACATTTGTCCGTTGAATTTCGGACAGTCCCGCTCAAATAGGGACACATGGCAACCCTAATCCCAACAGTACATATATTACAAGAATTATCTATCGCTCAACCTATCTTCCGAAAGGTTAAGGAAATAAGAGTGATGCTAGGAAAGGACTATTAGAATCTCTTCACCCCTTTATCAGAATAGAATACAGTGTGGTTGGGATGAGATGGAAACGCCACAGACAGCCATGCATTTGGATACAAATTCATACATCTATTGAAAAATCAATGTATGGGTATAATTTTCAAAACTCAAACCTGTGAAGCTTAACGTTAACCACTTGACTACATCGTCGATAACTCCGCAATGTTATTGATATGACATGGAGAGTAGACCTTGACACAGAGTCAATAATAAATATACGTATTTGCTATAATATAAGCGATGTAATCCAGTTGTTGCCTGCAAGTTAGAGTTTATATTTGTACGTTAAGACATGAAGACACCTAGAAATTCGTAGCATCATTGTTTACGGATGATTACAAAATGTTTTTTAATATGTCAACAACTGTCAATTCTTGGTGGAAAGGCATTATATTTATAAAGATAAAACACATTTTTTGTACTCATTTCACATCTTAATGTATTTCTCACGATGAGCGAAACCGGTCCTGATTATTACGTAACATAAAATTGTTGAAATAGTAAAAAAATGAGTTTTGTTTTAAGTGTAAAAAATATATTACCAAAATGCGAATTTCCCCCACTCATATCAAATTGTCTTGAGGGAGCGGCACGAATTGAGTATTAGTAACATACTATATTTTTAAATGTATAACACAAATTCCTTCTACCACCAGGTTATACAGCGACCGGTAAATAAAAAACATAACTCACCAAAACCGGTTTCTTCCGCGAGTCACTCATTCTTTTTCTTGGAATCGAATCGTGACAATGAGTCGATGTTTTATTATGTCAAGTGCTGTTAGCTTTCTCAGATACGTCACGCGGATGCGTTAATAGGTAATTATATTTACCTGATGGTTTTTAATATAGTGTCATTCACAGTAAAAAGTGGCACCAGGATCCGCCTTTCGAGTCGGAACCTCCGGTTTATCCAATAAACACTGAAATGACCGACCATTATTGAGTCGATGAATATCAAATAAACTTCCACTAAAAAAATTGTATATGGGTGCCATATCACGCATTGTTCCACTTCGGGAGCGAACATGGAAAAAGTCCACTTTGGAATTTTGAAGATTATCGTAGTTTTTGGTGCAAGGGAATATCTGTGTGCAGAATAGTTAAAGCGTCTATATTTTTATTTAAAAAAAGCTTTGACTTTCAAGATTTTTTTTTAAATACATATATGATATTAAAAATATGAAAAACAGCCAACCGATAAATTATTATAAGAAACTGTGAGTTATTTGAAGTGGGTAGCATAATAAGGATTGAAAAGATGTAAACATCCAAGTGGTTGGCTTAAATCAAAGATGCCCAACCGGTTGATCCCAAAGAAAAATTTGGTCAATCCCAAAAACTTATTATTTTATAAAAATGAAATATATCTGTATATCGAATTTGAATTATTGAGATTTTGTACACTTCCATGTATTTTGTCACGAACGACCCGGGTTTCGCCTTTCGGCATCTTCAGGCATTCGAGCGCACGAATGGACTCGAACTGACCATTCGTGCGCTCGAATGCCTGAAGATGACGAAAGGCGAAACCCGGGTCGTTAGTGACAAAATACATGGAAGTGTACAAAATCTCAATAATTCAAATTTGATATTGAAATTCCATCAAGCACCCTCAGTCGATGTCTTAAATTATATCTATATATATTGTACACTAAAATTAATAAAAAATACTATTTTAAAAATATATGAAAATACTAAATTTTAATTATTTTGTAAGGACATACTTATCTAATAATATTTTGCATTTAAAATAAACACTTTTATGTTTGAAGAAAGGAAAAAACCTTAAGTAAAATTTCCTATAAAAATCATATTAGAAGCCGATCCCGAGAAAATTTTAAATTGAAAAGTAACTTCCCAGGCAAAAAATATTGGGAACCCTTGGATTAAATCCTTATATAATAATTGAGATAATCCAAATATTCTTCTGTAGAGTTACAAGTCGTATAACTTTCCACTGTGGCTTTAGGATTTAGGATCACGTGATCCATACACGGTTGTTGGATCCATACTGATACATACACGGGATCCATACACTGTTCTAGGATCACGGAATCCATACATACCAGCACACTGACACGCTCTGTGTGGTATACAGAAAGCGCATCAGTGTAGTAAAAAGTGAAAAGTTATACAGCATCCACTCATACTACATAATATTGTTTACGAAATTGTGTAATTTTGAACCCTGTGTGTGCCCTCTTTTTGATTGTGCTAGATTTGACCAATGTAAGTTTTACTGTACGCTGAGAAGGCCTTTACAAAAAACGATTGTATAAGGAATATGTGTACGTTATATCAACATTAAATACTTTCTTTACCAATAGCAACAATATTATATATGTTATTATATGTAATTAACCACGTTCGATCTTAGCATACTCAATGTATGGTACATTTTTGACCCCCGCACAGTCGTTTGTGGGTTTAGTACGGGAACAATCATCGCGGGTGAAGGAGTACCGTCGCACAGCGCGGGTTTTTTTTTGCATCGCATGCAGAACATCCGCTAAATTTATAATAATAATAACATAATCGCAGATATAACATCTCATATCTTGCACTGTAAACATGCCATTGGCGTAAAGTCACGGAGACTGCAGTCTTGTGAGACACCTTACATTGAAATTTATTATAAGACAATTTTTGTCGATTGTCACAGTAAACGTAAAGGAAATCTGTTTAGGCAAATGCGAGAAATACACTAAAACCTTTTTTGGTTGTGTGACATGCTTACTCTGTGACTGTTCTATTTGCCTATATTTCCTGATTCCATTTTTTTATAAAACAAAAAATAATATGTTATAATTGAAATTTAATTAATTAGTGGTTTAGTAATTAACATAGTTCTTTATGCATTGCTTACTTGATCAGTCAGTAAGTTAACTTTTTTCCATACATTTACTATCTTATTAAAATTAGAGCAAAATAAAGTTCTCGAAGCAGGGTCTTAGTTTCATGGTTAATAGCTTCCGGATTCGTGTATTTAGCTGTTTATATCTACTATTAGAATTGCTACTTAATTTTGTCTAGGAATATCTGTAATCATTATATCTGTTAATTCTTGGTGAAACACCTTTATTATACCAAGTCTACAATTGCATAAAACAATCAGGACCGTTTTCCCTCATCGTGTTAAAAGTAGTGTTCGATTCCCCGTATGGATAATTTCATTTCGTGGAGTTGCTTTCGAATGCATCGACGTCTCCGATGCTTACATTCCCGCCCACTCATTCGATTCTAAAAACGAGACGTAAATGTGCCAACTGGTTGCTCCTTCCTAGTCCCATCCTTATGCGATCTTATATCTTCTTAAACATATAAAAAACAATATAAATATATCGTCGTTGTTCTGGAAGAACACTAAATCGAAAAAATGACATATTGAGTTAGTTATACTAAAATGTTACTTATTTCAAACACACTTATTTGTATAATTTAAGACATCGACTGAGGGTACTTGATGGAATTTCAATATCAAATTTGGATTATTGAGATTTTGTACACTTCCATGTATTTTGTCACTAACGACCCGGGTTTCGCCTTTCGGCATCTTCAGGCATTCGAGCACACGAATGGACTCGAACTGACAGACAGTAAACAGTGTCTAACGTTTATATTGAATTGCATCCCGTCGAAACCCACAATGCTATTATAATTGTAAAATCACTGGTAATTCTAAAAGAAGTTGGAAAGCGGCAATTCGCCACTCTGCTAATGTTTTGTTTACAAAATAAGGATTAAGGCGATTCTCGAAATGTTAACTCAGGTATCAGTGTGGCTCTCAGACGTATAATATTTTACCTCGTAAATAATATTTGTCGTATTTGTATCTTCTATATAAACGTTAGACACTGTTTACTGTCTGTCAGTTCGAGTCCATTCGTGTGCTCGAATGCCTGAAGATGCCGAAAGGCGAAACCCGGGTCGTTAGTGACAAAATACATGGAAGTGTACAAAATCTCAATAATCCAAAACACTTATTTGTATAAATTATACTTTTACTTAAAAACAGTTTTGAACAAATAAACTTAATGAAAAAGGTATAGCATTTCAAATATTTAAATAACTTGAAAAACTCAAAACTTTTTTTTCAGTTAGTGTCTTCTTTCAGAAGAACGATGATTTACTATGAACTATCTCTTCGTTCCTAAAGCAAAAGATAAAGAAAAATATTTTCGACGGATCCGGCGATAACTTTGTGAAAATTCATTATTGATGTAAAATTGATAACCTTGTTATTCCACTGATTGTGTAATTAAATGTGACATGTGTTTCGCCCCTTTGAAAAATATCTTCTGTCTAATAAGAAAATGGCGTATCAACTGACACTTCCGCTAGCATTACCAGTATTTTCGATGGTTCGGCGGTAAATTTGTAGAAAATTAACTGGTTGTACAACCAATGAATTGGCAATGTTATCAATTTTAATTTTATATTACACATTTTTCAGTTTATATGTTTCATAGCCCAGAATGTGTTGTACCGTTAGTTGTATTTTTACTAATGGCAGCAGCTATGTCCCAGCCCGTATCGCTAGTTAGTAAATCAATAATCTTAATTATTGGGCTATTAATTAATAAATTTAATAAACCATAATTACACCAATCCTACCGTATCGTAATAAATAACTTCCGAACAGTAAAGTTACGTTTATAAAGACTTAACTAAACATGTCTTTATTGGGACTGGTAACTTATTACGATGCTATCAGCCCGTTAGGTTTATAGCTGAAGTCAACATATTTAAATGAAATATGGCCAAAATCGCGTGATTTTCAACAATTTATAATACCGCGACAAGCTATATTAAGCTGTTTTATTTTTTTTCGCGACGTTAATACCTTAACGTATTTTATAATTTATAAACTAAACTGTCCACCAGTTCCGCAGTGTATGAGGAATGTTTGGTACGGCAAACATCCAAATTAAAAAAAAAAACAGGAAAATTTAAACCATAATTCAGATGAACCATAGTAAGGAAATTTTAATTTTCGCAGTTATTTTTTCAGACAAAATTTGAAAAAATTCAACCACTTTAGCTTCTTAATATACCTATGAATAATATTGTATTTATAAAAATAATGCATTTTTATAATATTTAGTAAGTTATCATTTTACGGCAATGATTTACTGGAATAATTATAATTGAACAATTTTCGAAACACAAATAATACAATTGCAATTGTGAAATTTGGTTAAAATAATAATTCAGTAGGTACATTTAGTAGAAATCATATTATTTGGTGTAAATCGGTTTGAACTTCAAATCTAGAATCATTTGACTGTTTGATTCCCGTTCGTCGCAAAAAATCAAAAATCTAACCAAACGTCAAAATAGAATAGAAGTGACGTGAGCATAGCAAATAAATGCAGAAACATCCAAAAAAATCAGATCATAACCATAAGATATAATTTAAGAGTTCTGTTCGAGTTCATTCGTGCGCTCGAACGCCTGAAGATACCGAAAGACGAAACCTGGGTCGTTAGTGACAAAATTCATGCAAGTGTACAAAATCTCAATAATTCAAATTTAATAACCACAAGACATTCACTTAGGCCTCGTGTATCACTGTCATATGGTTCCACAAAAACGTCGTGTAATACAAATCCGTGTTGTACGAGGTTTTATGTTCATACAAAATTAGGGTATGCGTATCGAAAAAATATACATTTACGTATGTATTGAAAAAAAACTTTAATAATATAAATATAATAGATCGTTCATTCATCATCGATATCACTTACAATTCTATATGTTCGAAACTTTTTCGAGATCGGTTGTGAGTTTTCATTATCGGAGGACTCTAGAGGATTTTTGGATTTAGGCTTCAAAATTTTGTAATAAGCGATTGTTTGCTTTCAGCGTATCTTTACGTATTTTATGATAAAGGGCCAAGGTCTGTTGTAATTCCCTCTTAATCGTCAAACTTCTTTCTGTTATAGAATTATTTTCTATAAAAAAATGTTGAAACCGTGCTATATAAAGCGTGTTGTACAAAAATATGTCACAATTCATCAACCGTGTTATATCAAAACCCTGTTATACGAGGCCTAAGTGTATATAGATAGCCTACTGCGTTTTAAATCAATGTTCATCCGGTTTCGTCTTGGTAAATATTAATGAATGATACTTTCATGAATTTAAAAAATATTGTGTGTTTTTCGTATGCATACGCAGGAGCTCGAAATTGATGATTCAAATTATAAAACAAAAGAATCGTAACGATTCATAGAGGCAATTGTCACATTTTACAGACCGACTATTTGAAGCTGTTGCTGCACAATAGGATAAAAGTAAACCCTTATTTTTTGCCAGGTCTAATTTTAAAAGGTCGTGGTTGTCCTTTCCTTGAATCATCGTTAACCTTTTGCTTTAAAAGGGGATACTATTTGTCACAATACATTACCGGTAATGAAGTATTCTATTCTGAATTTTCTTCAATACCTTCAGAAGCAAACCCCTTTCTTTAACAACAGATTTTTTCTTCGAATTTCAAGGGTGATTTTTGATTAATCCTGGAAATTACAGTACACGCGTCGCACTCAACCTTCTTTGACATTTCAATTCAAACTGCCACCCCAACATGTGAGAATATTACTTTGAGGTTGGGTTTAGGGCGAGACAAAACATTGAACACATCCCTTCCCCCTCGAAGAAGGATGGCTATTGCACTTTTAGACGGCGCAATTTCGACGCAGGGAGTATTGAATCTAGAAAAATAATATGCACTACATTTTTCGGTTTTTATTAAATTTTATATGGATATCATTAAATTTTTTAATCTTTGAGTTTCTTCAAAAAGAATCAAAAAGAATCAAAGTGAATAGCAACGATATGTCCTCGTTGAAGGGGTTAATTGTTATTTTGTTTATTCAGTTTTGATATAGTCTTTGTTGCAAATAATAATTCTGAATTCAATTTAGTCATTGTATTTGACTAACCTTCTAGATTAAAACTGAGCAAACTTTGTGCGTTACTTGTAGGCATGTCATAGTTTTAAGAAATTATAGGGTAAATCAAAGTATTTAGTTCTACAAAATTTAAAAAAATATTTGTTGTAACGGATCTACTTTAAATAATTTGAAATTAACTAATCAGAATTTCAAGTCGCTTGAGATCATCAAATCGAGGAAATGCCTCACAATTAATATTCATATCAAAAATTTTAGTTGACTTTGCTCTTATTATAATTTACACTCCAAACTGTTGGATCACTTAGCGAAGCTCTTAGCGTTGGGCTACAGTGGGTTACTTGCTGTGTTGAATAGGAATTGAATTCTCAATTGGTGAATCTTGGACCGTTTCGGTTCTCCAGTTCAGTGCTCCGCAACCGCTGTGCCGCGGCATACTAGTGTGCCGCGAAGAGATGCTAGATGTGCCGCGGCGCATTGCTTCATTGCAAAAGTTTACTCTAATATCCAATACTCTGGCAACGTATATATTTCGGGGAAATTTTGGTATACCGTGGAAGAGAAAATGTTATGGAGCACTGCTCTAGTCTGACACAATGCGAAAAATAAGCCATACATTTTTGAGATAATAGTTTGAATAGTATAAATAATTTAAAGCCGGTACTGTGCGTGATTCAATGCACATGCCGATTCGCATTTTAACCCAAGCCCCTGCTCTCTGAATGTCAGCAATAAAAAAGTGTAGGTTTTTCAAAAATATCACATTGTTGCGCTACCTGCGCGGGCAACATTTTATAAAATGTTCCTACATTTAATGATATATTATAAGTTTTATTGTCAAAACCGCAATTGAGTTTTACTTACGGAATGATTTAGAATATCTTATTAACTGTAGTAATTTCCATCGTGTTTTCTCTATCTATCGTTCATTCGCCCTTTGCATTATGTTCATAATTCCCCCTAAATAATTGACGGTGAAATCGATATCCTCGATAAATAAAAAGCTAACTGGTCCAAACAAGCACGACTAGCTTGTTAAATCGCGGCAGCGTAAATATATCGATGGAAATACATTTTTGTTGATGGATGACGTATCAAATTTCTCCCCTCTCGATCGACGAACATAGTAAATTGCTCTGAATAGCGATGCGCCGATACTTTTAAATTTGGTTATGCATCATAAATCATAACGATAGATTTCCTGATGAAGTTCGGTGAATACTTTAAAGACCATAGCGAGATATCCGTAGAAATTTATGAAAGTTGCAATAAACTAAATTACTAAATTGTTAGAAATTAACGAGAGACAGCGCCGCAATTACTGCAATAATTTTTGTAAACCAAAATAATGCAACACTGACGTTCTGCCGTAGCTCGATACACTGGCCGGATGTAATAATGCCAAATTCTACAAGACGTCACATCAATTAGCACTGATTATCGTTGTCAATTTTAATATTGCATTGTTATTGCTCTGCACCGATTAATATACACAAAAAATACAAGTATTGTAATTGAAAAAAGTAATTGCATTTTGTAGTAGTAGGTGTAATGTTGAATTTGGAATTATCCGTTCATTTCAAATGTAAAAATATCTTCTTATATGACATAAATGAATTAAAAATATTTTGTCATACAAATATTTATGGAATGCCATTTATTCAATACATTTTTTTACCAAGTCCGCTCCCAATGTGGAGCATATAGCCTCCTAATGGAGGTATATCAACAGTAGTTTTCTACGATAACTGCTTGATACTCATTTACCTTTTAATATGCCTATATTTATTTGAAATTTAAAATAATAATGAAGAAACTATAAATCCCACATATTCCACAATTTTAAAGTTAAATATCGACTTTGGAAAGGAAAAAGGACGTAATCCACACCAAAAAATATTGTGTATTATTATCTCTTGTTTATGGTGGATATCTTTATTTTTATGTATATCCGCATCATGAAATGCTGTTGTGTTGCATATGCATGGTCATGCATATATGCATATATATAAACAGAAATTTTATAAATTTGTATAAATATATATAATTTTATAAATATATATAAATTTGTATTTTTATCAGTTAATAATGCTCATCACGAGCGACACCGGTTCTGATCATTATAAAAATGTGGAAGTAGTACAAATGAATTGTGTTTTATTTTTTTAAATATAATGTCTATCCTCCAAAAATTGACAGTTAACACCTTAAAAAATATATTTTTATACATATATTTACTATATCGATTTTAGAAAGGCAAAAGGTCGTATACCTCCGTCTTTTCAAAATATTTATTTTTCGATAATCACAATGTATAAAATTTAATACACGTTTTTTGTAAGCCATACACAATATGTGTTGTGTGTGTGTGTTACGTTCTTTTTCCTTTCCACAGTCGATATGATATTGTTATGGGGTAACTATGATTTAGTTTGCTTAAATGATCAAATTGAACGCGTCGTTGTTACATATTATGTCATTAAAAATGCTAATAAATAACTATCTAAGCAAAATGCTGTGACAAAAGTAAGGCAATAAGGTAATAAATTCAAGATTTAGGAACATTAAAATTATTCTTTATCATTGTTACTTTGGCTTATAAAACCCCTAACTGATACTGGATATGAAATATTCTCCGAAACACATGTTTTTATTAATATCGTTTAGTTTTAATCAGGGTGCGGAGTCGTGGAGTCGCGTTGTTTTGGCTGGAGTCGGATTTGTTAAACACGAGCGACTCCGACTATTTTTTTCTATCAAGTTCATTTTTGCATTTCTGCGTGTATTAATTAATGTACGTGCTTCATTTTTATTTATGCCTTATAAAATATTCTTGTCCTGCAATTACATGCATATACATGTATATATTATAATTATGTATAATATGAAAAATTTTGCTATTTGCCGGATTGGTTGGTCGGTGTTTAATTTGATGACCAATTACACATAAATAGGAAAGGTAGAAAAAAAACCATACAAAATTAGACTTTTTTAGTCGTTATCTGAGTCGGAGTCGGAGTCGGAGTCGTGTTTTTGGTCAATGTCAGAGTTAGAATCGGAGTCGCGCTTTTTGTGGACAACTCCACACCCCTGGCTATAATATTTATTGCCAAAATTTTACCTATATTTTTTTCAAAATATAGGAAAAATATTTCATAACTTTCGATAGGTATCATTCATTCAATAATTGTGTACTTTAGTTTTCAAGCAACTGTCAACAGTTACCTAGTATTCGTGACGTATTGTATAATAGTATGTTTTATATTTTTTTAAGCATACAACTTTATTATATTCATGTAAATTGCCGTAAATTTTGTCTTTAATTTGTAAAAAAAACAATCCTCGGCGCCTTAACCATAATTTTACTTAAGCCTTGTATATTTCTGAAATGTACCAACTGCGTTTACAATGTCATTACGAAGAACGAGTAAAGGTTATTCATTTGAAACTCATTGTTGTATAACGTATTGTTAGGTTAGTGACTTGCATAGTTTTATCAATTATTTTCTTGCACTTATTAGCATGCAGCAAGCAATCTTCTGTTATGTTTCTTTGTCATGGAATTGACCGATTCCGATGTCCGAATTTAGTAGGTTGTTTGCATTTTGCATTGTGTACTTCGATATGTATCTTGGGTATTCACCTGCCGGTCGGCACACCTGCCGCCACCTGTCTCACCAGACAAATTTCACGGCGCGGTAGTTTTTGTGTTGTATTTTGAAAAAGGTTTCTTCAGGTTTTTTATTTAATTTTATACCAATAGCTATTTTTGTGTCCTCTTATTTGGAAAACGGAATATCGTTCCACACAGTGCAATAGACACTCCTGATCCTCTTTTTACACACATTAAAATAACACCATCTAAATGCTCGCGATGAGAGAAACCACTCACGATCGTTATAATATTTTTTGAATTATTATAAAAAAATGTGTTTTATTTTGATATATAATGCCTTTCCGCCAAGAATTGACAGTTAATAACTTAAAAGTGAACTCTGTCTAAGCTATTTTTCGGCACCAGTAGCCGAGTGGCCACGGTTTTAAAGCCCCGATCAGACAATTTCCTCCATTGATTTTTCGATCAATTTAATTTTTTGTGAAAAATTAACGATGTTAATAATGTTAACATTACCTTCTCACCAGTGGTGGCTCGTCCATAAGAACTGCGGGGTTGCAGCCCTTCCAGTGCTTGGTTTAATATCGATATTCTTATTTTGTTTGTAAGGGAAGTTTTATAAGTCGCAAGTTACAACTTCTGTCGAGGTGTTCCATCGTTGGGAGTCCTTACGCTCTACATTAGGAGTGGATCCGGTTGTAAAAAAACATAAATGGTCCATTTTCTTAAAACTGATATCTTCCATCCCCCAATTTACGTAGCGAAGTATATTTTATTTGTTTGATATATTTTTGTTAATTAACTGGACGTTTAGTAATCTTTGTATTTAATGTGAATTCAATGTTTTTATTGAAGCAATTTTTATGAGCTCTCTGAATTTTACGCGGTTTCCATTCCTACGTATCTACCGCGTTAATCAAAGGCTGGATATTCTATTATGTATTTTGCTTAAACACGACATTTTGGGACTGTGCGCTTGAAAACAAATTTTCAACACCTTAGTTTTTAGTTATCGAATTGTTAAATAAAACTGCTAGTTAAAATGTAAATATAATACTCATTTATAACTATTGGTTACATATAATTATATATTATGCTATATATGACAAAAAGTGTTAAGTAGAATGAGACCAAATTGTAGTCAAGTCATTATTCTCGTACAATTATGACAATATACCTAATACCCATGATCGCGTAGGTATTTACTTTTTAATTCAAGTTCATTTTGACTGCCTGAAATGTTCAACAAAATAGCATCAATTCTTTCTTATAAAGAGATGAAACGAAAGTATGAAAGAATGCTGTATTTCAGTATTTTGACTTTTTCTCTTACATGTCGGGGTGGGTCTATCACCCCAATATTATTTATTATGCGTGCCTTGTAGCTATTCGAGAAACTATGAAGGAATGTCCGTAGATAAACGTTTTATATTTTCATGAAAATGCCGATGGCACATCAACTACCTTCGACGTTGATGTTATTATATTAAATGGCTTTGGCGTTTACTTCGTTATAATCATTTTCAATATCGAATATCATTTTCAGTGTTTTAATGTAACCCTCAAAAAATACGAAAATGAGTTAATGATTGGATCTCAGTTTAAAGACGGTAGAGCCAGGTATCGGACAAATGATGTAAATTAGAAAAATAAATTAATGACTTTTTGGAACGGAAACATCATTTTAAATTGGTTTTAGGTTTAAAAATTCTGACCCGGCCACTTGATGTAAGCCACTATTATATCGACACTCCCCTATGTATAATCCCGTATCTGCAAACATGAGAATTTACAGGAGTGCATTTCAAATGCAACTCACCATATAATGTGTTCGATGAAAACAGTTTTTACGCTCTCCTGAACAATTTCAATTTTGACCGTCGATATGAAATACAGTAAAAAATCATGCTTAGTTCACCAAACGTACTGGTGTCAATTTTGTCTTCAATAACATATTAAAATAAAATAATATAACCTCAGGCTATTGTGTATTCGTATAAATAGTATATAGGTCGAGAACCATCCGACTTCTTTATCCACGTGCAGGGCCGTTCAATTGATTTTTTTTATTATTTCAATGTTCTAATTCATTTACAAAATAATGTACATATATTTTGAAGTTTTTTTAATGCGGCCTTGCGATATGGAAAGGTTTCGCAGCCAGATATAGACTCGTTCTTTGCTCTTGCGTATGTGTAAACTGTAATTAATGTAAACTTGCTCAGTTTTTTTAGATTTATTTTTATTCAAGCGTATTGGTGCGTTTATTTCTATTTCAACCCCCTACCAACTTAATTAAAACGATCTTCGCCAAAATCCTAATACCATCATAAAAAGTGAACGCTGTGAAATTGTCTCAGCAAATCTTAATGTATACTGTTGAAATGATCCGTCAGGATTAAAAGATAATGCAGGTCATACGGTGCACTTTGAAATTAACGTTAGATGTAACATAAAATTGTATCTTTTAATAATAATATCCACCTATATTTTTTGGATGATGATCATTTTTTTATATAACGACTAGTGACTACCCGGCATGCGTTGCAATGCCACTCAAAGAAAGAAAGGGTTTGTGTTATAATTCTGTTTATTGAACTGCTTTTGAATTAGAGGTCTGCACAGGCCGAAATTTCATAGACTTACCCGGTTCGAGCCCATCATCTTCAGGTCTGGCCCGACCCGAACCCGAGTTTCAATATCACACTTGTTATAACACAATATTTTTGTTTTTCGTCTGGTGCGTACACGAATAAATCAGAAGATTTTTCCTAGATGTCGCTGTTTGTACGTATTTGATTCTTTTTTTCAATTTTAGATTTTCAATTTTTTTTCTTCAAAACCCTTCACGGGTGTGTGCGCAACAACTCCCCGAAGTTTCATCGAAATCGTATGAATGGTAAAGGAACGCGTAAAGGACAAACAAACATTTATTTTATATAATGATCACAATAAGTCCTTCCTGAAAGTTTCGTCGCGATCGGTTGAGTAGTTTAGGAGCCTATAAGATCCGGACAAACCAACAAACAGACATTCAAATTTGGATTATTGAGATTTTGTACACTTCTATGTATTTTGTCACTAACGACCCGGGTTTCGCCTTTCGGCATCGTCAGGCATTCGAGCACACGAATGGACTCGAACAGAGTTCGAACATTCATTTTTAGTAGAAGGTAACTGACTTTCGTCACACTCCACATAATATGCATGCATTTTACTATATATATATATCTGGTCTTGTTATATACAATTTAATCGATGACCTCTTTTTCTAATTTCATTAATTTCTTCGGTGTTGGGCAATATGTTAAGTATTTTATGCTGGGCTGTTAAATGTTTAACATGTAAGTTAGATTCTTTACGATATGTTACTACTGATGATATTAGTAAGCGAATTTG
Source organism: Himalopsyche phryganea (assembly GCA_022494535.1). Taxonomy (NCBI): domain Eukaryota; kingdom Metazoa; phylum Arthropoda; class Insecta; order Trichoptera; family Rhyacophilidae; genus Himalopsyche; species Himalopsyche phryganea. The sequence goes on along the minus strand of JAGVSL010000141.1, from coordinate 777,434 downwards.
TTATAATTATTCACTATGTACATATAACTACAATCAATGATTTTGGTTACGATATACACGATGCCTTGCACGCAACTTGTTCATACATTTTTGCTGTGTGCCAAAAAGATTTCGGTGTAACTACACATTATTTTGCCAAAGTACTTGGCCAGAAAGACACGCGAAAACGTCAAAACTTGTATAAAGCATAATAAGCGTTCAATAAAAAGTCTAAAAAATATGTTTTTCGCTCTAATTGGTGGGTTTAAAGTCTTCCCGAAATAACAGTATGATTCATGGCGTTAAATTACTCACGTTTAAGGACTCTCACTCATACTTCCTCAGTGTCTATTTAATCATTATTAGCTTAAATAAAACAATAATAACGATACAGACACATGTGTAAACATTAATCTGTAATCTACTATTATTTATTGACTAACACAGGGTTTCCTAAACTATATTCCGCGGAACATAGGACGGAAAACTTGGAATGCTTTTATATGCTGCTCCAGCTGCAACAAATTGAAACATGTTTGACTTCATATTGATATTATATACCCAGCAAAATAAACAAGGCGTTCCGTTAAACTTTTAAGGTTTGTAAAGTGTTCCTAAGCAAGAAAAGTTTGGGAAACCATGGAAAAACATTCCGTAAATTACGTAGCTTCATTTTGTCATTTTATCGCACAGTGGAAACAGGACTTTTTACCACGTCCATTCCCAGTGTCCAACATATGGATTCTTAATGTAGACAATATTTACAGAAGTTATAATTTAAGATATCACCTGAGGGTGCTTGATGGAATTTCAATATTGAATTTGAATCCTTAAAATTTTGTACACATCCATAAGTTTTGTCAATAACAGTAACACTGTATGAGTATGCAATGGACAGTTGCTATTTGCTTCAGATGAGTTCAGATCTATTTGTTTTCCATACGTCACGTGAAGTTATCGAATGCATTGTACAATAATTCTGTTATGAATTGATAATTGAAATAATTGACTGAACTAACTCGATCGAATAATATGCAAAATCATTTTGATTTGACTATTGCGATGCGGGTTGGAAAAATTGTCATCTACGATTCACGTCGAGTTATTTAAGTTTTCGGGTTCATTTGTTCCACTCAAGTTCAATTTAGAATGACCATCATTATTGAATTATTTATCTGGCGGACACGACCCTAGCGTCCCCAGCTGACAATCACTTAATTGCGTTATAAATAAACCAACATAAATTATGTAAATCAGAGTCATAGAAGTTATGTAAATGCTAAATATACATATATCGCCATTCATAATTATTGTAAAAATATGAAAACATGTTCCCCGGCTATATTTTTCAAAGTAAAAACTCGCACGTGAAAAACCGATTGTATTTATTTATAGTTAAAATATTTTTTACGCTAAATATCTTAATTTGCATTTATAAAACATGCTATATCGAAATGAAACCAACCAAAAAAGTGTCGCCGAAATCAGCCACGTAACGAAAGTTCAGGGTTCTCTTGAAAAATTTCCAATGGGCTTGACATGCGAGCTAATATTTAAAGTGAACGAGAGTAGCGAACGAATCGGAATAACTGTTCGCTCGCGAACGACTCCAAACAACCTAGTCTTTGACGGGAACTGAAGTCATACCTTCGCGAATCATCGTTCGAGTGAACGATACTAAATAATGTCACTTATATAACAGTTATGCTCCTCCGATTCCAGGAGCGTCGTGTCACTTTTTGATTTTTCGCGTAATATTTTTGCAGTAAATACGTCACTCTCATCCATAAAGTTACTGTTATTAAGTGTTAAATGTCCTTTTGTTTTCAGTGACGATCAAAAATTGTTTTTATTTATTAATTATTGCTTCACGGGTAACTTCCCAAGGGATGATATAATAATGTGTTTTTATTCATAGCTATACTTATTTATATTTCAATACATGACATCTATTTCGTTATAACTATGTCTGAACATATTATATTATATGATAAATATGCTTTCATTTATCCATACAGTCATATTATCCACATTTGGCAAAATAAGGGGCGGCAAACAAAAAAGTAAGTTGGCACATTGACCTAATAAGGCGTACCGAATTAATGAATCATTCCGAACGAATCACCGTAGTCAATCGCCTCGTTTACCATGTCTACAATCGACCCATTCTTTCAGCCCAAGGAAGTCCCTAGCTTACTCAGTTTAAGAAAACTTCTCCAGTTGAGTCTTCTCTACTTTATCATGACAATGGAAACTTTTGATTGTTGCAAGCATCATTGTTTTCGTTGCCAATTGTTAAAATATTATTTCGATCAAATGTAACAACATCATTGTTAGTTTTCCTAATGTAACTAATATTGTAATAATTTATATTGTAATATTGTACTAATATGTTGCCACCAATCTGAGGCTATGCGACCTCGAGTATGCTGACGACGATTTCATATTTGACAAATCTGTCGAGGGATCAGGGAACAATGGCAGAGCAACTCGTATCGCATTGGCCTCAAAGTCAATGCGAATAAAACCAATGTGCTCTGCAACAGTTTCTGCAAAGACCCAGACTACCCTCTGACGAGCGTGGGGCAAGACATCAAGAGAGTTGATAGCTTTAGGTACTTGGGGGTACACATCACGGGAGATGGCAATCCGCGTAAAGAGCTCGCAATCCGATTAGAGACAGCTGGAGCAACTTTTACCTCAATGCAGAAAGTCTGGGACTCACGGTTGTACACGGTCAGAACTAAGTGCCACTTATTCAACGCATGGATCTTGAGTCATGGCACCTCAACAATGCACAAGGTAACCGTATACTGTGCTTTGAAAACAGGTGTTTGCGGCGAATACTAGGGGTACGGTGGTTTGATTTTGTCAGGAACTCGGAGGTAAGCCAGCCTATTGTTACGTCCAAAATAAAAAAGTGACGATGGACCTGGCTTGGACACGTGCTGCGGATGCCCCAGGGGAGCCTGAATCCTGCCTGTCTCTTCTACCAACCAGATGGATTCCGTCGTTCTGGAAGGCCGCTGATGACCATCCATAAGATGTATTCGGCGGAGCTACGGGACGCTCGGATGACCTGGAGGAGGCGAGGAGACTGGCGGGGGACAGAGAAGCTTGGGGGAACCGCGTGATGGCCATATGCTCCGAATAGGGAGCAGATATGGTTTCAAAAAAAACTCTCATACATTGATAAAAGTGCATAAAATTTTTGCTTTTGTTTATAATGTCAGTACTTATTTTTAACATATTTCTTTTTGTTTCAGGGGCGGCTGGCAAAGTGTGCGATGTCCAGCCGGGCTCGGGGGTCGTGGCGGGAGTCCCCGACATGACCCTCATGTCTGACATCACGGAGCACTCCATCAACGATAACCTTGAGAGGCGATACGACAAAGACCGCATCTACGTATCCTTTTATGAAACCAGTTTGCAAAATTTATTTATACTTGTTCAATATTTACATTACGTTTCACTTATCTTATCTTTTGTTTATTTGGCTAGTTTAAAATATATAACATTTTCAAGATAGTTCTAATTTATTGTACTAGGATAGGTACGATTATTGATATTTTCAGTCATTATTCAATGCCATTGTTAAATTATAATTACATAATCGTAAAATTTAAAATTCGTATTTTTTATTAGTTATTTAGATATCAAACCAAAAAAACTTTGATATAACACATTTAAGACTATGGACGTAAACGTGGCTCAACATTGTTAAGCGAATAATCCCCTTAGAAATATGGACAACAGTGAAAAAAAGGGGCGTCTTTCGCATATAGCGCAGTAATATTTACCTGTATTCTGACAGGCAAGTTTTACCGTGGAAATGTGGTTTTGAAAAATAGACGATAGATGGCAGTATAGATCGCAAATTATATCGCACGTATATTGGATTCTTGACGTTATATATTCTTTAGCATTCTCCTTTAACGTTACTCTGGTTTCCCTTCAATACGTATAAATCTTTCGCCTTTTACTAAAGATTTCCGTGGGGGGGAGCACTCAAATGAGTCTATAACCAATTTTTCGAATCCCGCCGGAGGCGGGATATTGTAAGCACATTTACTTCGTAATCCTCTAAAACACAGTCCAGAAGATCTGAACTTCTCATATATAAATAGTTATCTTTCACCCTGTCGCCCTGTTTGCTCCCAATTTGGAGCGTGTAGTCTCCTAATGGAGTATTTCATGAGAAGTTTGTTCTACGAGAACTGCTTGATAATCAATTGCTCACCCTCTTCTTCGAAAGGGGGTAGCGATGGAAGGATAGGGAAAGGACAGGACTATTGCTAAGCTAATTGCTCTCACTACACCCCGTTTTTAAGAGCATTGATTTAAACCACCAATCAAAATTATTAAAACTGAGTTAATATATCTTCACTAATTTATATGTTGTATGCAGTCAAAAACGTGTTATACCGATCACCTAATGGTAGAATATAGTGGTATAATGGTAGAATGTAGTCATGGGTGCGTGTACTCACATATTCAGTCGATTAAAACGGTTCAATCTGGAAAAATCACTTGCTTAAAATTTAAATACGATACTGTGCTTTGTACGGCATTTTTACGCTCGTCTACGGGTTTTTGAATCCTGGCACTACACCAATATTCTACCACGGTGACGAATAAAACAGACGCGCTGTACTGGATATATTTTTACATTGGTAGTCATGGACGATCCGTCACAGCAGAGGAATTTTATTCGTTACGGAACAATTTCCTTAATATAATCGTGAGGTATTCCGACAATTTCTTTTATTTATGCTTGTTGAACGCCTATTACAAAATTTATCACAACTATGAGTTTCTTCAAATTTGTCATAGACTCGCTACACATTTTTTTATCTACAGCAATCAGTATCTTTCTATAGTTTGCTTCAATTTAAATCAGTGTCTGCCAAACTGTGTGTCGCGACAAATGAAGTTATACAAATTAAAACTATGGACAAGAAAAGTTGAAAACTCACAGCTTAGATGCTTTGGGGTTTCAGAAATGTTTTTGGAAATGAAATAAAAAAAACGAGAGGGTCTTAAGATGGTGATGAGAAGTTACGTGTTTGTTTTATCAAATTTAGAGAGACATTTTGACATAATTCTTTCTAAAAAACAATTACGTCATTCTTACTGATAAGAAATTTACTACCTCTGAATACCTACATTATATATGATAATAAAACAATATTTTGTATTGTTGCCTACACTAAGATTTTGTTTATTCATTTGTTTTAATAAAGTTTACATTTTTTGACATATTTTTATTTGGTGTGACGCGGAACAATTCCCCTTCCCCAGTGTGAAGTGAGGTAAAAATGTTTGACCGACACTGATCTAAATAGTTTGTTTCTACCTTGTCTGCTTTCAATGTGACACATATTATGGATTACCAATGTAGCATCGCCACTGAACTTGTTACACGACAACTGTTTTTAAGTCGGTCGCTCAACCTCTGTTTAACACATTCACAACGCGGAAAATATGACCAAAATACGCGCAGCGACTGGGCTGATTCGAAGGAAATTGACAAAAAGTAATGGAAAAAATAGCATGAAACCGACAATTACGCAAAAACAAGTTTGGATGTTCTCCTAAAGGTGTTTCGTAATAAACTGATCAAATTATTTCAATAATATTATGAATCAAACATGAATTATTAGTTATGAGCGATTAATTTCGCCTATATCGAATGACGCGAAAAAAGCGTTCCCGCCGCAATACAAAAAACTTTGCGACGCGGAAAACGCGTCCCCCGGAGCTAACGTGTTAAGATTGCAAGGAATTAAACTATTTAAAAAATAAGACAGTATTTTTTGTACTACTTCCACATTCCTTTTTATAATAATCGGAACCGTTTGTGCTCATCGCGTGCATTATCAACAGTAGTAAGCTGTGTGCTCTCTCTATTACAGTTTTTTTGAATGTCAATTGGTAACAGCAAAGGAATAGTGTGGGATGAGGGGGAAAGGTGTGAAAACATCATAGAAATCTATGCCTTTAGAAACGAATTCACAAATCGATTGAAAAATCATTGTGTATAAGCTTCCAAAACCATAGTTATTTCACATCTTATTTAGTTTGTAAGAGAGCTATGTTCGGTATATAAATAAATTGATTTAGCATTTTAATTTATAATTTCAAAGCTTATTACTGACAATTTTGAAAAGGAATTGATTTTTTTTCAAAAATGTAATTTTGACAATCGTTAGTTGTTCTATCGTCTAATCCAGGGGTAGCGAACCTTTTCCTGTCGGAAGGCCGCATTCATTTATCAAATAATACTGTATTTAAGAAACATTCATAAAAATGTTTATACATTATTTTTTAAATGAAGGAAAACAATGAAATTTCTATAAAAAATTTGAATTTAGAAAATTTGGTTTCAGTCAAAAGGTCGCTCTTGAGACCCTAAAAGCCCGCAGGTTCGTCACTACTGGTCTCGTCTAATCCAATATTGTATTAATTTACTTGACAAAGTATCTGTGAATTCTCCTGTATCTATTATATGTACCACAAAGACTAATAAAGAGATAGTTGATTTTGATTGAACCTATTTAGATTTAAATCTAGAGTTTCGGGAATTCTACATCTGTTATATTAATTTGGATGTTGCGAGCTGAGCGATAAATCTACACCAGACTTGTCAGCTGCCAAATCGGTTTCCAAAACCGCAACCAATTGATTTTTGATTTCGGTTGACACGAATTCCGCTTTAATCAGAACATTGCTAACACGATTAATTTTCCATCAGAAATCTATATCAGGGTTCTCCAAAGATTTTGGTCCAAGGGTCGCACAGACTGTTCCATGGGCGGGCCAGGACCTCGTTCCAAAGCATTCTTAAAGACATACGAAACAAAAAAAATAATAATGTTTTTCATGAAAACGTGAAATTTTGATCAGCTGCATAAATAGGCCCGTGTGCGAAAAGAAATTCCGCGTTCAGAACTTTTTGTCGCTGTAGATCAGAGGTTCCCAACCTTTTTGTACCGTGGAGCACATTTTAAAATATCTATAGGGCAGCGGGCACCATCTATTTTTTCAAAGCAAATTTTATAAATGGAAACTTTCTTGTAGAAGTCGTCATCTGAGATCAAGGATTTTAGCATAATATCATTTTGAAGATCAAAAATTATATAACTCCAATTCTTTTGCCTTCACTTGAACAAGCTCTGCAGCTATTTCCATTCCATTTATTTGGGAAGTAAAAGGATTGATAAAAAAGAACACCATTGTCTCAATGATAGTCAATGGCTGAAATCTCTTTTCAATCAAAAAATGTAACGGTGAATTCAATCAACAGAAAAGAACTTAAAAAGATGAAATTGTTGTCTCGGAGTAGCCAGACATCATGTCGACCTCATTTGTCGTTATGCAGACAAATGAGTCGAGTTATATATTTCTTTACTATGTATTTTAGAAACCCACTAAAATAAAATTGAAATAAAAAAATCTGTCAGTGTCGTATAGTGGCGAGCGCGGGGTTGGGAATCCCTGATGTAGATCTTTCTCTATAATAATATACACACAAAAACGATTACAGCTCCAAGTTCGCTGGAAAACTAACAACCATATTACGTCTATTTCGATAATCGGCACTAGTTAACCTACAAAATATTGTCAACAGAAAAACATTAAGTACACTATTATATATGTACGTCAGTGATTGTGTTTTCTCGCAAATAAAAACATTTTATAATAAAATTAAATTTAAAAAATTAAGCACACTTTGTGGTTTGCACATGGTGCTCGCGGGCCGTAGATTTGAGACCCATTATCTATCTGAATTTGTAGATTATTTCAATATATTATTCTGACACTAATTGGATCATAATTTCAAGTTTCTCTGAATGTAACGTCACATTTATTTAAATGTCGTAACTCTTAAAATGGATTTAAATGTGGCTTTGAAGTTTATTTTGTAGCTCAAATTATTTTTGCACTTCTTTCGCTTTTATCTGAAACTGAACTACGAGCTTCTAATGACATGGCGTATTTTTAAGAAAACGAATTTAAAATAAATTGTAAATGTTGTAATTTTAATCACTTTTATCTGTCAATTCTTGGTAAAAAAATCATTATATTTTATAATAAAATATGTTTTGTACTCCAGTCAACCACCTATAGCGTTGGGATTGATATTACGCTATAGGAATACTACGTTAAAAGTGACTAGGCACCCTTACAAAATTGGAGGCTAGGTTCTTTCAATCGTATATTGTGAATTGAACGAAATCAGCAAACATTCTCCCCATGTTTTGTATTAAAATACGCTACACTATACAAAAGCATACTGCATAAAGCATAAGCACTATTTTAATCAAATATAAAGTTTCTAAGCACATTACAGATTGCTTTTTTTGGAACAATACCTTTTTTTGTTTTTTTTTTTTACTTTCCATCAAGCAAACGGAAAAACAATCAATACAATATTCTCGTATTGAGAAACGGACATTGCTAAAGAATATTTAAAACCAAAAACAACATGTAACATTGATTTGTATTACCTACTGTACGAATTCGAGTATTCAAGTTGACGTGGACATAGTGAAATTCAATTATTCAATACGTTTGTCTATGCGACATTGCAGGATATAACACCTTTTTCGTCCGTCTTCCAAGGTGAATACCATTAACTGGCCGTATACAAAACATGGATTCATAGATATCATTAGCATTCAAAACAGGTGGAGAGTTTTGATCGCAGTTTACGAGGTAGTTCTTTTCTTGTTTTGTTTGCGATCAATAGTTTAAACTGTGCCTCATTCACACTCCATACGTACTATCCGCCTGGGGATTCCAACTATTTGAATTGTATCTGAAGTATGAATATATCACATTTATTCAAATTTTAAATCACTGCTATACATATAATATTTTCTTAGGATGAGATGTCCAATACCGTTCCATTGTATTACAATATTTCAAATTTGCAGCTGCGTCGGATTACTCCAGCGGTGGTTTTTTTTTTTTCAACTATTGAAATTGCGGCATTATAAAAGGAGACTATTTGTTAACAAGTACACAGGTATGTAACAAAAATAATATAAAGATAGTTATCGAAATTCAAAGAATACGCCAATAAAAGTAATTAAAGCATGTCAATTTTATGTTTTTGTAATTCAATTTAAGCACACAATTTCGTCTCGGATAAAAAAGGTTTGCAAAACATCATGTAAGATGAAAACATTTTATGTCTGTCCTAACTTCTACCATAGCTTTTGTGAACATGTCTTGACCCTAGCAGTAATTACTGTTTACAACTTGAAAACTTCATAATTTGTTTTATTTTTAGTCTGATCAGATAAACCTGGATTAACGCTATTTCTTTATACTTCCAACTTCTACAAAAGAAAACAACTGAATGATTTTTTTGTGACAATGTCTGCAGACTTACTGGAGTATATTTAAAATCATTTGTATTATATTTAGTATCTTGACAGCTATTAAGTTTAAACTTATAAAAACGGATTGTTAGTGAAATAATTTTAAATAGCTTACAATTAAATGCACTTTTGTTCAAATCATATTCACTTTCATAAAAACAGTTTTCACTTATAACAAATACATTCCACAAAAAAACAAATTCTTTCACTAAAAATAAAGTGATCCCACATAATAAAATATTTTTTTTGAAACACACTGAAGAAATATATTACACTCAGTTTTCACTCAATATCAATACTTACACTTTGAAATCGATAGCTGCACGAAGCTGTAATGAAATGTCACTTATTCTTTACTACTTGCAACACTAGTTTGATTGTCGCAACTCTACCCTTAGGCCGCCTATATTGTTTTTGCTCCACGCATTAGAATACGTTACACAAACCAAACAAGACCAACCGTTACATAACCTATATAACTTAATTCACTTTGTTAAAAGAATCCGTGACTAAGTAGAAACTATTAAAATCTAAGTTTGAGTGTACTAAGTTAATACTAATCTTCGGCGTCCGTGGCGCAGTTGGTAGCATCGTTGGCTACGGTTACGGATGTCTCGGGTTCAGTTCCCGGTGCAGAAGGTTTTCATAGCTTGATATTTCAATCGATTAATGTATTTTTTTTCGTAGTCTGAGTGTTTGTGATGTCTAAAAACTTTGTCTCACCCATCCGATCCTCACGGGACGTAACGAGAGCGATTAGCTAACCACTATTAACCCTATCCTTCTATCCTTACTCTCTTTGAAAGAAGAGAGGTTGAGCAACTGAGTAACAAACAGTTCTCATTCTGTTGAGATACCTCCATTAGGAGACCATACGCTCCACGCTGGGAGCGGACATGGAAAAAAATTAATACTATCTAATACAAAGTGTTTATTACTGAAATAAAACATCAAGTGTGCCAAGTGAATACTATTTAACACAAAGTGCAATTTTTTACAACCCTATTTAAAAACTAAGTAGTGTATTATATTTGTTATCTTAACAGCTATTCATTTATAACTTAAAATAATGCATTGTTAGTGCAATAATTTTAAATTATTATGCAGGTACTATATTGCTAATACCAAAGTAAACACAATTTGTCTTCAGTGATACAACAAAAAAAATCCACTTTGTGTCCTTCCATGTCTATTCTGTAATCCTGAAAGATCCTTTCCTTCGGCACGTGTTTTAAATGTGTAGCACGTGTCTCTGGTTGCGTCATAAATTCAGTTTCTCTCGTAGCTTTGGTTTAGGGTTTAGGCTCACAAAGGAGGGATGTCGATTATCTGGTTACTAAAACATCGCCGATAAGATAAGAATGTGTTTTAAAATAAATGTATTCTACTTCCCCGCCATTCAATTTTCGCTTTCAACAAAAGAAGGGATGCATGATTTACGATCGCCATGTCGGCCGCAGCATATTCCTGAAATAGTTATACATATAAATAACTATTATAATATATTACCTATATTACATTATCACGCTTTGCTGTCTTATATAAGTAAACGAGACTTGTACAGGTTGTCCTCGACTCACGACTGAGATACGTTCTTGAACTTTGGTCGTAAGTCGAATTCCTTACAAAATTTTTAAATGAAGTATTTTTCGGTTGAAGTCAGTTTTAGCGGCGTCAATTTCATTTGTGAAAATTAAGCGACTGCAATCAAAAATGGTACGGATCCATTTGAACACATCAGAGCGCGCTTTTCAAATCTTATATTTTAACTGTCAAACGACAATCTCAATATTATCGCAAATTAGCTCGCCGTTCCTCTGTCTTTAGTAAATAAAACGTTGCGAACACAATTGTATTAATTGCCTTGTAAAACAAGTGGTTGGAATAAGGTTTCGCTGCAAGAAATGCGTTGAAAATTAAAATTTGCTTTATAATGGCAAATGGACAAAATAAGGTTATGTCTGCAAGAATTGCGATAGAATTTCTTTCTGATTACAATATAGTTTTACTTCAGGAATAAATAAATTCAAAAAACGAATAAAGTTTTCGAATTGTCCACCCTTTTTCGTTGAGGCTGTAATGTAATAGTAGTTTTTTTAAATATTTGGTCGTAAGTGCGAATCGTCGTAAGTCGAAGACTATCTGTATGTGCAGTTTTTTTACGTCCGATCTATGGTCATTTCATTATGATATGACGTTTTTAAATGATGTGCTCGGCTACTTCGAATGTTCATGATTTTCGTGCTGTTCTGAATTTGTTTTATAATCAAAAACTATGCTTCCCATGATATCATTTTCAATTCAGTTGATGATGTTGTCGTTTTAGCTTACACAGTGGTGCTTGTGTTGACTTATCTCACCATTTGCATGGTCTAACATTCATGGATATGTTATGAAACACGAAAATATCTTAACAAAAATCCCTCGCCAAAAATGATTGCTCAATGGTTTAACCAAATGGCTCTCAACCGGTTTCAAGAAATATTGTAATTAGCGTATAAAAACAAGTTAATAGTAAAACGGGACATACTGCTAATAGCGGAAAATGTTTAATAGAGCAATATACGAGGATAATAAAATTAAGACAAAAACTAAACGTCGACATCTAACTATATCTGTTAAACTAATTAGTTACGTCACTCGCCAGTGACTCCTTTCGTTGGTTTCCATAATGACACTTTACATCTGTAGCGATTTCAATCGTTTACTATAATTATTTATGCTTCATAAATTAAAAGTTCTTATTCATCACCAGAAAACTCTTAGGTTGATATGATACATACATAGTACCAGATTCCATATCTAGATTCATGTATTCAATACGTTTTTGTAATCAGTAGTATGTGTTGGTCACATCATGAATAATTGAGTTTAGGTAGTAAGTTTTATTTGTCTGAATTTTTTTTTAAGTGATATAACTTAAGTACCCTCACTTGTTTCAAATTGGTCTAGGCTCAAAAACTAGCATATATAAAACAACGATAATGAAAGTAGAGTTTTTTTTTGTGAAATAGTAATTACACTTGTTTAATACAATCAAATTGATTAGCGAGATACATCTGTTGCTGCGTGTTTGAAATTAGTTTATGGATTCTTGGCTCCAATGACTTTACTGCAGAAACTCCGCGGTACTACCAAAATTAATGGCGACCGCTACTCTAGGAAGTCTAGATGCCTAGAACCTTTGTTGTGAAAACCACTCGAAAACTGTCTATTTATAATACTCACTGATTATTTTGATATATAACTGACAAAAAATGTAATGTAATATTATATACAAATTTGTATTGTGAAAATTATTGTGATCAAGAGGTATTATTGTTTATGTCCTCAGTGAAATTCCTGAGCAGGTTGAGCCGCCCATATCAGTAGTAATTTATTCATTTAAAACATCGACTGCGGGTGCTTGATGGAATTTCAATATCAAATTTGAATTATTGAGATTTTGTACACTTCCATCTATTTTGTCACTAACGACCCGGGTTTCGCCTTTCGGCATCTTCAGGCATTTGAGTGCACGAATGGACTCGAATTGACAGACAGTAAACGACACTATTTGCTCGAATGCCTGAATATGCCGAAAGGCGAAACCCGGGTCGTTAGTGGCAAAATACATGGAAGTGTAGAGAATCTCAATAATTCAAATTTAGTAATTTATTGGTTACAGTATTCATGATTAATAATAATTAAATACTTGAAATTTATGGTCAATATGCCGGTACATACTTTAATGCCGGTATAAATCAAATGAAATCATTACAGGTAGGCATCTGAATTGTTATTAGAATACAAATTTTGCTAATTCTATATTTCTTGTTCAAGCATATTCCAACTGTTGAACTTATTACCCACCACAGCAATCCACGCAATTGCTGTTTTTTTTTAATTCCCAATCGAGATATCTTTAATTGTTATTTGACTACATATTTTATTATTCACTTGATTCTTCTCATCTTTGGGCATATCTAATAAGAGTCCAAATCTACATCATTCATATTTAACCAAAAATGAGTTTGTTCAAGCGAATCCTATTATAAATTCGTATGGCAACATTGGCAACCCTAGGCATAACAGAAAAGTATCTAAATATTTACTTGATTATATTGGTACCTATACCCTATACCCAATTCGCTGTTTCAAGTAGTATGCAAAAAGGTACGGAACATAAAAATCAGCTCGAAATAAAGAAGGAAGCAATTTTATTGAAGTTTTCGAAGTTTTACTTTTGATTAAACAAAGGTATTTTACTTATTCGTATAATATTCCTTTTTCCTTAACAAATTTGTATTATTATGTGAATACCAATTTTATTTTCGTGAAATATTTTGTAATGAATACTTAGCTTCTGTTTTTCAGTACAGTTAATATTCTTTCCAACTCGCATTAATAAAAAAGAAGTTATGCAAGTTAACCATTGCGAATTATAGCTACCATAAACGTAATACATATATCAAAAAATAAACCTGTCAGATATGAAGAGAAATTCTTGTTCCAGTCACGCCGCTAATTCCTGTGAATAATTTTTTGTATTTTACAATGTTCACTGGTTGAAAATTTGCAATCGTAAACGCCTGCACTGGATATTTTTTTACATTATTTGACGTATTGCTTATAAACACTTAAAGTGTGATGGTAAGTAATTAATTATGTATGTCAAAATTAACTGATATTTTAGTGTTTTGCTTTGGATTTTAAATGCTGTATACTGATTGATGTTGATAATTTTTTTAGCAAAAACGAATTGATGCTGACGAAAAATAATTATATAATACAAATTTTAAATTCTAAAACCATGTCTGAAACTTAGTTACAGAGATAAATTGTTATAATTTAAGCTGTATATTTCACGAACTAAAATATATGCTAACCAATTATTTATATTAAGGTTTATCAAGTGAAAACATTCCACACAATACGCATGTGTATTTACATTTTTTTATTAATATAATTACAATGCGTTCAGGGACTCCTGTTGTAATCATTAAAAGAATATGGATGTATTTAATGGGAAACAGTACACTGTCGAAAATTGTTTCCTACTTTTTTTAACTTTGTAAATTTAATAATTTCATTTCGAATTATAACTCTGGTAGCTTTTTTTTGTATGAATACAACTCTATTGTTCGTGAGCATAATAAAATATATGTCTAAATTTGCGCCACGTAAATTTCTAAATGCAAATGCTTTATTCATACTTGGGATTTTTAGCGATAAAATGCGAAAAAAAGTAAAGCTCTGCCAGGGTTGAGTGAACTATGTTTCCCCACTTAAAAGTCGCGCTTAAAAACTTGCGAACTGCGAGCTTTTTTCCTTTATCATTCAGACACGTCTGAAAGCGTTTAATGGCATAACTCCGAAGTCATTGTTAATACCCGCAGCTAAAATGTTTTGGGACATTTCACTCGTTTTCTAAAGCAATATTATATAAGCTTTATATTTCTATACGACCTAATTGAAAAGTTACCATTTGAAAGAACTTATTTTTATTCTACACTTACTGAGTAGTATTTACTGGTCAATTACATATTTATACATATTTTATTAATATTTTCTTCGTCTTCAAAATTTAAGAAACACTTCAATCAATGTTATAACCAATATTTTTTTGTATTAACACACGATTTTAGATTATTAGTCATAACTACAGATAAATTAATAATGTATGAAGTTCCATAATGACGTTACATAAAACAGTAGGACCTTTGTCTCACTCTGCCACTGCCGGCATAACATACATTCAATAATTGCGCTCACTTTGGTCTCGCAAATTAGCATTAATAGCTCACTTGGAAGCCTCGATGCACCACCGATGCATACAACGTAACGTATTTATATTCGCCGGAATTACAATCTATTAGGTACCTGCAGTTTCAAAATTTTTGGAATTTGAATTATATTACTTAATTGGTATGCAGTTTTTACTTTTATGTTTTTTAAAAAATATATCGTTGTTGTCCTGCGAGAAGATACTAACTGAAATATACTAGTTTTGAGTAATTGGACTTGAAATGTTTAATACCAGTGGAATGACAGTGTTATCAAACGAATTTCCATCCGCCGAACCATCGAAAATACTGGTAATAGCGGAAGTGTCTGTTGGATCGTCATTTTTTTATCAGCCTGAAGATGCTTCTCAAAGAGGCTAAACGCGGGTCACATTTAGTTACCCAACCAGTGGAATAACAAGGCTATCAATTTTATATTTAAAATGAATTTCCAAAAAGCTATCGCCGAATCCATCGAGAATATTTTTTTTATTATTTGATTTACCAACGAAGAGGTAGTTCATATCGTCGTTGTTCTCAAAGAAGACACTAACCAAAGATTGCTAATGTTTGAAATGCTATACCGTTTTCATTTAGTTTGTTTATGCAAAACTGTCTATAAGTATCGAGAATATTTTTTTTATTATTTGATTTACCAACGAAGAGGTAGTTCATATCGTCGTTGTTCTCAAAGAAGACACTAACCAAAGATTGCTAATGTTTGAAATGCTATACCGTTTTCATTTAGTTTGTTTATGCAAAACTGTCTATAAGTAAAAGTATAATTTATAAAAATAAGTGTTTTCCATACGCTAGAGTTCGAAATAAGGAACATTTTAGTATAACTAACTCAATATGTCATTTTTTCGATTTAGTGTTTTCTTCCGGAACAGCGACGATATTATGTAACGTTGATATTATTGTATGCAATGAGCATCTAAATAATAGTCACATCGTTTAACGAACTAGTTTTTTCAATATTATTTTGTCAGAACGAAGACGCGATAATATTGTTTATTAGAATATGGCGATTGATATGCAAATTTCCGGCTTAGTTTCGAATCCCACGCACGGTCGATTTATTGAATTACCCCTGTACCGCGGCGATCGTTCCTGCTTTATAAGAAATAGCAAAAACATGATAAATACTAAACGGCCAAACATATTTTGTGTTTATTTCCGTTTCATTTGAATAAAGCTGACAGCTTAATATTCCGATAGATTGATGATAATGTGTTCAGACGAAATTACATTTATGGGTTTTGATAATGGCAACCCACCGGCTTCATCAAATTTTCCCGCTTTATATAAAGAAATATTTATATGAGATGGAAAAGGTCTGGTTGGTAAAATGTTTATTTATTAGCATAAAACCTTACCTGCAGACGCTTTTTAATCGTATTCAAAAAAAGTTACAATGCACATTTTGCCACGCACGTTCATTACAGACACTTTAATAAATATAAACCAGAGATTCTCGTTTCCGTTTTGTAAGTTTTTTGTTTTTTAATTCATTTTTTTAAGAACAAGGCTACTGCAAATTTCAACTATTGTGAACGAATTGTGTAAAAAGGTGAAATTAATCAATTTTCTTGTTTTTATTTAGCCATGTCCTTAGTGTAGTTCCCGTATTTCTAATTACATCCATTTTTGGGTTGATGAAAATCAGCCATGATAACTAATAATTGTGCGCGCGTTCCAAAGAAGACTGTTCGTTTAAAATGGCTGTATTCAAAGTCAAACCCACTATCCATGATCATTATGTATGATAGATATACCTTTGACACCGCCCCAAACTTATTGGGTGGACCTAGCCCTTCAAAAAGTCTAGAATCAAACAAATATATCCGTTGAGCTCGGGGCTTTATTTGTGTTCGACAAAGTTTATCTCAACTTGTGGCTTATTGTGGAACGACCGTGAAGAAAGTGTAGTGTGTCTGCTTTTCCGCTCCAACGCCCCCTGTCTCTTCGGGGTGTTTTACGTTATTTTATACATTGCTGTTTTTAACAAAATAGTGAAATAGACACTTTGAAACCCCCGATGCCCCCACTCCCCTGAAAGCTAAAATCGATGAAATAATAATGAAACTTATGTTGGGAATAGCTGCATCTAAATCTACAACGTGGGCAAATATGATAAAATACAAAATTGAGAATGATAAAATTTGGGAGTTTGTGTTCACGAGGAATGAGCAAAATGCCTCCGTTTGACGTCGTGAGAGAATCCCACGGGCTGCAAGGGACGACCAGCTCCGCTCTGGCAGGCCGGCTTCGTCGACCGTGACACACCCGGCCGACTCTGCACAATTGACCGCATTCTAATTTCGTGGAACGCTGACCGATTACGGGAAACAAAAATAATATTGTCTGCTTATTACCCACTGACATATTTGCATAATAAAATAATCAAACGACATTGTAAATATTCCTTTTGGGTAGTGATTTAGGCTTCTTATTTGTATGTTTCGAATACGCTTTCTGATTTATTTGTTTTGAGAACATTTTGATACTATTTTATCAAAGATATTGGTTTTTTTGTCATGGTTTAAATGAGATATCGTTGCTGTTCTCGGCTTAATTTATTTAAAAAAATCAATTCAAACCACAATTCCGACGGATCAGAATGGGCACAAAACGGCTGATATTCCATATAAATAGAATAACACAATATAATATATGGTGCTTTTAATTTATTTGTGCCACACCGAACATTCGTTCTCTCATACGTCTTTCGAATTGAAAATGCCTGGTTGAAGAGGGGTGAATGCTTTGTTAACACCATCCAGGATGTATAGGATCTCAATCAAAACACCACTCCAGTCCAGTTAAGCTTTATTTTTTTATTGAAGATGCAGTGGTTTAATACACAAAAATTACCAGTACAACATAAAATTGAGTCACATGAATTTACATTTAAGTTACAATACAATTGAAACAACACATGATTTTAAGTTTAACATTAAATAAATTTCAAAGAAAAGACAACGAGCAAAACGTCACGAGAAGCCGGCGACCGACGAAGATTTTGTTGGTCGCCGGCTTCTCGTGACTGACTGCCTACAGAATTAAAATTAATACTTCAAACAATGTAGGCCCTCTCCCTTTTGTCAACTGTCATTAGGCAGCCGAGGCTATTAACCGGCCGGATACAGCCCACTTTCACCTTAATGACCCTAAATCGGTCGGCCAGGTAACGTTAGTTAGAAATTATTCGGAGAATTGTGATATTAAAAGTGTTCAAATGCCGTTCTGGATCATTCCAACCTTCCAAGAAACAAATAAATGTTCGCAAAAATATCAGGGCGTGTCAGGATGTACCATTTGAATTCGAAGATTATGCTGAAGAGGAACCTGAATACCCTCGACAGACTTGTGAAATATAAGCGTCGTCAGCATACTCGAGGTCGCATAGCCTTAGATTAGGGGTAACGGCCACACCTCGATCAGGTAGAATTGACTTCCTCAGGAATTCGGATGGTCGAGAGGAGGGGCCAGCCCTTAATTACGTCTAAAAAAAAAAAAAAAAGTGACGATGGACCGGTCTTGAACATGTTCTGCGAATGCCTCAGGGGAGCCTGAATCCTGCCTGTCTCTTCTACCAACTGGATGGATTCTGTCACCATGGAAGGCCGCTAGTGACCATCCGTAGGATTTACTCGGCGGAGCTATGGGACTGGCGGGGGGCAGAGAATCTTAGAGGAACCTTGTGATGGATATATGCTCCACGTAGAGAGCGGATATGGTTTTTAAAAAATGTTTGATTTATTTTTTATTTGAATAGTGGGTGTTATTTTAAGGCACCTGCAGCAGAAACCCTTAGCCACTAATTCACGAACAATAATTTTTTATTGCGATAAGAACATATCGACTCTGGAAAGGGAAAAGAACGTAACCCACACCGAAAAATATTGCGTATAACTCACACAAAACGTGCTAATACACCATATTTTTATATAAATACATAATATATCGACTGTAGAAAGGTAAAAATACTTATCCCTCCGTATTTTCAAAATATTTTTTTTCGATAATCACAATGTATATAATTTAAATTATTGAGATTTTGTACCCTTCCATGTAATTTGTCACTAACAACCCGGGTTTCGCCTTTCGGCATCTTCAGGCATTCGAGCGCACGAATGCTTGAAGATACCGAAAAGCGAAACCCGGGTCGTTAGTGACAAAATACATGGAAGTGTACAAAATCTCAATAATTCAAATTTGATATTGAAATTCCATCAAGCACCCCCAGTCGATGTCTTAAATTATATAAAGTATATAATTTAATACACGATTTGTTCGGACAATACACAATATTTTTGATGTTTGGGTTACGTCCTTTTCCCCTCCCACAGTCGATATATATACAAAAATCACTTACAAAGTTTGTTGAGACCTTAATGCTAGTTATAACGACTATAATCAAACCAGTATTAAGGTAAAAAGTTTATCTACATAATGGCATTAAATGCAGTGTGTAATTGTTACAAGTAAGTAGCATTTTAAAAGAAAATATTATTAACAATCAAAAAGTATGTGTCCCAAGTTGCACTATTGTTTATTTATCAGTCATCCTAGTCCTAAACCCATTGATTGATAACAAAAAAATAACAATTTTGCGCCATGGCCGCATTATAGTACATTGTTTTGTTTCTCTAAGTAAATGTATAGATTAATTACCAAGGCTGCGGAGTCGGAGTCGTGGAGTCGCGCTGTTTTGGCCCGAGTCGGAGTTCTAAAAAACTACTTTTTCTATCAAGTGCATTGTTGCATTTCTGTTCATGTTTCATTTTTATTTATACCTAATAACATCTTCTTGCTCTGCAATAAATATATATATATATATATATATACAAATTTGGATTATAGAGATTTTGTACACTTCCATGTATTTTATCACAAACGACCCGGGTTTCGCCTTTCGGCATCTTCAGGCATTCGAGCACACGAATGGACTCGAACTGACAGACAGCAAACAGTGTCTAACGTTTATATAGAAGATACAAATACGACAAATATTATTTACGAGGTAAAATATTATACGTCTGAGAGCCACACTGATACCTAAGTTAAAATTTCGAGAATCGCCTTAATCCTTATTTTGTAAACACCACATCTACAGAGTGGCGAATTGCCGCTTTTCAACTTCTTATGGAATTACCAGTGATTTTACAATTATAATAGCATTGTGGGTTTCGACGGGATGCAATTCGACGAAAGGGTAAATATATACAATCATTCCACGTTTAGTGACATCTGTTAGGTGTTTCAACGTATAGGATATAATAACGGAGAATTAGGAAGGTTCAGCTGCTCATTCAGAATTGGCAAGGAATTTAACTCCATTCATGAATTTAAAATTTTTCGAAAATCGACGTTTTCAGATGCTATCATCGATTTTAATTCAAACCATCCTTTCTCATATAAATTGGCTGCTTTCCATTCTCAGGTTCACAGATTAGTCACTATACCTCTAAGTAAAGTATATAAATATAATCCAAATTTGATATTGAAATTCCATCAAGCACCCTCAGTCGATGTCTTAAATTATAAATTATATATATATACGTATAAATTATATGTGTAATTTGAAAAATTCGGCAATTTTGCGGATTGATTGGTTGGTGTTTAATTTGAAGAACAATTACTCACAAATATTAAAGGTAGGAAAAAAACCAGACAAAATTAGACTTGTTTTTATCGTAATCCGAGTCGGAGTCGGGTTGTTGGTCAAGTCGGAGTCGAAGTAGCATTTTTTTGATCGACTCCATACCCCTAGTTACAAGTGACATTTTATAAGAAAAATATTATTAATAATCCAGAACAATCAAAAAGTGTGTGTGCCAAACCGCATCTATTGTTTATTTTTCAGTCATTCTAATCCTAAACCTATAAATTGGTAACAAAAAATGCACAATTTTGTGACATGACCGCACACAGTACAGTGTTTATTCTTCTAAGTAAATATATAGTTTCAGTGCCATTATAATTAGTCATCATGGTTTGGCAGAGCGATCCGAGAACGAAAAAATAGATTTGTAAGTTTGAGTTAGAGGTACAATAACTGATTATGCATTCAAAACAAACTGTATCCATAAAAACAAGGGTCTATTGCGATTCTCTTCTTTCGTATTCTACTGCCGTATACGATCGTATGATCGTAACTTGAAAACTCTGCTGGCGAGCTCGACGAATTCATGACCGGAAATAGACTGACCACAATTCATTAGCTTATTGACCCGTCTGTTTTTGGCGATGAGGGGTTAATCGCCAATCGTATCTGCAGCAGACTCGGCAAGTGACATCAGCGGATGTCATTGCTGATTATTATGTGCACCGAAACGTCGGAACACCCGCTAAATTTAAATTAGCGTTCAAATTTTGAGGTTTGTTTTGTTTGTATACATACTTAATAATATGAGTAGAGAAAAAGTTCTCAGGCGATTTTCTTTAAATTTAATTACTTCCTACGAATCTATCATTCGAATATTATAATAACTAGGGTTGTGAAGTTGGATTCGTGGTTGTGAGCATTTTAGACCCTGGCCGAGTAGAAAACATCGGAGAGATAGCCGACTCTCTTTCCTTTGATTTATTTGTGTTTTTAAGGGTATGTTATCTATCATCGGTCAGTAGAGATATATGTAGCGGCGACAAGACTATTTAAAAATAGCCTAACCGTAGCATTAGCAATTGTTGTAATTACGACTATATGGAAATGTGCATAGGAAAATATTAATTATCACTTTGGATTTTTTTAATTGACTAAAATGGAGTGCGTGTAAGCTTAAGCCGTAGTTGAAAGTGGAAACCTGTAAAAAACGCAATGAATAGATCATACGTTTCAATTGAATCACACAATATAAAACACATAAACTAACGTAACATGAATTTCATCTCAACAAAAGCATCAGGGCGTCCTTTTCCAGGGAGGGTAAATTTATAAGAATGATTGATTGAATTGGCATTTACTTGGTAGAACTCCATTACAATACGATAAAATAACAAAGTATTTAGTTCTACAATATTAAAAGTTTGTAGAACTAAATACTTTGTTATTTAATCCTATTATAAGAATGTCGGCGTCCGTGGCGCAGTTGGTAGCGTCGCTGGCTACGGTTACGGATGTCTCGGGCTCAATTCCCAGTGAGGACGGTTTTCGTAGATTGATCTTTCAATCGATTTATGGATTTCTGTTCGTAGTCGTGAGTCCTCCCTCCCACCCATCCCATCCTCACTGGGCGTAGCGAGAGCGATTAGCTAACCACTAGTCCTGTCCTAGCTCTATCCTTCAATCCCTACTCTCTTCAAAACGGAGAGGTTGAGCAACTGATTGACAAGTATTTCTCGTAGAAAAATTCTGTTAAGATACCTCCGTTAGGAGACCATATGCTTCACATTGAGAGCGGACATGGAAAAAATAAATAAAATAATAATGAGGCTAGGAAATGGCTCCTTATAGTAAGCTAATCAATTTTCATATGGTTTTAGGATCGGCCGGTTGGGAGGAAATTTAGCCACCCATGCTTTCTAACACAAATCTATAAATCGAATGAAAAACCAACATATGAAATTGTTCATCCGGACTTAGTGGGACGCACGTAAGAATGTTGAGCACTCTGCTACATTACTGGCAATGATACGTTATATGAACCCTAAACTATGTTAACTATGAAAATAACACATTTATACCATTAATATTTATTACAAATATCATACGTATCACGTATGAGCGCATATTATAAAAGAAATTGAAAAAAAAAGCTAAACGGACGGTGAACATAAATAAGAAAGAATCTGTTTTTATACTGAAACTTTCAGTGACGTACCACCTTTTTCGAGCGGCTCATCTGGAAAATTGTGTTTAATCATGTGTGGATTCCATCAGAAAAACAGAAAGATTGATTTTAATGGAATTCTTCCGCATTAACCTTTTTCGTTGTAATTTGCTACCCATTGAAATATTTCAAGTATGAAATACATTTTATGTTAATTTAATACTTATAATTATATCCAGCACAATTTTATTTCTCATTTTTTTACAAAGGTCATCCAATAGTATCGGTATATTTCTTACAACATATAAATATAACGCCAATCATCTTGTAAAACTTAAAATCTTTTAGCATGCTCTCCATATATAATATTTTCCATGGTACTTTTCTTTTTTATTTTTGAAATAAACGAAATTGATTCTTATGATTACAATGATTAATTTTCACGTCAATATTTTTTTTTAATCATTTAGCTCTGAATTAAAATTAACTTGTAAATTCCAAGATAAATTAAAAAAAAAATTTTTTTATTCCCCTTGTTGGAAGTAAATAAACATTACTATGTGCAGCCAAAAATACCTACGATTATCGACTTTAATTTATTAATATCGGTCGATTACTTTATATTTTGTACCATAGTGAGATCAATAATTCTAATAAAGTTCTTAAGTAGGACAAAACGTAAATCAAAGATTCCGGTAGTATTTTACTTCAATATCGTCGGCGTAATATAATAAAAAGCGAATTGAATAAAACTATGAATTACAGAAGAGGTATTTTAAAATCTTCTTATTATTTTATTATTGTAATAATCTAACAAAGCCTTGAAAGATTCGATAAGTTTGTCGTTTTTATACAATAATATTGGTGAAGTTGATTTTTAAATAGATCTTGATTTTGCTAAAATGGTTGATCGCCCTTTTTAAAAAAATACCGTTTATATTTGAAATGTTCTCTTAAAAATCTGGTTCGTTCGTAGGTCAACTGTCTTGCATCACTAGTTATAATAGTTTGTTCAGCTTATTCTTACTGTACCAGTCCGTGTGGTCAGTTGCATCCAGTTTATGTATAATTTTAATATAATACATAAACAAACTACGACAGGCAGGGGAATAATAATAAAAAAACTCACATGGCTCCGACAGATGTCCCGGTTCAAATGAAGCTTTTTTCGCTTTAATTAAAACGAAATTTAATTAGTGCAAAAGCACCAGCGATCCTTGGCGCCTAAAGTGACATTTACATATACCTATATGATTGATATCTATCCGGATTTATTCTGATGAATTTGGAAGATTATACTGAAAATATAGCATACATTATTGAAAATAAATATTGCGTTTATAATGTAGATAGTATTTTTGACAGTATCTTTAGTGTGCACTAATATATTTATCATTTCTTTGAATTACCGATAATAAACAAATCGAAACCCTTCAATCGACGTTGGTAGTTGGTATTTAGA
Organism: Himalopsyche phryganea; assembly: GCA_022494535.1. Lineage (NCBI taxonomy): Eukaryota > Metazoa > Arthropoda > Insecta > Trichoptera > Rhyacophilidae > Himalopsyche > Himalopsyche phryganea. The sequence goes on along the minus strand of JAGVSL010000141.1, from coordinate 753,061 downwards.
CTCTCATGTAAACTTTTAATTAACGTTTACCAAAAACTCGTATTTCTATATACATCTATCACGTATATCACGCCCTGGACGCAGTTTTTGTATGCCACATCTTCGTTTACAATCTATACCTGCATCTCGTTACTACCCTTCGATAGTGCAGCTGTATGCGACAAGGCTGACAGGAGTTGAGTAGTTTTCTCAGTGTCACACTTGCAGTTTGAAGAACCACTCAGGGAGCCCCAGGCTTTCATATTCTCTATTTCCAACCAACATATTTTACTTCTTTCACAGCAAATATACCTGTAATCAATTTTTTACTGCTTTCATTATACATTTATAATCATACATAATACCTACGCTAAATTGTTTATTCTTTTAAGTAATCACCAGTTGACGTTTTTAACCATGTCCGTTTCTCATGTACATCATATCAGTTCTTAATAAAGCATATTAATAGAATTTATTCTACCGAGAACTTGGGTTTTTACACAGTCACCGTAGACAGTGTGCATTCACATTGAAATATAAATTCATTTTCAATTTTTATCACTTGTCAATAGCAAATTTGGATTATTGAGATTTTGTACACTTCCATGTATTTTGTCACTAACTTTAGTGACAAAATACATGGAAGTGTACAAAATCTCAATAATCCAAATTTGATATTGAAATTTCATCAAGCACCCTCAGTCGATGTCTTAAATTATATTAAATTACTTGTCAATAGTTTATATTAATGCACCCGATTCTTTTCTTACACGACACATTGGTTCCAAAAATCGACGCGTAGAAAAGAATCAAGAATTTGTGCAATACTAAAATTGGTTATTTAAATTCGTGTACAAAAAGCTTTCATTTACATATAAATCTTAAAAATAAGGAACGTTGCCATCCAAAAAACATCGCGTAAAATTAAAATCGGGTTAAAGAAAGACTGGGTATATTATGCATAATACCACAGACTTGGCATGTGTATCGTATATTTAACTTCCACCTAAATGTGTGTAATATTTTCTTCGGAAACCATTTATTTCCCACTTGACGTTTCAAGTTTTTCAATATCTATCTACTTAAACTTGAACACCTATAAATTTTACTTACACATTCTTGAGAGTGCTCGAGAAAGCTTAAAAGCATCTCATAGGGCACGCACTCAAATGATGTCTTCAACTGATATCGTTGCATACTATTTAATGCATCGTAAGATTTGTTGGTGTGGAGGTGTCTTTACGACTTTACTATGTAATCGTTTTAAATGCCGAACATTGGTGTACGTGATATCAAATTATATAATAAGTTTAAAGGAGAAGTGACACAAACGTCCATTGATTAGAATAATTATTTATAGATAAAAGTGTATTTGCTTAGATTCCGGCCCACTATAATGTCGGTGACTTAAGATATCAATAATAAAATTATTTCTCCATCCCTGCGCTGTGTCATTTCTGTCATTAGTTGACGTCGTAATACATTATATTACTGTGATTTGTTCTTTGTCGACGTATTATTTAATTAGATATAGGGACCTAATTATATCTTTGTTGTGACGATAAAATATGATTAGCTTAAAATATGTCTATGGAAAAATATCATTCATAAATTAATTACTTTTACTTTTATTTAAAACAGTGATTCCCAAAGTGGTTCCTACGGACCACTGGGGGTTCGTTTGACCGCTGAGGGGGTCTGTGGTAAATTAAAAATAATTTGTGGGGTACGTGGACAATGTTGAGGGGTCCGCGAGAGGTTTTATAAAAAAAATATCTGTGACAAAATATTATGAAATAAATTGGTAACGAGTTGTTGGGTGTTGGACCCTTTCGCAATCACGCCTACAAACTTAGATGTATCCATACTAATACAGGAGCAATTTGTTGAATAATCCATAGATGAGGAGCGGAAACCAATATCTGAACAAGATACCACTGGTTTTGGTTACAAAAACAGATACCAATTTTATATCCTGCATTATGGGATAGAGGCTGTTGTTGCTTTCCCGTCTTCCTATTTAGTAGAACCTGGTTTTAGTCCAGTTATAAATCTCATCACACTTTCAATATCAAAATGTTTTATTTGTATTTTATTTTTACATCACCATTCACCATTCAAGACAGGAAGTTTAAATTTATATTTTTTTATTATGCAGTTTCGTATTTATTTTGCGATTTATTTTACTCAGGGTGTTCATGGTCAGGTTTTTTTCTTAAAAAGGGGTCCATGGGCATAATAAGTTTGGGAACCACTGATTTAAAATGTTACTCATGCAAGAATGAAGCTAACATTGATGAAACTGGATACTTTAAACATGTTTTTAAAATAATTTAAATTATATGTCGTTTTTTTTTCATATAAGAATACTTTACAGTCAAATCTAAAAAGATTTCAGATATAACGGACAAAATATCCATTCAAATCACCGCTTGTAAACGATGTTTCTACGCATGATAATCACGTCATACCTCTCGCACTCGATTTTTCGTAATTTTAGAGAGTTTATTATAAAACTAAAGCTGACTTCAAAAGTGTAAAACAAACGTGATTCTTTTCTTAATGCGGGACTACTGAAAGCTAACGCGTCGACGTCAAGAATTAAAGTCACCTCACGATGGGAATGTCATCCAAAAACGAATAAACAAGATTTTACTAAACGTACTTTCGGCGTTATCGGATACCCCCTCACCCGTATTGACCCGTTATTTCGAGGTTTTACTATGCTTATCTGTCAATATGTCACTCATTTTTTAATACCAATTATTTGGGATTAACAAATGAGTAACATTTATTTTATACTTGCGACCATCTTTGAGTTCATCTCAAAGAAAAGTCTGTTCTGATAAAAATGATTTTTGGATCAGCGCTACTAAAACAATTGAGGAGGCACTGGTATATAATTTTACATTTCGGCGTTTTTATTTCAGTTTTCATTGCTGTATTAAAGGTGCCCCTCCATGCTGGTGCACTACTGATATCAAAATGTCTATTGTGATATCGGAGAGGGGCGAGGGGAGTGTGGGCCATATGGCAGTTCGCTTATATCATTAACTTGACTTTTTAGGGCCCGTCTGGAACATTCCTCCGGGTTTTGATGTCCAGCTTAGCAACTGGCGACAGCTGAACACTCAACAGCCTAAACTGCATCCATTGTTTTATTTTTATCACGGCGTATTTTTTCTATATTTAAAAAAATAATATGTCTGCTTTCGCAGTTTACCGCAGCCCAAAGCTCATACATAATGTATTAGATTCAAGAAAGATTTACTTCGAAATCTCAGCGCTGAAGCAAAGATGTTCTTTTATTTATGTTTTTTTTTAGAACGAACATTTCGGCAGATTGAGAAAAATGCGTTGTTTTTTTATAAAATTCCTTCTAAGTGTGGAACATGAATCACTATGGCGCGAATCGAGCACTTCTAGTCGACTGCCTTTCTCGATTCACTCATTCAACTCGTATTATCGCTCGAAAATAAATAATTAGTTCATATTGCAATTTTTTCCATGTCCGCTTCCAACGTGGAGCATATGGTCTCCTGATGGAGGTATCTCAACAGAATTTTTCTATGAGAACTGCTTGTTACTCAGTTGCTCAACCTCTCTTTTTTAGAAGAGAGTAGGGATAAAAGGATAGGTCTTGGACAGAACTAGTGGTTAGCTAATCGCTCTCGCTGCGCCCCGTGTGGATCTGATGTGTGGGAGAGAGTTTACATCACAAACACTCAAACTACGAACAGAAATCCATACATCGATTGAAAGATCAATCTATGAAACTCCGCATCGAGACATCCGTAACCGTAGCCGAAGACGCTACCAACTTCGCCACGGACGCCGACAATTCATCATTTTTTTACACATTAGTATTTCATTAGTCCGTTTATAAACAAACTAGATTTTAAACATGTTTGCAAATAAGAAGAACTTACGTATTGTCTATGGATTTGAGAACGGTCTCTCGCTAGATACACGCGGAGGAAAGACGAGCGCTATACCCATTGTGATGATGGTGATGAGATAATAAGATAGTTACTATTACCGAGAACGGGCATTGGTAAGTTGGTCAAAGCGTTGTATTAAGCGTGTATCTTCAGTGCTAAGTCATTGGCTTTACTTTCACCATAAGAAGTTGGTCCCATGACCCATCGCTAATCAGTTACATGTTATATATCATCTTATTTCGCTACAATAATTATTCATTTCTCAGTCATTAGCGCGGCGTATAATTAAATGTTATCATTTCTTTTTTACACGAGACTGTCTGCCGGTCTCCCACGCGTTTCTACAATTATTAAAATAAATTACATTTTGGACTCTTTCGGAGGAGATAATAAGATAGCCCAAACTACTATTCTGTGTGCGAAAGGAAAAGGGAGTTAATCTAGTTAATTGAAAAACAAGTTTATTATTCTAAAATAACTACAATGCATACATGCATATTAGAGTAGAGGGACTAGTTGAATTAATGCTGCTGAATTAGTAAAATTCACGTTCAAACATCAAATGCAAATCTTGTTTTGACTCTCCTGAAAAGTACCAATTTTAAACTTAACACACTTTTCTTTTCGCACTTAGGCTTAACCTAATATAAGTTTAAATGGATACTTTATTAAACTCTACATAAATTTCATCGTCAATTCATTAGTTTTAGTTAAAAAAGAAACATCATCACAGTAAATTAACCCTATTAAAAGTAACAAGCTAATGTGAATCAAAAAAGAATGAGGCTGACAAATAGTAATGAATCACTGGTTGAATTGCCATTTACTTTGTAGAACTCTATTATATTATGATGTAGCAATACATGACGCTGCAGATTTACGAAATATAATTGTCATAGGATAAAATAACAAAGTATTTAGTGCTACCTAATAAAATTTTGTAGAACTGAATACTTTGTTATTTTATCTTATTATAATGGAATTCTACCAAGTAAATGTCAATTCAATCAATTATGCTTGTCATTTTTTCTATCAGCATTATGTCGTGTCAGCAACATAGAAATTTACAAATAATATTTACATGTTTTCATCAAAAAATAATTATGAAAGAACGCACTTGAAAATACAGTCGGCGAAATCAAGCAGTGACTGATATACGACATGGATTCTGCATACGTTACGATAAAGTGGAACGCTTTGAAAAATCAAGTCACGATAACGAAAGCAGAACACAGACAGCCGACGACAGTATATATGAACAAAAAAGAAACGACCAGATTCATTCTGTCATCGCCCGCCGAACTCAGTAGTCTCCTCGAACTGAAAGCATCTCTCTCGAACTGCATAACCGTCATCATAGTCATCATCATCCATACCTACATTTAAATCTCGTCAAGTATACAACAATTGGAATAATATTCCCAAAGAATTCACGCAAAGCAAATATGAAAAGAAAACATGTAAGTTTTATCCTACGCCCAAACGCTATTGTGAAAATGTGTTGACCCAAGCAGCAATTGATATTTATAGCGTAAAAACTCCATAAGTTGTTTTTTTTTTAATCTGACAAGATAAACCTGGATTAACGCTGTTTCTTTATACTTCCAACTTCTACTTTAAAAGAACATAAAACTCTAGGAAAAAACCAAAATACTTTATTATTTATAATTAGTATTTTTCTTGACAACTTCTGGTCCCTTATTGTAGTAAATTTAAAGTTGTTTTTATTATAGTCGCTATATATATAGCTTTTGATTCTTTACTTAAATAATACATTACGTATGTAATAAGTAAAAGTACAGCTTATATCAACATATATATTTGAATAAACTTTTGAAAAAGATTTGTATCGCGTTTCCATCATGATAAGATCGTTATTTAAAGCAATTGATGTGTTTTTCAAAATAAAAAAATGCCCTTAATACCCAAACCTGTCAGCAGAACGAAGTGACAGCGTACCCAACATCTGAGTGAAGTGAGCTAACTGATATTTAAAAAAAATAGTTACCCGCGTTTTGGTATTCTACATGTCATAAAGTATCTTACAAGTGACGTGTGCTTAGTAAAAAGAAACAGGCTGCGAAGTATTTAAATTAATCAATGTAAGAATTTCTTAAACTTAAACTTTCAATAAACAAGTTTCACTATCTTGTAACTTGGTCCAGTTCACTTTTCGAAGGGTCAACTCATCCTCCGTAGTAGTCCGTGTTGAAAACGCTATGTATAAATAAATACTCCAACAATCCCCATATTGGTAGCAGACAAGATTTCAAAATGCAGGCTTCCATTTGCTGTTGTAATAAATAATATTATGTCGACCAGAAAATATTCAGTGAAAATATATTATGTTATGATAGAAGAAAAATGCGGAGGTATTGACAATGTGGGAAAGTTTCATGTCGGCACGCAATCGTTTATCATACGAGCCTATTATTTTCACATAATGCGCGTTATTTCAAAAGAATGTGTTATTAAAAAGAATTATTTTCGTAAATGGATTTGGGGACGGTCCTAAGCTCGGATTAAAACTCGCTACTACATCAATAATCCACGCGATTATTGTATTTGTTATGGCATTACGAGAAACTCAAATAATATGTTTCACAAAAAACACAGATTGGATAATATTATTATCCACAGACCTTCGGATAAAATAGAAAAATGATTTTTATATTCTATAATGCGAGATGAATATTCAAAAAATTCGGTGAATGCATGCCATGATCATAAAACACATACATTAATAACCCTGTTCAATAATTGTATTTTGTGATCAGTTGAACATGCCCACTTAGTGTGCGAAACCTTTTCCGATCATATTATTAAATTGTTATTATAAATATGTGGTCATTTTACCAATTGAATCGACAGTTAACTGCTTTTGTCAACTGAATGTTGTTTAACATTACAATACGAAAAGCTATTTTGAATAAATTGAGCACTTGGTGAATAATCACAGTTTCGCCAGTAAACTATAACTTCCGCTTAGGCTCATCTTTCAATTATATGATATAAAGGTTCCACTGTAGATTTCATATTTCTATAATCAAAGAATTCGTATATGTCAATGTTTGAATCGTTTATACGCTGTACAGTTAGATTTTTTATGTATGTTGATTTTTATTTTTTAAAAATAAAACACAATTTGTTTATACTACTTCCACATGTTCATAATGATCACAACTAGTTTCACTCATCGCGAGTATTATTAACTGATTAAAATAAAAATCATAGCTAGACTAATTATATAGAATTGAATGTTAATAATTACCAGGGATATCAAAAAGTTGATTCAAGAATTTACAAGTAATTAAATAGAAGACCTCTTACAAATCAATTAATACTAATCTGAAATCAAAAATTAAACCACATTCAAAATCAATTTTCTGAGAAAAATATAATGAGTTTAAAAATAATTCATAAATATTCATTAGCCAAAATAGCAAATGGAAAATTTGTAAACCACTTAAATATTACCAATTAATGGAATATTAAATATGTAATTGACATAAACATTTTTTTTTAATTTCATCGTTTCCCAGAAGACTTAATTATAAATAACATAACGATTAGATCTTTTTCTGTTTAGTAAAAATCCACAAAAAACCAATGCCATATCCCTTTACCTGAAAATATGTTTTTACTCTGCGTAATCTGATAAAGACGCAAAGAAGTAGACACTTAAGAAGAAGCCATTATTTACAAATGTCACCGATAGCTAAGTGATGTTAAAAGTAGGTTATTCCAATAACGATAATATATTTCCAGTCTACAAAAAAATAGTATTAAATAAGACGTTTATTTAACTTATATGTACAACTTACAAATCGGCCTCCTGACTCGTTAAAGCCGCGACTTCCACCAAATTCTGATTGATTTAACATGGATAAAATGAATACAGACCACAGTGTACAATTTTGGTTTGATATAAAGATAAAACTCAATCGAATGCACTAGGATCAAATGCTCAAGATCGTATTGGAATAGAGTGACTGCTATGGTAACTGAACACTTAAGGAAGTACTTTCCTTTAACAGTGTACAAGTAAAAAAAAAATAAGTATGTCGGAAACATGTAAGACATGTAGAGATGATTAATTTAATGAGCTTCAAGGAAACGAACACAACAGTAATAAAAACAAAAGGTTTTTTTAGATATTTGTATTAGACTGAAAGAATATAATTGGACACACTTTTTTTTAGGTTAGTTATTGTACCACTATTTAAATCTCAATGAATATTGACAGCTTGTAGGAACTTTTATAAATTAAATGTCACTAAAATATCACAGTTTCTTAAAGGGTCTGCTAACATAAACACTTTTTTTCACGATTTTGACCTGACATCACACACGAATGAAGTTTTATCAGTGTTGTCATATAGTAGTGGATAGTTTAAGCTACAATTACATAGAGATAGAAAGACTAGATATATTTGTTTCCTTCACACCAACAAGAATGCTTAGCTACTCTTATTTTGAGGACGTTTAAAGTTGAAGTGTCCTATAACTATCGCCGTCCAATTACTACAGCAGTCACCCTATATGTTTTATATATGGTTATAATTGTACGGTACTAAACTCTTAGTAAATTCTACGACTAAAGATAGCATAACAATTTAGTAAGCAGTGATTGTCCGAGATTTTCCAACCGAAGAGAAGAAAAAAGATAACTAAAATTTTTTTATGGTTGTTGGTTAAGTTCGCCACATACGTCTTGAATCACATAATATTCTTATCGTAGATCTTCGACACAGGTATACCTATCTCAAGTGCGTTGTGAATTATTGATGCCATGTGACATCTTATTCGCTAGAAGGGATCCCTTTCCACACCTCTTAAGTGATTCCGTCAGCTCAAAATGAGATCAATCTTGTTTTTTTTTTAAACTAAATACACACCCCGGGTGGGCCATGGCTACCAGCCACAACTCTTTAAGACTTTCCGTATCCAGTATGGTGGTTTACCAGCTTGGTGTGTTGAATATGTATATGGCAGTTATCAGCAACTCCATATAGCCAGAAACTTATTGGCATATTTCTCCTCTTAAATCCATACGGAATGCTGGGTATTAATGTCTTGTATGGAACCCTATCAAAAGACGAAATCCGTGTTTCGTCAACATACAGATGCCTAGAAATTTCGAACAATTCAAACGTTTTATTGACGTAACATTGAGTACATTCAGTTAATAACACTAACTAATAAGTAAATATTTCATTTACAATATTTTAATAAAATTGTCCCTCTCTTTTGGAGTGGAATACATTTTACTTGCAATATCATAGAGTTAAACAATATTCCCTATTATATTTTAAGCTAATATATTAATTTTTAAAACTATTTATGTCTGTCAAGGATTTGGACTATATTAACTTACTAAGCGCAAATATAGGTCTTTATTTATCAACTAATTTCGCATCAGTCCGTTTTACAATATTTACGGATATATTGCAATACCACAACATTTATACCATGCTCGCCTCTAGTGGGAAGCTTATTAACGCTAAATGGATTATTTTGCTGAAATTATGCAACTAAGTCTTTTTGTTAGTTAATCTCTCAACCTCTCATGTGAGAGAAAATCGTGGTTAAAGAAGAACTATTTCATAGCTTAGACTGGAATGACACCAAATCAGACATCCGTGGGCTTATTTCATTTGGTAAGCGACACACCGAATCTTATATATAATAGCCCAGACCGGTCTTTAGGCGTAGATGTAGACGTTTTATTATTATCACATACACATGTAGATATGAAATTTTCTCATAACCTAAGCGTCCGCGGTGTATATAAACAATACACACAGTTTTGATGGGACGTAAATTTCGAGGCAAAGAAACAATAATTAGTGACTCACTTTGGAAACTAAATAACAGCTAGTTTAGACATTCAGTATTTCAATTTCAATACCGTCATCTATGATGAGCGTTCCCACTAGTATAAAATATTGGTTGAATCTAAAATAAATCTCCTCCAAAGCCAACCTTCAAATCTTAAAAGGGTTTGATGAAAACATCCTGAATTGAGAAAAATATCACCCAAACGGCTTGAAATTTGCCTTTCATCTAGTGAAGTCAATTAAACCGTATTCAGGCCAATGGACACGTACAAAATACGTTCTGTACAGTACGGCATACTTATACTATTATCGCTTCCTTTATTCTGACAATCGCTTAGAAGTCTACCACCCACGTATGTCGGGCTGTTTAATATAAAGCCATGTTGAAATCCGTCACCCGGGAGAAAGCTGGCCTCAGAATGAACTACTCCCATTCTTCCTACCTTCGTAAATGGGTCATGACTGGGAAGTAAACACCGCACAACTTTTATTCTCTCTTATCTTATATTTTGTACTGACTCTTCTTAAGGAATAATAAAGATTAAAGTCGCACGCATTATTTCAGCAGAAATTTCCCAACATTTCGACTAGGCAACAATTTTTCATCATATTATGACTTTAAATGATAATTAAATCAGCACCTCATTACACTACGCATCAATTATTTGGCATACTTTTGCTGTGGAATTAGAAACTAATGCCATGTTAATTCAAAAATACTTCTTTTAAAAGTTTCTTTTGAATTAGAATTCTATGTAATTTTGCTTTGCGATTGATGAAATGGTAAAACTCTATACCATTATTATAAATTGAAACTACTAATATAAGAACCAAGTGCCACTTATTCAACGCATGCATCCTGACAGTGTTGCTTTACGGTTGCGAGTCATGGCACCTCACCAAGGCACAGGGTAACCATATACTGTGCTTTGAAAACAGATGTTTGCGGCGAATACTAGGGGTACGGTGGTTTGATTTTGTCAGGAACTCGGAGGTAAGAGAACGGACGGACCAGCCTCTTATTACGTCCAAAATAAAAAAGCGACGATGGACCTGGCTTGGACACGTGCTGCGGATGCCCCAGGGGAGCCTGAATCCTGCCTGTCTCTTCTACCAACCAGGTGGATTCCGTCGCCCTGGAAGGCCGCTGATGACCATCCATAGGATGTATTCGGCGGAGCTACGGGACGCTGGGATGACCTGGGAGGAGGCGAGGAAGCTGGCGGGAGACAGAGAAGCTTGAAGGAACCGCGTGATGGCCATATGCTCCGAATAGGGAGCGGATATGGTTAAAAAAAAAAAAACAATATAATGATCTATATTACTACTGGGTTATGAAGTGGCTAAAATATGTATGCATTAATTAATTAGGTAATATCCGGAAGTTGGTCACGCACCCGAAACCCAGTACGGACTGTTTCATAAATTGAATTATAGATTTGTGTTGGATTTGGCATGGATGCTTGTGATGATTTTCCTGCAACAAATGTAGTCCTTAAAAATGGAGATTAGCGAGAGACATCTGTTAACTACTTGTTTTGTCCTTGCCCGATACGTATTTATAGTCTTACCCTCTTCAGAAGAAGATAAGCGACTGGGTAACACATAGCTCTCTTAGAACACCTTATATTGAGATAGGTGACTGAATTACTAGTATATATATATATGCTACTTATTAAGAGTGGACATTCTCACAAAATAATTTCTACCTTTTGTCGTGATATTTACTGTTTCATTTGCATAATGAATGGTAGTACATATTTACATCGCACAAACGACGAGCACACTTTTTCGTGTATTCCCACCAAAGCTTCTCATCAAAAGCAGTTGTTTTTCGGAACTTTTTTTTTATGTCGTCATGAATAAGAATCTCCATGACGTGTAAAAAAAATCTACGGTGCAGAAAATACTGCATTCATTTTAAATTCACCAGAATGAGTCCCATCACAGCAAACTTTAAGAAATATTTTCGCTAATTTTCATAATTTATTTTTTTACATCGAGAGAAGTTTTTCCACCTTGGACGGAAATGTCGGAAAGTACAGAAGTAAACTAAACAAACGCTATTTTCGTATGATGATTTTTCAATAAATGAATTTTTAATATAAATATTATATTATGTCCTCTATCAATTTTTTCAGTTGCAAGTCTAAAATTTCTTCCTATTTCGTCCTCTGTTTGAAATGCGAATTTCCAAAACTTAAAAATATTTTTTTTTTACACGATCTCGACCCTCGTTTTACCCGGTCGCACTCTGAGAAAACGACAGTGTAAAAGAATATTTTACTTTTCATTATACACCGGAAGACACAAAATAACTGAAATTATACTTGAAACTATCATACTAACCATAACAGTTTTTCGTGATTTACTTAAAACTCTAAAAACCTTCGGGAGCTACCTATCACTAACAGAATTAATGTATACTTAGAATTTGAATCGTTCAAATATGATCTTGAAATTCCATCAAGCAACCTCATTCGATATTTTATACGTATAATTAGAATTTTGTTATAATACATTTCAGATTATATCTTTAATATAAAGGAGGTCTAAAAAATTCATGCATGAAGTATTTTTGATAGAAAACACAGGTTTTTAATCAAAAATTGTAATTTTATTATTGATTCATAAAGTATATAGGGTTATTTATGGAGTAGCATATCGGGTAAATGGTCTACCTTGCTTTCCTGGCGTATACGCATTCTTTTGTCGAAATTTTCCATGACAGTTTTGCATAAATGTGTCTGAATTTCGTTGAAACAGCGCACAATTTTCTCCTTCAAAGCCTGGGTGGTCGTGGGCTTGTTAGCATAAATCTGAGACTTCAAAAACCCCAAAGAAAAAAGTCTAATGGCGTTAAGTCGCACGATCTGGGCGGCCAATTCTGATCACCAAAACGTGAAATTACACGACCAGGAAATGACTCATGCAGTAGTAATCGAATTGTTTCACAGGGTGTATTGGTATATGGTACTTGTCTTGATGAAACCACTTGTCGTCGACATCCATATCTTACAATTTAGGCGCAAAAAACTGGATTATCATGTCGCGATAGCGAGCACCAATAACTGTTATTTCCTGACCAGCCGCATTTTTGAAGAAGAATGATCCGATGATGCCTCCAGCCCAAAAAATCCGCACCAAACAGTGACATGTTGTCAATGCATTTGTTTTTCACTCATGGATTTTCTGAGTCCCAAATGCGACAATTTTGTCGATTAACGAAACCATCAAGATGAAAATGACCCTCATCGTTGAAGATGATTTTGTTCGAAAAATAACTGCCAAACGTTCATTATTTTTCAAATATTGCTCAACGATAAAAACACGTTGTTTTTTCGTGTAGCGCTCCATTTTTAATAACCCTATACTTAAATTTACAATTTTTTATTAAAAACTCTTTGTTTTCAATCAACATTATACTTCTTGCGTAAATTTTAGGACACCGATATTTGAAATTCTTTTACTTTATTTCTACGTATTTTGTTTAACGAAGATTTTGCTTTTCGTGAAATAACACGGGTAACTTAATTAATTTATTATTATAATGACCCAGTATTCAGCCAACTACCCTTTGACAATTGCGGCGCCCTTATTTTCTCCAAAGGTCTACTCATTACATCGCATTAGAATATGGTATGTAATTAAAATATTAACTTCTACCACTATTCATAATGACGTAACGAGGCTTCTACTTACAATTCAGCCCTATTGCGTTAACCCATTATTGTAGAGGTTAGGTAGTTATCAAATTAGCGTCGCATTTAAAAAAAAATTATCTGTATCCCTCAATCACTCGCATATTATCTCTGTTACTTATTTTTAAGTCATTTAAATTTCGTCGTATTTATTGGTATCGATTCTCGTGCTTGATGAAGGTATTTTCAGAAGCGCAATCACGCTGGTGACTTTTCATTGTGCATCACAACTATGCTGCAAAGTTATAACAAGAGAAATAAATATGGATAAACCTATAAAGAGCTAAAACGAACATACATTAATCGAATGGGATCCAGGACAGGAAAGAATGAAAGCGAGACTCTTAAGAGAAGACTGAAGACTCTTAAAATTATTATTAAATTTTGACGAATTGTCTCTACTATTACTTTTGATAAAATTAACTAATAATACCAATGTCGTTTATTAAATTTTAATATTATCGAAAGGACACCGAACTTTTTTCTACATAAATATAATGCAAAAATATGTATAGATTGAATTTGTATTTACTTGGTAGAACTCCATTATAAGATAAGACTTATTTTTTTACCATATCCGCTTACATGTGGAGCATATGGTATTGTAAGATGAGTTTTTCTACGAGAACTGGTTGTTATTCAGTTGCTCAAACTCCTTTTTTTTTAGAAGAGAGTAGTTATATCACAGGACTAGTGGTTAGCTAATCTCTTTTGCTTACACCCCGTTTATAGGATCGGATGGGCGGGAGGGAATTCCATACAGCACAAACATCCATACCTACGAACAATCGATTGAAAAACCAATTTATGTAACTGTCCGTTCTGGGATTCGAACCCGAGACATCCGTACTACGAAGCCAACGACGTTGCACACTGAAACACGGATTCAACTGTAAGACTGGCAAAGCTTTTAGTTATACGACTCAGTTATTGCGATGGCGTGATGCCGAAATACCTATCAACTAAATACTTTACTATGTTAACCTTAATAAAACAATAATTTGTATTATACGTGATTAAAATAAGGTGTTACATATTCGTGAAATTTGCCCTTGGTGTGTCATGCCAGGATTCCACACAATTCCACTAATTAGTTCACTAAATGATTTTTCCAAAATCTTATACCTAACAATTTCTTAAAATCACATGATATATTTTTAGAATAAGACCTGTGTTATGCGTATAAAAAATATTTTATATTATCTTGCAATTTTCCTTAACCACTTAACCATAGACCTACACTGGATCCATCCTGGTGGCTGTGAACCCCTACAAAGAACTCGACTGCTACAATGCGGTAAGTCATCAATACTACCCTTCTACTACATCTTATCTTAACTGTAAAATGGAAAAATCCGGACGAACGTGACTATTTTCACCCCGCTACGTTTTCTCTTCCCGAGCTACATAGAAGCCGAGGAATTTATTCCGGACGATCACGAATGTTAAAACCATTAATTTGTATAATATTGCATTTTAGCAGTCAATATAATAGTATCCGACTGCATTAATAGGTGACATAAATTGTTGACAATATTTTAGCTGTATCAACCACTTCCTCTAAATATCCCTATTACCGTTTTCTCCATATTTTAAGATTGCACTAATTAAAAATCCATTCTTATAGAAATAGAATGTAGGAATTTGCATATACCATCTGTAAATAACCATAACTAATGAAATGAATGGAATAATTCATAGCTCAAATTTCAACGCTTACTTGACCAGAGACAATAAAGTTTGGCATTCATTGATGGGGTAGTTCATTACGCTTTTGCGAGTGTTTGGGGTTGCCCCACTGGCTTTTATCGCTGATTAATTTATTAGCATATTAATTTATCCCGTAGCACTTAGCCTGTCAACAAGAATGCAGTCATCCCGAAGAAACGCTTTTTCCAGTTTTGTAGTTGACTAACGAGTACCCGGCATGCGTTGTAATGCCACTCAAAGAAAAAAAAAGAGTTTGTGTTTTAATTCTGTTTATTGAAGTGTTTTTGTATATGAGGTCTGCAGGGGCCGAAATTTCATAAAAATTACCCGGTCCGAACCGGTCATCTTCAGGCCCGGCCTGGCCCGAGCCTCAATATCACACTTGGTACCCGAACCCGACCGGAATCTACCCGATTCTGAGCCACTAATACTGTGTAATGAAATTTACTTAATTCATATTGAAATACATGGGACGCTGAGCTTGTTTTTTCAGACGATAGACTCAAAACAGCTGGTTTTCGACATATCACTTTCTGCCCTATGCCAATGATATTATATTGACATATGAAATCAATTTAACCAGTATCGCCAACACTTACAAATACTGATATGGTTAATTGTCACTCTCATAGTGTTGCAAAAAAAAACCCGGGAATTTTTAAATGGCCGGAAAAACCCCGGAAAATTGAAGAAAAACAGATAAAATTGAGAATAAACTGTTAAATGTGATATTTTTCATTGTTTTTTCAACATATTCAGTCCAGGTGTAAAGTGTACATATGTGTTTAACACCGAGTTTAACTTCATACAAAAAAAACAGGAGCGTTTCCGTAAATATTTTGTGTTGGCCTCCAGTATACATAGATGTCATACGTGATCCGATAATGAATAAAGTTCCTTACTTCCATCTATATCACCATAACCTAAAA
Organism: Himalopsyche phryganea; assembly: GCA_022494535.1. Classification (NCBI taxonomy): domain Eukaryota; kingdom Metazoa; phylum Arthropoda; class Insecta; order Trichoptera; family Rhyacophilidae; genus Himalopsyche; species Himalopsyche phryganea. The sequence continues at coordinate 736,961 of JAGVSL010000141.1, read as the reverse complement.
TTTGGCGATACAATGTTGGCAGGCGTAGAAAATGTCACGTTTTTAAAATAAGCGTTACCGAATGCTACAAATGATATACAGTTATCATTGATATTAAAATTGTTTATTCACAATTTTCCCATTCGAGTTTATTCCCGGGTAAAAGCCTAGTTTTTTCCCGGCCTCGCATCACTACTCTCACATGATTTTACTGAAAGAATCCACAATTCCATTTATAATTCACAGTAAATTTGTTTTTTTTTTTGTTGAAATCGTGTTTATTATTCTTTGAAGTAAATAACTACGGGATTCATACATTTTCTATTAAATTCTGAGAGATGTGGGCGTTTTTTTATCTGTTCTGATTATTAACGTTAGAATAGAACGTGTCGATGGCTATTCGCAACATGTTTATGAATTGATTTCATATTTTCATGTTGACGTGGCATATTGACAAGTTATTAAAATTATACTCCATTACCCAAATTTTTAGTAATTCGGAATGTCAGCTTGATATTGATTTATTCATAAAAATATGGCTTAATCGTTTAATCAATATAGATTTATTCTGCGTCACATAACATATTGTTGTAATTTAACAATTTTGAATGTGGCTGTGTGAACTGCTTCCAACTTTAAATAGTATCGACGGTCACTTTTAAGGTGTTAATTCAATTTGTTAATTTGTTAATTAAGGTGGAAAGACATTATGTTTTAAAAATAAAACAACACATGGAAGTATTACAAACAAATTGTGTTTTATTTTTAAATATCTACGGTGTTTTTGCCAATTAATGTAACTCTCAAAGTTGAAATTGTTCAGGGGAGAGTAAAAACTGTTTTTATCGAAAACATTATACTATGGTGAGTTGCCTTACGAACTTTGAAATGCACTCCTGTAAATACTCATGTGTGCAGATATGCGACTATACGTAGGGACTGTCGATATAATAGTGGCTTACTTTTTTTTTTTTTTTTAAATAAAACACAATTCATCTGTACTACTTCCACATATTTATAATGATCAGGACCTGTTTCGCTCATCACGAGCATTATCAACTGATAAAAATACAAACATAACAGGCTTATTTATATAAAATTGAGTGTAAAACTGATGGTTCATGAACTGAGAGAAGAAAATACTGATTAGGCAAACAATTTGTAGACGCTTTCATTTGATTTATGTATAAAGGCAAAACGTGCACAAAAAATAGCATGGCGTACAAGAAAAAAAAATATAAATTGAATTACTTAAAAACTTAAACAAATCTTCGCTTTACGTAAAAAAAGTATTCCTTTAAATTCTCCTACTTCTTAATAACTGTTATTGCGGCACAAACAACTTCCTTTGTTCTTTATGATGTAACTCACTTTTCTTTTCATAAGATAAAAGAATTTTGTCCCTATTGAGGCATAAACGTTTTTTTTAATACAGCTTTATTAAATGAGCGTCGTGGCGTCAATGGTGACGTGAAAATTTTACGAATGCTTATGTATTTAGTACAGTGGTACTCGTATGTGCGGCCACCAACGATTCCATAGTAATAAATATTGATAGAAAAAAAAATAGTAATATAAAATAAATACGACATTTGTTTATTCGTATTGCGTACGTGTACGGCTCGAAAACGTATTTGTAATGAATGAATATTTTTAATAAAATAGGCAACTTTTTTAGATATATATTTATCGGGATGATTACAGGATCATTAAGTAATTTTGTCTGTTGTACGATAACCAACGCTTTTTGTCTAGCAATCGTGTAATTATCATTGACGAGAGATTATCCAAATACATGTGTATCAGTGAGTGTCTTCTGACTTTATTTATAATTATGGAAGCATCTGTGTATTGTTTATCTGTAACTGACAGGATTGTTATAATATAGTACATATTTTTAAAGAAATTATATTTAAACATAAAAAAAAAAATTTATGAAACAAAAACATAAAAATGGTTTATGGTTAAAAAAAATTCAAGTTCAAGTAATTTAAAAAATAGCCATAATGATATACAATCATATTTGGAGGAAAAGTGGGGGGGCGTCAAACTCAAAAACCGAACCGGGCGGAAAAACTCCTAGCTACGTCAATGCCAACATGTTTAAATGTTTTTTTAATTATTGAGATTTTGTACATTTCCATGTATTTTGTCACTAACGACCCGGGTTTCGTGACAAAATACATGATGTACAAAATCTCAATAATTCAAATTTGATATTGAAATTCTATCAAGCACCCTCAGGTCTTAAATTAAAAACATGGTTGTTAAAAGTTGAATACAGAACCTTTTCTAATTTTTGTCTTATCATATTAATTAGGACATTCGACCATTATTAATACACTTGCTTTGTCATCATTCGGTCTAATGCTAAACGTTAATCGTTATTTTTGTTGATTTTTTCTCTTAAACGGTCGAGTACTCTTACGTTTACCTTACATATCGTTGAAATATTTTATTACTCTTTAAGTCCATTCTTTATGTTGGAATCGGACACGTTTTAAAATACACTCAAAACTCACCATCACAATTCGACGGTGTTTTGGCCAATTGATGTAACCCTCACAATTGACATTGTTCAGGAGAGAGTAGAAACTGTTTTTATCGAAAACATTATATGGTGATTTTTATAATTTAAGATATCGACTGAGGGTGCTTGATGGAATTTCAATATCAAATTTGAATTCAATTCAATACATGGAAATGTACACAATCTCAACAATTCAAATTATATGGCGAGTTACGCAATGAATCTTTGAAATGCACTCCTATAAATTCTCCATATATGTGGAGTGTCCGTATAATAGTGGCTTACATGAAGTGTCCGGGTCAGAATTTTTAAACCTCAAACCAATGTAAAATGATGTTTCCCTTCCAAAAAGTGCTTAATTTATTTTTCTAATTTACATCATTTGGCCGAGATCTGCTCTGTCGTCTTTAAAATGATATCCAATCATTAACTCATTTTCATATTTTTTGAAGGTTACAATAATTGGACAAAACACCATCGATATTTTACCGTCACACATGTTTTTTTATGATTCACTTGTTAGCTATAAAGATTCCGCAGGGAAGCAATATCGATTAGCTAGTAATTTATTATGAGAAAATAATTTTTAATACCATATACAATATTTAAGTAAGACCGTAAAATATTATATATACGCAGATAGAAAACGAATATATTGAAACCAAAGTGTATAATATTTATACGCCAAGAAATATTGAATAGCCGGAAATGAAAATTTCCTCCGGGAATGGAAACCCCCACCCTTACTAACGAGGTAGCGCACTGGAGTAGCCGAGCTGTGTATCGCGTGACTCGATGATAAGACTCCGGCCTCCAGCAAACACACCACATTCCCGCCATTTTCACTGAGGTATTCTAGCATTTTAGTTGCATACATTAATGTGATTTATCGCTTCTTTTCTCTTCATTTACTGACATATATTCCGTAACGGTCCGCTTTATAAGAACGCCGTGTGGGTAACACAAGTGCGAGAAATGGGCTAACGCATGTGAACTTACATCTCCATGACTGTACTATATAATTTCGATTGCATCGAATTCGTCAGTTATCAGGGGTAATTCACCTGCATCTTTACTAGTCAATAGTTTTAGTTGATATGGATTAAATCTGGAATGAGTCCTATGTAATTCTACATTAGTAAGATTTTCCATCCTGAAAACTCATTATCTAGGAAATTTTCATTCATAGTCCATTCGTATACTCGAACGCCTGTACATGCCGAACGGCAAAACTAAGGTCGTTAGTGACGAAATACATCGAAATGTACGAAATTTAAACAATTCCAATTACTTTTAACTACTGTTTACTCTCAATTCTTGGTGTAAAGGAATTGTACATATTTTTAAAAAATAGACGCATTTCTGTATTAATTCAACATTTCCGGTCCTGATCTTTAAAAATTATGTGTAATTAATACAAAAATTTTATACCATTTTTTTGTATATCTTATTATGTTTGTAAAATTGACAAAAGCATCCAAGCAGATGATCGTGATCAACTATTCGATCCTAATTTTCGACGGCGGTGCCAAAAAAATGCTTTTAAGTTTAATGCATATTGTATAAGAAGTCTCTTTTATTATAATATTATTTGTTTTTAAGATGATACCATAGTGAAAAGGACTGGAAGATTTTTTGATAAAGATTGTGAATATATTATATAATAATGTTTTCATAATATTTTTCATCCGAGATAGTCTTTGTTGCTTTGATTAAAATCTTTTTCAAATGTCACCATACTTAACATACTGCGGTGTCTCTTTGACCCTAGAAAATTCTGTCACAGGCACGGGGCTGAAACAACCCCTTGCCAAAACATCGTACGTTACGCGACTACCTGAATAATAAGTTTAAATTTTACTTTGATAACTGAGGCAGTATAATTAACATATTGTTTCAAACATTGAATAATTAACCGCTACGGCGCACATACATTTTCAAAATCTTCTAAAAGTTATCTGCTTTTAATAATTTATTCAATATCACCACAATCAGAGCTTTTCTGTGAACGTAAAGTTTTCATCGCCATTTTCTTTTAAAAGTTCTGAGAATCAGGCGAATTTTCAGCGAACAAAATATATTTTAATATCGTTTTATCATGACATTCGAGCCTTCAGTGTTTTCACACAAATGGACAAATCGTAACACGTTGGTAGTAATAAAATTATTATGTTTCTAGAAAATATATTAATTTTACTACTACCAACAGTAAAAACTTAAACAATTCTACACTAGTTGTATGACATTCAATCGCTTTTTTGATAAGCATCATCAGACTAAATCCTTGGCCACAACAAGAAATATTTTTTTTATTTTAAAAATGAACTATTCAATGCATCCGCCAAATTCATCGACAATAATATAAAAATATATATATTTTTTTGTTTTTCAAAATAACAAAAAGAATTTGTTCAAATTTTGTACATTTCCATTAGTGTACATTTAAATTGTACACAATTTTAACAACTCAACTTTGATATTGATTTTTTTTTTGAAACGTTAAGCAAAGTTGATATCTCTGAAGTTATTGTTAGTTCAACTTTGTATTATCTTTATTACTTGTTTTGCAAAGTAAATAACATGAATATAGCTTATTCTGCTCAAATGATAATAAGGAAGAATTTTGTCAATTACCCGTATTAAACAATAACCTTATACAAATATCATTTACGAGGCAATACATTATACGTCTGAGAGCCACACCGATACCTGAGTTAAAATTTCGGAAATCGTCCTAATCCTTATTTTGTAAACACCATATTACCAGAGTGGCGAATTGCCGAAGGCGAATTGCCGCTTTTCAACTTCTTTTAGAAATACCAGTGATTTTACAATTATAATAGTATTGTGGGTTTTGACGGGATGTAATTCGACGAATGGGTAAATATATACAATCATTCATTTAGTGAAATCTGTTAGGTGTTTCAACGTATCGGATATAATAGCGGAGAATTAGGAAGGTTCAGCTGCTCATTCAAGATTGGTAAGGAGTATAACTGGCCTCTATTAATTTCTAGTTATACTCCTTACCAATCTTGAATGAGCAGCTGAACCTTCCTAATTCTCCTCTATTATATCCGATACGTTGAAACACCTAACAGATTTCACTAAATGTGGAATGATTGTATATATTTACCCATTCGTCGAATTACATCCCGTCAAAACCCACAATACTATTATAATTGTAAAATCACTGGTATTTCTAAAAGAAGTTGAAAAGCGGCAATTCGCCACTCTGTTAATATGGTGTTTACAAAATAAGGATTAGGACGATTTCCGAAATTTTAACTCAGGTATCGGTGTGGCTCTCAGACGTATAATGTATTGCCTCGTAAATGATATTTGTCGCATATATCTTAAATAACCTTATAGTAAATATTATAGCATTAACCAGCAAAATTCTAAACCGTTGATTTAATCCCTGTTTCTGACTTATTCACAAAATTATGCATATTTATTCATAAAAACACGCGCAGTATTTCGTTTGGTTATGCTGCTGGTTCAAGACAGAATCATTTTTCTTATTCGTTTATTTTTTTACCTACAAGATACAAGTTCCGTTATATTAAAAGTTTTATTTTACTTTTTCTCTCGCTTTTGCGGAGAACCATTGAGCTCAGTTTCTCATTTGAACTATAAGGAACAAAATACACTTCCTTTTTGTTTAATGTAGTACTAACGTTATCCAAGGTGTCGAAAACACTCACAACTTCTTTCTCTTTTCACCATCTACGAGAATCTGGACAATACAATAGACATTTTGTTGTAAAATGTTTTATAATTTAAGACATCGACTGAGGGTGCTTGATGGAATTTCAATATCAAATTTGGATTATTGAGATTTTGTACACTTCCATGTATTTTGTCACTAACGACCCGGGTTTCGCCTTTCGGCATCGTCAGGCATTCGATCTCACGAATGGACTCGAACTGACAGACAGTAAACAGTGTCTAACGTTTATATAGAATTGCATCCCGTCGAAACCCACAACGCTATTATAATTGTAAAATCACTGGTAATTCTAAAATAAGTTGGAAAGCGGCAATTCGCCACTCTGCTAATGAGTTGTTTACAAAATAAGGATTAAGGTGATTCTCGAAATGTTAACTCAGGTATCAGTGTGGCTCTCAGACGTATAATATTTTACCTCGTAAATAATATTTGTCGTATTTGTATCTTCTATATAAACGTTAGACACTGTTTACTGTCTGTCAGTTCGAGTCCATTCGTGAGCTCGAATGCCTGAAGATGCCGAAAGGCGAAACCCGGGTCGTTATTGACAAAATACATGGAAGTGTACAAAATCTCAATAATCCAAATTTGTAAAATGTTTTTTTATCCGGTCATATATTATAATATAATCTGTCTTTTTTTTCTATGGATTCGGCGGTAACTTTGTCGAAGTTCATTTTTAATATAAAATTGAAATTGATAACTTAGTTGTTTCACTTGTTTTATCACTAACGTGACGTGTTTCGCCTCTTCAGACTAACCATATCGCAAGGTTATTTATTTGAAAGGTAGATAATGACACTAATTCTTACCACTTTTAAGGTGTTAACTGACAATTCTTGGTGGAAAGATATTATATTTAAAAAAATAAAACACATTTTTTTCGTATTACTTACTTCCACATGTTCATAATGATCAGGACCGGTCTCGCTCATCACGATCAACATCAGATGCATCACAAGCATTATCGACATAGTACAAACGAATTGTGTGTGTGTTTTTTTTTTAAATCTAATTCTTACATTAAAAATAAAGGGTAGGGTAGGTTTTATTACATTCTACTAGATGTGGGCCTAATCTAGAGACATAAAAACTGATAATAATAAGTCCTGTTATGGTAATTAGTCTATCAGTGTTTATGTCTTACCGCCAGCCCCGCGTGTCCAGTAGAATGGAATAAAACACACCCTACCCTTTATTTGTTATGTAAGAATTAGTTTCATCGTCTACCTTTGAAATTAATAACCTTGCGATATGGTTAGTCTAAAGATGCTTCTTAAATAGGCGAAACGCGTCACGTTAGTGATAAAATAAGTGGAAGCTATCAATTTCAATTTTATAATCTGTCTAGGACAGGGATGGAGGAACCTGTGACCTTTTTGGCCCTAAGGCGCGCCCTTCTGAATGAATCCAAAGTTATCATTTAATTGTCTTTATTAGTGCACACAGTATATATAAAGAAAATGAAAATTTTCCTCACTCCAGTTTATAAATTGTAACCGATAACTATCAATCACCCACGGATTGAAACTATACGATTTCTTCTATTTTTAGTGTCGTCATATGGTGAAGATTGACAATCAAATTTCAGTGTCTCTTCCCTGTATCAGTCATATTAAATTACCAACTCCTTGCATAGCCACTTACGCAGGTTTTGTGTTTAAGAGTATTATCCCCAGTTACGATTCCGAGGCTCTCCATATTTCTGCGCGATAATTTGAAGTAACTCAATTTTCATCTCGATATCGTAATTTGAGCTCCAGTCTTCTTGAAGACGTCAATCGATGTATGTACTCTATTTTAAATGGCTTGCGCTACAAAATTGCACTATTCTATTGATTCGGGTCTTTTTAACGAATTTATAATAATTTACTTTTTATTTCCACCCATCAATACCAACATGATCCATCTATAAATATTTCGCAAGCCAGCAGGAATATTCAAACATTTGCCTATTCATCGCAACGTGCTGTAAAATTATGACATCTGACAACATAATGTGTTTCTTGATTTATCTGTCTGCAGTCTGAAACGCACAGCACAGCACAACACACCACACACTCACTTCTTTACCTATCTCTAATAATTAAAATTGCAGTTTGTATATCAGCACAACACACCACACACTCACTTCTTTACCTATCTCTAATAATTAAAATTGCAGTTTGTATATAAAGTAAAATTCAAGCCGATTTCATTTTAATGAGTCCCTGATAAAATAAGCATAACCATTTCTTGTGTGAAGTGAAAATAACAAGTAATCTCATACAGAATGCCATTAAAATCAGTGCAATATTACCGATTGTCTTTCATAAAGAAAATTAATATTTAGATGACCGTGCAGCCCCACTTTTCAAATATGTATTTAGGTTTTTGCTGGCCTAGAGAAAAGCAAAAGTTATTTTGTTTTTGTTTTATTCTAACGATTTTCCAAAAAAAACTTGTAATTAACTTTCGTAAATTCAATTTTATTCATCGGTAAATATAATCAAAACGATGACAATCTTATTATATGTCTATATCTAAAAACCCTATAATAAATAATGAAAAAAAACATGCGGAATAATACATTGTAAGCATTTAATTTCTTATCAACTAAAAGACAGTTGCGGAGCTGTCAGTTATCCGGAAGGTGGTTATTTGTCTTCTGAAATCTGTTCCTATTTCACAATACATACAACGATCCGCCCTATCTGACATTTATTTATATTGCTACCCCTTGGCGATGATCTTTATCCTGGTCTGAGTAAACTGTAGATCAGTGATTCTCTACCTTACTTGTACCATGCCCCACTTCACCGCTTCAAAAAGCTCTACGCCCCCCTATCCTAATTTTATAGCATCAAATAAAAATTGCTTATCGTCATAACTATTTTTAATTGGACTTTAATTTATTTAATTAATGCAAATTAGTGCGATCCTTGCGCTTGATGTGTGCTGCAAAGAGTTCTATGTGAGGTGCTAATTTGGTTAATTGTTATGTTAAATATCCACGGTTTGTGATATCCAGACGATTTCTTTTTTTCAATAACAAATCATTTACAGCGCTAAAGCCGCATTCATAAATATTATGATAGGACTGGCAACAGTTAACTTGGGTATTTTGTTTTTGTCTCAACATAAAGTCAGGGTTGCGATACGAAATATTTTTAACAAAAGAAATGTAACAAATATTAACGATTTGCGCATTACCCCCTGTGGGGTGTGCGTCTCATGTTGAGAAACACTGCTGTAGAACGTGTGCCTTTACAACACAGCTTTGAACTACTTTTAGTTAGATACATATCGTTGAAATACTTCATTACTCCTTAAGGCCATTCTTTATGTTCGAATTGGACACGTTTTAAAAACTTGTATAATTTCTGAATACACTCAAAACTCACCATCACAATTCGACGATGTTGTGGCCAATTGATGTAACCCTCACAATTGACATTGTTCAGGAGAGAGTAGAAACTGTTTTTATCGAAAACATTATATGGTGATTTTTATAATTTAAGATATCGACTGAGGTTACTTGATGGAATTTCAATATCAAATTTGAATTCAATTCAATACATGAAAATGTACAAAATCTCAACAATTCAAATTATATGGTGAGTTGCGCAATGAATCGTTGAAATGCACTCCTGTAAACTCTCCATATATGTGGAGTGTCCATATAATAGTGGCTTACATCAAGTGGCTGGGTCAGAATTTTTAAACCTAAAACCAATGTAAAATGATGTTTCCCTTCCAAAAAGTGGTCAATTTATTTTTCTAATTTACATCATTTGGCCGAGATCTGCTCTGTCGTCTTTAAAATGAGATCCAATCATTAACTCATTTTCTTGTTTTTTGAGGGTTACATTAATTGGCCAAACATAGTCGATATGCTTTGCAACTTTCAAACCAATGCTTTATTATGCGTTTTCTTCATAGACAAAATATATTAATGACTTAAAAACAATTCATTTTAAAATAATAATCCTATTTAGCAAATAATACTCTCTTGTTAATAAGTCGAGTGCATGTTACACAAAACACAACGCAGACGAATTTTTTGTCCAATTAATTAATGTTTACAACAAAAATTCTTATCTCATGTTTATTTCCCTAACGTCTTGTTAATCTTATTTTTTAACTTTTTTCTCACAACGCTTTTTGACACTCCAGTGTTGTATTTAGAAATTATTACAATCATATTTGATGTGGAAATAACTATTCTTTTAATTGATTATTACCATGATTATTATTATCATTCGCTGTTTATCCATTGTTGTAAAAGGGATTTCCATTTCTTTTATATTCATTTTCAAACACACAAATATTACATTAATTTACACGTTTTTTAATTTAACTTCTAACAGAATAAAATACTTTTGCAGCCTGTATTTACTTAGCTCACTTAACTTTTATCACATTTAGAACACCAAAACGCACATCCTTTTTTTCTAAAATATTAGTTGGCTCTCTCACTTCTTATTGGCTCATATATAAGTTTCTTTATTTCTTCTTTTCTCTCACGCACATCGTGTGCATTGAACGCGAATGTTGACAGGTAACACTTCCATCTTGGAAAGCATATTATAATATACTAGTTACTTTGTATTAGGTGTATAGTGAAAATGAAGCAAAGCAACATTGCAAAAGTATTATTTATTGTTTCATTTAAAAATTATAAGTACTTCTCTGAACTGGACAGCGCAAGTCTTTGTATGAATAATTACGATTTTAATTAACTACGAACGACGCCCGAGAAAACTTCTCTAGGATATTGTGTGATCGTATATTTTGTTGCGAGTCTATCTGAGAATTGTTTCTATTGTTATCTTTCGACTAATGTACATAATTACACGTTACTTGAAATTCTTACGAACGCAAATTGAGCCAATTTTGATTAAATCGTTGCTAGTCTGCCCATTATAGGTCTGCACGGGCGGGTATAGACAATTCAGATTCGGGCTCGGGTCGGGCACGGCAAGGAATTTAATTTACATAAAAATATTTCTGACTATGTTCGGTTCATGAGTAAGCCAATACTATTCATAACTTAAATTTATTTCCTAATGAATTATGAATATCATTGGAAATATGGAAAGAATAACATTATACTGTTTGAAAAGTATAAATGAATTGCTATATTGAAAAAAAATCGGGCTTTTTCGAGTTGAGAAAAATAAATCTGGACTTCCGGTCGGGTTCGGGTAGCAAGTGTGATATTCAGACTCGGGTACGGGCCGGGCCTGAAGATGTCGGGCTCGGACCGGGTAATTTTACAAAATGTCGCCCCTGCAGACCTCTACTGCCCATTCATTCATTTGAGTATTAATGCAATTTTTCTTTCGAGATTTACCATTATGCGTTCAAAAATAAAAGATGTTAATCAAATTTTTATATCGGTGCTCGTGTGAAGTGGCTTTATATTTCACTGGTATTAGACGTAAATATATACTATGACTAATCAATTGTATTTATTTTGTTCAGCCTTCCCTATAGACGTTATAATGATTAATTAGTTCGTTTCTGAAGTTCAATACAAATTTCCGGGAACTCATTAGCACTTACTTACTGAGCGAATTTAAGCTTCTCTTAAAGGAAGCTATACTGCCGTCATACGTAAAAGTACAGCTAAAGGCAAACGGAAAATTCTAAACACTGAAATATAAGCAATGAATTCAACCTCAGAATTTTGTATAACCGATTTGGTAAATAATAATACCACGAAAAGAACCAAATGATAAATGTTGTAAAAATAAAAACATATATAATTGAAATTTATGTCATTACTCAGAAAATGTATTTTTCCATTAGCTGTCATTTTACTTATGATGGGAGAGTAGATTACATTCATGACATAAACAAATGATATTTTTTAAATTTAAAAAATATTTGGTATTACTGCAAATAATGGCGATCGCTTGATATTTTGAATTTAAAATCAGTTGAAATAAACTAAAAAATAAAAGATTCAAGAACTCGAAGAGACAATAGAGCACGAACGAAAATTTTGAATGGTACGAAGAACGAACTGAGTAACAAGCAGTTCTCGTAGAAAACTTCTGTTGAAATACATTCATTACGAGTCCATATGCTCCACATTGAAAGAGGACATTGTTAAAATAAATTGATACAAGATTTTTTGTTATCCGCCAAGATCTTTCGCATTTTTGCAAGACCAGCTAGTGTAATAAGAAAGTACATATTTACCGTCGAATCAAACGAAAATAAAAAATTAAACTATCAGCCTTTCGGACCAAGTTGGTGATTTTTAATTTGAATTTTAAATTCACTACTCGCGGCTTGTATGTACATATTTAGAAAGCAATTTTCCGGATCGCCACTCGGTCAGGATTGAATTGAAGGAGCGTCCCCGGGGCGGAATCGATTTCCCCGGTTGCATTTTAGGTCACACTTGCAGATTAGATTTTTATTTTTAATATCAGCACATCTTCGTATCTGTAGCCGTATCTGTATGCTGGTATACATAAGAAAATGAGTCAAGTGAGGACGGTGGCCCATACCCACTAGTCCGGAGAAGTGGCGTCTGCACCCGACGCTGCAGGGCACGTATGGCTTTCCACGTTATTAATATAGCCCTATCTTAAGTGCGTCCACGTGTACCATACATCTTAAAACTTTTGATTTTTTTTACTATTAATAGGTGACTTTGTGCAAGGGGACTGGCAGCACGCCTACTATTATTTAGCTATTTTAATTGATTTTACATCGTTAAGCTGACAGTTTATTTATTTTTTGTAGATCTTGAAGTATTTTTTCATTTCGTTCGTGAACACTTCTGAGCGTTTATCCTACTAAGTGGGCGGTGAAGGGTTAAATTTCGGAATGAATAACTTTATACATTGTTTTTTAATAGATTTGTTTGATAAAAGTATGGATGTCTGTGATGCCTTCATACCTTACCACTCTCTTTCTATCCGATCCTACAAACGCGGCGTACAAAGAACGATTAGCAAACAACTCGTCATGTTCTACGACATAATTATGTCTTTACTATTTGTAAAAAAAGAGAGATAAAAATCAATTGACTTCCAATTTACATCCTGTTCTCAGTAAACAACTAATGTTGAGATGCTCTCTTAAGCCGTTCATATAATTCACATTAAAAATGAAATCGTTCATAGATAAAAATGATGGCATTTATTATTTAAATATAATTTTTGGAACGCCGAAAGACCGTAAGGTACAACACGTAACGTGTAGTGATACATGACGCTGCAAATTTACGAAACATTATGCTTGTCATTATTCATCAGCAATATTGACGAGGCTAATTGGCAAATAACATTTTATTTGACCAATATACTACACGGAGTCTGCATACGCTGCGATAAAAGTGAACGCTCTGAAAATGCAAGTCATGATGACTAAAGTAGGACACAGACAGTAGGCGACAGTATCTATAATATGATGAACGAAGGAAGGACCGGATTCATTCTGTAATCGCCCACCGAACGGGAAACATCTCTGAACTGAATAATCGTCATCATCATCCGTACCTACTGCTTAATCGCGTCACGCATTCAACATTGGAATCATAATTCTAAAAACGTATAAAAATAACTGCCGGCTTTTAATCGAGTCATCGACGTCGTTGGCTTTAGCTACGGTTGTAATGGGCTCGAATTCCAGTACGTACAGTTTAATAAATTCATTTAAAATATATTTATCGATTTTTGTCCGAAGGCATAAATGTATGTGATGTCTAAAATTCCCTCCTTCCCATCCGATCCTAATAACATGGCGTAGCGGAAGTGATAAGCTTTCCACTGGTCCCACCCTAGTCTCATTCTTATATCCTTAATTTCATCGAAAAAGTAAAAACGTTGAGCAATTGAGTAAAAAGCAGTTCTCTCAGAAAAATTCTGTCTGGGATGAGCTTCATTAATTGTCCAAATGCTGGGAGCGGACATGGTGCATGTATAATATTTATATTACATTGATAATTGTTTGCTATTCGTCACACCGGATGCAATTATAACATTTCAGTCACTAAATGTAGTTATATCGCATAAATTTATTACTATATATCATATATAACAGCTGTCTGTTTTTTTTCCTTCCCCTTATCGAGAGTTTCGGAAAATGTCATATCTTTTTATTATCGAATTCGCAAAAATGAATGAATCAATTTCCGCCGTACGATGAGACCATTTGAATCATGATTATATCAATATTTATTCCCTTTTGCGTTTAAATATTTGTTGTATTACTGGAGTTGATATTTTCGGTCTCTATTAGTGGTCAAATCTAATACCAAAAGTAGCTTATTTAGTTCTCTAGAACAGGATTTCCCAACCAGTGGGGAATTCCCCTCTTAGGAGCTAATTTTAGAGTTCCAGAGGGGTAGAATTTCTGCCGTTTTTTAAAGACTTACAATATTAGATATATCCATATTTGTAAAGCACTTTTTGAGTAAGAGTTATATTATCTTGAAAAGGGAGGAATTATATTCTTAAAATTAGTGAAAGGAGGAATGTAGCAAAAAAGGTTCGGAACCCCTGCTCAGAAAGTCAACATTCAATTTAGGATTCAATTATTTTAACCGCATCAATATAATATCATCATCTTGACATGTAAAATGTATCGGTTGGCTCACAATCAATCCTATATTATTATCGACTTAGGGTGACAGTGTGATCAAAAAGACTAGATTAAAAATAATCTGGGTTACACAATCTTATAGACTAATTATTTTTTTTATATATATCCAATGTGCCCCTCCCCACGTCTCATTTTTATGATCAGATTTCGTTAATATGTATTTATCTATGCCTTTAGCATTTAGATTGAAAAATCAATACATGAAAGTGCCCGTTCAGGGATCAGTCGATCAGTAACACAACAACTAAATATGACTAACGCCCAAAAGCGTTCATCACTTGGCTACAGGGTAAACTAAACGAAATAATTCACGCAGTTGTTACCGTGTAGTTTATTTAAAAATTTAATCAATAATAGTCATTTTTATTTTATTTAAAATCTCCCTGATCCTTTCTCTATGTATTATATTCCCCGTTGTGTAAGCTTTGAAATTGATTGACTTTTCTCTTTAGGAAAGCTATTGTGTGTACTTCATTCTATCAAAGACTTGGAGACATTTATTATACGTCGTTTTCCGATACGCTCTACGCGGCAGATAAATGTACTTTATTAGTATATAGTAGAAGTGTGCATGGGCACGTACGGACAATTGAGATTCAGGCTCGGGTACGGAATTTCTTCTTCAGACAAAATATTTTGGACTATGTTTAAGGTCATGAAAACAAAAAGGTAACAAAAAATTTGAATTTTTGAGATTTTGTACATTTCCATGTATTTCGTTAATAACGACCCGAGTGTTGCCTTTTGGCAACTTCAGGCATTCGAGTACACAAATGAACTCGAACTGACAGACAGTAAATAGAGTCTATTGTTTATATATAAGATAATGATACGACAAAATATTATAAGCAAACAAACGCATTAACAAAGTAAAACACAATAGCAATTGCAGGTGGCCAAATAATTACCAGTGATTTTACACTTTTTATAGAATGGTGGGTTTAAAAAAGGTAATAACTAAAATTAATTATTACGTCTTAAATATCATTGAAAACAATAAAATCTTTTGTGTGAAACGTATGGCGGCATCATTTAATATTTCAGAAACACGAAGCTGAGAAACTCATGAAATTGTGTGACCTAATTGATACGTAGTCTGAAACAATGCTTTGTTTATTTAGGAATTACTGATATTCGTTCGTAAATAATTAAAATATGAATATTATTCGGTATCTGCGTTATATTCGTTTTAGACGTTTGACAGTTCGGTGGGCCAGAAAAATCATTATTAAAAAATGCTATAGATTCGTTAAAAATGAGCTTCAACGATATAAAGTAAAATTTTAAAAGTGATGCATGCGAAAAGGGATGTGTGGAAATCAGTTCGTGAAATAATAGATTTTGATTCTTCTGAAAAAATTGGTTACGTTCAGTGTTTTAAATGTCAACAAATTTTACTGCTGTAATTTTTTTTAAAGAATCGAGTGTTTTTCGGACCGAGAAATACAAATTTGGGCGTCGGGTCGGGTTCGGGTAACAAGTATGTTATTAAGACTCTGGTCCTGGCCGGGTCGGGCCTGAAGTGGACGGGCTCGGACAGGGTAATTTCATCAAATGTCGACCCGTGCAAACCTCCAGTATATAGAAACCAAATATTCTCACAAACCAAATATTCTCACAAACCAAAAGTCAAATGCTTTTTGTGCATGAGAATACTTGTTTCGAATGTATTGTTTATGGTTTACTTTTAATTAGATAAATTCATTATTCTCATAGTCATAATAGTGTCAAATTAAAGGGTCTGTAAAATGTTGCAGTCATTAAAAAACTACTATAAAGTGGGTATTACAAATGATGCTTGTTTACCATATAATGTTAATGAGAGATATCTCCGATCGTATTTCGTTTTTTAAAGATCGTACACCTTACAAAACTATTATATTACGCACAATTTCCCGTCATATCTGTCATAAAAAATTTTCATTTAAACCAGTACTTCCTAAACTTATTATGCCCATGGACTCCTTCTTAAATCAAAAACATGACCAATATGACTGAACCCTCGAGTAAAATAACTCTACATAACTGCATAATACAAAAATTATAAAATTAATTTTGATGTCTTGAATGGTAAATGGTGATGTAAAAATAAATTATAAAATAAAACATTTTGATATTTAATGCATACTAGAAGATGGGAAAGCAATCAACAGCCTCTGTACAGTGAACCATAATGCAAATATAAAATTAGTATCTGAATTTGTGGCATCCTTGTTAAAACATTGGTTTCCGCTCCTCATTTGTGGTTGATTTAATAAATTGCACCCGTATAAGTATGGATTCATCTGAGTTTGCGGGTCTGCTTGCAGAAGGGTCTAACGCCCAACAAATCGCTACCAATTTGTTTATTTCGACTATCAATGGAAATGTGTCACAAATATTTTTTTATATTAAACCTTTCGCGGACCCCCCGACGTTGTCCAAGCACCCCCAAATTATTTTTAATTTTCCACAGACCCTCTCACCAGCCACAAGGACCCCTGGGGTCCGTAGAAATCACTGATTTAAACTAACTTGTTAAAGTTGTTTGGAAATGAATGAACACAACGAACAAAATCGACAGCTGTTATAATATTAATAAATTCATATTCATACAAATAAAAGCTTTAAACATGATAATTTTAGGTTATGTCTCGACATCAACGGTATCATTATTATGAATGTCAGAGATTTCATAATAATTTGAGTATTCCACTGGAGTGAGTATTTATTAACCAGTTGCAAAATTATAATTTTTTTTATAATCCTTACGTTGGTAATAATGAAATATTATTTACACTCATTTTTGTCCTATTTTTAAGTCAAAAGGATTATTTAAGATATCGACTGAGGGTGCTTGATGGAATTTCAATATCAAATTTGGATTATTGAGATTTTGTACACTTCCATGTATTTTGTCACTAACGACCCGGGTTTCGCCTTTCGGCATCTTCAGGCATTCGAGCACACGAATGGACTCGAACTGAGCTCAGTTGTACAAAATCTCAATAATCCAAATTCAAAAGGATTAAGTCACTTATTATCACGGCACATTTTCGAAATTGCTATTACACTCAATCCTCTGTTTTTTATTCCATGTCCTTTCCCAATGTAGAGCATATGGTCTCCTAATGGAGGTATCTTAACAGAATTTTTCTACGAGAACTGCTTGTTACTCAGTTGCTCAACCTTTCTTTTTTTCGAAGAGAGTAGGGATAGAAGAATAGGGCAATAACAGGACTAGTGGTTGGTTAAATGCTGAGGATGGGATGGGTGGGAGGGAGGACTCAGACCACGAACAGAAATACATAAATCGATTGAAAGATCAATCTATGAAAACCGTCCGCACCGGGAATTGAACCCGAGTCATCCGTAACCGTAGCCAGCGATGCTACCAACTGCGCCACGGACGCCGATAATCCCCTTTTTACACGGGGGATACGTTCCACGAGAAATAGCCGTGCAGGAAAACGTGTAAAAAAGATGAAGTGAACATATATACAAACATGAAAAATAGGTTCCATTACAACGGACCGTGAGATTTTGAAACTTCGTAAAAAAAGAATAGGTGCGTAGAGATATTACCGATAAATAATGTCAGAAATATAAATTGACCAATTAAATTACATAAATATAAACTAAATAAAAACATTTTTTTTCACTACCGCTGTCTGACAATAAATAGATTTGTTTGCTAATTTTCGTATAACAGTGTTAAAATATAAGTCAAACTGTTGGTCTGTTTTCTGTTAATAAAGAAAAAATGGCATTATTAATAACCACTTCCTGCTTTCCTTTCCCTTTCCAAAGAAAGAGATTCTCGACAACTTCTTTTGAAATGCCCAAATATAACATAAGTCCATATCAATGACTTGCACAAAAACATCGATACGCTCTTCATTGGAAGCTATTGGAAGCACAGATGGTTAAAAAAACCGGACAATGCAAGAATATCAGTTCTGATCGACTTGAGAAGAAAGACATCACAATCTCCCATGCCCATAATCTTAAATACAAATTACTCATATTGTCACTATACGAAGGTCGACTATGATTTATTTACGAGCATGCATCCTTTGTAAAATAATGGTGGTCGGCTACCATATAAATGTTTCCGAGTGAACGGTACATTATTACTTTGAATTATGATAATTGATTACGCATAACAATTATCTTGCAGCGGCAACCAGCAGCTACTTCACTGGTGCCGTATCTCTTGATGCATCATCACGCCTTGTGTCACTTTTGGCGCCGGATGCTCTCTGTCACACAAACAAAAAAGTTGGACGCGCGCCGCTTATTAAAATTATTAATAGCTTTGCTTGTTTATTTACTTGTGCACCATCTTGAATGTTGCGCGCGTGCTCTTTAGTGGAATTTTAATATACCCGTCAAACGATAGTTTATGGGTATTTTTTTCATTTTCATGTAATCTGCGGCGTACGTGGTGCATAAAGTCGCGTTCTTATAACGATATAAAAAGGTAGGTGAACGAAAATAGTTTGAGACTAAGTTAACATTTATTTTGAAAATTAAGTAGTGTAAGGATGTATTTTTTTTGGATTAATTCATATATTTTGTAACCATGTCCGCTCCCAATGTGAAGCATATAGACTCCTAATGGAGCTTATCTCAACAGAAAATTTTCTGCGAGAAATGCTTGTTACTCGTCTCTCATTTTTTCCGAGAGTAAAGATTAAAGGATAACGCTAGGACAAAACTTCTGATTAGCTAATTGCTGTCGCTACGCCCGGTTGCTAAAATCGATTGGAAAATCAATTTATGAAACTGTCCATACTGGGATTCAAATCCGTGAGCACCGCAACGGAAGCCATCGTTAAATATTCGGCTACATTTGTTTTTATACACCGATTTTCTATGTAATGAAACATCAACTTCATATACAACATTTATTTCAACATCATTTTATTGACTGGTTCTATTTATGATGGTATTGTTAACAAATTGATCGCACGACTACAGACCCGGCATTACAATTTTTTTGTGTACCTTTACATTGTACCTTCACCAATCATTATCGATTAAGTCTCCAATGGGTAGCGTTAACGCTTTCAAATGATTTCGGCGAGTGTCTCAGAAGCTGTTACCCAAAACTTGGTTTCTTTGCTATGTACAGTGTGCTGAAGAACTGCCAATTTGTAAATGTATTGATAAGCTTCTATGAGTTTATTGACACTTTCTCGCTCAAAGAATGGTGCCACAAATTATATTCTACAGTAGACTCATCGATAACATGGTAGATAAGAGGTGAACTATTTGGAAACGGTCTATTGGGGCTACGTTTAATCAAGAAGCAGTGGCAAATTTTAATGAAAAACGAGTTATCTGCAATCGTGTTATCGGGAGGTCTACTGTATTTGAATTATTTGTTTGTTGATTTCTTCAAAACAAATACTTTAGTATTGCTTCTTTATTATAATGCCTTGTATGTAACGCGCGCAGATGTACTCTGTATATTACCCCATGTTACGATTGTTTGACTTGAAATGATTCAGATAATATATAATATAACGACCGAAAAAGTTTTCGCGCGCTTTGATCCGTCATTCAGTGATACCGTTCAAGGAAATTCTTCAATTCGACAAAAATTAGGCCCGCCCTCTGTGGACGAGCTCATTTCCTGCCACGACCTACCTCCAGTCTTTGCCCCCTCCTGATTGACACTAAACCACCCACTTCCACACCCACGCTCGGGGCATCTCCCTATGCATTGTTATGTTTTTTTTCTTTTTTCAATTAAGTTACATCAGATATCGGGGTCACCTCCAGGGTTGGTTTGATCGCTTTTAAAATTGAATTAGCGGCGAAAATTGATTTTCTTTATAATATATAAAATAAGGCCGTTATTTGCTCAAAGACTAGCACGTAATCTTGGCTTAGAGAGGTGTTAACACGGTAAATTTGCTGTGTATTCTTCGAGCTACGTTATATAATAAATAACTGTAGGCATTCGACGTAACATTGACTTATTTCAATTGCTTGTAATGAAATTTCCAATATCGTCGTTTCCATTGCAGAATTGTAAATCTGCGAAATCAAAATTTTTCGGTGGAGCAAAAAACAGTTTAAAAAATGACTATCGAATGAAAACAAAAATTAAAAACACGTATAAAATATATATATATAACTATATAATGTTGAAATCACAGTTTATATTTCATTGTTCAGAAGAATATGCCGTTTTCAATAAGCTACCTTTTTACTATTGATAGCAAAATCTATGTCTGGATACATTAAGAAAAGTTAATTTCACTTGTACCTATCGATTATGTAATTATATATGAAGATCAATCATTTGTATTTTTATGAACACAATTAAATACATGGCGAAAAAAACATAACATCGAAGAAAGGCCGTTATTTAATATATTATAAAAATATCTACCTACTTTTTAAAATGTGGACAATTTCCTTACCTAAGCTATATTAAAACATGCTAAATAAGGTTATATTTGCATAAAATATAATACAATAAGGTGAATAATCCTAATATGTTTATCGTCTTACACAATATGACGATTCTATTGACGACGTAGGGGTTTCCCCTTATGGGTCATATAGCTTGGATTCGAACCATCAATGAAATACATCTCCCTTCATTTGGCAGGGGTGGTGGGGTGACCCCCTTTAATCTCATTCTACAAAATAGCCGCGCATTTCATTGAAGGTTGAATATACTACTATACACAAAGAGCAAGAATACAGATATATGGAATTTTTTTCTAATCATTCCTGTACATACTATGTAATTGTTTTTCTTTTGGTTGTTGAAGCATTTTGTGTGTTTAATGACATCATATCGATTCCGTTGTGCATAGACAATAGACAATACACTCTCGGACCACGTATATTGCAGAAGCAGTTACTGCTGTGTATACATAAACATTCTATTATAGTTATCTGGGTTAGGTTCAAATCCCAATTGCCCAAAAGTTAGTTTTTCAATGAAAAATTAATTTTTACCCTTGTCCCGATACAATATGTTAACATCCCCATAGTCGTTTTGAGGACCGATATATTGGGAGTGTTCATATCCAAAAACACGTAACGTCTAATGCTCATTTTTCATCACTCAGATACTCCGTCGTGTGAGTGTTGTGAGCACGGCTGTATTCTTTTACTGCTTACACGCATTTCTCACTCGCTCACTTAAGATTAAATGAGAGGTGAATATGCATTTGGTGAATATCCTTCTGTGTTACTTACGTTACAAGAAAATTGAGGTTGATTGACTGACAACTGGGTTAGCAAACATAACTGTTGGCATACTCTAATTCATTTTCTTTACATATAACATTGAATTTCTCACATCCCAATTAAAATTCCCTCGTCAAGGTTTTTCATACTTACACCGGATCATAAAACTATTTTGAAAGTTTGTTACTTCGTGCGTTTGAAATTGGAATCGAAATTTCCTTCGAGTGGCCATAAATATTTTCGCTCGAGTAGCCATAATTTATTTTATTTTCCATGAATGGCCGCGTGTAAAATCGCAAGTCGACAACCTGCCAACGATTATGTCTGAAAAGAAAATTTAGGGTTGCCAGTAGAGGCGATATAATAATATATTTCCTCTTTTATTCTTTCGGCATTGCTTTGACGAAACGATACGCAATATAAGCAAATTCTTTCATAATAATACATTAATTGTTTTTTTCATCTCATTACAATCAAAACTAGATTATTAATTGTATGTATTACACCCTTTGTATAAGTAAGTTGTTAAACTTCACATGGTCTATTCATTTAAATTTACTTTTCACATTGTTTGATCTCCCATGTATTTGTCAGTAACGGTAACAAAATCTAAACAATTCAAATTTAATATTCCATCAAGCACTCTCAGTCGATGTCTTAAATTATAAGTATACTTTCGTTTAAGATATTAGTCAATTTCTTTTTAAAGCCTTTAAAGTCAACACGGTTTAGATATTGAAATTAAAGTTTTTGCGTTTTTTCAATCTAATATTTTTTACAGATTATGTAAAAAAATAAGCTTGGGCCAATTTTCTCATGTTCTTTGGGTATCTTGGGAACTACATGCATTTATTTTTTGCATATTATACATCTATTTATTTTTTTCCCTATTTGTACATTGGTATATATAGTCATCACTGATTGGTTCAGGAGCATGGTAAGTGAGCAACTGAGTAACAAGCAGTTCTCATAGAAAAAAATCTGTTAAGATACCTCCATTAGGAGACCATATGCTCCACGTTGGGAGCGAACATGGATTTTTTAACATTAAGTTGACCATTGGGCATTAGCATTTCTATTCGGAAAAACCAAAAAGGAGTCACCAGAAAAACAGAAGTTGTCACTAACCCTCAGTTAAGGCTCCATGTATATTAATTGAAGTAATCTACAATGAAGTAACAATGAATCAATGTTAAATCTTATAGTTCCTCCGCAAGATTTTTCAGTTTAATTAAATCTTGCACTGGTGATTAAATTCTCGCGCCACGGTTGCCCTGAGGGTGTTTTTTCAAACGACTTCCCTCTCCCGCTCGAATTGACATTTTGACGAGTCGGCAGGGGAAAGTGGGTCATTCCCGTAATCGCGTTGCGAATTTCATTCTTCGCCGTTTGCGCCACTTTCCTCTCGTAATGCGTTTAAGCTCATTTTTCACGCTCGGTTATTTGACCAAAATGAATAAAATTAAGAAAGCTGATCACGATCTTTGTCGCTTAACAACGCGGACATCAACTCTTGTCAATCGTTGTTATTGTATACCTATTATACAGATCGTCGGGAAGTCTAATTCGTAATATGAATAATTTAAGCAGTTTTCTAAGGAGTTACTAATTTGTACAATTCGTTTGCATATCAAAGCCTCGTGCACAAATTCTACATTTTTTTTTACAAACAAAACGTTTTTTACACATTTATTGTATCTCTTAATCTATCACCGGACACTGTATCACAGCAGTTAGTGCTCCGCTTAGTGATCAAAACGTTCCTGGTTTGAATCCTGAGAAATTAGATAATATACAGTTTATTTTTTTATACAACATTAAAATTGATTACTTTGTTATTCCTCCGGTTGTGTCACTATTTATTGTGCTTCGCCTCTTTGCATTCTTTGAGAAGCATCAAGGCAAATCAATCAAAAATATTTCATATGCTTCTCCAAGAGGCGAAACACGTTTCACTATTAGTAACATAACCAGGGTAATGACAAAATTTTATTAAGTTACTGCCAAATCCATCTAATATATGTTTTTTTTTTAAATTTCGTAAATTAAATTACTCAAGTTTCCAAAATTTACTTACCGTAAACTAACGTTTCTAGTCGAATTGCAATATCAATCAGACATTCGATATATTTTCTTGATTATATTTTTTATAAACTAGTGAGTACCCGGCATGCATTGCAATGCCACTCAAAGAAAGAAAGTTTTGTGTTTTAATTCTGTTTATTAAAGTGCTTTTGGATACACAATAATTTTTGTTTTCGCCTGGTGCGTACATGAATAAATCAGAAGGTTTTCCGAGATGTCGCTATGTGTATGTATTCTTATTTTTTGAATTTTAGATTTTATTTCAGTAACTTTCGCGGGTGGGTGCACAACAACTCACCAAAGTATAGAAACGCATACGATAAAAATAAACAAACAAACATTCATTTATATATATCTTATCATCTGTTTGTCGCCTTAGCCGAGAGGACTTAGCTCGACTTTCGTTTTACTCGGTTCCACCTTCAAGGGATCAAATCACCAAACGGACTTTTTCGTAGACGCACCCATCAATTTATAGTTTCGTATCCGAATGCATGGATGTCTGTGATATTTTCAGCTCTTATCTCCCACCCATCACAAAGCTTAAAATTGTATTATAACTGCTCTTCTATCCCATTCTTACCCTCTATCTAATTTGCTGTTGAAATACAGTCCGTAATTTAATAAAAGTGCACTTATCACACTCTCGCTAAATTAACCATTTAATAAATTGCTTTTTTTTTCAAAATAATCTGCCGTGAGACATTCGCTTTATACATTCACGCTTGAAGAAAGTTTTTAATGAGATGGGATAGAACCGTTTTTGATTCATCGTAAAGCTTCTTACATCATGCCCAATTCCGCTCTACAGAGTCAGGGACCCTTATCTAGTCATAGTATCTATTTTTTGCTTTGTGTCGATGTCAGGGACGAATTTAGATCAAACCTCTGTGGGAGAATAATGAAGAAAATAAAATTGAGCTAAATAAAAAACTAATCATTTTTATTCCTTATGTGTCGTAAGTGTTGATCACCTTGTTGACACTGAAAGCAAAATTACTTTGAATATGTATCACTTAGATATGAAAAATTAGTCAATTAGGCACGGATCAAACCCTTAGAATCGATTACCATCTTTGATACGTTCATTCGAGTCGTATCACACAGCGTAATGAAAAAATAATACTCACTCCTCAATTCTCACTAGATATTCCACTGCACGAGTCATTTGTTTTTCTCACCCTTCCCGCTGTTAAAAAAAGTGTTGGAGTGAGAAAACAAATGGCTTGCCGTGCAGTTCTGATAGGATTCTCAGCGAGTCATCTGATTTCTCACATTAAGAATTAAAATCACCTTATAAGTAAACCGCCGCACACTCCTGTTGATCCATGGTTTTTTAATCACGAACTACCGAAATTTCACTTTTTTGACAACTAGAAGAGTCATCGTAATTTATATTCAATGAAATCATGTTTAAATAAATTTAATATTATTAATTAGTAAACAGAAAAAAATTATCAGATACAATGAAAGAAATTGTACAATCAATACAGGCTTAAATATATTTTCAAATCTTGCATATTCAAACTAACTACAACTTTTTTGTTTAATATTTACGTTTCTCAATCGGCATGTCCCTACTGCAAAGCAATACTGAGCTATGCTGACGATAGGTAAACTTATGCACGTAAAACAATAAACATTGTTTGCATCGCGGGAGTTCCCCGAAGTGTTGGATACGCCGAAATATTTGTGTGGCAGTCGAATTTTGAATGGAGTGCCGTCGCGACATTCGCCGTTTTCCTTTCACCGCAAAACGACGCCGACGTCGGACGTTGCGCAGAAGCAGCGGCGAACTAGGGGATTTTATCACTCATTTGAAGATGATACAAATATATTTCTAGACGTTTAATTTGAGTGTCTTTCTACCCATATTGAATTACAAAATATGTACGGTTAAACTTTCAAATCCTCTTTTATCGACACATCTCATATAATATTTATGTATACTAGTTGCAATAGCACACTGATCTCTAAATCCGCCTGTGTACTTGCCCTAATATAAAGGAATTCTTTGCAATAGACGAATTTCATTTTTCAAATATTTTAGTAAGCGAACATTTTTATTTCATGATATTTGAAGCATGCCAAATGAAAAATCACGAGATTTGATTATTAATGTTCTCGGATATTACTGTTGGGCAAATATAGTCACATAAATTGAAATCGTAAGTGGTATTTCGTGTTACTTAGATACAAAGTACAATAGTCACTCATGTTCTTATATGGTATCTCTCCGAGGCTATGATAGTTTGCATTTTTCTTTAAAATTTAAATGACAGATTTTCCAATATATCTTTTGAATCAAGCAATACAGTATTTTGATGCAATTATGACATTAAAAATATGTTATTAAAATTCTAGCAGTGCTAAGTTTTATATTGTGTATGGACAAAATGCCAGTAGGGTCATTTCGCCAGTGGTCGGCCAGTTAAGCGACAGGTGTACTTTCAAAAGGAATTTTGAGTCAATGAATGATAAATACATACTTTTTTCGCTGTTATTCCATTAAACAGGGATTAATTAATGTATTCAACTAAAAATAAAATAGTTAGTATTGTACCAAGCATAAAATAATAGAAGTTTACAAAAAAATGCCAATTCTTCCAGTGGTCGGCCCCCAAAATCCAATTGTCGGCCTTTCGTTTCCAAGTGTTCGGCCATCACTGTGAAACTTCATGAATATCACGAAATTATTAACTGACAGAACATTAAAAAAATTTAAAAATGTGCTTTTTTTTTAAATTTATTATAACATCATATAGATCAGTTTAGTGCAGATATACATTGGCAAGTGGTGAGACTACCTACACGAATTTTAGAAAATCTGTTTTTTTTTAAATGTATCCACTATTATTTAAGGTTTAAGCTCAAAAGGCCGACCACTGGCGACGGCCGACTTTAGGAACACTCGCCCTATTTCTTCCTTTACCAACTCCTTCCTTTCTTCTTTTAGCAGTATCTAGCCGCTTTTTATATAATCCATTCCATCAAAGAATTATCGTATACTTCAATAGCAAATCTGACTTGGTCAAATAATATCTCTAACAATAATTTACTTAATTGAAATGGACACCGTCTCAATACACTTCTGTTTTGTTGAAAATGTTTCATTTCCTCAGCGGAAATTTCACAGCAATGTGAGAGATACATTTACCTTGCTTACATATTCAATAACGGGGTTAACAACCCTAGGCGCACGCTACCAAGTAGCACGCGAGGTAAGTTGTCTAATTTTAGATTTTTTATACTTAAAAGAAAGAACATAATTGTACTGCTTTCAACAAAGCCCAGATCGTATACACTATACGTATTCAACAATATGATTGTGTGTAGGGTTTTCAATCCGGCTTGAACCGAAACCGGTTAACCGGTTTTTCGCGTGTTTTGAAAAAAACCGAAACCCGGTTTATTTCAGTATTTATATTTTTAAAAATTCTTTTATTTACATTATTTTATAAATTCAAAGTGTTTCAGAGGGGAAAATCTACATATTCTTGAATAATCACCTATGTCACAAAGTTCTCGAAATTATGGATAGAAATGATTTCATACGATAAGAAATTACACGACATTATCAAAAGACACCAAGATTCTTAAACTATTTGTGATAAATAAGACACTTGTTACACAATAGCCATTATTGTAAATGTGAGAATCCGTAGAAATCTTGAAGAAATCGTTGACTAGAATATTATTTGTAATATTACATAAAAGTAAGCAATTTTAAAATGTAAAACATACAATACGTTAAATATTTTCAAATCTTTATGTGCTAGTTATTTTATGAATATTTCCTTTTCCTTTTAATTGATAATTTTAAAGATATATTGTTTATATTTAACATCATACTAATATAAATTTAAAAACTTCTATAGGATTTGTTTTATAAAATAATGAAATGAGGTATTTCGGTTTAAACCGGTTAACCGGTTTTTTTGTCATATAAAACACCAAAAACCCGTTAGTAAGTATCTCCGGTTAATTGGATGCCCTAATTGTGTGTAATAATGTAGTACACCGTTTCCCATTTGGGGATCAGTGGATTTCGCGAAGTAAAAATTGGGGGCTACTTTATAAACTCTGGGTCCCGTGAAAAAGTTAAAAAAAATACATTAATACCATGGAGGGAACATAATTACCCCTACCATTTTTGACGAGGACATTACCCAATTAGCATTTTATGAATAACATTATACACCAATTATTATATTTATGACTTGTGAATTTTAATCCTTTAATGTGAACCCTTTTATATATGATGGTATTTTAATGCAAAAATAGCATTAGATGAAGAGTAATTATTGTCATAATCTTCCATAATTTTTAATTACTTACGGTAATGCAAATTATATTGGACATCGACAATAATAAATTATTTATCCGTCACCCCAAAAAGCAATTTATCATTCGAGAGATTAAGAGGGAAACTACAGATTTTCGCGATTATCTTAAATTCGATACATTTGTGAATATTTTATAATACAGTTAAACATCGGTATGCGTCAAAATTCCATTGTGTAATAAAATAGGATTTCTTAATTATTGAGAAAACACCGACGCAATACACATATAATGTCGGCGAAATTTTAATAAATAAGCTCTCATCAAATCATCGGCCATTACGGCTCTAAACTACTGAAAATGTGTGATCACTTGCTCATAACATTGATAAAATATTGACTCTTGTATTTAAACATATTAACAGCAATAACATTTTTTCACATTTGGCCGGAAATTTTGTTTGTTATATCAAGGTTTTACAGTACTCTTTTTTTTGCAAAAATTTTGTTTTTTTCACTTTGAAAACTTCTGGTGATAATTCGTATTAATGTAACTAAATTTATTTTTGGTTCAAATGTTATATTTTTTTATTGTTTTCTTGTAACGTTTGAAGTTTCGGTCTTATTAACATTATTTTTTGCCATGTTTTAATTGCATTGTATAATTATTGCAGGATTCCGAAAAGCGGTACCGCGGGCAAAAGTTGGGGACACTCGAGCCGCATATTTTCGCCTTGGCTGAAGCAGCCTATTCATCACTTCAGGTAAAAAAATATACGTCTTCAATATTATTTTATGTTGATCTCTAAATAAAAACAAAATTTCAAAAAAATGAAAAAAAAACAATTGTTTATTTGAATTTCATGCGATGAATTTCTTAACATAATATTAACATATATCCATAACTGATTTTAATGTAGAAAAACTCGGATACACTGACGCAAAGAAATGGACGCAACCGTATCACAAGGATTGGCAGAGATTACTGGTTGTCTCTACGCAATATGCAATTATGTAATCGCCTACTTGGATTTCAACAGCGCCCCCAAATGTTTAAATTATAAAAATACTCCTTTCAAACCCCCCCCGTTAAGAATCACTTTTCTAACATTTTACATAACATGAAAATAGTCACTGGGTGAGGGAAACTGGTTCTATTTTTGTTAAATAAAAATTATGCAAACTGCAATATGTACTTTTATACGTAGATTTCTTAAACAGGATGGAACCAAATCACTTTGTTTTTATACAAGCTCAATTACCAGTGGGATAACAATGTTAGGAATTTTAATTTTATATCCATCGAAAAAAATAACTCAATTACCGAAATTATCCATCTCCTCTATGTTCAGCAGGATCAAGCAATACCGAATTTAATATAACTTTTTAATATTTCAGGGTGATATGCGCAACCAGTCCGTGGTTATATCAGGCGAGAGCGGGGCTGGAAAAACTGAAACCACCAAGTTCATTCTCCAGTATTTGTGCTCCGTGACTGTGCATGCTGGTCATGTTGCACCTGCATGCGCCACATCTCTCGCATCTGCCTGGGTCGAGCAGCAGATCCTCGAGGCTAATACTATATTGGAAGCCTTTGGTAAAAATACTCGTTTTTTGTTTGTAGAAAGAATTGACTTTTCTATCCTTTTCAAATGGACCAAAAAGTTTTATTATCTTCAGAAAAAACATGTACTGCTTGTCAAATTGCTTTGACATGTTTGCAGCTATCTTTAAAACATTGTTCTATGCCACACATGTTTAGAGCTTAGAAAGAAGATAACATTGGCTGTGAGTTCTGAAGCAATGTTACTCACTTATAAATTCCTTAGAATTCTTTTCCACTATGCTGTCTCACGAAACTTGTCGAGGGATTTCATTCCAAGGCTTAATTTAATTTGACAATTTCTTATTTATAATGCATAATATATTTGTAACTATTCTATAATGAACATCTTTTTCTTCTTATAGGTAATGCAAAAACAGTACGAAATGACAACTCATCAAGGTTTGGCAAGTTCATGCAAGTGTGTCTCGATGCCCGGGGAGCAATCGCAGGTTGCATTGTTCAAGACTATCTTCTAGAACAATCACGCATCACTTTTCAGGCACCGCAAGAGAGGAATTATCATGTTTTTTATTACCTGGTTGAAGGAGTCAAGGTCAGTATCATTTGTTGTTATATTTCTAATTCAGTCCTGAAATACAGACTAATTTAGTCTTATACAGACAACTACTTATTTGAAAAAAATCTAAAATATTAATATATCTAAGACATTTCCGTGAAAACTTGCCTATTGGAAGGCATTACAATGTTATTTGCAAGTATGCCAATTATATGCTTATTTTATTTAAAATATTTCAGAGTGATCCCGAATTACAGTCTACACTGAAACTTCGAGAAGCAGCCCACTATGTATATCTGAAACAGTCCGGATGCCTCGGGGTTGGTGCTGGTGCAGGTAGCAAACACTTAGTGTAACCTACTATAGACAGATTAATTAGTTCACCTTTTTTCTTGTTATTGACTTGTTTATTAGCATTATCGTGCTCAGACTTCATGGACGAATATAAATTCAATGATATTACTAAACTAGTAAATAATGAAAGTTACATTGAGTATCTTATAAAGCTGTGTACAGTAAGACATCAATGACTTCTTTCGAGTGACAAAAAAACAATGTAAATGTAAAATGTAGCAGACTATTTTTTCCATTTTTATTTAAATAAAATAACTAGTCACTTTTAAGGTGTTAACTGTCAATTCTTGGTGGAAAAGCATTATATTTTAAAAAATAAAACAGAATACGTTTGTACTACTTCCACATGTTTATCATCAGATCAGAATCGGTTTCCCTCATCACGAACATTATCAGCTGATAAAAATACAAACATTATATAAAAGTGAATGTTAAAAATTAAGGTATCTAAAACAGTTGGTTCATGAACCAAGAATGAAGAATGCTTTATATACCATAATTTTTAACATTAAATTTTATATAAATATGTTTGTATTTTTATCAGTTGATAATGCTCGTGATGAGCGAAACCGGTCCTGGTCATTATGAACATGTGGAAGCAGTACAAACGAATTGTGTTTTATTTTTCAAAAAAAATAACTGCTATAAAATTTAGTATTTCAACATAAAAACACTAAATTTCGACAACAAATATAATGTTATGTGCAAGCTGGCATGCAGACTGACATAGTGATTTCATTCCAGGATTCACTGCAGTAAAAAATTTGTTATTGTACAATATTTCATTCTATCTTTAGAGGCCGGGTGTAAAATATACTGTAGGATCTATAACGACTGACAGTACTACAATACATACATCTCTAAAAGTGCAACCTTTTGGTGAAGGCATACGCTTACATATTTCATTTTTTTGTGTAATTATGTAAGTTCAAGTTGATTATTATATTCACTCAAGCATCAAAAATCAGTTTGTCGCATATAGCTTATGACAATACTAATCACTTTCACAATTCTAATCTAATAGATTGAATATGATGGCCTATAGACACAGCCAGGAATGGCAGTGCTTCTATACAATCCATTTCGTTGACTACCAGCTGTAGTTAAATTGACTTTCAACAATTCAAATAATATTTCAATTTCAGGTAAAGGTGAATCAGAACGCTTAGAAGCACTAAGACTTGCATTTACGGTACTCCAGGTTCCACCACACATGAGTGAAGGCCTCTTCAAGGTTCTTGCTGCTATTCTCTGGCTTGGGAATGTTGATTTTGAGGTTAGATATAATATTTGTTTGCCGTTAAATATAACAATGTAAGTAAGTAATTCTATTTTTTTATATGTAATTTTTCATAATTATTTTACATACATCATTAACCATAAGTGAAAAAAATGATGTTATCATTTCGGAAATAATGGTTTAAACCTAAAGAAAAAAATCACCGGAAACACAAGTCGGTCTCAATAAAAATCCAGGCCTGACTTTCAGATAAATCTAAATATTTATGAAAATTAATAATTTATTTTCATCTTTTTTACTTATGTCAACAACACTCGGAATTAAGCATTACTCTTACCAAAGTAATTGTTTACAAAAAAAAATGCATGGAATGATTTTTCTTTTACCTCTTTTACTCAGGATGTGGATGGCGAGCGTTGCGCCTTGGTGGGAGGCGAAGAAGGGGAAGCAGTCAAAGCTGCATCAGCTTTACTCGGATTGTCTATTCAGAGAACTGCGCAAGTTCTACTCCAACGACAAATTAATGTGCGAGGAAATATCACTGAGATACCACTGCGGCAACAAGAGGTTAATAGTGACTTTGATCCTTCCAACACATTTCGATTTGTTTTACTATTTACTTAAGAAATGAAGGTTTTACTTTTTTGTGTATTTTCATCTTTTGCTGTGGATATAATTTGCTACTTTTAGATATGTTTCAAAATAAATTCAGAAACACACAATACACTTAATTTGAAGTATCAAAAAAACATTGTTAGCTATAAAATATCGAGAAACTTTGAAAAGGTAATCCACTAATTAATAATAAGTTTGTTTCGAAGTTATGCATTCTGTAAAATGTATATCCAGAAAACGAAGGGAGTATCAGTTGCTCAGTTTTTTTTTTACTTCCAGTACTTTATTTACAATGTGTCATCTTATTTTTCCAGGCTCGTGAAAATAGGCATGCAATGGCGAAAGCTTTGTACTCGAGAGTATTTGCATGGCTGGTGTCGCACATAAACCGCTGCACCAGACCGCCTCCCTCCCCTCCACCAGCGCACAGTCACGCTCGCTTCCTCGGAGTACTTGACATCTTTGGCTTTGAAAACTTCGCCACTAATTCCTTTGAACAACTCTGCATCAACTACACCAATGAGAAACTGCACAAGTTCTTTAATCATTATGTCTTCGCTCTGGAACAAGATATTGTAAGTAACATAAAGATAAGTCCTGGCTCATAATTAAAATGAGAGTAATGAAAACTGTATTACTGGCAGTTAATTTTATACCTCAAATTGTCAGCATTGGGTATAATGTTCGAAACTCTATTTATTTGAAATTTTGTGGGACTTCTTTTTGAAATTCCAAATATCCACATCATTGTTTGTGTGTGTAATAATCGAGTGGTTGTATAAAACTATATATTTTTAAACCTAATGATTTACTTGAATAATTTTTATTCTAAATAAATATTGGATGACTTTTTGTTACAAATTTTTAATAAAGCAGGCATCTCATTTTCGATACTTAGGAGTTACATACAAACTTTTTTGTATTCAAAGCTGACAATATATAATTTCCAGCCCTGATGCAACTTCCAATGATGGATATCTATTTATTAACCTAAAATATTGGTGTAGAAGATATTTTTGACCCTGCTCTTAAAATCTTTTTTGGATGCAATTCATTCATTATAAGTATTTATTAGCTCAAATTTCTCTTAAATTTGGATTATTGAGATTTTGTACACTTCCATGTATTTTGTCACTAACGACCTGGGTTTCGCCTTTCGGCATCTTCAGGCATTCGAGCACACGAATGGACTCGAACTGAGAGACAGTAAACAGTGTCTAACGCTTATATAGAAGATACAAATGCGACAAATATCATTTACGAGGCAATACATTATACGTCTGAGAGCCACACCGATACCTGAGTTAAAATTTCGGAAATCGCCTTAATCCTTATTTTGTAAACACCAGTTGAGCTCCTTACCAATCTTGAATGAGCAGCTGAACCTTCCTAATTCTCCGCTATTATATCCGATACGTTGAAACACCTAACAGATTTCACTAAATGTGGAATGATTGTATATATTTACCCATTCGTCGAATTACATCCCGTCAAAACCCACAATACTATTATAATTGTAAAATCACTGGTATTTCTAAAAGAAGTTGAAAAGCGGCAATTCGCCTTCGGCAATTCGCCACTCTGTTAATATGGTGTTTACAAAATAAGGATTAGGGCGATTTCCGAAATTTTAACTCAGGTATCGGTGTGGCTCTCAGACGTATAATGTATTGCCTCGTAAATGATATTTGTCGCATTTGTATCTTCTATATAAGCGTTAGACACTGTTTACTGTCTCTCAGTTCGAGTCCATTCGTGTGCTCGAATGCCTGAAGATGCCGAAAGGCGAAACCCGGGTCGTTAGTGACAAAATACATGAAAGTGTACAAAATCTCAATAATCCAAATTTAATATTGAAATTCCATCAAGCACCCTCAGTCGATGTCTTAAATTATATCAAATTTCTCTCTTTTATAATCCACCGAATTGCAGGGATCATGAAACCATCTCAATTCATTCGAAATCGAAACATTATGAAAATGTATATGAAGTTTGAAAATAATCATTGTTTTTCCTTATTTTCAGTATCGACAAGAAGGAATTGTATTTTCGCACATTCAGTTCACCGACAACACTGCATGCTTGGAACTTATAGAAAGACCGCCACGGAGTTTGCTTAAACTTCTTTCAGAACAATGTCACATGCCTAAGGTAAATAATTCATGATATTTCAAATACTCAATTATATACCAGCAAATTATACAATACATTTAACAATTGAACGCCATTTGCTGAAGCTCTTGATGTGCAGATTGTGTAGTGCCTATGGACAATTATGAAAAATTGTTATTCAATTTTACTCACTATAACGGTACAATAATATCATATCTTTGTTGATATTGTAAATCTGTAATGTGAATTTACCAATTCAACATTATTGCATTTACATTTTTTCATATCACATGTTTTTTTGGCAAGTGATATTGTAGAATAAACAAAATTTAATTCAAAATTAAATAAAACTGTGATCTATTACTCTTGTTTCGGTATGCCAGGAATATGTCTGGACAAGATTGCCTCGTACAAACTTTATCATATATTGTGGAAAGTGGCAATGAAAGCTATGACTTCATATTCACAAAACGTCTCTTAATGGTTGCGTTTGGTATCCCATAATTAGCCTTCCAATCGATAAAAATATTTATAATAATAATTTAGCAAACTCACTTTAATAATCCTAAAAATATATTGAAACATCAACCAATGCAAATACATGATTGCGAATAGTCAATATCAAAAACAAAAAAGAATGAATAATAAGCTGTAACATAATGTAATATTATGTATAAAAATTTCAGGGGTCTGATGCAGCTTACTTAAACAATGTACACGGAGAGTTTTCTGACCACAACTGTTTTGTGAAAGGCGAAGATCGTAGACGATGGGAATCGGAATTCGGAGTGAGGCATTATGCTGGCACCGTCACATACTGCGTTGCTGGATTTGTTGACAAAAACAGAGACACACAGCAAGATGTTTTCTTGGATCATCTCAGCCGGTCTGAGAACCTTTTCGTTCAAGAACTCACCATGTATCAGGTAAGTGAAAGAAATTATTGCGAGGATATTATATTTACATCGAAACAACTATCACTGTTTTTTATAGTTAAGTAAAATGTTTTTACATCTTCTAAATACAGCAACATTCTCAATTAAATTTAGCCACAGATCTCTTTTGTAATTTTTAAAATAGAATTGAACCCTTTAAAATAATAGGTGAAAAAATCTCAATAAAATATTAACTCTTAAGAGTCCGCTAATATCTCTAGAAAACGTGGTCCTGGAGCCGGGCGATTTTCGCGCAAATTGCAAGATTTAGTGCGCTCACGTTTAAATTACGATAACTATTTAACCGATTAATATATCTTGTCAATTATTTTTGGAAGTAGCTTCAGTATGCTTTTGATGCTGAATCTGGGGTCACATAGAAAAATGTTAAAAAAAAAAGAAGATTTTTATAATTGGGTTATTCAGTAATAAATGGTTAAAGAAATGTTCCTAATGTACAATAATATTCCTATTCTTTATAATAATATGTGAATTTACCATATACTCAAACTAAGAACCTTCGTAATTACGAATTTAAAAATTGTTATGATAATTTTTAAACAATTTTTGTTATACTGCGATAATCGCGCAAATTGCTTTTTTTTATTGTTCTTATTTATTTATTTTATGTAAGAAATTTCTTGCGCTCACGTTTAAATAATGATAACTGTGTGTGGATAAACAGCAATAATTATTACTTCAATTAGTAAACAAATCTAAGCCTAAAATATTTTAGTTACATTTCAATAATTAATTTTTTGTTCTTTACTACCTTTATCTTCCAGGAGAATGGATATAGCGTTGCAGGGTCTCCTCGACCGACAAGTGCGTCAAGCATCAACAGTGTGACAACATCTCCATCCCCTCTACCTGCAGCGTCTCCTGTCACCTTGTCAGTATCCACCAATCAGAGAGGCACATCAAAAGGCAGGCCCACAGTTTGCGATACTTTCAGAATGCAACTGCAGCAATTGGTTGATGTTCTGCAGGCCACCAACCCTTGGTAAACAACACAAATTTTGTGATTTCTCTATCAAGAGATACTTGATCAAAATATCAATTTAATTTCACTTTTACAATGTCGCTATACAGCTCATTACTTGCAGTATATTAAATCAAAAGTGTGTGGCTTAGATTTATTGTTTATTATTGACTCACTGTAT
This sequence comes from Himalopsyche phryganea, assembly GCA_022494535.1. Classification (NCBI taxonomy): domain Eukaryota; kingdom Metazoa; phylum Arthropoda; class Insecta; order Trichoptera; family Rhyacophilidae; genus Himalopsyche; species Himalopsyche phryganea. Next base: position 700,008 of record JAGVSL010000141.1, on the reverse strand, counting down.
TTTTAAAGGCCAGTTCTATTTTATCATTTATTATGTGTGTCTCTGTTTTGAAAAGTTACGTTTGGAACTTGAAAAATAGGGTTAATTATCAAAAAAACCCTAGCTTTTTGCGAGCTGATTGCAATTTAGAATTACATTATATTAGGTAATCCGGAAAGTGATGTCGTTTTGAATAAAAGAAAAATTTTCTATGAAAACTCAATTTATTAATAAACAATATAATTTCCTTTGTTAGTTACGACATCTCTCCCCCAATATGATACCACTTTCCGGATTACCTAATTTGTAATAAAGTACCATTTTATATTACGCCATGATAAAACTAGATTGACTATATATTTTTATATATATGACATTATTAAGATGGAAGACTTGCAGTATACAGCACCAAATATAATATTAATAACATATATCAATTTAAGACATCGACTGAGGGTGCTTGATGGAATTTCAATATTAAATTTGGATTATTGAGATTTTGTACACTTCCATGTATTTTGTCACTAACGAATGGACTCGAACTGAGTCCATTCAGGCATTCGAATGCCTGAAGATGCCGAACTGAGAAACCCGGGTCGTTAGTGACAAAATACATGGTAGTGTACAAAATCTCAATAATCCAAATTTAATATATCAATTTGTTGCTATATTTCTTCAAAAGCCAAAAATGGGCTGTTGTTTTCTTGATCCAATGGATCTAGTCATTTTTGATTTTTTAACATTTCAAATAAATTTTAAGATACCCATCTTAGTCTAAGCCTTATCAAACTAATATTTTCCAGGTATGTGCGATGTATTAAACCAAACGGAGAGAAGGCTCCGAGAAGATACGATGGAGAATTGGTTTTGGCACAGCTTCGTTATCTAGGAATGTTGGACATTGTGAGAATTCGACGTGAAGGATTCCCAGCCCATTTAACAGCACCGGCTGCAATGCAACGGTACCGCTGCTTGCTGTCACCTACAGCAAGGAAAAGGATATCTGATATGCCGGTCAATGACGCTGTCAGGTATGGGATATGTTTCAACAATTATTTTTCTTATCATTTAATTATTTCACTTTCTTTTTGGCGCATTAGTGATGAAATGTATTGATTTTCATTTCAGTCTTGTGATGTCTGAAATGGGTATTGAAGACGGACAATGGCAAGCAGGGCGTACAAAAATATTTTTAAGGAACGGAGCTCATGCGTCTTTAGAAGAAAGACGGGCTCACATTCTTGCTAAACAAACCTTAGTAATTCAAACAGTAAGTATCTCTTTAAAATTTTTTAATACAGATTTCTTCTATTATAGACCATTTCTACTTCGCACTCAGAGCATATGGCTTACAAGATTCTTAGCTTGCTTAATGTTTAAAGATTACACATTAACCTCTTGGTAATTTCAACGTTGTCAACCCTTGCTAGAGTTACCCAATTGTATAATACCTGCTGGATTTCCCATTTAGACCTCATAAGTATCAGTAAACCAACTTTTATAAATCAAATTATTCCAAATTAAGTAAGATATTTCAAGGATCGTATTTCAAACAAAATTTTACAATGTTACACAGTATAATATATTACGATAAAATTTCTAATTTTAGTGGTGGCGAGGTATTGTACAACGCCGTTGGTACTTGAAGCGGCGAAGCGCTGTATTAAGCCTGCAAGCTGCAGTACGAGGGTGGCGCGCGAGAGCAGCCTTTTTAAGGTTACGTCGTGCAGCTCTTGTACTCCAGAGGCATCTGCGGGGAGCATTCGGAAGAGAGGTGGCCGCTGCACTTCGAGAGATGAGACGAGTCGACGAAGAAATGCAGAGAAGAGAAGCAGAGGCTCAAGCAGTGTAAGCATTTAATTTATTTACACTGTTTAATCAAATGAAATTTGCATTTCATCATTTAGTAGGAAATCTTAATTTTAATTTAAATAATTTTTACTCCTTGTTATATTAACATGTTAACAACCAATCCTGCACTAGTGCAAAAATTTGCGCCAACCTCTAACGACCATTCCCGTACTTCTGCATGTTTCGCTTCGGATCAACATTATGACATTTGTTAAGATGCTATGCTACATTTTCGAATGGAACTGTTTTCCTTTATTTCAAGAAAGGTTTGAAGCTTACATAAATATCACAAAAAAACATATAATACCACTCAATTTCTCGGAAACATGATCCTAAAAGTTTTTTTTTGTCTAGTTATGGCTATTTGTTTCAATAGAAGTTGGTTTCGATTTATCTATCGTCGATATACATACCTATATTGAATAAAATAAATTTATTTTTATAAGTATCCAAGTATTTTTTTGAATTTTAAACAATAAATCGTATGCTTATAATTGTAAAACCATGGAGATTGTATTAGGTTAATAAATGTCAACATTTCTTGAGAAAAAACAATTGAAACAAACTCTGTATACGTCATTATAAAAACAAAGTTAAATGGTTTTACTTGTTAAGAGTGTTTACTTTATATTAGTTTTTATTTCAACGAAATCTGACATGGAGTTTTGCGAAAAGCGGATATAATTTAAATTTGCACTGATTTGCGTGGTATTAGGTGTACGAATCGATGTACCTAGCATGGTCGCTGTTAACTTGATAGTTCAATAATCTGGTATATAAATTACAGTGCCGAAGCTGCTGCTGCTGCATTAAAAGAAGGTGCTGCAGCTCCTGAAGTTAAACCAGAGACCACAACCACTACAGAGGAATTATCTCGTCCGGGAGCTTCTGTAGATCTAGATAACCTATTTGCATTTTTGGCAGACGTTTCGAACGGTGGCAGAGCGGCTCCCGCTAAGAATCAGACAATCGAAGAAATCGGAGACCGAATGGATCAGTTAGTGGGAGACTTGGATGAAGAGGTTCATATATTTATTTCATTCTTCATTAATAATTTAAAAACGCTGGATATGTCGAGTATTGCTTCTAATTATTGTTTTTTTCAGTTGGAGAATGTGCTACAGGCTGAGATGCGTAGTTTGGCACTTCAAAGAGCCAGCTTGCCTGCTCCTCAAGAGCCTCCACCGCCACCACCAGCTCCATTACCCATTATTGGCAAGTATTTGTTATGCTACATAATTATCTGTCCCTGAGGTGCTAGACATAATTAATTGACATTATCAGAATCCATCATCAGAACTATGGCATCAATCTGATATGGCTATCAACATAATTTTATAATTCTTGTAGAACCAAACACTTCGCTATGTTTACCTTATTATAATGGTGTTCTATCGAGTAAATACAATTGAATGATATTAAATTTCCATTTTATTCCACAGAAACAACAATAATGGTAAATGGTGCTCTACCAACTATAAAGAAGCCCGGCGGAGTAGAACCTATTTACGAGTCAGTCTTACCTCGCACTGAACCTCCTCTACCTCCACCACCTTCACCGCCTCCGCCACCTCTTCCTCTTCTTTCTCCTTCTCCACCCCCTCCTCCGCCGCCCCTCACTCCACCTCCACCGCCGGCTTCATTCACCTCAGTCAACAACACGATGCCGAACCATCAAGCTCCTGCTTCTTTGCTGCCGCCTGCTTTTGTGCCACCCCCTCCAAGTGCGGCCGCTCCTCCGCCTCCAGTTCTTTGCCCCTCGCCACCGCCGCAGTTTGCTGCTAACAATAATGTCCAGCAGGTTAACAATATACAACAAATGCAGCATCAGAACGCTGTGACATATGTTCCTCAGCAGCAAGAGATGAATCAGCAGGTTGCGCAGCATATGCAGTAAGTTCGAATTTTGTGATTTGTATTATATCCCAATCTTTCTCATCTAACTTTTTTGTTTAAGATTTTGCCTTGTGGTATCTTCTAATTTTATACCTTCAGTCTACTCCCTCGAAGCATAATGATATCAAACCTTCTATTTTTTTTACAGAACTCTTCCAGATCCACCAATGATGAATGGTCATGCAGAACCAACCAGTGTCAGTTCACCAGAACCACAGGTTATTAAATTTATCCTATCTTGAAAAAATCACAATTAACGCAGTATATTATAACAGTAGAAACAGAAGCATAAAACTTATTAAACTTAGTAAATATTTTCTTTCTTCTTCATCACCTTTACTGATGTCTTGTGACCACTCTCGAACATTGCAGAACCCTTTATCAAGTGTCTCATTTCACTCAACCCTCTACCAGCCGGTTCCCAGATTCCTTCACATGGTTGCTCTGCCTAAATAATCAAGCCTCATTTACCTGGCACACTGTGAAAGATCACTAATTTGTCGAAAATAAACCAAAGCCACACGATTATATTTGTGTATAATTTTACTGTGTGTGATTTGGCTATACCATGATAAGACAAGCTTACATATCACCAGCAATTGACAATTCTGGCGATAGTATTGGCCATTTATAAAAATTCTTGCACAGATATCACTTATTACATAAACGTACCATAACAATATTGTGACTTCAATCTTTATTTGTGATTGTAGAGGTCTGGCGCATCTGGCATTGTTTGCGGTGAACGGACAGCGCGACGAAGAGGCAGAGTAGAAAGGCGTCTCCAAGAAAGAAATGAACCTCCAGTACCAGTCGCCCCTGATGATCTACATCATGATATTCTTGAGTTTGCCGAGGTTCACTTTAATCAGCATCCTAGATCTCCTGAAGGTTTGTATATTCATCTTTAATATTTTACTGTATTTAATAAAATAACAATGCAGGCAGGACAGTATTCTTCTCACTTAAAAATGCAACTAAATGAAAACATAATACATAAGTTTAACTTTGCTAGCACTATCCAACAATGGGAGATACATTAAATGCCTCGTTTGACAGTGTTCTCCAAGTTTTTTTTGTATCTATTATATAACTAATTCCTCATTTTTTCACGTTCCTAATTTTATTTCCAGGAACTATAATGGCAACACTAACCCGCAAAAACCGCTCGAAATCTATTGAGATGATTCCCAAATATGAAATGATAATGTATTATAAAGGAAACACAATTCCTACTTCCCATATACACATGCAGGATCCAGATAATGTCTCGATTGCTTGCAACATATTCAGGGTAAATATTGAATCCATTTCATTTATGATATTGACATAACAACCACCTATTAGTCGGATCGTCAGACAATGAAAAAGGAAATAAAATAAATGCTAATATTACTTTTCTTAGTTCAGAACCAGAAGGTAACTTAACAATTTAATTCATATTTTGTAGGAAATAGGCTCTTAAATTTAATGTTACGTAATAAATTTAGAAGAAAGTATATTAAAAATTCGAATTGTCCATTTGTAACAGAGCTATGGTAATCATTGATTAATTCCTCCGCACTTTGGATAAGTTATCGATGAAGCAGTATAAACTATTCTCGGCACATTGCTTGGGCCTCGATAACTTCAGTTACATAATAGTTTCATTCGCACATAGCCAACTTACTATTTCGTTCATTAATCATTATCTGAAATTTGCAGGAACTTTGCAAATACATGCGAGGAGAAATGAATGCTGACCGGGAAACCCAAGTCATCCAGAGTATTGTGCGACACGGTATTGAAAGAGAAGAACTCCGAGACGAAATTATAGTTCAGTGTATGCGACAGGTGAATATGCATTTCAAATTACTGGTCAATTATGATTTAGTCAGAAAAAAAATATAAGTACGATAATTCTGAATATGTTAATGAATTAATCATTTGCAATCTTCAGACTAACGTGTTAGTTCAGCTAGTCTAAAGAAGTATTTATAATATGATAGCACTACACTTTGCATGAAAAGGTTTTGCTCCTACTAGAAAACAATAACAAGAAATATATACTAGATGCAACTTCATCAACAAATTGTATTAGAGACAGTGTTCAATAAACAAGAACTATATAAAAGATAGATTAGATTTTGATGAGTTATTGAATTGTGTTTTAAAAACCACTCTTTGTGTAGGGTTATATATAAAATAAGTTCCGTCATAATGTGCTTCTTCAAACCCTAGATATCTGGCTGAGGATTTGTTTTCTTGAAACAGATTGAGCATGTATAAGCCTACCTTTTTTATTTAGTGTCGCTTAGCACTAACCTTGTAATTGATTAACCTGCAAATGTGTTGCCAGGTGTCAAACTGTCCATGCGCAGAGTGGTCAGAGCGTCTCTGGCTGGTGTTGTGCTTAGCCGCCGTAGCATGGCAGCCTTCGCGAGCTCTGCACCGTTACTACGTAAGTTTCCTCCGGGGACAGTTGGCGGCGTCTGCTCTTGCAGCAGTCACCGCCGAAGGGGCGGCACCCCCGAGGCGAGCCCAACTCGCTCAGTGGTGCCTGGATAACTGCAGACCTGCAGCGGCACAACCTAGACGACATCCGCCGAGTACTGTCGAGATCGCGGTAAGGAAACATGTTTTTCTCTACTACTCAATGAAAACATCAACTCAAACAAATCGGAACTCTTCATCCTGTCAAATTTATTCTGCCTTTATTCTGACTTATATAAAATTCCTTTTTAATTATTTATATATTGCGTGCAACCTATCAATACACATGGTTCAGGGTTACCAGGTTGTCAATTGGGTACTCAGCTGTGCACAATCAAAACCAAATGCCATTTATTCAACCCTTGCATTCTACCTGTGCCTGAGAATTTAATTTAACTCATTATGCCTCATTTTTCCAGGCTATGCGGCGATTAGGAACAATAGTCTGCCGGTTCTTCTTCCTTGATGGGCGAACGAAAGCCATTGATGTCCACCCGACTGACACTGCAGCAGCGGCAGGTGCTCGATTAGCCGACAAACTTGGACTGCGGCAAAGAGATGGATGGGCTGTTTATCAAAGCCGGGGGACTGTTGAGGAGCATGTCAAAGGACACCATTTCTTGTATGATGTTATCGCCAGCTGGGAGATGTAAGTAAACCTTTAAGAGCTTGTAGTTAATTTGCAATTAACATTTATATCTCACTCTCTATACTCTTCTCAATTACCAATTGGCATAATATCTACATTTGAGCAAATTATCAAATGAAATTGGTTCTGTTTGATTGAATTTTTCATGTAAATGTTTTATGCACCAACTAAATCAATGCTTAACTTTGTAAATATGAATTTTAAACAATCCTCTACACAGAATCAATTTTATTATATATTTAAACAATGTATAGTATCTATGACAAAATAGTCCATCAAAACAATATCGTAAGTACAAGTGGACACATAATTCTATCCAATATAAAAATTATATTCATTATAGTTTTTGAAAGAATAATAAAAAGTTAATATAATACAGGTATTTCGAAAACAGATCCATTGGTGGGAATTTAATAGATTCTTCTTGAATTTAGGAACCAGTGTGCGATGGCTACGCAGGGTGGTTTTCCAACTGTAGCGAGAGGAGCGGCCGGAGGAGGCTCAGCTGAGAACCGATTTGTTTTCAAGAGGAGACTGTTCCGAGGACCGAGAGCCCTTTCTCAAGATCCTGTAGAAGTAGCTCTTCTTTATGCTCAAGCTGTTCATAGTGTAGTCAAGGTGATTAGCCTCATATTATAAATTTTACTAAATATGGATTATAAAATGTCTTAATGAACATTCGTTTAATTTTATATCACATTTATTTCAGTGTGATGAATTCCCAGTGAGTGCGAAAGTGGCTCTGCAATTGGCAGGTCTGCAAGCGCAAGTCTCACTCGGGGAACCTACGGCACCGCCTTCTACTGCTCACACCGACGCCTATTATGAACCTCATCTGTACATGCCTCCGAGAGTTGCTAATCTCAGACAACATCAGCACTGGGTTAGTAAGATTACTAGTTCATGTATAAGCGATCAAATGATAGAGGTATGTGATCTCTGAATTTCTTCCCACCAATCCGACCGATCCCAAAAGCGAGACAGCGAAAGCAATTAACTAACTACTAAGTCTTGTCCTAGCCCCATCCTTTACACTCTCAAAAAAAAGAAGTTGCGCGACTGAATAACAACAAATTCTAGTTGAACAATTCTGTTGAGATGCCTCCAATAGGAGTCTATTTGCTCCACAATGGGAGCGGACATTGTTTCAAAAATGATTTGCAGTGGATGTAGCAATGTAGAAATCTGATTAATATCTAAAAAATGACTACAAAATTATTGTAAGAAATATTACTCAAAAGCTATGAAAGTCGACCCGTGCTATACACAAGCAATCGCAAAACACCTCTTAGTTATACAACTAAAGCTACTGTAATTTTCGTTTCTCACTTTTTATATGATAAATAAACCTTTTTGTTTCGTCGTCAGGTCAGTGTAATAGCAGCTGCACATCGACAGTATGGTGCCGGTCGCAGTGAATTGACTGCCAAAGTTCTCTACTTAACATGTGTGATGCAGTATCCACTCTACGGCACTACACTTTTCCCTGTTACTTATCGAACCCACTGGCAACACGGTAATTATGCTGTTTTATTCTGACATTCATTCAATTACCAACTAGTTTTCATTTTTTCATCATTTCCGTCTATTTCCATTTGTCATATTTATTTGGATTCTCAATGTTCTTTTCTTTCAAACATCAAAATTCAAAACATAAAAATTGATTATCAAATTAATGATTCTTTTAAGGTCCATCGGTTCTTTTGGGTGTGAATTGTGATGGGCTTGTGCTCGTACGGCCAGAAGACAAACAAGTCATGGCTGAGCATCGCTATGAAGATATAGAATCTCTGATGGTTGATCCATCTGACTGCTTCCTTACCATCACACTCAATCAAGCAGCCATGCATAACAATCAAAGGTATAATCTGTTCAATAAAAATTAATTTTAAGTAATTAATAATACATCATTAAATACAGTTAATCAACAATAAATCAATTAATTTTATAAAAGACAAAAGGTTGAAATGCTTAAACTTTTTATGACCAGACTTTTTTAAGGATTTATACTCGTGATATGGCTCATAAGTAGTGAGGTTGTAAATTTCGAAGAATTGAATCCATAGTCTCATTCATATATATCGCACATCCTGAAGAAAAGTATAGTAAATCAAAAAAAGTAAATTTTACAGGAGAGCGAAAACAAAATTCAAAAAACTTAAAATCTTCAAACAGAGATAGTCCCGCAGAAAAGAGAAACTAGAGACAATAATGAACTGACCATTATACTGTTTACTATACTATTCCAATATAAAACGTAAATCAGAAATTTTTCATTAACTACACTTTTCTTCGGGATGTGTGATATATATATCTACAGAAAATGAATCATATTCAATAGTTTTCATTCAAAAATAAGATTGCAGATATAGTTTTTTTTATGTAGGTAGCGATATTACAAATTGAAATCACCTGTATTTAATTATCTTACCAGGAATTCCTACGATCCTGGAATTGTGGAGTTAATAAGGATATGCACACAAATATTTTGTGAGAGTCTCAATATGAGTGAGTAGTCATGATGTAAAGATTCGATTTATTTTCCAGATGCCTAGTGGTAGAGACCGAACAAAAGGTTGAAATAGCCGAATTGATGGTGTCATATCGGGCAAGTCTCGGATCGTGGCTTCGAGAAGAGGAAAGCGGAGGGGCTCCCGGCAGAGGCGGAGCACCGGCAGCAGAGAGAACCAGACTTCACGCAGCTCTGGCAGCTGCTCGCAGACAGGCCGTTGACTCTGGACTCTTGCGAAGGCCGCATGATCCTGCCGCTTCTTTCTTAAGAAACACTCTCAGAAGGTAAACTTTATCAAATATTCGATATTATCCAAATGATTAATATATTCATAAATACTCTTGCGTAAGAAAGTTCTTTCACATCACAGGAGTATTTTAAATACTCCGGTGATTTCCTCTTTTGGTTAAATTACAGTAGAAATGATTTCTATATCACTCATATATAATATATATACCTCTTGAATCACTCACTAGTCTTTCTTCAATATTTTCTTTATCAAAAAGTCATGTAAATTTTTAATTTGCATTCTTAATTAAGGCGATATTTACAAACTTCTTCAAACATCAAAACACTTGCACATACCTCCCCTCCATAGATGCAAAAATATATATATTGAATTCATTGACAGTTTACTCTATGTATTTACTGCAATCCTATGATTAATTTAATCTTCAGGTTAAGCAAACATCGCTTGGACAAGGGTAAAAACGATTCAAGTGGAGGTGGTGGGGGAGGAGGTTCCGACGGTGCGTGCGGGGAATCCGCTTCCGGGCCCACAGGGGAGACATACAAAGGCTTCCCAGGGGGATGGTGGGCGTTCAACCGAACCCCGATCACTCATTCTCTCACTAGGTTAGCCGAGGCGGAGGAACCTGCCGCCGTGCAGATGTTCGGTTCGGTCTTAGCGTGGGCTGGATTGGCCCCTCTCGTCACAGCCAATTCTGCCAATTCAGAAAACAAAGAGACGAGCGGGGGGGCTGAAGAGCATGTGGCCATTGCACAAGGCTTACTTGAAAAATGTCTACGGAGTGAAGCGCTTTTGGCTGAATTGTATGTGCAACTTATTAAGCAGGTACGCAACACTTCACTATCTCAATTTTATAATATACCGTATTCTTGCTTTAAAAATATTAGTAAATGAATTTTATCACTGGAATATTTCAAATCAAAGCCTGAGGTTGACTATATTTTAAGTATTTCATCAAAATTGTTCATTTAGAAGTGGTCAATGAACAAATTTATATGCATAACTATCTGCTAAATAAAGGTAGAAACAAGACCATGATGTCCTCTTGTGTAAGTCAATAACATGTTGGATTCACAATACATCGATTAATTACACCAGCCTAAATCTGGTAAAATTACCCGGTATGATCTCGGCTCCTTCAGACAGACCCTGTCATAAATTCTATAAATTCGTGTAAATAATACTTAATAATTCATTTCATAGACAACAGATCATCCAGAACCTGGAAGTCGTTCAGCTCTTCGGCTGTGGGCGTTGGTGTGCGTGTGCGGAGCAGTGGCACTTCCGACAGCTCGTCCTCTCAGAAGACTTCTTCTCGCCCACCTCAGAGCTCGCGCTGGTGACAGACACTCACATCAAGCTAAATATGCAAGATTTGCTGAGAAGGTCATTTTTTATACTCACCTCTTTCATGATTCAACATTAAAGTTAACTCTTGATTGAATTAAGAATGGATTTATTTGTTAGAACTGTATTATAATCAGTTACACCCTTTATTATTTTCATGCAAATAGTGTAAACCTTTTACTTAAATTAACATATACTATCATTTTGAACGATTCCACAGCAATGTGAATAAGTGATTTTGACTAAAATTCTTCATACTTTCAGACACAGTTAGTTAGTGATACGTTGACCCTGATAGCGAGGTCCCCTATGTATAGAAACTGATTTTAAAGCAATTCATAAAAATTGTGAGTGATCCACAATACAGCAATATAAAATGATGCTAGCTGTTGTTAGATAACTGTGTTACATCAAAAAATATTTTTAGGTGTACATAAAAAATATCGAACAACCCATTTAGAAATAAAACTCTTACGATAGTTTTGTATAATGGATGTGTAAAGCGGATACTGCATTGAAAGAATTGCTGGGCAAATAATAAAAAAAATGTGTTACAGGCGGTACTGCGTACGGCTGCTGGCAGGCGTCGCCAGTGGGCTCCTTCCCGAGCTGAAGTATTGTGCTCGGCAGCGAGAAGACCTCTTCACACACGAGTCCACTTACCCGATGGCCATTTCCACTCACTGCAATTCCATCCTGCCGCCACCGCCAGAGATCTAGTCGCCATGCTGGCCGAGAAGATTGGTTTGAGTTCAACAGCTACTGGTAATTTACTTCAGTAAATTGAATATACATGACAATTCTTCAAACGATATAACTGAAGATCATTAAGCTGCTATAAGCACGTTTGTATATGTTTGATTGTTATATTATTGTGTGCCATTTGTATTTTCTTCATTATTAAAATAATGAACACACATCCGCTTGTATCAAAAATGCTGATTTATAAAATTGTATTCTCTAGTTTTCCATAAATATCTAATCATTTAAATTTGAATTATTGAGATTTTGTACACTTCCACGTATTTTGTCACTTACGACCCGGGTTTCGCCTTTCGGCATCTTCAGGCATTCGAGCACACGAATGGACACGAATTGACGTAAATTCGATGATTGACGTCATCATTCATCACACAATCTCAACAATTCAAATTTGATATTGAAATTCCATCAAGCACCCTCAGTCGATGTCTTAAATTATATGGTCAATTGTAATTCTTTAAATGCCAGTATTAAATATAACATATAATTAAATATGCCTGCAACAAGTGAAATATCTGAAATATATGAGGTAATGGAAACTTTATGAGGTTTTGAAAATGTCAATAAAGCAAACATTGAGGAGTGGTTAGAATACGATTCATGTAGTTGATTTCAGTGAAAATGCTTGCTTCCTTTTTTAAGTTGAATTTTTGTTTTTGTATAAAAAATAATATATGTTCAATAATATCCTTTATTTTATGGTTGAACTAAATTTTTTTTTCTTTCATTCTTTGTTTACATAAAATTAGCCACTATTTATTATTTAAATAGGATCAAACAATTATTCATGGAATATTGGAAGACCACTATGTTCTTTATTATTATTTAATATTTTCGATCAATTCGGTGGTAAGTTAGTGGAAAATACATTTACAATATGCAAACTTAAATTGAAATGTTTGTAACTCGGCTTGTTCTGTTTGTTGTTCTACTTATTTATCCATCTAATTAGTGAAATAGCAAGATTATCAATTTAATTTTATATAAAAACCGCATTATTATTATGTAAAATATTTTAAAGAAAAGTTAATTTCCTATTGCGATGAGCTTAGCTTCTCTACTATGATATCACAATAAATGGATTGCAAATAACATATTTAAATATTCACAGGTTTTGCGCTTTATGAAGTGTGTGGAGGCGGTGAACGTAGCGTAAGATTTGGCGAGCGTGCAGCCGATGTATTGGCAAGATGGGAGCGTCCACCGCGTCGTCCTCCACAGCTCCTGCTCTTCCGCAAGCATCTCTTCCTTCCCCCTCCTCTGTCTCCTTATCCACCTTGCCCCGCTGAGCTTCATCTTCTCTATCATCAGCTGCTGCATCAACTCAGGGCCGATCGCCTGCCTGTGTCTCCCAATGAAGCGGTGAGAATTCTTTGTGATAAGTTTTTTGATAGTGATTTGCTTAACAGAATATCAGATTGATAGATAAACGAAAATCTTAACACCTCACAACTTACATCTCTGATGTCACAAAACTAATAAATTTATTATTTTGCAGGTCATGTTAGTGGCTCTTCAGGCTCAGGCTAACGGAGGTGACGCCGAAGACGATGACGAAAATCCAGCCAACAGCGATGCCATGTACGCAGAAGTTGCATCGCGTACGCTGCCAGCGCGTCTCGCTGCCGGCTTAGCAGGCGGTGCCATACGGCAACACCATCTGGCACTGCGCGGCACCACACCAGCTCAAGCCAGGCAGTCACTGCTCAATCTGCTGCAGTCCTGGCCCTTGCACGCCGCTACCATATTTGATGTCATGGTAAGAAGATAAAAAATATTTTAAAATTACACACTACAAATTAAACTCGTATTGGTACCAATATAAAATAAATGCTGGTAAATAAATTTCCAGGTATGTAGCCGAATGGTCAACATTGTTGGCTTCAGTTGCGGTGTTCGCAAGTTTGAATACCAGCAGGGACAGTTTCATAAATTGATTTTTTGTTCAGAATTTGCATTCAAAGACATGGATGTCTGTGATCATTACATTCTCTCCCACTCCGAGCCTATAGACTGGGCATGGCGAGAGAGCGATTAGCTGATCACTAGTCCTATCTTTCTATCCATACTCTCAAAAAAGGGAGGTTAAGGGACTGAGTAACAAGCACTTCTTGTAGAACAACAATTTATTTTGAGATAAGCACCATTATTAAAGTCCACATGCTCCACACTAAGAGCGGTACAGTCATGGTAACAAATAAAAAGATGGATTCTTATCTGAAGGGATGGGTGTCGGTCTTATTTCCTTCCCTCTCCACCCATTTATCCGATCTTGAAAATGGTGCATACAAAATATAGCAGTCCTTTGTTTACATAAACATTTAAATTATATGACTCGAAAGAGACCAAAAATTCATAACATAACTTCTATATCAGGAATTAAACTATTTACCTTCTTTACAGCAATCTTTCACATCCAACTGGCCTCGGTCTCTGTGGCTTGCAGTCGGCGCACGCGGTCTCCAACTTTTGAGGCCCAGGGCTCGATTGCCACTATGCTGTTATGAGTTTGACAATCTTCTGAGTCACTCGCCTGCACCCGATTGCCTCTTACTGGTCACTGCTGCTGGTTCTAAACACAGCAAGGTCATCCTGACTACGCAGCAGGTATGTGTTAGACTTGTAACATAATTGATATATAGTATATTAAAATTAAACCTTTTCTTTATAGACTTTATCCACATTCTTCTGTTTATACGCTATGTTTGAAATAAACTCGAAAACAATGATTTTAAAAGTTGTTGCATTGATTGTTTCTTGATGTATAAAAGATTATTCATATTTAAAAGTTATTCAAAGTATTTATAGGAGACACAACAAACAATTTTAATGCATTTAAATCAGTGATGCACTTGCGGCATGTGGTAAGTTTCGCAAGACTAATTTTCAGTAGCCAGTGAGAAGTTTGATATCATAATATCATCCAGGGTTACCAAAGCAATAATTTTCATCGTAAACTGGGAAATATGTATTCCCTTTCTCCCAGCATTGATTAAAAAAATCTTTATAACCAAAACTATCTTCATTGCAAAAAATCCTGTTTGAAAACACCTATTCTGGTAATTTCTGTGCCTCGCTTTTTATTGTGTGAATTATTAACGAAGTCGAACATAGAAGTACGAAAGTAATCTTCCTGTTCTTTGTGATTAATACTTTGTTTTTTTGTCCAGGCTTTCCAGATCTCAACTCTAATTCAAGAATATGTGGAAGCTCTAAGCCCACCAGCTGCAAATCCTCCCGCGAGACCTCTCAGCTCACTTCAACCCCCGCATCCTGTCCCGGCGTAAATTCTATGCAGGAAATAAGAGAATGCTATCTTTTTTATTATAATAAATGAAATGAGGGCTGGGAGTGTTAATTAACGAAGTATGTCAAAATGAAGCTCAATCTCAGAGAAAAATCCAAATTATAATTTATCTTCACCAACATCCCTTTTGTTTAATAAATTGTATTAAATTCATATAAACCTGTGCTGTTTGATCTAAATGACAATTTGGAAAAATTATGTATTAACACAAGTAAGCTCCAAAAGTATCCAATCTAAGGGGGGTATTAAAGAGATAATGAAATCAAGCAATTGTTTGTATTTTTTTATGTAACCCCTATTTATTTTGGTACATTTTTTAGCATGGCTAATTTCTATGCATCTAAAAAAAATAGCTGAATTTTTGCACTTGTAACTGACTTGTTCTAACATGTTTGGGTTGGAAACTTTTGGACCTTACCTTTATGAAAAAATAAAATTACAGTTTACTAAAAGAATAGTTAAGAAATTTGGTAAACCTCACCTGTCTAGAGTGTTTAAAAATAATTATACATTCTCACAAATAGTTAACGTGTATGTGATTGTGGTTTGTTTAATTACCCACAGCATCTTAAAGTATTGAATGTTTATCCTGAGACCATTGTTATTAAACTTTTATTTTTGAGGAACAGTTACTAAGTATACTTAATTTACAGAATTATTTCATTACGTTTAACTTTAATGGAACTTAAAAGAGTTGTTTATTTAAATTTGAAAGTCCTCTAATAAGTATCTGTGCTAATTACACAATTTCTCTGGTCTTGTAAATTATTATCATTGAAATAATACAAAATGAATTCTTACAATCAGGTATACATTGGAACTCCAATCTATCGTTCTCGCATTCATTGTTGTCCCGCATGTATCGTTCACTTTGTATAGTACCAGTCGAACACCCAAAAGAACAATGTTAAATAATCCCGCATTCATCGTTCCCCGATCTATAGTTTTCCTCGATTTATTGGTTAAATATGTTACTGTCACACATATTACTCTGAGTGATCATTTTTGTGGAGCATTTATCAACCCGATCAGAAGTTCGAATGACTCCAATCAGCCTCTGTTGCTGTCTCGTCGCAAATTTTATCCCAATCTATTGTTCGTATCGTAAAACAGATCAAAACTGCAAGTTTCCATGCGTCATCTTGTTGTCATGATGCTATATCATGTTTCCGCTGATGATTCACCTACTGAGCACCTATGTACGATAGTTCAGCCGTCTTGCATTACTCAGATTTGTAACTATAATAAAATATCCCCCATGATGACAGTTGGACTCGAGTTGAGAGATATAATTCAAGTCTTTCCTGCATTTATCGTTTTTTCAGGCTCCTTTAAAAAATGAAGAATCAGGGTTCCACTGCATCTAAATTGCAAGAACACCTACTGATAAGTTACTGTGAATTATGATTATATTATAAATGAATATGTGTACATACCTTGAAAGCATTTACTTTAATTTGTCTGAATTTATTTGAATGGTTTATTGGTTGTGAATGAAAAATATATATTATCAAATTATGCATTTAACCGTTGCAATATGAAATTTGCTGCTATATAGTTTATCGAAATGTAGAAGCCTATTGATTAGTTTTAATTAAATATAAAGAAGCCGATATAACAATATACAATAGGTTAGATAATCTTTATTATTAAATATTGGGTTTCAATTATTATTTCTTAATTTGGAATTAAACGTTCATATCAAAATACCTGATGGGAAACCTACTACGCAAGAATTGATTTGAACCAACCTAATTTATTTTAAAAAATAAAACACAATTCATTTGTTCTACTTCCACATATTTATGTGGAAGTAGTAGAAATGAATTGTGTTTTATTTTTTAAAATATAATGTCTTTCCACTAAGAATTGACAGTTAACACTTTAAAAACAACCTAATTTATGTTTCATTTATAAAAATAAAACAATTTTCCCACCACTTGACATAGTATAACCTTTATTCTTCACCAAAATGTAGCAAAATCTGTTTTGGTTAACTCTCTGTCTTTCAAAGAAATAAACGTAATTCATTAATTTTTATTATTTGTCATCATTAAAATATCTACTAAGATATGTTGTGTTTCGTTGTATAAATTAAGGTGACATTATATTGTAATGAAATGAATGTTTAAATTATTTTGACGTTTCCAAATGATGTCTAGCATAATTATATGTTTAACGTAATTATTGTATATGGCCGTTGATTTTCGAAATATCTACTATTTTGACAACTACAAACTAAAATATACGGGTTGGAAAATATGCCTTTGGTATATTATCATAGACTGATATAATTTACATACTTAAGTGTGCAAAAAGGTTAAGCATACGTAGATGCGATTTTTTTTTTTTTTGTGCATTAATGAATATTAAGAAAAATTAAATCTTAAAATAATTAATTTCTAACATATTTAATGCATAATTAGTGTACACACTAATCATTTTATGACTATGTTAGGTGCAATACAAACTGTTAAAATCTTCATTTTTTTGAAAATTTTGGTAAGGGTGTAGTTATGAGCCGCCCAGCATGGTCACATATTGCGAAATCTATAAAGGAACCTGAATATCGTCTGTCTCGTTTTCCAAGTGTATGGGTACCGTCGCTTTATACGGTCGCCGGTGAACATTCACAGAATGTACCTGGCAGAACTACAGTACGGTTGCATGATTTGGTAGGAAGCAAATAACCCGGGGTTAGACAGTTGGAGGCGCTATGAGGTGGCTATATGATCTGTAAAGGGCGAGCGGATGAGAGAGAGTGGAACATTTTTTTTCTGATAATTAAAAATGTCCTCGATTGAATCAATGATGATGACTCCATTAAATATAATTTAATCTGAACAAAAACCTATTAATCTACATATAATTTATTACCTGGCTTGAATTGCAAAAAATAAATTTATGTAAATATTATATCATAGAATTACTTCTCAAATAAGCTACACTTCTGGTTTGTGAAAATGATTTGTTATCTTCTGCTTCGCAAGCTTTTACCACTCCGTTATGTACAACAATGCTTAATTATTACCTTAATTATAGTAATTAATGAATGATATAGAATAATCTTCAAAATACTGATAAAAAATTTAAACAGTCCAGATAATGTTTAAAGCTTCCGACGCGACAAAATAATATGTAAATATATTTCTTTATATTAAAAGTATTACATTTATTAGTTCATAGTCTTAGGGTGTAAGATTATCAATAGCGGAATGACTACATTAGATAAATTAAATTTAAAAAATTTAATATTACGACTCTAACTGCATGTTTCTTAATTTTTACTAAATCAATACATACTTCTTACCATAAATCACCGAAAAATTCTTTTCGTTTGTTTATTTTGTCGTTTTTGAGAAGTAAAGGAATCGATAGCAAGATTTAGGGCGTATATTTAATTATAGTTTGGTACGGTGGATATAATCAAATGGGCACATGACAAAGTTAGTTTAAAATAGTTTTAAATATCAGTCTTAATTAGTAAACAAGTATTATTTTGTATTTAATTATTGGACGAGGAATATGTTTTGGCTTATGATAATGACATGTCGGTTCTTGAAACCTGTGCAAAAAAAAAACGTAAGGGTCTGTGGAATCATATTACGTAAGATTTATTTAAACAGCATGTGCATTTTGTAATCATATATATGGCCTATAGAAGGCCTACTTTCAAATGTTAAGCATGTAACGTATTTGATCATTTTTATAGAATAATATACTAAAAATAAACAGGTTATAAAAACTATTAACGACTGATTTAATTTTGATTCTTATTGCTTTACTCGTAAGCGAATCAATAAATTTTGATAATGAACTGAAACAATAACGCCAAATATTTCTTCCTTAAGACTTCCAGTGTAAATTCTACACAATCACTTCAGACAACTCCATTTAGAAAAGTTTTTTTCAGCAAGCACATAATCTCCCGATCTTAGTAATAATTTTTGTAATCTATTTTGAAATGTCTACACAACTTATATTTAAAAAAAAAAAAAAAAAAAATTTAATACATCATAATGTCTCTGATATGCTACTATGCTTATTTTTTTAAATCTAAATCTATATCGAATTCAAATTCAGTTGTTTTTTTCACTTTTATTAGTATATTATATAAAATATCCATGACTATTATTTTGCTTGTGAAAAATTCGGTAAATGGTATTTTTAATAAATATAATAATTATTTTAAAATGTAACTTATTATATTGATATGCCAATAATCATTTATAATTTTATTATCCATTATTATTATACTGGTCTGGTAACCGGTTTAAAGTTAAAATGTCACCCTGTAAAAAAAAATCGGCTACAAAAAAATGTACAGTAGAAATAAAAATTATTAAAAGAAAATTTGTGATATTTACCAAATGGATGGATTGAGTTGTATTTTATGATTTAATTTTAGTGCCTCCTAGTCAAAATGGCCATCTTTAGAATAAAGTATAACATTATGGCTATTGACAGTGTTAGGTTATAAAATTATGTTAATTTAATTAATGAATTATCAAATTTAACATCATACAAAATTGTGTAAGTGCAAATATGTTATGTGAAATATATTCTTTAGCTAGGAACTGTATGAATAATATATGATAAATTTTGAAGCTGGTCATATGATATAAATTCAATGTTTTTCGGGCATTTAAATATAATCTTAATGTATAGGTATGTAATTATTTTTAAAAAAATGTGTAGGTGACGGATGTTTTACTCTAAATGATTGATTTCTTTTATATTAACAGTATAAATAACTATATAAATAACTGATATTATCCTTGTTTAACTATTCAATGAAACATTTGCAAGACAACTGGAAGATTACCGCTTGATTATTGATACTTAATACACTACTACACTGAAAAGATTCTGAAGAAAAGAACTGATCAATGAATACTGAATATGTCATGATTTAATTAATTCTTTGCAATCACAATTTGAATTATTTCTTTTGTAATTGTCTTATTATTGAAAAAAATAAAAATGTATTATTTCTTGATAATTTAATATTTTTGTTTAACATGTTAATGTTAAAATAAAATAATTTGTAACCATGATCTTTTATGTATATTAATTTACAGAAAAATAAAGATATGCCAAATATTTACATGTAGTTTTTAATATAATCATGTATTTCAACATATTTTTTTAAGTAATATCCTGTGAAAAGAAACGAGAATCATTGGCATAATTGGAAGGAGCCCACCAGTGGTGGTTCATCATAGAGCAGTGGTTTCCAACTGGGGAGGTGCCAAATTTTTTAATAAAACAGTAAAAATTCAATCAATGAATGTTTATTTTACTCATTGACAAAATATACTCTTGGAGACAGCATTTTTGAAAATAGACAGAAAATTCCGTAGGTAATAAACAAATAAAAATAATCTAAGGATAATCATAAAGCTTAAATTTCGAGACAGAAAGAATAAATTATTGTGAACAGTCACAAGACGCTGAATTATCATTCTGTGGTTGAAATTAATAAAAAAAACTATTTAACATCATACGGGTGAGGCATTTTCGATTAAAAAATCTTGCAATACTTTCAATAAAACACCAACTGGCAGATAAAATAGATTTTGATAATATTCTGACGATTTTGCTAAGCCAAAGCTAGCAAAAGCGTAGCCAAAAGCTAGGAAGAAAAATTTTGTCATAATTTTTTTTTTTGAGAATAGTTCATGCGTTGGTAAAATCTGCAGAATATCTTGTCATAAATTAATTTACATATTAAGCATAGAAATCCAACGAGGGAATGCAGTCGCCGTTATGGGTACGCTCGAGGTACCCAGGGGGATGGAGAAAATTTTTTCATTCTGGGCGACAAGTTGGTTTAAATGTTTAAAAAAAAAAAATGTTTGTATGTCTGTGGTAATGTATTTATTTATTCATATCGTTAAGTTTATATTATATCATAATTTTATATTTGGAAATATTTAAATTTGATGCTTTGAATGGTAAATGGTGGTGTAAAAATAGAATGCAAATAAAACATTTTGATATTTAAAAAAAAAAAAAAATACATTTTTAACGTACAATATACTAATGGATTGTATTTCAATAATTTTGTGCTTTTTACATTAATAATAAATACAAAAATTATTTTAAAGACTAGATTTTTTGACATATTTCAAGAAAACGCCTGTGGGACTACAATATTAAATATAACATTTGTAAATGACAAATTGTAAAAATATAGTACATTTTTTTCAAGAAGATTGCCCTTCAGTAACGAAATTGATATAATTTCAATGTGAGTGTTGAGTGTTGCCTTAAATGTAGAATCTGAATGGCATTTTGTCCTAACAGAAAAGCATCCAATTTCAGTTCGAATTGCGCTCAAAATTGTTTTGTTCCAACTTCTTATGGGAATCAATATTTTCCACTATGAAGGCGGTTCAAATTAAATACAGAAATAAACTCACAGATGTACACCTTGATAATTGCAATCGGATGGGAGTGACAGTGGGAGAATTGAAAAAATTGTGGAGGAAAATGAGTGCTATTCGTCTCACTAGTTATTTTTACTTTTACTCACACTTATTTAAAGATGTTTTTCAATTATTATTTTGTTTATAAATAAAGTAGGCATTTTATGTTTTATTGGAAGTCCACTGTCCTAATTTATTTTAAGTAATATTATGTATGGTATAAAAAAGGACGAGGATAAAAAATATAAAGAAAGAATATGTAAAAGTAGCTCATCAGACAATTTCGATTTCTGAAAGAGGCTCACATCCGTATTGAGTTTGGAGACCACTGATTTATATTATTCCGGTCTCTGATCCATTGATTCAATGATTAAAAGATGATCATTTCACGCATGCATAATGTTTCCCTTTAAATTTTAGCAAAAGTCTTGGTAAATAATGTTCAATTCAGTGGAACCCGAGTTCATCATTTTTAAATGTCCCTCAAAAAAAATGATAAATGGGAGAAGTCTCAAAACTCATAATTTAAAAGAAAACTTACACATTCATCAGAAATTAAATTGCTTTGGTTTGTTTTATCAGACAGTGATCACCATAACTGTAAGAAAATGTAGAAAATTGTTTATTTATCTTTAGCAATCGCTTCAACAATACCATTCAAAAGTATGTAATTAAAATTATCTGTAGTATTCACTTATTATATGAGTATAATTTGAAAGGAATCAACAAATAAAAAACAGTGAATTTTAATACACCTGACGCGCTATTTGTCCGGATACTTTTTACACAGTTTCAAAATTGCACAGCTCAATGTAATAAAGCTTGTCATGGATTTATCAATATTCATTGCATCTTATTTTACTCAGTTTTATTTTTACATGGAGTGTATATCTGATTTTAAAAAAGCAATTAACATAACGATTGTTTTCTACGATGCGGTGAATAAAAACTTGCAATCGAAACTGTCAAGCCAGGTTGCCATAACTTGTCAAGAGATTATTTGATTCCTTTGTCGTTTTTCATGGTTATTAGTTTTTTCTACCGCACTCCCTTTGTTAAAAGTCACCGCTCACTACTGATAACTATGCAATTTCTGGATAATACAATTCATCGTATTATGAATGGATTGCTGTACATTATTGGCATGTAAAGACAGGTTTATACATAAAATTTATGCTAGGGGGTAATGTTATAAGATTTTTGTTAAAAAAAAAATGTGATGCTATAATTCCAGCTTAATTAATGTATTGAAGAAGATTTTGGATGGTGAATCAGCGTGTATAAAACAATTGATTCCAAATAATTCCCCAGAAAGACTGTACGAGATTTGGAGAACTGCAAAAGTCGGTATCAACTGTTTATGCGCAATTTATTTGAAAATAGTGATTAGTCACCTCTATCCACAACAGAAATGATGAAAACTTTAATCTCTATTTCCTGATTACAAAGATTTTATTTACTAAATAATTTATTAGTATTGATGACATAGTAAATTATCTATCTACATTGATATTTAGGAAGTTTCTAGTAAAAAAAAATATAATTTATATCATCCGGCTTCCTTTTTTGACATAAACAATCCATTTATCATAGAGATAATCTGACAAAAGAACACTTGTATTATGATTAATGACATTAAAATGATGATAACA
The DNA here is from genome assembly GCA_022494535.1 of Himalopsyche phryganea. Classification (NCBI taxonomy): domain Eukaryota; kingdom Metazoa; phylum Arthropoda; class Insecta; order Trichoptera; family Rhyacophilidae; genus Himalopsyche; species Himalopsyche phryganea. The sequence goes on along the minus strand of JAGVSL010000141.1, from coordinate 676,900 downwards.
AGCTACTTAATTTGAAGGGCTTCCGTCAAAATAATATTTTCAAGCAGCATGAAAAATTAGATAAGATTGGGACATGCAATACAATTATATATAAGAAAAAACTGAAATGTAATATAAACATTCAAGTGATTTTGACCAGAATGCAGAAATTTGGAAGTGCTCTGATTTTGTTGGTTGGACTGGTGGCTGTTTCAGGCATGTGCTCTTTATTTTGTGATTTTACTAGACTTATATAAGATTCACATTATAATTGTTTTTAGTGAGAATTGTTACACATTCGCATATTTAAAGTAAAAATTACAGCAGTACTTTATAGTTGATACTAACTACATGATAGTTTTCAAAGAGTTATATTTGTATTCTATTTTAAATAAGGACATCCTTAAGTATATTGTAATAGTAATAGTTCAATACTACATTGTTATTGAATTAAAGTTTGTTTTTGATTGACCTTGTAAATATATTCCTATATAAGTTATTTTATTTATTATTATAAAAGCGATCACACCATAAATTTTCATAAAAAAAATTCAAATTGCAATATCAAATTAATGATAAAAATATAATTTTCGCAGCGCTATTTATATAAAATTGAATGTTTACAATAACAAAGTATATAAAACTGTTGGTCCATGAACCAAGACAAGAATGTTTTATATAACTTGTAATTGTAAACATTTAATTCTATATACACAGCCCTGTGATGATTGTTTCTTTTTCAGTTGATAATGATCGTGATGAGTGAAACCAGTCCTAATCATTATACACATGTGGAAGTAGTACAAACAAATTGTGTTTTATTTTTTAAAATATAATGTCTTTCCACCAAGAAGTGACAGTTAACACCTTAAAAGTAATTAATAGAGTTAACAATAATGAATGCAATTTTTTTATTTTTCAGCTTCGGTTCTTCCTATAACTTTTGACAATAATGGAAATCTTCAATATATAAATTCTGACACAAATGGCATAGAATCTCGATTTATTGCATCCGAAATTGTGTTTAGACTTTTTACAAGGTAATTCAGAATTTTTTGTTGGATATGAGCAATATGCTTTACCATTGTAGGTTAAAATATATCTCATGTTAAATTTGGATTATTGAGATTTTGTACACTTCCATGTATTTTGTCACTAACGACCCGGGTTTCGCCTTTCGGCATCTTCAGGCATTCGAGCACACGAATGGACTCGAACTGTCTTAATATAAATGTCTTAAATTATATCTCATGTGTTTGAGGGGCGAACACTATATTTATTTAGCATGTATTGTGCTCAGTGCTGCCTACAGGCAGATAATTATTTTATAATTAGTTTATTTATGAATGTTTCATACGGTAACTATAATCCCGACAAATCAATATGTTTTTTTAAAACTTGTCCTTTGTTCCAATCCTATAATACCCGATAAGTGTGAGTTGTCTGCCTGACGAATACATTACCTGAGATGGATATATTCAATTATGAGCTTTGCTTTTCGATTTTAATTGATAATTTGAATTCGAAATATCTTAACAAAAAAGTTTTTTGTGTAGAAATTAACAGTATAATTCTCACAATTTATTTATAGATCTAATCCAACAGTTGGTAGTGTCATCACTATTGGAAATGCAGCCTCTCTGGGTGCATACGACAAAGGAAAGTCAACTAAAATTATTGTTCACGGCTACAACAATGATGGGGACAGCCAAGTCAATACATTGATAAGGGATGGTAAGGGTCTATTTGCATATGATATATTAAACCACAAAAACAAATTCTAGCAATGTTTGACTAGAACAAGTTGTTGTTAAATCGCAGCCTAATGTTTGGAAGAGGCAGGAGAAAAAACGGGAAAGAATTATGTAAAGCAGTGGTCACCTAACTGTTTGATAATGGGCTGGATTGAATTTTTTAAAAACTAGGGGGGGGGGCGTACGACAAAACATTCATATTTGAATTTAAAATGAATTGAAACATTTAAAAACCTTGAGACTGGGTAAAAAATATCAATGTTGGGCAATTTATTTGGTTATTGGATAAATCTTTGAAATATTTTATTACAAAATAATTTATTAAAAATAATACCTATAGTTGCATATGTATGTGTAAATATAAATTTATTTTATAAAAACATATATATAATATTTTTATCGGTGGCTTAAGTTTTTCAATATTAAATTTGGCAAATATATAGTTGACTTAAGACAAATACGTCATTTGAGAAAATTTTTGCTCAGAATAAAAATATGTTGAACAAAATTCATTTTTTTAAGCGTGAAAAATTGTGTGGTAATGACGCCCAGCATGATGATTAATTAATTATCGATATTTTCAATAAATAAATAATTTTATGAAAAAAATTTGATAAAAAAATATTGTGATATTTTCTTGGCGCGAAACTCGGTGCTGTAGTGGGTAATTTAACTGCCGGCGGGTAGTAGGTTGCTGACCACTGATATAGGCCTTATATAGGGGGAGTGGCTAAAATTAACTACTAAGCAATAATAACATAACGGTAAATTATGGTGTAAGAAGTACTATACTTATTATACACCTATAATAGGTGAACTAGATAAAAAAAATGAGTCGCCATTTTTACATTTGTTGACGACACTCTGTGCTTATAGATATAAGCCTACTATGTTTACAAAAGTTTTTTGGTGACAATACACATTTGGTTCGTCAAAGTGACGCCACATATTTTACAACAAACAACAATCCAGCTCATCTATACTTTTACTATTACGCGCAAAAACATTTTTTTGTTTGACATGGATAGCATGGTCATTTAGAAAACGAAATTTAAAGAGAAAATGTTCGTAACGTCTCAGAAAAACGTAATACATATAGATTTGGTTAAACTATATTTGGTAACTGAAAGCTTGTAACGAACACTTATTTCTGATTAAAAGCGTAGATGGAAGTTTCTATTGTACAATATATTAAAAGCGAAGATATTTGTAACGGAGTATGACAAGTTTAAGCAGTTTGGAATATACATTGGAATACAAGAATTTATCAATTATTATGAACAATAACATACCTTATATTATCTCGCGTGGAGGGAACTATAGAATCTTGTGATTTCTCCGCTCGGAAGTTTGAAGTAAACGGAAATGAATTTAGTGGTTGTTACTACAAAAAAACAATGTACAAATATTTAGCGTACTGGCAGCACTGCACAAATTTGAGTATTTCAGTGCGCAAGTTTGCAAACTGGTTTGACCACTTTTTGCACTGTTTGGTTGAAATTGATTTGCAAACTGGTTTGACGTTTGTCGCAACCTAACAAAAGATATGGCGGCAAATACAATCCTATGTTGCAATAGTAAAGAATAGTGACATTTAATTACAACTTCGTCCAAACCATGTATTTCAAAATTCCAATTATTTATATTTAGTGAAAACTATTTTGTGTAAGTGAAAATATTTTTTCGTAAGTGTTAAATTTTTTCAATGTTAAAATATATTTTATTATGTGGGATCACTTTGTTTTTAGTGAAAGAATTTGCTTTTTGTGGAATGTATTTATTATTAGTGAAAATTATTTTTATTTAAGTGAATATCATTCAAACGAAGTAGGTGCATTTAATTGCAAGTCCTTATTAGTTATTTTTATGTGACATAGTGTATTCTTTTAAAGTCTCTGTGTCTGAAGCATACATAAGTCAACATTCTCTCAACAACTCATTTTCTGCTAAAACCAAAATGTTTATTAATTATATGATTGTTTTATGAAAAAAATACTGTTTATTTATTTACTAACCCAGCATTATTAATATTACAGCTTTTTTGGAAGCCTTAGATGTCAATATTATAGTTGTTGACTGGGGAAAGGGTTCAAAAGGGCCTTACACTACTGTCAGTGGAAATGTTCCCCTCACTGCTGCACAATTCGGGAAGTTTCTAAGCTTTTTGATCGGCGAAGGATCACCTATTGAAAACATGCATATAATTGGTTTTGGCTTCGGTGCGCATGCCGCAGGTATGGCATGTCGACATATCACCCAAGGAAAGATTCCATATCTAACAGGTACTAAAATATTATTCAGAAATGTTTTGTGTTTCCTGTACTGTTCAAATAGTAATAAGGTAAATTAAATAATCAAATCACTTTGTATTATTTCTATATACTTATTTAAAAACACTGAATTATGACAGCTTTATCAACATTAAGCAACACTCAAATAATATACACTAATATACCTATCTATATATATTTCACATAATATTGTCTGTCTTTTATACTACTCTTCTTCTGTGAGTCAGCTAATACTGACTACCGCGGGGTGACCATATGCTACAAATAGGGAGTGGAGATTGTGCGACATAATTTATAGGACTATAATAATGTGTAAATTTAATTAATTGATTCGTTTTCGTTTGTAGGCTTAGATCCTTCCGGCCCTCTGTGGGGTGTTGTGAGTGAACGAATTCGAAAATCGGATGCTGAGTACGTAGAAATTATTCACACAAATGCAAACCGCTTTGGATTGGGCGATGCCGTAGGTCATAATGACTTTTATCCAAATGCGGGCACAATTCAACCAGGTTGCGGCACCAATGATATATCTTGCTCCGCAGACATGTCCTACAAATATTTCGCTGATTCTATTGACCATACTGGATTCCAGGCTAACCAATGCAAGGACTTCAACGAGGCTCTAAATGGCAGCTGTTCAAATATCGGGAAATCATATATGGGAAGTTCGAAGCCAAAACCAGAGTAAGATTTTAAGCAATAATTATTTATGAAATTTTCACAATTCAATTTATTTTTTACACTGATTTTTCAACCTTAATATAATAACTAAGCTTAAAAAGTAACTTCTTTAAATGAGCTGTGACAGAAGTTATGGAAACCTGCATAAAAATTAACTTAACCTAAACAAGGTGCTATTGAAACGCAAATTTTAAAGTATTTTATGCAATTTATTTTAATGGATTAAGGGGAAAAAATTTTGTTGTAAAAGTAACCATTTCATAAAGCAGTATTATCTGAATTGAAATTTAATGTAGTTCCATATGAAATTATATACTTTCTGAGCCTGTGCATCGAGTGCACACATGTACGCATATGGCAAAAAATCTAACTGCACTTATTATTTTGATATAATTCAATGGAAGGATTAAAAAGGGGGCATGAAACTTATATGAAGTATAAGTTACTATATATCCTTCATCTTCTTCTGTTTGCGACGTCTTATATTGAAGGATGATGAAAAATTGCAATACATTAAATCTTCTATATAACAGATTTAACACACAATATTTTGGGCCAAATGGGAAATTTGTTAAATCAACCTGTTATATGTGTAAATTCAAGAGTCACTGCTCGTATTGTATAATTAGCATGTGCTGAAACAGCTGATTTTTGCGCTACGCCACACATATTTTTTTAATGCACTTAGGTATGTAAACTTCACTGGCCTTCCATATAAATTAATGTATTGTCATTATTTTCTCACAAAGAAAAAAGCGCATTATGTAACGGACTTTTGGCTTTTGGCTCTAGCCCCCCATTGGTCTGTTATTATAAAGGTTTCACTGCCTCTCTTTGTCCAGGACCAGTTGTATAAGTTCACCTGACTTGTCACCTCTTGGGCATTGAGCCACTTACGGATGTTGTCTGCTCTGTATTTCTGCTAATATTAATCATATACTTTCATTTTTTTCAGGTTAGGAGCTTTCTTTTTGACGACTAATCCATTCAAACCATTCTTCCAAGGCTAAATAATTTGACTCAATAAATAAAAAAACTTATAAATGTATAATTCAAATTTGCATGTTCTATTAAAGAATTCATATGATTCTACAATGAATATATTTTTATATTTCTCTGAATAAGACAACCTACTTTTGATATAAATTTGAAAAAATTATTCTCAAATAGACATCCCACCCCTTGTTCTTTTTTTCATAATTTTATTTGACAAAGAGTTAGGTATATTTTTAAAATGTCTAATGTAAAATTATGAAGCATATATAAGAGCAATGGGCCGGACACCTGTAAATGGATCTGGCAAAAACTTTTTATGGACTAAATCCACTTAAGAGTTTATCAATAAGTGAACAATTTTTTTTTAAATGTTTACAAAGGTTGATTTCACAGAATGATTTTAACCTGGGCTCCGAACCGTTATTTGTTTTCGTTTCGGTTCAAGTAAAAAAACATATATCAGTTCAGTTATAGTTTTTGCGGTTGAGCTCCGAGTGTTCCGCTTACAATAGCTGAAGCGGGATGGTAAGGTCATGTTAACGCATTTGTTTGAACATGTACCAAACTGAAAAAACCAATATTTTTTTCGGTTTGGTTCCGGCTTTCGTTCCAACAAAAATAACAGTTTTTCCGATTTTCGGTTCAGTTCCAGTTTGAAGCCCTGATTTCAACTGACAAGTGTAAAGTAAAATATAGACTGGAAAACGACTATTACTTTAACCATTATGAGAAACTCACACAATTAAAACCTAATCGTTACTTTAAATAGATCTGCTTCTACATAAATTTAAAATATTTTGTTTTTTTTATACCTAGAGCAACATGAACCAAAGTGAATATTTTAAGTTTAAATAAAACATAAAATGTTATAGGTAAGTTTGTTGATATAGTGTCTAGTTAATAAAAATCTGTCTAAGCATAGTTCTGAGGATGGCACTATGCCAAATAATAATAATTAAATCAATAAAGAAAAGAATGTTTCAAAAATATTTCTTATAATTTATATTTTATTATTACACTTAACTAAATTTTCATATAAAATAAATATCGCTATTGGTTGATAAATTGTCAATTTATCCTCCCATCAGTCCAAGGAAATCATCCATCAAGGTTCCGATGGCAAACTAGAACAAGAAATAATATAAGGGTTACATTTTGTATGCAAATATTTCGGTATTGGTCGAAAGAAAGACCAACATAAGGAAACGAGAGATTATACTACATTTCAAAAACTTACAATGCCAGTTGCGTCCACACGTGTTCCAACAATTTTCAATCGAATTTCATCTTCTGCTTGTATAACTACGTCTTCCTCTTTTGTCATGTAGCAAGGAGGATTCTGGTTCGGACAGAATTGCATATCGGCTGGTATTGACTGAAAAACATGAAGGTATTCATTTTAAAAATTTTAAAGCTTTAGCCTTACATACCGCAGTACAATTGTAATAACACAACTGTTTAAATGGTGTTGTTGATTTTTTGTTTTGAAATAAACTTACATGGTGAGATATAAAACAAGAGAGTGGTCCGATTTCAGCAAACATGCCAACCTGTTGAAAAATAAGGATTTATTAATGGAATTTAAAATTTAAAAAACTTGGCAATATAGCTAATGCGGTAAATCGACATATTTTTAACATACTTGAGATATTATACTCTAGGAGATTTTAAACAGAGTGAATAAGAAACAACTCAAAGAGATAAGACATAAACAACCATATTCAGATTTCAATGTAAAATTGAAAAAATCAACATTAACCTTGGCTGTCCATGATCTGATCAGTAAGCTGACTACAGAGGTGTTATAGGTTTTGCATAGGCTAGGCATACATAAAAATATATTGAAAATTTGACGTGGCATTTTCACAGACCTCTTATCTAGCTCAGCGTTTCCAAATTATTTACGTTTTTAAATTTTAGTTCACTGCTTCATATCAATCACCTAGATATTAGTGCCTTATCGATTACCACGTCGTTGCTAATTACCGACGACACGCATTGCGTGTTGTTAGCTGTATTAATCGATCAAATAACCACAATTCATGACCCAGAAAATATACCGACAAATCTGCAGGAATTCAAACATTCTAACAATAAACTTATCTCGTTGTAGCCATTAGATTTCTGAATGATGAAATGCAATTTTCACACCATCACTGCAAACATCATCGCATTTGTCTTGAATTATACTGTACACACAGTAAATACACATTCATGAAACCATTTTTATGTTTTATGGTCTGACTGGTAGTACGAGTTTGGAGAATTTCGCATACTGGCTATTTTTGTACAATCCCGTTGTCTGTATCATATTCGTTTATAGATATAACCTTAACTACAATGTTGTGTTTGTTGAAAAAAATTACAGAACCTCATTTAGGAAACGCTGATAACTTATTCTATTCATATCATATTTTGACCATACATGGATTGAGCTAGAAGTTTGAAGCAAATAATAAGTAGTATCAAGATTCTTTCACTATCATTTGATTTCAATAAAGATCCTAAAAACTTCAAGTAAGAGTATGTTAAAATATGTACCGTATTCCAAACATGGTTCTAAATTCCAAATTGCTATTATTACCTTATTCACTTGGGTGACTGTAGCATCTAATACTTCCCCTTTGAATGGTCGAAAGACAATTGCTTTATATTTGACAGGATATACAACAAATCCTTGACCAGGTTGAATTAAACCGGCACCAATGTTATCAATTGTAGTGACGGCAATCACAAAACCATACCTATAAAAATTAAAATCATCCATTATTGATTTACAAATTTAATATGGTAAATATGCTTTACAAGATGATACCCTTTTTCTACCCGAAAATTGACTGAATGCCACTAATAACAATGCAGTTCTGTACGAATAGGAAGATGTCAAATTATCATACATGGAATCTGATGTTTCATACGAAATACAAACATGATATCAGTATGAAAAAGTCACCACAATAATATATCGTCGCTGTTCTCGAAGAAAACGTCGAAAAAATGACATATTGAGTTAGTTATACCAAAATATTCTTTATTTCAAACTCGGATGGAATAACAAACTTATTTTTATAAATTACACTTTTACTTAAAATCAGATTTGTACAAACGAACTAAGTGAAAAAGGTATGACATTTCAAACATTTGACAAACTTCAAAGTCCAATTACTCAAAACTAGTATTTTCTTCCAGAACAAGGACGATATATTCGCTTCTATTGCAAAATTGTAAATCTGCAAAATTTCAATTTTTCAGCAGCATTAACAGATAAAAAATAACTTTATTGAATTTAAATAAAAATAATAAATACATGTCAGTTGAGTCATTTTGCATGCACTTAAATTTTTGCAGTATTGATACAATACAAAATTGCAGATATATAATTTTGCAATGGAAACGAAAATACATCAAAGGGATTTTAAAAAACCATACTTTGAAGCAAACTTTGAAATATGGCGACAAAATTTTCGAAATATTTTTCGTAGTCTGCAAGTGGCTTACTTGATTATAATGTTTGATTTTTACCAATTTGCAATTGTTGTAAAGTATATAATTTTATTTACTTACTTACTTACTAATCATCTTACTTATAGTAATATATTATTTCCGCTCTCAATGTGGAGCATATGACCTCCAAATGAAGATTTTTCTACGAGAACTGCTTGTTACTCAGTTGTTATTATGTTTAATATTATTAGCTTACTCTCTTCAAAGAAAATAGGATCAGCAACTTACAAGCATTGCTCGTAGAACAACTCCTGTTGAGATAGCTCCATTAGGAGTCCGTATGCTCCAAACTGGGAGCGAACATGTAAATCAATGATTATGGTTAGAATAAGAACGCCATACTTACTTTCCCGTACATGTACCTTCCACTTCAGAGTACAGTTTCTGTTTGACTGTTTCCAAAAGTTGTAATCCAAAATATCTAGGATGCAAAAGGATTTCATGTTCTAGAGATATCTGCAATAAACAATTGCACATTGATATTTCTGTTATTGGCTTAACTTTGTGAATGGGAAAATATGAATGTAATTGAAGAAACTGCAGTATAGTTTGATATCGAAGTATTTACACCACCGACTTGGTAGAATATATTTTATGATTTACAAGCGGAATGACCGAGTATTCCAACATTCAAATTTATAGGTTAAGCCGCCGAAAATGTACAATATTTATTTTAAAAATTATACTCACATGAAAAAACATATTAGCGTCTGTATAACTAGAAAAAAACCCCAATTATAGTCAAATGTACGTGTATTTCTTCGCTGTTATACTTATTTTCGGTATGTTGACAGACGCCCGATACCCGCGTATAAAAGTATAGTTCTCTATGCTCACCATAGATAATATACTGCCCGCGTATTAACAAAAGTGACAAGTAGTGATGGCGATAAGATATTTTTATGCTTGTCTATGGTACAATACTAAGTTTCAAGATTAGATATTTAGTATCGGTAGTTTTTGCTGAGTTAAGGGTAGTGTTGCACAAAATCCAGGAATTTTAAATGGCGCGGAAAAAACCCAGAAAATTGGGAATAAACTGTTAAATATGATATCTTTCATTGTTTTTTCAACTTATTGAGTCCAAATGCACATATACATATGTGTTTAACACCAAGTTTAACCACAGAACTATAAAAAACATGAGCGTTTTTGTAAATATTTTGTCGGTTCAAATTTACATAGATTTCATACGTGATACGATATGAATGAAGTTTTGTATTTACATCCATAGAGAACTAAACTTTCATCTAAATCACCAAACTAATAACTTACAACAATAATATATTACTTTATGCTTACAACTATAACCTTAAATTTAGGGATACAGTGTGTGCATACGTTAAAAATGCTTTTAAAATAAGCGTTACTGAAAACTAGAAATGAGATACAGTAATCATTAATATTAAAATTGTTTTTTTTTCCTTTTATCCCTATTTTCCCAAGCGAATTTATTCCCTGGTTTTATGTTACGGACATTTTATCCGTCAATTTCGTTTTTTAAATGACATCCATGCCAAACAAAAAAATGTTTTCGTGCCAATTAGTTGGACAATCTACCGTTACGTTATTAATGTTTATAGGGCAAGTGTTCCTAAAGTCAGCCGTCACCAGTGGTCGGCCTTTTGAGATTAAAACTTAAATAATAGTGGATATAATTTAAGACATCGACTGAGGGTGCTTGATGGAATTTCGATATCAAATTTGGATTATAGAAACCCGGGTCGTTAGTGACAAAATACATAGAAGTGTACAAAATCTCAATAATTCAAATTTAATAGTGGATATGTTAAAAAAAACAGATTTTTAAAATTCTTGCAGGTAGGTAGTCTTGCCACTTGCCAATGTATATCTACACTATACTGACCTATATGATGCAATGAACATTTTTACTTCGCAAGTTTCGACAAATTCATGTTGTATAAAGATCGCTAACAAAATATACTTTATATTGTCATACTTTGCATCATTATGTTTTTTATTGTTCTGTCTACTATCAGTAAATTAGTTAGCAATATTTATGAAGTTTCATAGTGATGGCCGAACACTGGGCAATGAAAGGCCGACCATTGGATTTTGGAGGCTGACCACTGGGAGAATTAGCTTTTTTGTAAGCTATTACTTTATGCTTGGTACAATATTAACTTTTTAATTTTTAGTTGGTTACATTACTTTATCCCTGTTTAATGGAATAACAGCGAAAAAAAAATATATTTATTCATTGACAGGCGTACTTTCAAAATCCCTTTTGAAAGTACGCCTGTCGCTCAACTAGCCAACCACTGGCGAAATGACCCTATACCCTAATAAATATTTAAGTGATGATTACTTTACAATTCAATTAACAGGTGGAAACTATGTAGCTGACATATCATTCATATATTTCAAAATAATCATGTTCCTTTATATTATGCTGCAGAATATTATGTCGTATATTTCTTACATTTAGTCTATGTTTTTACTGATTATCGATTGGTACATTTACTTTTCAGCTACTGGCAGACAACGCTGCTGCTTATCGACTTATATAAGATGCTTAAGCCTAAGGTGGGCTCCTACGCCTTACATAACCAAAAGCAGCTGTGGGAGCAAATGCTCTGGAATGTCAGAGCATGAGGGTAATGTAATGACAGCAAGCGATTGTGAAAACGGGTGGAGGGTTCTTGAATGTCGATTTAAGAAGTTCAAAGATCTGAATTTTGAATTTGAGGAAGAAATGCAAAAGGTGTTTTCCAATAGAACGATTTATCCTTTTTAATTTCCTCTGACACAATATCTAATCCCCAAGATGTGGAGGGAGATGAGGTCACATCACGACAACCTCCACCAACACTCTCACCATCAATAAGACCCACTTAATGAGATGATATAGATGGAAGTAAGGAACTTTATCCAAAATCGGATCGCCAGTGACATCTGTTTACTTGAAGCCAATACAAAATATTTACAGAAATGTTCGTGTTTTTATGCATTAAGTTAAACTCGACGAGACGCACTTATTTTCATGTGTATCTGGACCCAATATGTTGAAAAAACAATCAAAAAATATATTTAACAGTGCATTACGAATTTTCCGAGTTTTTTACCACCATTTCAAAATTTCTGGGTTTTTTTGTAACACTAACCTTGTAACTTGTAACACTAACCTGGTAGATAATCTAATATGCACTGCATAAGCTAGGAACAATTATTTTGCTATATGAAATTTTAGTGATTATTTGGGCAGTCGACAAAGAAAGAGGAATGGTTGAGAGTTATTTGAACATTTTATTTCATTTATAAATATTTCACACTGGAGTTACAATCAATATAATCATTATCTAATCTATAAAAGCAACCCAATTATAACCATATTTTACACATATAAAATAGCTATTTACATTGATTCCAGATGCAAAGATAAATTTTTAAGAAATTCTTACCATTATTTTCTACCAATAACAACAGTAGTTTTAAAATAAAAAAAAATATATATACATACTAAATAAATTTTATATATTACAAAATATAATCTATCATTATGCATTTTAGATATAACCGTTAATAAGGTTGTGGTAGCCCTGTCATGTTCCTGCTTTGGATAATTTTTTTGGTTGATTTTAAGAATTTTTAGTGAAGAATAATGAGCCAATAGATTGAGTAAAGTTATATAGTTTTTATCCACACAATTTTAATTTCTTTTTAAATAATCTAAGATGTTGTGAAGAACAAATTTGACACAGTTGTATGCATAATTTATAAATTATCCAACAAAAAGTAGGTAATTTTGTAAAATAGAACAAAAATACACAATTGCATGTCTTTTTATGTAACACCAATAATTTCTACAAACATCTCCTAGTTTTGAATGAATATTGTGGAATATATAGTTAATATTATTAACTAATGCATAGGAAAATTGAAGATAGTATGTTTGCTAAGCTTTTTATATTATTATAGTTTTTTAACACAAATTTCATTAGCATTCACCGAATACTGTTTTATATATTTTAAAATTCATCGATAAAATCAAAAATCGATACTGCGCATTTCCTTTTATAGAAGCTTATAAATAATGGAATTAATGTTCATCCAGAGTAAAGAACACAGTGGGTATACAAATAGTTACTTCTAAACCAGCATAGAGGTAACAGAATGTTACAAAGTTTAACATTTCACAACAGTGTTTCCCTCACACACTCAATGTCGGAGAAATCGATTGGGATTAAAAAGTTTGTACTTAAACATCAAAAAATTACCTCCTGATCGTTTATGGTGTTATATGGTACCCAAAAAACGATTTCAAAGCATAATTATCTTCATGGAATGAGCACACTATTAAAATTGATAATAATTTTCAAATAATAGCAATGCTTTTACAACAAAATTATTCAGTCAGTTGCAATTTTATCGAAACATATTACACTGCCGTCTAGTTAGCTGAGGTTAAGCAAAAGAATTTGATCAATTCGACAATGAAAAACACAAATATATTTATCGAGTTAAATTGTTTTGTGTTCGATAAGAGTTATTCTTATCAGCGGAACTAATACATGTCCGCAAAGTTGTTAAGATTCAGAATAAGAAACATTCTTTGAAAATTTAAATCAATTTGTTGGTTCCTATAAAACATTTTTATGTCTTTAGTTACATATAAGGGCATGATTTTAATTTAAGCCCAGTCAAGCCAACAACTTAATCTTTTGGGAACTGTGTTTGCCTTGTGTTTTTTTTACAACAATCATTTTGAATAAGCCACTTTTTATAGCTCTGGATTTTAATTCTAATCTATCTATTTAGATATAATCAATAATGAATTTGAAAGAGCTGTTAATGTGTGGCTTATTTTCTACCACTTCATACGTTATTATCTAACATCTAAAGATGTCCAAATCATTATGATTATCAAATTAGCTATAGCAGAAGTAGACCTAGTATCAACTGCTAAAAAAGTGATAAATCGGAGGAATTGAAAGATATATATTTATAAAATGACTTTTGAAAGAGAGTATCAATCATGGTATATTATTTAATGCATAAAAATTAAGCAATCAGCAAGAGTAGAACTGTAAGATAAGAAATATATGACTATGCTGACACTTAAGAATGCCTCGAAATAGTGATGTTCACAATTATTTCTAAACATTAATAAACTTACTATTCAAAACTATTATAATTACATTCACGCGATTCCACTGATCAATTTTACGAATGTTTCATTCAAATTCTGTGATACTTAATTTATAAAATTATTTTCTAATATTTTTCAATTTTTTTAGGAATCTTTTAGTTCACAACAGCAATAAAAAGTAAAGCAGCCGTGTGGACAGGCAGGATATTTAGTTGGTCGGCGTGCAGTTAGGTCAGCTATTATTCGGGTGGACGGTAGCGTAGACGTTGGCGGTCGCGCGATCGGCCACCTCTTTGACTCCTTTGAGAGCGGCCGCGCTTGCGGTGAGGGTGGAAGTGGCAGATGCAGCCTGTGCGGCGGTACGAGGGAACAAGCCCATCAGTACATGATTGAAACCAGTCACCTGGAAACAAATTAATTCTATTATGCAATCACTCAAAATATTTTTTTTTATAAAACTTCAATACTGTAGTTATTATCATTGAAAATCAATAAAACAAATATAAACATATACTTGCTGGTAATATCTTGAGCATATCGATACAGAAGATTTTATCAGAAAAAAGCAAGAAAAGGTAAGGTCAAAATAAAATAATTTCACTTCAAAATGTGCATACCATTTGATTGCAGTTTTTTCTGAAACGATCAATGCCGAACGCCCGAATTGCTCGAGAGAATCCGAGAACTTGAGAATCAACCCATGCTGATCTTCGAGCCTCACACTTGCCTCCGGCAGATTCTCGATAAACTACTCGCTCTACAACACTCTGAAAACATGATGTCAATTAAATATTGCAAGTCAATAAATTCAAAATATGAATTTTAAGTAACAATTATTAATAATGCAGTATGAAATGATACTCACCATAACTTTGGCATAGCCAAGATTTCTAGTGTAGGTGATCAGGGTTTTGTTTTTTGGATCAACAATACTCTCTTCAACAATCTTTACTGATTTTGCATTGAAAAATCTGCAATCGTCAAAACATTATAATAAAATATTATTTACTAATGATTTTTCTATGCTAGTTAAAAATTGTAATGAAATTGAATCAGATTCCCAAATTATTAGAGATAAGAAAGATTCCAGCTCATAAGGAAGCACATAAATTTTATTTTAGACAAGAAAAGTATCTTTTCAATTGACTTTCCTTAATTTATTCATCATTGCTAATGTGTAAACTGAATTAATATATTTTGCCTCATCCAATGCCAGGTTACTTGAAGACATTAAAAATTGACTAGCAAAGGGTGACCTTCAAGCATTAAACATACATATGACCTTGAGTATTTTTAATGCATCACACATTATTTTGGATACCACTCTCGACAAAAATAAATTATTGCTTATTATCCATGTGGGTTTTAGATAATGCTCTAAAATATCACAAAAATTAAAATACTACAATTTGTGGATCACTGACAACAGCATATTAAAACATGTACCAATGCTTTGAGAAGTGACACAAGATATAAAGGTATATGGTAAAATAGTCTTATAATAATTTTTTCTCTTTTCACAATTAAGTATGGTATTATTTTAGCACTTGCCTTTCACCCCATTTGGGAACTCGGTTGGTTTTTGTTAATAAACGTTTTGTATGAAGACGTCCTTCGCGCAACTCCCTGCTGATGACATCTTCTGACAAAACATGGAGGCTAGAAGAGGAAAACTTTTTATAAAAAAAAATCAATAAATATGTTCTATATTCAAGAGACCTAATAAATAAGTTTACGTATTATTGTTGGCTCTGTTTCCACTACAGCTGCTAATTGTTTAATTATGTAACTATATCAGTCTTGACCATTTTAGTTGTAATACATAGATTGATCTCCCATCAATGTTTTGTGATTGCAGGTGAACAGCTGGAGTCAAATTTCAGTTCTCGAATATTTCATTCAATAATATTGTAGACCTACTATTCCTATCTCTCATTTTGGATTCATATAATATATAGTAATTAAACTTGTCGAAAAGAGAGTTTTATAATAAATATTTGTCTTGATTTATCTGTCTGCTTGTCTGCATCGCACAGAACAACATTGAACTCGCATACAATTCACAACAAAGAGTGTGTGCATATGTTGAGTTGCACTGCCACCTGTTATATAACATTAGTAGTTTTATAATAATAACAATGGTTGCAATTTATAAGAAAAGACGTACGCAATTTAAGGGGTCAATTAGCTACTCTCAGTGTGCTTTTGAACATGATAAATTGTAAAAATTTGAATTGTTGAGATTTTGTACATTTCCATGTATTTTGTCACTAACGACCCGGGTTTCGCCTTTCGGCATCTTCAGGCATTCGAGCACACGAATGGACACGAATTAATGTCAATTCGATGATTGACGTCATCATTCATCACACAATCTCAACAATTGAAATTTGATATTGAAATTCCATCAAGCACCCTCAGTCGATGTCTTAAATTATATGGTCAATTGTAATTCTTTAAATGCCAGTATTAAATATAACATATAATTAAAAATGCCTGCAACAAGTGAAATATCTGAAATATATGAGGTAATGGAAAATTTATGAGGTTTTGAAAATGTCGATAAAGCAAACATTGAGGAGTGGTTAGAATACGATTCATGCAATCCAGGATTTCAAAATAGAAGTGTTATTATTTCCAATCTCAGTCAGCCAGCAGAGAAATATGATGAGGATGTAAGTGAAAAACACTATTGAAGTACACCGATCAATGAAGATTCGAATATAACAAAATAACTAAAATCACAGATTTATTTAATAAATAATAACTGTTAAGCATGTTAAAATAATAGCCTGCTTAAGAAATGTTTAACAGAATTTTAAAATAAAAATGAATAGTTCGGATTATCTGTGAGGATCCTTTCCACCATAAGCCCAGATAATCGGAAGTCTACTGTATATAAAACAGTATTTTTTTCAATTCTTAATATCAGAATCGTAGGGCAAGGTAAAGTAAGAGTTCACAGGTTTTTTAAATTTCTCTATGATGACCCTTTTTTTTTAAAGCTATAACCGCTCTCAATGTGGAGCATATCGACACTCCCTACGTGTAATCCCGTATCGGCAAACAATAAAATTTAATAGGATACCGTCTCAAATATTCAAAAAGCAATGTCTGCATGTATCTCCTTCAAAATTGGGACAGTGATATTTTAAATCTAGTTTTCCCAATGTTGCTTGATGCCTGTCCATAGACTGAGCGCGTAGAAAACGAAAATGCAACAGTAGGATCACTTATTTGACACTGTTGATATGGACTACTAATGGAGATATCTCAACAAAAGGTTTTTACGAGAACTGCCCGTTAGTCAACAGTATAGTGTGTGTAACTAGCAGTTCTAATTTTTTATGAAAGATTGAAGACGCTATTTTCTTCTTGAGAAAAGAAGACATGTATTTTTAGGTGTTAAACATTCAAGTTGAAGAAGTGTTACTGTACGTTGTTTGTGATTCATGTTTGCAAATAGAAAAATTTTCATACATTTGTTAAAATTGTGCAATTGTGAATGACAAAAATATCAATGGCAAATTCTAAAAAACATCTCGATATATATTGTAACTAGTGTAATTTAGACTCACCTTTGAGGATTTGGATACCGTTTCCAGTAGCCACAAGCTACCTGATCCCAACTGAAATTGAATAATATGGTACTCTCATAGTATCTGGCCATTTCAGAATGAAACTATTTCACCAGTTATTTCAAACACTGTTAATTTAGAGCAAATGATCCGAATGCCTGAGAAATTTCGAAACCTCTGGAGATCATGTCAAATTTAGAGCACAGCTGAAAATAATAAAAAAATCTTTAAATGTCACCAACATGTCAACAAATCCTCGTAGATATAATTAATGGGTGAGTCTAACAGAGTACAAAGTACACGCCGGAAAAGCACTCGTGATTTTTTGACTTAAATTGCTTAAAATCAAAAATATCGAATTACCTTTTAGACGGATTCGGTAATTCTAGAATGTCTAAATATGATATTTCAATAAATCAAGTTCTGTCATAAAACAAGAAATGAAATAGAGAGAATTTTAATGAATTTATCCAAAACTTTATGGTTGGTGCACAGTCTTACCATAACGCCGTAAAAGCCTATTGTGTGGCGAGCAATATAAACCTTATTATTGTTCCATAATCGATATTTTCATGGGCCGACAAGACGAGTTTCGACTATCACGGTATTACCAAACGGGCCATAGACAGTGTAAAGGCAGTAGAGAGCTTGCAGGAGTAGGGCGTGTACAAACGTATATACCTATAGGTACTACAATGCAACTCTAAAAAATACAAGTTGTACATACCTATATAAAAAATATACGTGGAAAAAAATGGCTTCGTCGATGGCAACATTTCTCTGATTACGATTACTCAAAATATGCCAAAAGAATTGACTCTGGCATCCGGTCAATCAATTTTTATGAAAAATGGCAAAAACTTATGATTATTTGTTCAAATTATTGTTAATTGGAGATTCGGGAGTGGGGAAAACGTGCATATTATTTAGATTTTCTGAAGATGCGTTTAATACTACTTTTATATCGACAATTGGTGAGTCACTAGATGTCTATCATACGTGATGAATAGTTGATTTTTCTCAGGGATTTAAGTGTATCTGTCCGATGATTTTATTAAAAACGTCGCAATTGTGATATATCAGTGATGCAGTGAGTAAAAATAACTTTGTTTTGAGAAGATCTTTTCTTTTTCAAAACAAAATCATTAAAAATTTTGAAGAATGACAGATAATGTCCAATTAGTGATGGTATTCCATAGATTAATCTTAATTGTAACGTCGATAGAATGATTCACGTGTATTGCTTGTCGCGACAGATTGCATTGATATTAGAGAAATAACTTTTAAATGTTTTATATGATATCGCAAACATTAATATTTGACATGCCAATGGCCCAGGGTGTAGTGCATTCTTGTAAAATTATATCACTTTGTTTTCAGGCATAGACTTCAAAATTCGAACTATAGAACTAGATGGAAAGAAAATAAAATTGCAAATATGGTAAGTTTTTACTTTACAACATGCTACTCTTTTACTATACGAAAAATTACTAAATGCCTATAATAACAATGCAGTTTTGTAGGAAATTTAATTAGGAATAGAAAAATGCCAAAATATAACACAGGGAAATCGATAATTTACGCGATGTACGAATATAATATGTAAGTATGAAAAAGTCACCTTAATTCAAATAGAACATCTTAAAACAATCCATAGAGCAAATTTGAAATACGGCTGACCGATTTTCGCAATAATATTTCGTATTTCGCATATTTACTGGTTTCCTTGATTCCAATGTTTGATTTTTTGCCAATTTCCAACCCGCAATTAAATCACCAAGAGAATGACATTGTTTTTAGCAAGCAATTTTTCACGCAGAAAAAGAGTAACATGCTGTAAAGCATATTTATCCAAAGGTTTTGTAACTGATAATGTGACCTGTCTAAAAAACTGTAACTTCTTTGGGGACTTATAGGACGAGATGCCGTCCCATAACTGGTAATCATCTACTAAACGAGAGATTCAGATAATAATGAAGAATCTGTTTTCTTGTTTCTCCATTTAACTCCGGGTTACACATTGTTTCAGGATGTGACAATAATCTTTATTTCTTTGAGATTGCAATATTATATTGAACGTTTATTACCCGTTTCTTGAATTGAATAATGTGCCAGTCCTGCAATTGAATACTCAGCGTGGTTTGACTTTCGTGCCACAGGTTCAACTTCTATTGTGGAAATACTTTCATACATTGAATTTTCAATAGATTTGTTTCCAAAAGCATGAACGTCTAAAGTCACTTATTACTAGCTGTTCCAGTTCAGTGGGTAAATTAACAAGATTGCATAAAATATCAGGCAATTAAATTCAGCTTTAATCAGAAGTTTTTGAACCATTGTTCACAATTGTTCATTTCAACAGGGATACAGCTGGTCAAGAACGTTTCAGAACAATCACAACCGCTTATTACCGTGGAGCCATGGGGATAATGCTCGTTTACGATGTAACCAACGAGAAAAGTTTCGAAAACATCAAGAATTGGATAAGGAATATTGAAGAAAATGCCAGTGCCGATGTAGAGAAAATGCTACTTGGCAACAAGTGTGACTTAAACGACAGAAGACAGGTATGTTTTAACTTATTTTTATAGTAGGAATTTTGGACTAGATATACTTTTAGAAGAGTTTAAAGATATTTGAATAACAACATGCAATGTATACTTGTAGATAATCAGTGGACTAAATAAAATAAATAATGCAACACAAATTATGGCCACATAGAATTCTTCAGAGTGCCTTCGGAAATCTCTCGTGTGCCGCTTATATGCCATCACAGATTTAGAATACGTTAATTAATTACAAATTTAAAATTATTGGTAAACACTGGCCAAATATATATTTGTGAGTCGTTCTGTAATGCATTAAAAAATAATATCGATGACTTTGGCGGTAACTTTGTGAAAATTCATTTTAAATTTTGACTTATGACCATTTACGGGACAATAGGATGGTATAAGAAAAAAATCAGTTGAAATATTTCAATTGTAAGGTCAGTCATTAAATTTTTGAGCATTTTTGTGGACATAGCTCTAATTAAAATGAAATTATAACCCCTCTCTTAATCTAACAGTGTAATTAATATGTAACACTCGCATGTCTGCAGGTTTCAAGAGAAAGAGGCGAACAGTTGGCTGTAGAGTATGGTATCAAATTTGTTGAAACTTCTGCTAAATCTTCCACGAACGTTGAGGACGCCTTCTTTAACCTAGCGAGGGATATTAAGGCGAAAACAGAAAAGAAATTGGTAAGGAACATTATTTTTTTTAATGCAATGTCAACTTTAAAACATGTTTTATTATGTCTGAATAATTTAAATTTTGGATCATATCTATGTAAAATTACTGGTGATGGTACAACACAAAAATAATTCTCCCACTCATTAATAATATGTGCAGGTGGCAGATTATGTGTTATTAGTATTTAAAATGAGATGCATATGGTGTTCTACTCGAGAGGTAATTTTTACTATAAACCTTTCTTCTACATTTGGAAACTGAAATTCAGTAGACTCTTGATTTATTGTTTTTACAAATGCTCAATATTTCTTACGCTTAAAATAATTTTGTTACAAAATAAAAATAACAATAGATTCATTCCGCTTTACACAGTTTCATTCCTCAGTGGTTATTTATCTGAACATAACTTGAAAATTAAAATTACTTTTTACAAGTTTAATTCTTTCATAGAGAAATCATTAGTGTTCATGGTTACAGCTGCATTTTTAACAGGTCAAAATTTAGCACTTGTGTGATTAACATTTATAATGTGATTAAACATTATTCAATTGACATTGTTATTAAGCCAGACATTCGAAGATAACTGGGTAAAAAGGGGTATTCCAAAGTTTACAGGAAAACCCCAAACAATATAGTCATTTATTAACTTATAGCAAGCTAATTGTGAACATATCGATCATGCAGTTCATTAGTCAGACAACTCTAAATAAATGAAATTTTAGATAAACATGCAGTTATATGTAATTGTTTGCGCTCTATCTGATTCAGTACTCGGATAAATCAAAAATGCCACCAAAAATGTAGAGGCAGATAACCTTCTAAAGAATTACACTAATGTTGATATTTTTGACTATACCCGGAAAGTACATAATTGTTGTACACCTGTTTATAAAATATATAAAACTCGAGTGCAAATCAATATTTGAATTATACTGACCATTTGAATATTGCTTTTCCCATTATCTCAATATGGGTTATTTGAATATGTCTGAGTGAAGAACTGGACGATCGATATACAGATTCCACAATCTGATTGTGTGATTTGTTCCGACCCATTCTATCTGATTCTGATAATGGAGGATGGAGAGTAGTTATTTAGTCTGGAAAGAGAAGTTGGGCAACGGAGAATAGTTAATCAATGCATCAAACTGTCCAAAGTACACAGATATGTAAATAAACCAGATGTTATGGGTGAAATATTGATTCTGAAAGAAAATTTTGAAATAGTGATTCACTGAGTAAAACTTCAGCATATTATGTACAATTTTGAACAGTCAACATGAAAAATATATGATAGATTGATGTTCCACTTGTTAATATTGTGATATTATGTCCCGGTCAAACTCAACGTCTTACTACTGCAAAACATATTGTTATAAAACAGCTGTATTATTACGTTTGAATTGGTGAAGGTGTCCTAAGATTTATTTCTCCCTTATGTTTAAGAAAAATAAAATATATAGTTTCCAATATCTGCCCGTGACATTAACAATTTGTTTACTATTTCAATATTTGCTGTCTGTTTTTGAAACTGGAAGTTTATTTGCCTACTATTTTTAGGTTATCCTTTATGAATTGACCAGTCAAATCAATCGTTTGACATCAAATCGCACAATTGGGTCAACTATTAT
Organism: Himalopsyche phryganea; assembly: GCA_022494535.1. Classification (NCBI taxonomy): domain Eukaryota; kingdom Metazoa; phylum Arthropoda; class Insecta; order Trichoptera; family Rhyacophilidae; genus Himalopsyche; species Himalopsyche phryganea. Next base: position 654,140 of record JAGVSL010000141.1, on the reverse strand, counting down.
AGTATATATTATGCCGATTCCATCGTATTTGTCTTTTTTAATCCAAAGATTTATGTTAATCATTAAAAAGTATTATTCTAAAAGGACGTCCTTCAAGTAGCGGGCTTACGAAATAAAAGTGTCCACCAAACTCTCTCTTAATATTTATACTATTACTCTTTTATTTATTGTGTATTAATTATTTTATTGTTATTTTAATGCCAACCAACTCTCTCCCACTTGAAGAAGGTAAAAAAACACAATATTTTTCTGTATGTGCTTTTCGGTTTCATATGAATGAATTGAATTTTTTATGCTACAGTTTGCAAAATTTAAAAAAAATGTCAGTGAAAATAATCAATTCTGTTTAAAAAAAAATGCAGCATTCTTCATAGCTGGCATGTGGCAATTTTGCATTGATAAAACATTTGCTTTTTTATGCATAGTGCATGCAAGCGAGCTTGAATATGCAATACCTCATCATTTTATCACAAATTATTAGTTCAGAAATTTGTCACCCTAGTTTTTTGAATCTTGGTATACGGTTGAAATTACATGGGATACAGGTAAGCCCTACATATTACTGTCTTAGAATCATCTATTTGTGTCTTGAATTTCAATTAAATGTGTTACATGAATTAAAAAATGTTTTGTGAGTACCAATACGAATGAACTAAATTTACACAACCTCAGGTAGTCGCAAGCCTCGACTGTTTTGTATAAATTTCGTATTCATTTGGCAAAAGCACATATCTCATTTTACAAGAGAAACTTTGCAATGCCTCAAAGTAATATTGTTTTTTTATTATGACAAGATACAAAGTGAAAAATCTATTGGTTTCGCATACATATATAAACTTTTGTCATTCTATAAAATATAAATCTAATTCCAAAGTCGACAAAAACGGATATGTCTAACTGCAGCAAACTGACAAAATGTTTTATTATGCTTTATCTCAAGTTTATGTGAATACTTTACCATTTTTTATTATACATTCTTATTTATTGATACTAATGTTTTATTAGTTTTCATTCTCACCTTTCACTTCCATATTAACAAGAGTTGTTTATTGACATTTAATTCATGACATTGAGTATTTTTATCATCAGCCACCTTCGTGCTTTTTCTCTCTTCAAAGTGTTTTTCAATATATAATTAATTTATTAGAACTCAATCAATTAATTTATTAGAGTTGCAAATCTGCAACAACCTTAGATATAAACATGTTTCCAACTGGCAGAACCCGACTGACCTTGACTGAAAAAATACCATTTATTAATTACATCCATTCATTTTAAAAATGCATGTATGCTACATTATCATATATCAAATTTGGATTATTGAGATTTATACACTTCCATGTATTTTGTCACAAGCGACCCGGGTACAGACAGTAAACAGTGTTTACATTCGTGTGCTCGAATGCCTGAAGATGCCGAAAGGCGAAACCCGGGTTGTTAGTGACAAAATACATGGAAGTGTACAAAATCTCAATAATCCAAATTTAGTCCAATATATTGAAATTCCATCAAGCACCCTCAGTCGATGTCTTAAATTAATTAAATTATCATATATTGTTATCATAAGGAAATAGACAACTAGCAGTGAAATTTGTATTTTGATAATGTAAATATTAATATATATTGATATCAATTGTATTATATATATTTTTTTACAATCTTTAATTAATTTATTCGGTTAAGAGTATTCTAATGAATTTTCTAAAACATAAATACTCAGGGTGAAATTACGTTTCATGTTTCAATCCTCACAATTTGAATTTCGCTGTTGGTTTTGTTACGAGTAAAGTGAATGAAATCAATTTTAAATATTGTAGAACCATACATTTTGATAATGATTTTACAAAATAGTTATTATATTTTTTATATAATAACAATATTATGACAAATTTCTAATTACTTTTTATGAAACGTTTTGTGTGATGTTGTGACACAGAAATACAGGCCACTCACTGTTTCAAGACAGAATACGTCTTCTACGATCACAGTTGTTGTATTTCAGTCCAGATTAAAGGCTGACTAGATAGTCTTTCTGAGAAAGAAAGCAGTAAAGTTTGCAAAACAAAATAAAATGATAAATAATTTTGAATCTAGACAGATTGGTACATGTGCAGTGGTAATGTTCTACCTTAACACATGTCATTAGAGCGATATCAATATTTATTTATAATATGACGCCGTGTGAATAGATAAGTTAAATTGTATTTATACTTAAAGTGCAAGAGTTTAATCGTGTTGAATTTTCTACAGGAGGCGAGCAATCCTACCGGGGGAAAAGGCGGCGGAGCCGGAGGAGGCGGGCAGCAGCTGCGACCCGAACCGCCTCGGCGTCCACCCGCTTGGCTGTCCAGATGCTCTCTGCTTTGACCCATGCCATACTTTATCACTCGCCGTTGTGTCGCCTTTCACCCGCTCCTTTCCGACCTTACGAATACCTTCAAATTCCCGCTTCCGTCGAAACTCCCTCCCTTTACTTCGGCCGTACGATTTTTATAATAGATGTTCTACGATAGAGAAGAGTGAGCGGTGCGATGGATATTTAAAAATAGTTTTAAAACGTTTATTTCTCAACTACCCTGTGATTATATCTGCAATTACGACAAAATCGTCTCGCGTTACACGATCGCATCTGTTACGCGTCGTACTTTACGTGTCTTATGAGGTAGCCTCAAATATTTTAGTTATTACTTTTGTACCGTCACAATACTGCGAGAAAAGGATTCTGTATTGGAAAGTTTCGATACCGTCTGTAATAAGAGCGCATCAACGCCGCAGGCGTAAGGACTCAATTTTATACTGAATAAAAATTTAACAGTAATTTTTACACTTTGAACGTGTGCCCCATTTGTAAATGGCTCACGTGTTAAGACAATTTTAGAGATAATATAATATTTGAAATGTTTTTACGAAATCAGTATTCTTGCTTATTTACATCTTTTGTATGGGTAATTTTATATGGTAATATTTGGATGCGTGTTCTCGAGATCTTAAAACTAAACCAACGGTGAAACGTAGGCCGCAAGCCGCCAGCGTTGACTATCATTGGGCGCAATTTAAACACGAGTGACTCATACACGAAAGGTCCAAAACCTTGTGAATTGCATGTACGTGTTTTGGATATGACAGAATAGAACTACACATGCATGCATATATATATATTTAATTTTACATGATGTAAAGTATTTAATTTAAAATAAAATTTGAACATTTTTTACGACCGGTGACTTTTCATTTGTATCACTCATTGTATAAATCTCCGACTCAAAATATAATGAAATTATCAGAAAAATTATAGCTATTTCAAAGTGCAGAGAAACATGGAACATCAGAAAAAAAATAGGGAAAGATATTCATTTGTGCAGCATCCGAATGCATGTTATCTTGCAAACTTAATACAGTAAAGTGGGAAAGAAAATATTAATTGAATATAATATTCGATCAATGTAACCTGTGACTCGATAAGGAAAAAAATGAACATGGATTCTCTTTCTGTAATCCATTCAAGGCAACAGTGGAAATTAAGATGAATTAATTATGTATAATTTAATGCATGCATTTTCATTCTTAACCTTTTTAATGGCCCAAACAAATGGAAGTCTGTGTTGTGACAGGCATTTCAACATGCCAAATATTTACCCACACCAAAGTTCATGTTGTATGGGTGTCATTTAAGAATTAATCCATAATGTAACAGTTATCTTTAATGTAATTTACTTTTACCACTCCAATGTTGAGTGTCACTCGACATTGATTTTGTTCCACCAGAAATAAACAATAATATAAATGTCACAAAAAAATAGATTATCATACTAAAATCGCAAATTTCATGACTCAAAAGATTTGAAGTTTAAAAAACTTAAAACAGCCAAATCCTCACTGATAGTGAAAAACCTGCGTGACGTTAAATATACCACAAAATACCCCTTACGATTTACATATCTTAATGTTTTTAGGTAAACTTATTTGCAAAATAATTATGTTATGTATTTTCCTTATTTTTATTATCTTACCGCCATTTCCAGTTACTTTTATAAAAAAATATTCTGGGTAGAATAGAGATTTCTTTATTTTCATCACTTTACAAAAAAACTTAAAATGGTTGATTCCAATTACATTTGAGATGGATCTGGAACGATAGTAATATCATATGACACCGCCCCGTACTTATGGGGCGGACAGGGTCTTCAAAACCAATCTGCAGACTCTTCCTATTAATGAAAATTTAAAAATGTAATACCCCTCCTGAGGCGTTTAAGAGTGGTGTCGTATTTGTTTGGTTGCTGTTGTTGGTTTGCAGTTTGAAGTGGGGGAACAGCCTGCGACCCTGCCAGCATCAGTGGGGTTCGACCTTTCCGGGGGGAAAGTCGTCGGCAGACGAAGCGGCGGTTTAGCCACCGCTTACTAGTAAAACCACTTACATCGTTTAAATTAAAAGTGTGGAATTCTGTTGTGTAACTGTCTTAACTAACTGAAACTAATTGCAAATAAATGAGAAGAGTATACGGATAAACGACCGGGGTTTTAATGGAAGACGAAGGAGCCATTGTTTTGTCCTTGTCCCAGGACGCTGGCCTTGAAGTGTGTTGAAGCCCGCACCCCGCTTCTCCCCGCTCTCCACCTTCCTCCAACGAGCGGCGAGACAGATGTTGTTGTTCGTGTTACCTACTCTCTCACATACTATATGGTGAACATTAAAAAAAAATTTGTATCTAAAAATTTATTTGTCCAAAATATTATACAATAACAATTCATGTAAACAATATTATAACATCCCTTAAAAATATGAAGCCCTATCAGTTAATGAAAGCTTTGTCTGACTTTAATTGTTGTCCAACAAATTCACATATTGATATATTTACAAATATCACATTTTTAAGGCTGGAAGAGGGTATTATATTTTATTGTTTCTTTATGTATAAAATGACCTACACCTATTTTCATAATTTTAGAGCTACGGACTTCCGATCGTTAGAGCTGTGGAAGATACACATATCATTTAAAATATAGACAAACAATATTATAAATAAAAAATAATGGGATTTACAAACAACATGTAAAATTTCGAAGTTATGTAAGCACCTCCTTAAGTATTTTTTTTAAAACCATTAATCGATTGAAATAACAATGTACGAAATGTTGACGACAAGTCTAACGGCATTAATAAATAAAAAAAAAATTACCAGGTATTTTTAATCCGCAGTTATTGTCAAATGCATGATTTTGTAGATAAATGCTATCAAGGAAAAAAAGTTATACTCTGCCCGCTATCAAAATTAAAAGATTGGATAGATCAGAATCTGTCCTAAATTCAACGTGACACTGAAATGAATTTAGTAATCGTCAGTAGTCGCGACCGTTTTGATTCACAAGTGATACCGGGCGAGTATTATTCAAGAACTCGTTAGATACAGCTATCAGGTTGAGGGTGATGATATAAATAGGCATTTTGTAATACTTTTGTGTGCATATTTACATTGCCATCGATGTTACTTTCTTACTGCTGCTGTAAGACGGAAGCTGATTTTTTATGTAATCCACCATTAACGATATTCTGGAACGAGGGTACGCCTCTTGCCAATGGCCGGCCCGCTTCGCAACCGCTTTGCTTTGGGCTCGCTGAAGAATCTCCGCGCTGGTCTTTTCGCCCACCCATCGCAACCACCATTTCTTTTCCGGAGGTCGCTGAGCCGCCTCGTCCGTTACCATTCCTAATCCCAATTCTACGAGTCGTTCGCCGACTTCTATAATTTCGATTTGTGGCTGTTTCTTCTGCTTTTTTTTCTTTGAATCCTGTTTAAAATTGCAATTGTAACTTTAAAACAAATGATAATAATTGAGATGTAACTGATCTATCATTTGTCATTAAATTAAGTATAATTAATGGGAAATAAAATAATTTTGAAGAACTTTCTCTTTGTTGCATTGTTCAAATTGCAATTCTTAATTGCCGACAGGATCACGTACTGAATTGTTGTCTATTACTATAGAGTACCAATTTAACTTGGTCGGTAGTGAGAGTGCAACCGTTGCGTTAGGAATGTTGCCATACTCAACCAGAGCAGAGATTTCAATAAATTCCAAAACTGATATTTTAGCGACGGTTATTAAAAGTAGACAAGATATTTATTTTGCATAAAATGGCAATTGGAGAAATTTGTTCTAGACTGACAATTCTAATTCCAAATTCGTCGGCGTCCAAGTAATGTTGATAATACTGTAGAAATGAATCAGCAATATAAATTTTAAATAAAAAGCATGATACCTTCACAATAGACAAAGGTGCGATAACAGGCAAATGGAGGGTGACATTGGCCAGAACTGCATCGGAACCTCGAGCGAGCGGGGTAAATGTAGCCTCTTGACCTACGGCAACACATTGCAGCCAGCTCACACCATTACCGCCGATAAGTTTAACTCCCCATACCTATACAAGTTCAAATAAATATAAACATTTTGTTTTTATAAATTTATGGAAAAATTAAACAAATATTATTGCAGGATATATAATACTTAGTAAAGGCAATTTAAAATTAAGTAAATAGAATATCCATCCGTCTTCACATTCTTACATCCAGTTTGATCCAGGGCTTAAATTTCTTTTCTTCATATATGTATTGTTTTAACCTTGCATAATTATATTTGTAGAAAATGATACCTCTTCTGATACAATAATCTATCAAGAACATTTCTTTAAAATATTTATACACATTTGTATACACAGTTGATATTATATATAAAAACTGAGTCAAGGTTTTTGACTTTGTTTTAGAACCAACTGCACTAAAAAAAACCATTACAAATTAATAACTTGATGCTTTCTGATGACTAAGCAGGCAATATTTATAAGTGTCACATCTATGCAATTTTCGAAAACTTATCTTTGGAAAATTGCCAGCTTATTTCACAATATTTTCATAAGCCAATAAAAAATCTCACATTACACTATTTTCAATCGAAATCAGTTTGAATCAAGTCACTTTACCAGTTCTGAGAAAAAGAAATTAAATCTCTAATGCCCTTTAATTCAAATGGTTAATTAAGTATTTGTATTGAATACCAATAGTATAACAATAAGACCAACATTCATGTCGTTATCTCGGTCCAAAGTGTAATATCTCAAAAAGCATACTTCTGAGATAATTAGGAAACATGATGTTGGGCAGGTTTAATTTTATACTGTACATCTAATTTTTGTAGATTTTAATGAAATTTTAGGATTATCTAAAAAATATGTTTATAGTATTACAAACATAATCTTATTTTTTCTAATATTAAAATTACCACTGTCATTCTAAAATAATCACAGATTGCCAATTGTTACATTTTACAAAGTGGCAGATATTGGTTATTCTGGGCATTTCTTCATATTTAATTTAAAACGGAAAATTTTTGACTTATTACACTCTCAAACCGAGGTATTGATGTTATTATTAATTTATGTACATGTTTCTGAACCGGTATAAACGAGTAAAAAAATTGAAAGCGAAAACCATTCACCTGGACAGGAAGCGGCGGTTTGCTCGAATGCCAAATTGGGATACGAATTGGAGGCCTGTGACTCACCAGGAGACGAGGCCCTGCAGGAGAAGGTTCAACTCCGACTACTTTACCTTTCAGCAACTCTTTCTGTTTGATGAAGTGCTCAGGTATATCAGCGACTCGCGAAAATTTACTCACCTAATATACAATCATGTATGTAAGATTTTGTCTTTTGAGAGTGAGTTTACAAATATACCAATATTCTATGAACATTCTTAAATATTTATCCATGTATCTGCTGGTTGTTGCTCATAGTAGAGCAGGTACATGGTGTATAAAATGCATGGTCAATAGGTGTATAAAATCAACAAAATACTGTACAAAATGTAAGTGTTGATGCCTTTTGCTTTGAGTTAATCTACAAAGAATTTACATTCTTCTCGGCAATGAAGTGGTTTGCAATTTGTAAATACGGCAAAGGAAAGTATTTTTTTTAAATCGTAATATATCAATTTCAAAACAAAATGTGTAGTTATGCAACAGTGAACTCTCAAAATTAAGTATTCAAATAGCAGGCTATGCATAACAATGCATTGTTTTTCACTTCCTTCAGACCCCTTTTGTTAACATTTAGATAATTTCAGAAATTTAAATAATGAGTATTAGTGATAAAAGGAAATACTTACGGGACGGACTTTATGAATTGCCACGGCTAGTCCTAACCCAGCAATTGCATAGATTCCAATCTGAAAAAAAGCCATTACTGCTTAATCTAAAACATCATTGATAATTAAGTGGGTGGTAAGCAGACATGTGTCATTTATTATATTGTAATACAAAAATTATGATAGAATACAGTAAAAGAATAGCAACGCATTATGTTGTACGAGGATTTTCAAACATCATTGAGAGCAATTTTAGCATCATGTCATCAACAGAACTATGAATTCTAAAAAATCGTTGATAGTTCTGATACCAAATAGCTATGGATAATATTTGACAATTCTTACATAATTAAACATGTTACTATTCTTTTACCGTCTTATAATGAAGTTCTACAAAGTTAATTTTCAGTCAATTAATGATTCTGGTATGTATTTTTAATGCTTTTGTTAAGATAAGTAAATGAATAGCCATTTCTCATGTCGCAGATTCAGCATATAGTATGTAACCCAACCAATACAGGAAAAAGGGATACAAAGATAGCATACCATAAAAATTAGAACAATGTTTGCCAGGTTATTACATGTTTGAAAAAAAGGCATATGACTGTTGAAAAGTGGTGCTGTTGTAAATCTGACAGTGCTTATTATAAATGAAATTTATCATGGCCACCTGTCATACAATGTTTTCACAAATTTACTCTTTATTTAAGGCTCTTAGTTGTTTGGAATAGTGTCTTAATATGTTAGATTTTTGTACTGATACACAAACAATACCAACAGAATTTATACAACATATTCTGAAAACTTCAGTGAGGCTTTGCTATTAAAACAACGAAAAGGTAGGTTTGAGGAATATTTTAACGAAAAACAGTGAAGCTATCAATTCTATTGGTAAATTTAGATTTACTTTACGACGGATTCCATTAATTGATAATTTATTATGAATATATTTATTATAACATGAAAATTTCAATACACAATAAAAAGTACTTATAAGAATGTGTCAGTTAGATGTGGTAAAATATTACGATAGCATAGGATTTCTGTGACTTCTTCTGAAATTATATATACGATGCAAACGAATTTTATACTAAAAAAATGATAAGAGCTAAAATTTACGATGAACACTTAAAAACTATGTAGTTGTGGCAGACATACCTGGACTCCTCGGGTGTGTTGCTCCAAAGTTGACACAATGTCATTGACAAGGTTTCGTTTTTCAGACATTTTTCGAATGTTGATAAACAACTTTGACTATGTAACCTTTTTGTTCATATTTATTTTTATCAATTACACAACACCAATCGCAGCTTATTCGGGAATCAGGATCTTGAATTGAAATGTCAAAATTTAGTATTGCCATAATAAATTATTCACTATTAATAATGGTTTAGTTTTTTCTTCTCACATACTCGTAAATGAAAGCAGCCATACATCTTTTTTAAATTTCACACTACTGTTGAGTAAAAGAATATCAAGATAATAACAATACATCGTGGTCATCTGAAGAGTGCTTGGGCCTGCAATAATTATTAATATAATAAGAAAAGGATACAGTATCCCCTTCTTGGCATCGCAACGTTTTTTTTTTAATTTAACGTAAAATATACAAACTTCATTGCGGATTCGCATATAATAATAATAGGTGTATATTTCATAAACGTTTTCATTCAATGAGATGAGCAAAATTCTTGGATAATGCAGGTAAATGTATTAAGACAAAATTAAAAAACTTATTTACCGGACGGGTTCTGACAACATAAAGTTAATAAATATGTACCTAGGTAGTTTTAAGGAGTTTCTCACTTTCTACTTTACACTGATTTAATAAACGTGTTTTGTTTTCCAAAAATAAAAAAAATAAGTATTTTATCAATTTAGTCCGGAAAGTTGAACAAATCCGGTAAAAATGATAAAATATTCTTTTTAAACACGGTGACCAATTAAGTAGCACTTGCATTCGAAGGTGTTGTATTTGAAATAGTTAATTTATTAATATTACATAATAACAAATTACTAATAGGTACAATGATTAAGGTTACAATAAAAAATACCTCGCTAAAATTAAGAAAGATTTTTTAAATAATTTAATGAATTGAATTACAACATGATATACGAGTGCAAGAAAATTGAAGGAATTGAGAAAATTGAAAATAGGTTGAATAAGTTTATGTGAATACTATATCAGCAGTGTCGTAATTAAAATGTTGCCCCCTTCTCCCCCGCATGAAAAAATCACATTACTGGAACATTTTATCAAATTCTAAAAAATCTACACTAGGAGGCATTGCATTTCAAAAACACGTACATTCTAGTAACGCCAAAAATCATTATGGTGGAACTTGCTTTTTCATAATACGCTTAATTTCTGATCAATTTTAAGAAAATCCATTATTGAAACAGTAAACATCTCCCAACAACATTTACAAAAGGAAACAGAACTTTTTTTTAATGTTAAAAATATCTTTTGCAAATAGTGGAGCAAATGACAGAAAATTTCAAAAGTTGACGACTTATTTTCTATTGATTATCTTCGCCGCTCATCCCTTTTCGAGCCTTATAAATATATCAATGTTGTAAAGATGAATGTATTTTTGATAGATAACTGAAAATTTTTAAGACATGATTCGAAATTTCATTTCAATTGGCAAGGTATTCATCCGATACAGTATTTTAGGAAGAATTGGACATGTAATGTTACATAATTGTCACAAAAGACTCAATTCTTAACATTTTCATAGGTTAGACACAGTCTAGCCCGGATTAAATTGACCAAAGAAAATAATTTTGTTAAAAACGTGTCTTTAAAATCAGATTTTCTCGTTTGAATGACGCCTTCATTTATTATTCATATTCTATTTGGAGTGGCGTTAGGTGACAAGTGTATACGAGGACACTTAATGAATGGTCTGTTATTATTCACGAACGAAGTTTACAGATCAAGCGATACGTCCATAGATATGAACTAGCGCATGCCACCACCGTCAATCAAAAAAAATATCCATTTTTCACATTGTCATTGTTGTTATTATTAACTACTAGTATAATAATTTACACCCTCCACTTACTTGGACGAGTGTGATGATTGTTTTTTAAGCCCCCGACATTGAATATGTACCACATGGATATTTAATGCGGCAGTTTCAAGAGTAGGTGGATAAAAGGAATTATTGGTTGTGACGAGTTACTAAATGTATTCTGTAGTACAGATAATTTTCAAATGATTGCCAGGAATATGTCAGGAGAAAATTCTCAAGACTTGCACTTAAATGTGCTGGAAAATATTGCGTTTTGTAATTGGAAATAATCTATGCGTTGGAATCTACTCGATCTTAATATGACGTCATAACCTAGCGAAAGTTTAATTTCAATTATATTATCATCGATTAATTAAAATATCTTATTAGTAATATTAAATCAAATAAAATCAGACGCTGTAATCTAGAAGATGAGTGAGATGAGTAGTGATTATCATAATGAAAATATTATGTTAAAAATTTTGCATGATTACGACCCTTGAGTAGTCTGTGGACTCCGTAACCAGCTTAAACTTTGCGCCGGAGTCTACAATGTTTACACTCCTCGTAGCGTTGTGTATAAACATAAGCAAAAGAACTACGATTAGCATGATTCGCAAGGTGCTACAAGAACCAAAATTGGGCCCCTTTTTAAGGTATATTTACCCAATATTGTTATTGATAGTTATCATAATTTTGATACATGTACACAAAAAGAATATTAAAAAAGTGATTGTAATCTGGATTTATGAAAAATCTGTAAATTCAAACTAGGCCCATTTATTTGATCAAGTAGTCGCGCAATTTCAACTTTTCATTTTGCTCGTGTTCTCTATTTTTCGCACTGACAAAAACAAACAATATTTGCCACTTTTAAAACAAAGGTATACTTACCACACGATAGGTGAATTTATTTTCTATTGCGCCATAGGAATATAAACACTGTTATTTCTAATTGGTAATGAACGTCATTATCATACCTGGAAATATAATTGTGTCAAGTTCAGTGAAATCTTTCAAGAGGCATTATATTATAGTATCATAGTTTTATTTAACACTCAAACAGTATAACAGTTGGTGCGAGTAAATTTTTGTTTTTGACTTGTTTATCATATTGTTGGAAGTTGTGTGTCTTTACGTTTAAAAGTCAGAAATGAAATTTGTATTTATTAGATCTTTCGTGTTATTATATAGACATCACCGAACTACATCGGAAAGGCAAGGACGAAAAATATCCTTTATTACAATTTAATTTTCGTCTATTCATTCAGTATTTTGCGGTAGCTCATAAATTCCTCTGATTTAGCATTTCATGCAGAGACTTGATGGTAAGTCAACACTGCTGGAAAAAGAGTTTATTTAGTCTTTGTATATCTCAATGGTCATCTATTTAGTCGATAAAATACTTATTAACAGCACGTTTGAGTATATTTCAAGACGATATATATTCAAGATAATCGAATAATGGCCGATACAAAAATGACCGCCTTACAATGGGCTCGACCTGTTCAACTCCATCCAATTTTAAACAGGTTTGTTCTAAAACTGTTAAATATAATTGTTATATTTTTTAGATCATAACACAAAATAAAAGTTTTTACTATTGCACAATTCTCTGTTTTCCCACCGAATATTTCTCAATTTTACCTAAAATATTTGCTGTGTTTTAGATCCTTCTTAGTTGCTGAAAGTAAAATAATTGAGCCCAAAGAATTCATATTATTTGACGGTAAGTAGGGTTTGAAACAATAATAATATGTATAAACACACATTCAAGTAAGTCGATAACATATTTAAAAATTTTCGCTTCTCATTATCAAAATGAAGAAATATACGATTTTGTAAATTCATAGTTCTGATAAAACATTTAAGTCCACCAACTTGGTTTATTGTTTAATTTATCGATTTATTGCAGAGATATTTCCTGCAAAGAAAGATGCATCGAATGGAAATAAAATTCAGAAAAAATTCAACACCATCAACGATACATTTCATCGTGCTATAGGCCCAGTTCTTGTGATAGGCCAATGTTTTGGTGTAATGCCAGTTTCTGGAATTTTATGTCCCGACGCCACCTTTCTTAGGTATATTTGATTGATATATTATTATGTAGCTACGAATCTGCCGTCGTTTAATTTGTTTATCTTGTTCCTTAAAAACGCATTTTATGGTTACTTATGTAGTAGAGCAATTATATGCACATATCTGTGTTGAAATTGTAGGTTATACATTCCTTCATCGCTAGTAATAACTCCACTAGGAAATTTTTCGCCATCAATGCTTTCCAATATTTATGCAGCAATGTGTAATTTGTGCGGTGCGATTTTTCATTTTACAAACGAGACAACGCCTAGGTTATTCCCCATTATTGAAGTTGCACTGTCCGTGCAAACACTAATACAATTATTCCGTTAAATATTAAAATAATATGATATTTGTTTCAATGAGAATAATTTTAACGGAGATCGTACCAGCCGAGTGGCTTTATTTTTTATGATTTGAAAACAATCTATTATTTCTCATTTTGGACGCACGGCGCCGCGCCACACCTGGGATCGTCTCGCGGCGAACCGGTGGGCCGCGGCACACCTGCTGCGGAGCACTGCTCTATTGTATTTCAAAAAATATTTTTTTTAAATTCTCAAAAAATAACAACTGTCAAAAAAACTGCAACAAAAATCCTTTCCACCCAATGTGGATAATATTGCCTCCTAATGGAGGTACCTCAACAGAAGTTTTCTACGAAAACTGTAAGTTACTCGGTTGTTCAACCTCACTTTTTCAAAGAGAATAGGGCTAGAAGCATACGACTAGCGGTTAGCTAATCAATTGAAAAATCAATTTATGAAAACTCGTGAGATCCGTAACCGAAGCCAACGACGTTGATCACTGCACCACGGACCCGAAAAATAGACATTTCTATGACCAGCGTTACATCATACAGTGAGATAGATATATATCGACGGTGTTTTGGCCTAACCCTTAAAATTTGAAATTGTTCAGGAGAGAATAAAAACTGTTTTTATCGAAAACATTACATGGTGAGTTGCGTTATGAATCTTTGAAATGCACTCCTGTAAATTCTCATATTTGCAGATACGGGATTATACGTAAGGAGTGTCGATATAATATTAGTTACATTAAGTGACCGGGTAAAATTTTTTAAATCTAAAACCAATATAAAATGATGTTTCCCTTCCAATGAGTGGTCAATTTATTCTTCTAATTTACATCATTTGGTTGAGCTCTGATATGTCGTCTTTAAAATGAGATCCAATCATTAACTCATTTCCGTATTTTTTGAGAGTTACATCAATTGGTCAAGATACCGTCAATATATCTTTTTATTATGATCTTCGTAGGCTTGGAACAGTAAAAAGTTTTAAAAAGATTGTATCTCTACTCAATACTGTTTTTTTTTCAATTCTATTAACAGGTTCTCTTGGTCCAGCTGGCGAATGTTGTATACTCTTATAACAATCTTCTGCTCTGCACTTCTGGGAGGAGCATGCTTAATGCGTATAATCTACACAGGAGTCGATATTTTCAAAACAAGTATGTAAAATAGTCAGTAAATTTACAGTAAAAATATATTCCCAAAATCCGTTATTATTCCATCTAGGAATAAAGTCTTGGGTTTCTGTAGACGCCATCATTACGTAATATACGTAATCCTCAGACTTTTCTATGCAAAATCATAAACTGCATCATTCCCATGTAAATTATAGGCCATATGGGTTTCTAATGAATCATATCAACATGATTTGTTTTTACAAGAACATATTGGATGAGGCTACGGGCATGGTGTGAGAAGTGCAAAGTGAGCTGGATCATTGTTTTTGTGTTATATGTAACGTCACTTTGACGGACCAAATTTATATTTTCACCAAAACACCGTTGTAAACATAGTACATTATAATTGGATAAGCACGTAGTGACGTCGACAAATACAAAAATGGCGACTGTCACCTTTTATCCAGCTCACCTTGTACTTCTTACACCATGGGCTAGGGGCTTCTCACTCTCTCTCTACGTATAGTTTTCAGGATTAGCTATGACTTAGGGCAGGGTTCAGCAGCCTGTGGCTCTTTGGGCAATTCATGTGGCTCTTTCTCTGCCAAATTCACAATTTTTTTTGGAACTATCACAATTTTTATTTTTTCAAATTGGTAATTGCAATTTTATCTGCATATTTATTTGTAGGTCTGTTGGGTTAAGTTTGCCGTCTATATATACTTATAGAGAGGATCCTTGATTCATTTCGAGAAATTGCATACACATCGCCAAAAAAGCAATGCCGTCATTAGCACTAGAGGGAATCTTTTATGCGAAGCGATTTATATATAATATAGATATGCTATAAAAAATATTTGTTTTAAATTTCTTCAGAAACAAACAATTTTAGCTCAAGTCAAAGGTGTAAGAATTTAACAATTCAAACCTCAGAAACACAATCGCGATTGTTGAGTAATGATTGGTTTTATTTATTTTTTAGTAAGCCTCATGTTCTACGGTAGTACATTTTTGTCGCTCGTGCTGTTTCTGAGACTAGCTCCGCAGTGGCCTATGCTGGTAAAAGCCATTGATCATGACGAGCATCCGAGAGTCCATCCAAATTCCAAATTGCCGAGACGACGAACGCTAAGAGTCCGGTTCGCCATTTGCTGTTTCACCGTCTTGTTTATGGCATTAGGTTGTATTTTATATATAATAGTATAATTCGTACCTAAGTACTAAACCAGAAATAGCAAATTTCTTGCATGCGACGTCAATGTACTACAAAAAAAAATTGGGTCCCCGGAGTGCTTCTTTTAAAGCAAACCTTCAACTTTTTAAATTCCTAGTTCCATTTATTGGATTTCTGAATTCTTGAATTATCTTTCATGACATAGATTTGCAAACTATTATTTGGAATCATGAACTGAAGAAACAGTTTATAAAAAAAGTATGCAGATGAGCGAAAGCATTTCAAATGTATATTCTTTGACATCCACTGAGCTAAATCGGATTACTTTCTGTGAATTGTATCTTATGAATTAATTGGTCACATGTGGTTATTAGGTTTTCACTGATTGTCACTATACCATTATTTAAGTAACGAATCACCTTGTTGGTTGTACTGACTGGAGAAAATATAAAATTTGCAAACATGAATTTAGATGAAGGACGCGAGCGACTTGATGTTGATATTATGACACTCTTTCTACTTAATTATTTAACTTTCTCAAAAAAGATGGAAGCCAACCTATTGACTAGAAATAATCCTAATTATATTTTGTCCATTCTGTTGCATTGTCGTCTACTGGTGTAGAAAATGTAGATGAAAATTGATATGGATTATGGGGTTGGTAATCGAAATATGGTTATCTTTTGATTTGTTAATGTAATGAAATAACTAAAACTAGTTCACTTTCTTAAATTATTTATACAATATTAAGTATGTAAGCGTACGTCACTTTGCTCAACTTTTATTTATAAGTGACAATACGCCATCTTCTTCCACCGTTTTGATCAGCAGAGTTGTAGAATCTTTAGAGTTAGTTAAAGTTGCTAAGTTATTTTATCCGTTAGCTATGTTTTTAATTCGTCTAAATAACATTATTTTTTACAACAATACTAACGATCACGCGCCTGTACTATTTTTTTTTAAACAATCTAAAATAATTCTCAATTTATATGAATAAGTGGAACACGTGCTGAGCATCATAGCAGGGATTGCTGTTGCTGTTGACTGCTTAAATGGTAGAACACCTCCCGAGTCATTTTTTGTCAATTCGTACCCACAAGTTTTCTACTTCACTCCGTTTGAACTTTGGAAAGGTCCATTATTACAGGTAAGCTGACTTATAGCACTAATTGAATTCAATAAATATAATATATATGTACCCCTTATTTATGCAACCTAACTTTGTGGAACATCTTTGGTCGGAATTTGGCACTATAACGAAATTGCAAATAAAATACTCTAATTCAATAATTGAATACACTCAAGAATGTTTTCAGGGCATAGAAACAACTTAATCATTAACCAAGGAGTGGAATTTAACAATTATTTAAAAAACAAACAGTTCGTTACTTTTTCCTGTCCTAAGAAATAGTTCAAGTGGAGTAAGCAGGTTTTCAGATTATGCAGTTGAATGTGCGTTTACTGTATCAAATATATCGTTAAAAAATATAACACTAACAGTAAGAGTTTTAATTTAATAGATTAATAATTATAGTGATCCTAACTGAAGGACAACCCTTTCGTGTGGCCAGAATAGCATGTAACACGAATTAAGCACGCCAACATTTAGTTAATTGAATTGTATTTGTTTTTAATAGATTGCCAACTTGGGATCAACATTTAATTGGAATTTTATGGATCTCTTCATAATCGTTGTCAGTTTGGGTATAACGGATAGATTCGATAGACTTAACGATCGACTGGACGCTGTCATTGGAAAGGTAAATTAAAAATCGAATATCAGTACTGCCGAAACTGTCCAATGGTGGAGATCTTATAATTAATTTATTGATAACCACACGGAAAGGTCCGAATCGAAGAGAGGCGAATGTTTGGTTATCATTATCCGGGAGGTCTGGGATCTCAAACAAACACCATTTCAAATCCAGTTCATCTCTTATTTCATTAACGAAGTTGCAGTGGTTTATAACACAAAATATCAGTAACACATAAAATTGAGTCTACATTTA
Organism: Himalopsyche phryganea; assembly: GCA_022494535.1. NCBI lineage: Eukaryota > Metazoa > Arthropoda > Insecta > Trichoptera > Rhyacophilidae > Himalopsyche > Himalopsyche phryganea. The sequence goes on along the minus strand of JAGVSL010000141.1, from coordinate 636,283 downwards.
CATTTACTTAAGACATGAATTTACCTTTAATTTATGATGCAATTGACACAACAGGTTTAAATTTAAATTAAGTCTAATTTCAAAACAAACAAAAACAATTTATAATTACTTCGACGCAGCGGCTACGCCGGCCGCCCTTAGCCAGCGAAGCCTGTCAGTCGACTGTCCGCAAAAATAAAAATTAAACCTCAACCACTGTAGGTTCCTTCCCTGGTTCTCAATAATAGACCCGTCCAGCGGGCGTGAGCCTTAACAACGTCTGCTTTCTATTTTCAGCTATAGGCCCTCAACGGTTAGCAACCGATGGCTTTTTATTGGCCATAAACCGGTTGGGCTAGCTAACATTAGTTAGAAATTATTCGGAGCATTGCGATATTAAAAGTATTCGAATGCCGTTCTTGGATCACTCCAACCTTCCAAGAAACAAATAAACGTTAGAAAAAATATCAGGGCGTGTCACACATTTGTGCTCAATATTTTTTTTTTTTGTGAGATGAATCGCTCGGGAAAACTATACCAAAATCGATTTGTATGATATGTACTAGCACAATTAATCTTAAGAGCTTTTACTCAATTCTTCATATAAATTGTTACTATTTTACTTGTTTACCGTATGCATGTTGAGAAAGCCGCTAAATTATACATGGCGTACAAAATAACTATGTTGGCCATTTGCACTAGGTGCTTTATCAATAACATTAATTCACAAGAAGCAAAATGCAAAGGAAAATTAATTATTATTTATTTGTGATAGAATCTTCCAGAAGATTTCTGGCGATCTGCAAGAGAAGAGTTTGCGCATCTTTCGAGTTTGGTGAGGGTTATCGACTCCCATATTAATGAAATTGTACTTCTTTCTTTCGCCAACAACCTCTACTTTATCTGCCTCCAACTTTTCAATAGCCTCAAGTAAGTTGTGCTAACAAAATTAATATTTTACTGCTTTGTTAAGAATTTAGAAGATGTAGTAAATGTGATGTTTTGTCAATATTTTAATGCTGTCAAACCTGTTGAACTGTAAACTATTCATAAATAAAAGTAAACTCGCGGATATAAGAATTAATTTAAACACCCCAACAATAAAAGATTAAAGATTATTAAGAAATTCTTAAGTATGTTACTCTAATTATGATTGCGAAAAGATACGCAGATAATTATTTTATTACCATTTGATATGATACTGTAGAAGTTAGTAAATGATTATTCGTATTTCCTTTATTAGTAAATTGCTTTTCATTCGTGATATCATCGTGTTTAGGCAATGGCAATTTTATAACTGGGTGTATTAAATATGTCACAACAACCTAATTATAGTGATGGACACGATGAACATCATTCGGGTCCAGTTTGTGGAAGATCTAAAGACGGGTAAGATGAAATTCGCAGCCTTTTGAAAGACTCAATTTCTTTTTACAGCTTCCGCTTTTTAGCATGCGCATATTTCTATCAAGTTTGTAAATATTTGCTTTAAGCTTTTTTGAGCTTGAAAAAAAGAAAACGCGCAGCATTAGAGATATAATTAAGGAAAATATTGATGATTTTAAATCAAGGGTAATAGTACCAATTGTACAAAGAAGATCTTTCAAAAAAACATATTTTATACTTTAAAATATAGGTATACTATAAGTATTGTCATTATTTTCTACATCATCGGTGTTTTATCTATTCGTCTATATTTTTAGTGCCCATAACGCTTTTCAATATATACGCTAACTATTTTGTATGTTTAAATGTTTTACATTTATTATTTATAATTTTGGAATGTTACGAATGATAAAACAATAGTGAACATTAGCAATTCCTTACTTTACTTTGAAAAGGTTATAATTGCACTTGACCATGCTTTGAGATACGAGCATTTGAAGTTTTGACTGATCATATTTTGTATATTGAAAGATAAAATGTATTTTTAATTAGTGAGTTAGCATATATTTATATATATAAATATTTTACTTGTTTTTTTATATAATTTATTTTAACTAAAGCCTTTATATTAGAAAATAACGAGTATCTAAAGCTTTAATTATAACTGACAACAATGGTTGGTTTGAATAGGTTTTATTGGATATTTCAATTTTATCAAACAAAATGTTCTGATTTTTGAGTTATTTATTGATATTGTATTTTATCATGACTTGCTGAAAAATATAAGCTAACAATAATATTATAATACAACAGAATAATAATACTTGTATACTTTGAATGTTTGAACGAACTCAGCTTACTTTCGTCAATGACCACATCGATAGAACAATAGAAGTAAAGGGTAAATCACACACCAACCATCGAGCGAAGAATGTTCGACATGACGTTAAAACCTTTTCAAAAAAAACCGTGTGAGAGAGTAGGAAAGAAATACGTCTTTCTCGCCGCTCGCTCGACGGTAGGTTGTTGGAGAGCGGTGAGAAGCGGGGTGCGGGGCGTCAATTCCACGGCGCTCGCTTCCGGCGAAAGGACAAAGGACAATTCAACAGTTCCTTCGTCTCCCATTAAAACCCGGTCGTATTCCGTATACTCTTTCTCGTTTATTGCAATTAGTTTCTATAATTTTCTTGGAGACAGTTACACAAACAGATTTACACATTTTAATTTAAAACTCTGTAAGTGGTTTTACTAGCAAGCGGTGGACCAAGCGCCGCTTCGCCGGCGGACGACTGCTGCTGGGAAAGGCCAATAGAGGCGACTGAAGGCCTTGCAGGATTGCAAGCCCTTTTGCACACTTCCAACTGTAAACCAACAACAGCAACCGAACAAATATGACACTACTCTTAAACGCCTCAGGAGGGGTATTACATTTTAAATTTGCATTAATAGAAAGAGTCTGCAGATTGGCTTTGAAGACCCTGTCCGCCTCATAAGTACGGGGCGGTGTCACGTGATGTGTATGTTTTTCTGTGAGATGATAATAAGTAGCTATATCGATTCATAGAACCGTCTAAAACAAATGTATGAAAAAAAATGTACCGATAGAACTCCGGAATACTGCTAACTCCCTCATTGAACAATATATGAATCTAAAATCAATGTATATGGTAGAATGTGGCTAATACAACATTTTCCAATCAAAAGGTCATTTTAGGCCAAATTGTCAGTTAGAACCTTTTCAAAGTAAGGTAACGAATTGACAAGGAATTTAGCCGAGTAAAATCCGACAAAATCTTCTTTACAATATGAAATATAGTTGTCATCTAAGCTGACGTCCTCGCGGAATATGTCGACATCCGAAGCAATACCGACGAATAATGAACCAGATCTTCCCAGTGGCACTATACAGTATACTAAGGAATAACAAACAATTCATATAGATGCTTCCTCAAAAAATGACCCTTTCGCTAAATAAATAAATGCACCTATAACGAAATGCAGTAATATACAATACATTAACTATTATTATGTTTTTCTATTGTGTTCTGAACTGCCATCATTCATCGTCAAAATTCGAGCCCATGTGTCGTCAAGCAAGCACGCACATCGCAATAGCTCTTTGCAACACGCACACGCACACTCGCCCACCTCTCTAATGTTTCTCGAAGAATTTAAGCTTTGCTAAGGTTGTGAATGCAGACCGATGCGGGGATTTTCACACGTCGTCTACTTCTCCTTCTCGTTCGGCTTCCTGATGGCGAGATCAATATCCGTGTCGCTGTTTGCAGCCAGACTGCATTCGTCATCACAAAAGCCGGCCAACGTCATCTATGCAGTGCCGTCGGCTTCATACTGTACTGAGGTTTGCTTCATTTCAATAAAACATATCAAGACTATAGCGTTATGTGTAGGGATTCTGTGTCTAGACAACCCGGGAATTATTTGGTTTTGCTTTTCTCGGGTATTGGAAAATTGAAAAAAATATTCCGGCAGCCAAGTCCATTAATATATTTTCACGAAAAATACTATTATACATATTACGACCTCAAGACCCGAGAATTTTGTGTCTCGCATCACGGGTTTGAAAATGTCAAGGCTTCAGAATCCCTAGATGCATGATTATAAAAATGAGTAATATTTATCACAAATTGTCATATCGATTTTACTTTTTGCATAAGTAAACAGGAATGAAGAATTTTTTGTGTTGAAAAACCACACGCTTTTTTCCAACCATATTCGAAAAAAAATTAAATGCGACTTTATAGAATCACAAATAACAGCCCATATTTTTACAGGTTCTTCGATTTTTAGAGCAAGTGACTACGGATGTGGTGGCATTCACAGGTCTAAACTTTTTTTACGTCACACGAGGACTTATACTTACAGTAAGTTCTATTAGTTACCCTTAATTTCTTCTTATTCTAAATTTTTTAATCATTTTACCTAAACTTTCGTTTATTCCGACTAACTCCAAATTCATTTATCGTATATGACAGTGAAATAATTGTTTTATTCAATCAATTCTATTTTCGAGATTGAAAGATGTCAGAATAACTTTTATTGCAACAATTGTGTTGCCATAATTCTGTGTAAAGTCATTGCAATCTTTTGTCGATTAATTCAATTATTGTCGTTTGTTTTTTCAGATTGCGGGCACTGTTGTTACTTACGAATTAGTTCTTGTACAGTTCAACGCGCCGACACCTCCTGTAACTGCGAATATAACTATCACAGATTCTTGTGGAAATCCATTGAAAACTTGAATTTTCACAATACTGTTTTTTGTTACTAATGACCGTACTAATTTACCACTTTTTTGACCATTTCGAATTTATCCATGATTAGTACAAACATGTTGTATGCAACGTTCTTTTTAATAGACGAATACAATGTTGATGAAGTAATATACACTATTTATAATATTATTATCATAAATACAACCCACTTTTGAAGTTGAGTGAGAAAATGCAGCAGTTACATAGAAATAGAATAGGCACAGTGGCGGATTAAGCACTTGGTAGACCCCAGGGGCAATATAATTAAAAGGTTCTGTTTTTTGGATAGCAAAAAAGTTTCGCAAAAATTATTTGAGACTTTCAAAAACAAACAAAATATTCTCTATTTGTTATCTCTTCTAATCACAAATATTTCATTATTAATGTCGATTGCGTTCCAATGAAACGATAAAGGGAAAAATATTGCATGAATAATTATTTAATCGACAAAAAATGCGATAATATAGAAATTCCATGTTAAATAAAAATAATTTTTGACAACTGAATTAGAAATATGTCGGTCAAATTTAGGTTTTTTTTGAGGCCCCAATTTGGGATAATCCGCAACTATATGATTCAATAAATGATTAATAAAGTAATTTATATAGCATAATTTATGCTAGAAATATTTGTTTGTATTCAGTGGCGTTGCAGTGTGGCAGTGGTTAAATTTGCGAGACCCAATCCCATTGTTAAGTCTATTAATCTGTCCTTGTTAATGCGGCTTTAAATGTTAATTATATGTATTATTGTATTAGCTTATGTTGTAAATATATTATTTTATTATGTATAAAATCCATAGAGATACACCTCAATATAATTATAGTAAATATTTGATTTTTTAATTGTTACATAACAATATATGTATAAGCTTAAATTCAAATTTAACTTAATATTACACGTAGAAAGAAAATACAGACCACATTTTATTTTTGTGTTTATTTCATACAGCTGGTCTTAACATTTATATCCCAATATTGTTTTCTCCATTTAAACTGTCAACGACGTGTCTAAGATTTATTATTACATGAGAAAATAATTTGGATTTTAGTCACAGCATAAATTTACAATAGATTCACATTTGGCCTTCATATTTTTGGGCTTAAATAATCAACATTTTTATACTTGAAAACATATCAATCAATTGGCGTACGATCTATTGTTGTCACCTTTCTTTGTTAATAATGTGACAACAAAAAATAAGGATTTCGGATGTATATAAAAAGATTACATTTTGCTTAATACACAGTTAATACCTTATTTACACACAATGATTACGCTAGTATCAAACTTAGGAAATATCGACTCAAATAAGGTGTTTTGTAACGATATTTATATGAAAGATTTCGGAAAATATAATTTGAACATTCGAATTCAATGTTGATTTTACGTTGAAGTGTTACATCGAAATGCATTGATGTATTCGACATCAATGAATGAATTTGAACATTCTCCAAACAATCTCATGAGAAACGATCAGTCGATCATGTACAGAAAAAAGATATTAGAAAGAAAACCAACCAACATTAATCTTGGACGTATAATAGCAAGGCGAAGTATTAACAGGTTATACCAAATAATTAAATGTGTTTCATTTTTGGTAGCTTGAAAAATATTTGAAAGCATTATTTTCGTGATTTTCAGGATAAATGTTTTAGAAAGAAGTAGCCGCCGACATTCTGGTGTCATCATTTTTAACGGTTAGTATATTTCAATTACTTATATGATCCTGAATAACGTGTTTCTAAAAAAAAAGAACGTAGGGCGAGTGTTCCTAAAGTCAGCCGCCGCCAGTGGTCAGTCTTTTGAGCTTAAAAGTTAAATAATAGTGGATACATTTAAAAAAACAGATTTTTTAAATTCGTGTAGGTAGTCTTGCCACTTGTCAATGTATGTATACCTGCACTATACTGACCTATATGATGCAATGCGTAATTAAAAAAAGCACATTTTTACTTCGCAAGTTTCGACAAATTCATGTTGTATGGAGATCGCTAACAAAATATACTTTATATTGTCATGCTTTGCATCATTGTGTTTTTTATTGTTCTGTCTACTATCAGTAAATTAGTTAGCAATATTTATGAAGTTTCATAGTGATGGCCGAACACTGGGCAACGAAAGGCCGACCATTGGATTTTGGAGGCCGACCACTGGGAGAATTAGCATTTTTTGTAAACTTCTATTACTTTATGCTTGGTACAATATTATCTTTTTAATTTTTAGTTGGTTACATTACTTAATCCCTGTTTAATGGAATAACAGCGAAAAAATATGTATTTATCATTCATTGACTCAAAATCCCTTTTGAAAGTAAACCTGTCGCTTAACTGGCCAACCACTGGCGAAATGATCCTACTTGTCGCACTTTATTCTATTTACATGTACTATTCCAGTACCTAAAATTTACTGAACACGAAATTATTATTGTTAATATTATTTGGAGATTGGGTCTAATTTACATGATATGGAGTGCAAACTTTCATTTTAATTCTTAAGTCCAATTAAAGATGATATTTAGACATAATTAATAGAGATCCACGGCGTTTTGGCTAATTGATATATCCTCAAAATTGAAATGGTTCAGGGGACGGTAAAGACTGTTTTTATCAAAAACATTATATGATGAGATGCTTTATGAATACTCCTGTAAATTCTCATGTTTGGAGATACGGAATTATACGTAAGGCGTGTCGATATAATAATGGTTTACATCAAGTGTTTGAGTTAGAATTTTTAAACCTAAAAATAATGTTAAATGATGCTTCCCTTCCAAAAAGTTGTCAATTTATTTTTCTAACTTACTTCATTTGGCCGAAACTTGCTCTATCGTCTTTAAAATGAGATCCAGTCATTAACTCATTTTCGTATTTTTTGAGGGTTAAATCAATTGGCCAAAACACAGTCGATTATATAAATATTTATAACTGAACTGGGCCAATCGAACTTTTCACTTTTTGGATATGTGTAGTCACGTAATTTCGATATTTTATTTCACCAGTAATTGCAATAGGCCGTGAGTACCCTAACTTACAACAGCTTAATTATTATATAAATTAAGTCAAACTAGATCTAAAATATATTCGCTTATCCTGTGTTTGACATAAGAGGTTGAAGCGATCTGTATAAGTTTGTGGAAATAGTTTATTCATTGTTTACTTTCAACCATTGATTAAGACTGCAACAGTTTCGAAACATATGGTGATTACCATCAGTTCAGTCACTAACACGACGTCTTCACAAAATAGTAGCTAGCTCTATAATTTTACGGTTATTATTGCCTTTTGTAGATAAGCTTAGGGTGTTTAGTAGGCATGTCTATTTTGTATTTATTTAAACTTAGGTCTTTGTTTCTAACTTCAAGTGCACTTGCGACAGAAAATATTTAACTGAAGTGACTCATTGATTTCACGTAATTTATGTTTTTGAACTTCTTTTGTTTTCAGACACAAATCTGTCTAAGAAGGAAACAATCAGAAACTTTCCAAAAAATGATAAAAACAGAAATGACACTTTCCACCGTGCCATCGGGCCGATCCTTACTGTGGGACAGTGTTTTGGTGTTATGCCCGTATCTGGTATATTAAGTGATGATGCAGATAATTTAAAGTGAGCCACAATTAAATGAATATTATTATAATTTCAATTAAATCAATACAAAACAGATTCATTATATAATAAAAACAATGGATGGTTTATGTTTACGAGCCAACATGTTATCGGTCGTTTTATAAATGCGCTCATTAAAAAAACGACCCACCAAAATTAGGATCTGAACAATATGAGAGTTGATTAAAAATCTCTAAGTATTACAGTCTACGTAATAGAGCCCGAATGCCGTACACACAGATAGTACGGTCGGTGGAGACTGTGGAGAGGTTGAGAGCAACACATCTTAAATTTGAATTGAAATTTATTTGAAACTATTTAAAATCCGTGTGAAAGATGAATAAAGCACTTGATATAAAAACAGCTTACTCTCTGCATCGACTGACAATCAAGACAAATATAATATAATATATGTTGTAGTGCTATATGATTCACTTCAATCCTATTTACGTTTTCCCATAATATATAGAGTATAGACTATAGAGGAATTTAAAAAACATTGTATTTCAACATTATTTCGAAGAATTATTTTGTTCATCGTTCGTTTATCAAATAACGTGGATTTCAATACATTCAAATCGTGCAAATTATGTATATTTTTTCTTCTTTTATAGGTTTACATGGAAGTCGTGGAGAGTGTTGCATACAATTCTTGCGATTACATTTACGGGATGTATGACAATCTTATGTTTGATGCATATAATCGTTGCTGGGGCAGATTTGAGCAAATTTGGTATGTATGTATTCAGATTAGAAAAAAACGAAAGAAAATCATCGCGCAATACTGTTGTATAAAATTAGTTAAATTTGAAAAATAATGATAGTATTTTTACGAAGTTGATAATGCATGTTATTACATCTAGTGTACAGTTACGGAATCAACATTTAAGACAAGTGCAAGAAATAAAACATTGATGGTCGTGTATTTTGTATCTTAATTTTCCATGATACTTGTTTCTAGCTGTATTAAATATTTTAATTATTATGACGTATTTTAACTATATGCAATATTAAAAGTTATAATAATTTTCGTAGTCATTCAATGGCAAAATGTTTATAACAGACAGGTAACTGTTGCACCTTTAAGGCTCTACTAGGTATCCGTAATAAATTTTATCAAAATATACAAAGATAGGCTATCGATTTCGCTTAACATTAATACAATTGTCAGAATGTTTTTTTTATTCATTTTCTCTTTTAGATTCGGTATATAAACGAAGTAAATAGATTACTGTCTAAGAATATATAGATTTTTTACAAAACATACGACTAAACGATAAACCTACTTATAAATTTAAAAAATCATGATAATGGAAACATATTTATTAAAAGAAATTATCTTCGGGAGTCCATGAGGATGCAAAACACTTCATTCATTTCATTTCCTTTGATATATCCAGCTTATCTAATATATCAGCAACATATATATATTTGGATTTATACTTACTCGAGCGGTACTTGTTAACTTATTTTATTTACGATAAAAAATAATGAAAGAAAACTATGTAAATGTGATAAAATATCTTTCTAGTGAGCCTGATCTTTTTTGGCAGCACATGCTTATCTCTGATATTATTTTTGAAATTGGCAAGACGATGGCCCTCGTTAAGCATGGCCATTGCACAGGCTGAACACAATTTGAGGCGTTCCTCGCATATTCATCCGCATGTTAACCGACCACGTCGCTGGACTCTGAGGAGTAGATTCTGCACTTGCTGCTTCGTGGTTTTATCTCTTTCACTAGGTTGTATACAATTTATGAATTTTCGCTAAGATGGTTTTTTATTTGTGAAAATAAAGTCTTGAAAGAATACACTGATAGAAATACTAAAAGAACATTTCATAAAATCGTTTATATTAAATTTACACCTAGAGGCTGACATACGTAGTTGTGAAAATCTGTCCCCATTTGTAATAAACTGGCGCACAGGAAAAATGTATTATTTGTTACAGTGGAGCACATATTGAGTAACATTGCAGGGATTGTGATTGCCACACAATGTGCAAAAAGGCGTCCATTACTTGAGACGTTTTTCTTGTACTCTTACCCTCAAGTGTTTTTTTTTACGCAGTTTGACGTTTGGATATGTCCTTTTTTGCAGGTAAGATTCTCGGAACTCTTGCCTTATCCGACATCCAATAAAAAAATGTGTCATTGAAGAGATATAAGATATAAGTATTTTTAAATAAAACAGCATTTGTCTTGTTCTACTTCCACAACGACCAGGATTAGATACGCTCATCGCAAGCATTATAAAAAATGTGGAAGTAGTCCAAGCAAATTGTGTTTTATTTTTAAAATATAATGTCTTTCCACCAAGAATTGACAGTTCACGAAAGTGATATTAATTATAACTCTAAAGTGTATTTAAATCAATCTGCGAATAATTACCCAATATGAGAAAACGCAATATCGTATTCAGTTCAACTTCAGACTAATGATGATATTACTGCCAAGCTGTATAAATTATATTTATTTAATATATGTCGTTTTATATTCATGAATTGTGAATGAAGCTTGTAATTTTAATTTTCTAGTTTGCGAATACGGAGTCCACATTCAATTGGAATTTTATGGACCTTTTTATTATAATAATCAGTCATGGGCTCACGGAAAAGTTTGAAAGGCTGAACGAGCGTCTCGATGCTGCAAGTGGAAAGGTTCGAGTTTTATTTTATAAAATTATAAAGAATAAGACATACATTTAGAATAAGGAGCAGAATAATTAATCATAGAACAATGTCAACAATAAACTATATCTCAAAATCGAATCAGTCTGCAAATCAATTATTATTAAGAAATAAGACGTAGCGATTTACAGAACATCGTAGCTACGTCTACGGCCTACTACGCCGATTTCCAAACTATGTGTTTAGCTTATAATACATACGTGTTTTGATTGGTATAAAACCATTTGGTTTTAATAAGCTTTGTAATTTAATATTTCAACAGTAAAAGTATCATAGATTTGCGAAAGTCAGTTTTATATTTTTTCAGTTTTTGACGTTGCTACCTAATTAATTATTGGTTCAACTCTTTGAACAAATTAGAAAAAGAGTAAATAAACTCTATTCAAAAAGGGAATATAGCCGTTTTAAAATTGTCAAGTGAACGTCAAGTTATCATTAAACCAATACTTAAGGAGGATAGGAGAGAAATATCAGAAACCCATTCTCTTTGGATACAATTTCTTATGTTAGGATTTTATTCACGCATGTCATCACAGGAACCATAAATATTGAAAATACTAAACACCATACTAAGTTGCTTCTACTCTCGTGGTACTTCAGAAACTTTGTTAGTTAAAATAATCGCGAAGACTTTAGAGAATGCTTTATTATTTCAGTGATTAGATTCATTTTGCGATGTTTCATCCATTTTTAACGTAATTTTAGAGCGAAAAGAGGATAACATGAATAACATGTAACTTATACTTTATTATGATAATATATGTCGTTAATTTTGCATAAATAAGAACGACTGATTCAATTTTTACGTTTGTTTTTTATATTTTGGTTTTAGAATCTTCCTGAAGAATTTTGGAGAGTTACAAGAGAAGATTTTGTGGCACTGTCAAGATTGGTCAGACAAGTTGATGACTGTATTAATGAAATCGTTCTTCTGTCATTTGCCAACAATCTTTACTTCATTTGCGTCCAGTTCTTTAACAGCATTAAGTAAGCACATGGTCCCGTTGTATACCTATTTGTATGACTTGAGTAGACTTTATCGATAAGGGAAATTTTTCGAATCCACATAACTTGGCATGTCATTTTTCATTGAATTTAAATGAAAAAGAATCCCCTTTTTGAAGAAAAAATAAAGTACAATGCAAGATAATGTGCAAAGAATGGTCACCGATGAAAATAGGCGGTTACTCGTACCATGGTTAGCAGAGGATAATATACAATCGAATAGTAGAAGAGTAAACTGTAGAAACCCAATCCAGGGTTCTGAAGTCTTCAAAATCAAGTTTTTATGTAAAGAAAAAAAGGTTTTTAAGAATGCATTTCTTTTTTAATCATGAAAACCATTTACTTTTGAATAACGTTATTTACTACTTCAAAATTTGGAATAGATTGAATTGTTTTAAATATTATAAACTTGCTTGGAATTATTGTGTGCATTTATAATAAAACATGAATAAATATTAAAATAATCTAGGGGTGCGTGGTAAAAACAACGCTATGAATTAAAGCACTGTTTACAAATGATTTTAGTTTATATCTCTTAATGGTCGTTCGCGCGCAATTGGGTGAATAGTTTATTTTGATTTATTTTTATATTTTACTATTTATGTTATTTTTCCTCTGTATCTTGTAGACCGCTGAGAAGTTTGTCGCATGTCATCTACTTCACTTTTTCATTTGGATTTTTGATGGCAAGATTTTTGTCCGTCTCTCTTTTTGCTGCCAGGCTCAACTCAGCTTCAAAAAAGCCAGCAGCTGCTATTTATGCAGTTCCATCTGCTTCATTTTGCCTCGAGGTGATAATCTTTTTACTCTTTACATTCAAAAATTGTTTATTTAAAAAAAAAAAAATAATGCTGTGTCACCGTCGCGTTTAACTAATTCACCACTGAAGTAAAGAATATGAAATAGTCCGTGCAAAGGATATTTGAATGTTTATGATTTGACACACATACGGAAATAATTGTAATCGTATCGAGACTTTGAATGTTGGATACATAAAATTATGTATATCTACAGAAAACGGATGTACATTCGTTCATTATTTCTCAATTTGTCCCGGCGCTCAAATGTGGATGAGAGCACAGACCTAAAAGAATATTAATTTATCTTGTAGTATATTTATTCCACTATGCATGTATGTACATTGTATATATGGTAGATATGAATCTTCCAGCATTTAGTCTTTGGTTTGAAAATATTTTATATCATCCATTTGTCTGCGCCATTCTTGTCCCCCATATATCTCACAAGTGCTAAATAAAATATATTATTTCCCTTAATAAATTTTAATTAAATTGCAGGTTCTTCGCTTTCTAGAGCAAGTGACAAAAGACGTCGTAGCGCTTACTGGTCTTAACTTCTTTTTTGTCACTCGCGGCTTAATACTTACGGTAAGTTGTGCCCACACGTCATTTAGAAACCATACAATATGTTTCCAAAGAAGATGAATGGGTGTATTATTTATCTTGACAATAATTATTACTAGTGAAGTAAATTCTTTCATGGAAAATTGAATAATACATTAAGATTACAAAGTTTATTCAGTATCCAGCTTATTTTTTTATTAATAGTCAGTTGGTATAAATTAATATACACATTGAATGCATCATAAAAATATTTTCGTTCCAGATTGCGGGCACTGTAATAACGTATGAGTTAGTATTGATGCAGTTCAATACCCCAGCTACTACTGCAAATACCACAATAATTGATCCATGTACTGTGTTTTTTGATCTCAATGATGAATAAAACATTATCAACAATTTTATCCATCTTATTTTAATAACTATATTTCAAGTGCTTCTTATGCATATTATAATTATATAAAACTAAATATTTAACCAATTTACCTGTAACGTTCACTGCTGTGTCCATTACGAACGTACCTCTCATTTTGAAAATACACCGGTGGGTGGCGATGTTTTCACAGACGCAAACTATTGTTAATGACAAATCCGACAACAATGAAAAGTTTTCATTTTGTTTTTTTTCATAACACATATTCAATGAAAATCATACACATGCCTTCAGAGTTGTCAAAAACATTAATAATGCTATTACAAGAATTAAATATTTTTTTATGTCAATGTGAAGCTGATCATTAAATAAAATTTACAATATTATAATTTGAATCTTTGAATTTCGAATACAGAAAAATGAAACCGATTAAGACAATAATTATGATTTCTACAAGATTCATATTGCAAACTAAGGAAAAATTATCGTGATGGCAGCCCACACTACATCACAGTTACCACTACGAAGAAATTATTGTTTACGAGATTATCGCCGCCACTATAATATATTGTCTATGGCCGCCACTTTGAACTTACGAACATTGGAATCATTGTCAGTGGTAATAGTATATTAGTTTATGGTCAGTGGTATTGGCCATAGACTATTATACTTTTAGTATTGGCTGTCAAAAATTATATTGATATCGTGTTCGAGTGATCTGAGGATCAATAATTTATGAGATTAAGGCTTACAACAATAAAAATATGGAGGATACTGCTGACAAATTTGATCAGCTCAACTTTGTGTAAGTAATGTAACATTTTATAAACATATTGTTTTCATCGCAGTGTTGTGACAAATGCGAACGCTGCTTTTTTGTTTGACAATTTGACACTATTCTTTCTGGACGATATTATCAGCGTTTTGATATCGGTTATTAAATTTGGTGGTAACCATCGGATAGTCGTAACATGGCATAAAACAATATTTTTCACCGAAAACTATACAAAATGATGTTTTAAGTTGGGTTAGGTTAGGTATGACTATCCGGTATTTACCTTATTTTTCTGTCATTTTATTAAAATCTGAAATCAGTTGAGTAATCAAAATATAAACATTTAGTTTCAATTTTGTTAGTGGTCATAGACAAATTCAATGAAAATCATATAAATGATATCAAATTTGTCAAGACCATGATTATAAGACGTAAATATTTTCTCTTGTCAAAGATCGCCTAGACATTCACAAATCTAACATTGCCTCATACTTCGATAGTGCCATATTACTGTATGTCATATTTTACTTTAAACCCTTCCTTGTAAAATGATGTCATATCTTCTTATCCTGAATGGGTATTCGTTTTATACTATGAATCTTTCTATTTCAGGAACATAAGCTCCGATTTTTCAAAATTTGAAACTCATGGCAATCTACTCGATTTTCCTGAAAGCGATTCAGATTCAGGAGGCTACGAAAGCGATGCATCATCTCTAAGTAATACTTTCGAGCAAAGTAAATACACGGGAAAATCATATGAAGACCTCTGGTCTACCTTTAGTCGTGTGGGTGACGAGGATGAAGTTCGTAAAGAAACTATTAGAAAAGGAAATGGGATATCCACTAAATCAAATCCGTTTGTTAGTATTCAATTTTCAGGCTTTTGGGAAGATGAAAAGAAACCTTTTGAATACGATAAAAAAGCGGTAAGACATTGTTATCGTTGGTTTTCAATAATAGGTTCGCTAAAATATTCTGTGGTCAAAAGATTTTACTGCTGGCAGCATTGGTGTACAGTTGCATTCATAACATAACTAGGGGCCGCGTATTGCGGTCACATTTGTCAAGTGAACATTGATTCTAATAACTGAAATAGTTCATAAGGATATTTTAAAATTTTTGATAATGCTGATTGTGGAATGCCCAATTTGACAAGCATTTCTATTTGAGATAAATCTTTGAAATTTAATTTATCGTAATTTTTCACATGACGCATCTTGCCTTATGAACTCAAATCGACTCTTTTCTTATTTGTCGCTATCATTTTACTCTCTGAAATAAAAATCAAACAAAAACAATATAAATTTTGTTGTTTTGAATCAGTTTTTATACATTTAATTCGATAATGCGGCCTAATTCTATGAACCAGTGATCACATTAAGCGGCACCTACTGTATATATATTTTATTGCATGTATACTGTCTGTTAATAAAACTTCCATACTTCTGTCTGTGATTGAAATAAATAATTCCAATTTTAATACTTAGTTTAATTATTACCTTATTGGTTTTTGTAGATATGGGATCTTGAAAATGACTACTTGATGCCAGGCTTATTGACTGCCGTCGAATCTATGGAAGTTGGAGAATATTCAATGTTTTTACTGTCCCACAAAGTGATGTATGGTGAATTTGGATGCCCTCCAAGAATTCGACCCAAATCTACTTGTCTTTACCACATACGCATCCTGGGATCCATGAAAGAAAATGAAAGGTAAATAATCAATTCAATATAACTATTCGAAAACAACTAGACACTCAAATACATGTCAGACTATCTATAATACTGCTGTATACTCTTGATTATTTGAGTTAATATTGGGGGAAAATAGATAAGGATAATCAAAAAACTATCTGAATATTTCAATTTTATTATGTTCTCAAATCTACAATTTATTCTAATGCAGAACTTTATACCCTCTTATGGGTATTTTAAATTTAAGAACCAGTGGGGGCGTTTTCTGGTGGAATCCAAATGGGCGTTTGCATTATTGCATATTGTAATCAGTCAACAGGTTAAAATCCCAGTAAGGCAAACAATTTTTATTCAATATTTAAATTTCTTTATAGATGCTCAACAGCAGAATTGTCATTCGACATGATATTAAATAAAGTAAACACCACATGTCTTCAAGGAGACAGTTTTTATAATAAAGAGCTATTCTCTCGGGCAGAATCCTGCTTCAAGTTGGCATTGCAGCAGCTCAACAACTGCACTCTGGCTGATGAAGCTGAAAACAAGAAGTTCACCAAAAAGTTGCTCTACATTCATTTATGTCTCACAATGTGTTACGTAAAGATGAAATTACCCAAGCGAGCCTGTTGCATGTGTAACAACATGAAAAAGATAAACATCAATGCATACAGGCTGAATTATAGAGCTCTTTACCAAAATGGCCTCGCTTTGATGATGATTGGAGAAATTGCAGAAGCAGAAAAGAAATTTTCACAAGCCATTCAAATAAAGCCTGATTATAGGGACATTAAAGAGCAACTGGATCGGATCAATGAAATAAACAAGAAGAAGATGCACCAAGCCGATTATTTAAAAGTGATGTCACAAGGTATTGTGTAAAGTAGTAAAGAAAACTAAGGGATAATGTTAACAGGAAAGGTGCCGCTGAAGTTTCTGTTTAAGGGTCAGAATCTTTTAAAACCAATGTAAAATGACATTTCCCTTCCAAAAAGTGATCAATTTATTTTTCCAATTTACATCATTTGACCAAGACCTGCTCTGTCGTCTTTAAAATGAGATCCAATCATTAACTCAATTTCTTATTTTTTGAGGATTACATTAATTGGCTAAAACACAGTCGATATTTAGTAGATCTTTCAACACTGAACATGAAGGAACTTTATTAAAAAAATAATTTACTCTACTAGAGCACCACTCATCTGTACAGTCGACATGTGAAGAAATAATAATATTATTGGTAAAATGTAAATTAACTAAGGCTTTGCCAATATTCTGACCCGTACACATTTTTATAACTTATTCTCATCATAAGATTTCACTATGGTAGATGACTACATCTCTCCTTTGTATAATTGATTAAAAATGGACTTGTTATGTGTATAAAGTACAAAATAAAAACCAAAAGTCTACCAAGTGAAAAAATTGTGCTACTAAAAAATACTGAACTAAGTTACATTTGATTTGGTTTCAGCTCGGCTGTTGACCTTATAGCAATTCATTTGTAATTTTTATCAGGTGGCTCTACTGCGACTCAATCAAAAAATTGTTTTTTAACTTGTACCACTTTTTTGTGACTACCCATGTACCAAAGTGAACATCATTTTAATTCAAAACAAAGATTTTATACATTAAAGTAAAAAATAACAGTGTTTCTATTCAAAAAATTTCGCAACCACCTAACAAGCCATAAATTCTACAAACATGTTTTTTATTCTTTGAAAAGCAGTCAGTCTGAAGATGCATCCTAAGAAAGCTTTCAAGAAGTGGCATTTATGTAAGTGAAATGTTTTCAATTCAAAGTTTATAAAGCCATAATAAGAAAACTAGTGTATTATCAGAATTTACTATCAAAAATTTTGGCATGGTTTACATAACAATAAATACTGCGTACACTTTAAGTAACAAGGTTTAAAATATCAGAAAAGTATTTATTATAGTTTCTCAAGAACTCATAAGATAGTTATAGTTATTTCAGCAACATACCATTGTCATAACTACAGTTCCAACATTATTTTTACCTTATTATACAATGTATAAATAGAGTTTTACCAAGTAGCTGCCAAGTCAACCAACAATTACATAATCTGTTATAACTGTAATAACATTTATCTGTTAATACTAAAATGTATTATAAAAATGTAGTCTCCAAGATTTTATACAATTAATATTAAATATTAAAGAATATTTATTATAAGAGACTGCAAAAGTGTCCGAAAATACACTTCAAGTGGTCCTTGGCTGTGCCCCCTCGTTTTTCCATTATTCTATTTGTCATTTTTTGCTTCGTTCAATCGATATTCCGTCCACCATCCATCGTCAATCTATCCATATTTTTTTCGGCAGCTCTATTCAATCCTATATAGACAAACAGACGATAACTTTATAATTTCCGCCATTTTTTCAGTCTTACTTTCCATCTTATTTTCCTTCAATCTTTCGGCCACTATAATAAAATCTTTTAAAGAAGAAATGATGGAATATAATAGTACACCAAGATCCTCGACAGCTCATCATAATGGCAAAGGTGATGTAGGTTAAGTATGTCGGAATCTTTCGAAGTGACAGCGAGACAACCGGGAAACCTTTTCTCTTTTTTAAGCTCTCAGAGCAGAGTGTGATATCTATATAAACTTAGCCGGCGTAGATTATCAGGTGGCGTTCATAAATAACAAGATGTATCTGAAAACATTTCAATGCCTTTGAGTGACAAAAAGATAAATTAAATTAACAGTTGAATGTTCAGAAGACCGAACACTTAAGAATATCAAGAAAGCATGGAGTCCACGTAACATTAAAATGAGAGGGTCAACTTTTGCAAGCAATCCTTCTTTGGTGTTAGGGATTGAAATACCGGGCGAATATATCAATATTCGTATTGCAAATATCAAAACCGGTAGGTACCTATTATAAGAATAAATCAAAATCAGCAAAAAAAAAACGCAAATTGGGATCGTAATACCGTACAAAGAAATCAATACTGTTATTTTGATATTTCATATTAAAAACATGCATTACAAGTTGATATTCAGTAAAACGTTAACTGAATTGTTTCTTTGAATTCAAATAACACTTTAAAAGGGTTAGTCCAACGATCTGTCAATCTTCATCGGATCATCATACAAATAAACCCAACTAGAATAAGCCCTCTCAAATTAACTATGCGTTAGACGAATAGTTATTAAATAAAAATAGCGTTGCATATTGTAATGCCGAAATGAAGGTATTTTAAAACCCGGAATTTCTATATTTAAATAAACGGAAGTTGAGGAATGTCACGTCCCTTGAATTTTGTGAGAGGTTGAAAAGCGTAACTTTTGCTTATTTCGTGCTCTCTAACCTCTTCAAATCAAGCAAATATTTAAACACTTCAATTCACATGAGGCTTATAGCCTGAAACCGGTTGCCCTGCATGGCTATGAGACCTGGAGCTTCACTGAGAAACAACAAAATGCAATTCAGGAAGGTATTCGAAATTAATGTTCACCGTCGAATATTTGGATTCGTACAATGGCTTAGCTCTGCAACTTTATAAGTACCGCATCACCAACGTCATGAAGGTACGAAGACTGAGAGACATCTAGAGCACTGCATAGGGCTCAAAATGGGAATGCGACAGGAACTCAACATCTGGCTGCCCTCGCAAGAGATGGGCGGTCAACACTAAAAACTATGTGGTAATGGAAAGAATGTATCAGGAGTGTGATGTCTCGGTAGCGATTCTACCATGGACCTGGTCTATAGCGCCAACTAGGTAAGTATATTCTCCGGTACACTCGGTAAAAGTTCATTGATTATAGAATAGGAACCAAACAGAAGAATCGGTTTATACCTTCAAGTGTCACCCTTATTTATTGGTCATAATCGGTTTGGAATGTCAGTTGGTGACAAGTGGAATGGTGCTTTTTTCACGAGCAAAGTTTACAGATCAAGAGATATGAACGAGCGCATGCCACATTGCCATTGTTATTATTAAACTTAACTATAGTGGAATATTATATTACACTTACCATTTCCTCGGGTGAGTGTAATGGTTTACTTTTAGAGAAAATTCCGGCGCTGGTTATTATTAATTGAAATTCAGTATGGGTAAGAAATAGAACGACGGGATTAGGAAATGACTATTTATAAGTGAATCGCTCTCATTACGTGTTTTCAGGATCGAATAGGGCGAGGGGAAACAGTTATCCATAAATCGATTGAAAAATTAATGAATGTATACAAGTGGCTATTAGGGGGGCTGAAGCCCACAGTGCATTCGCCCGTTCGCCCACAACCGTTCTAAGTCATGTAGGTAAGAGTATGTGGCAAAGACAGAATTATAATGATAATGGGATCCTCTCTGTTTATCTTCTCTCTACATTCAATAACAGTAAATACGTGGAAATTCTTAAATCTGTTGTAGCGGAAATGAAATATAAAGATCTTTTAAATATTTAAGGGTGTTTCTGTTACATCAATCGGGTTAAGTAACACATGCCCGTTTAAATATAATAATATGATAAAGATACTTAAAAAAACACATATCTATAGAAAAAAATCGTGAGTTTATGCATCTTTATATTAAACATGAATAAGCAAAAAAAAAACGGACGAGGCTGACAAACCCAAAACCTTTTTTAATGCTACTGCAATGGTATTTTTATAAAAAAATTCGAAAAAGTTCTAAATCTGTTTATCGCATTTAAAACTTTCTACTTCTCACCAAACTTAGACCATTAGAGTATTAAATTGAAATAATAATTCCTAAAACAGCCAATTCCAATGGAAAGTAAATGTAACTAGAAGGAAAACAATAATTTAGTAATAATAGGTTGAAAATAGTCATTCAATAGTAATTACAAAAAAAATATATAGCCTTTTTGAGTTTAGCAGGAGCCAATGTTTATGCACCCTACTGGTGTAAAGCTTCCAAAGAACCAAACTATTCAACATACACTCGGTCCATCTATTTGGTTGTGTAAAAGCACACAACAACGTTTCAATTTGCCGTGTTTCCTGGTTTCGCAAGTAACAAAAACAAACAATATTTTATATTTTTTAAAACAATGGCACTTACCACACGATCGGTAAGTTATTTTTTTGTTGCGGCATGTGAAAAATATGACTATTGGATATATACGTAATAATACCTTAATAATATGAAAATATATGCGAGCCAAGTTCACGGAAATCTCGAAAATAATTATGTATGATAATACTACACTGAAAGTAAATATCGTATTATATCACCGGTGTATTGTTGTCGTGTGTAAGAAGATATATATTTTTTGATATGATATTTCAGCTTTGTTCTATCGATCATGTGTGTTTATAAAGCTCGCTAATTTGTGTTTAAAGAAAGAAAAAAGAAAATAACGTTCGGATTACAAAGTTTGTTTATTGTAATCTAAACAATTATGTTGCACCTTTAATTACAACCTACAATTAGTCATAACTAATATATTTATTATTTATGGTCGGACAGAAAGTGTGTGTTGAGGGATCCATTTAGAATCATATATTTATTATTCCCGTAACACATTTATACTTACATTATATGTAGTGAATTAATTAAATTCGTAATACATTTCAGGAAAATAGGAACGCGTCGAAATAACTTTTTATAATGTCATATAAAAAAATGGCTGCTTTGGACTGGGCTCGCCCTGTTCAACTGCATCCAATTCTGCACAGGTTTGTTTCAAAATAAAGTCATTCTATAAAAAGGAGAGTACTTTATTTAACTTATTTTACATCTCCGTCATTCGCTATTTTTTAGACTCAAATATCAAATGTCATTTTTGTCCGTCATTTCTATTACCCAAATCGATTTTTATTCGACTATAAAAGTTTATATTTTGTAACCTTTACTAGGTCAATAAAATACTTAATTAAATAAATAATTATATCTTACTGAAAGACATTGAAAATCCTATGCTAGGATTTTGATATTTTCAGTGAATATATATTAGATATCAGCTTATATATGAATAGGTTGTATCAATTCCTAGTTTGTACTCAATATAAAGAATTGATTACATGAATTGGGGTCAGAACGCCGAAATCCCCACATTTTCGATTTAGAGAATTGAGCTGACACGGTTCAATCTATTTAAACTTCAACTATTTAAACTCCACATTGAGCCAAACTCTAAACACATAAATTTCATTTATTATGAACAACAATTATACAATTTTAACGTAATTGATTATTTTATCTTAGGCTGACAACTGACAAGGTTCTTTTAAATATAAAAACGTTATATCGGTAATACTAGTTTTGAGTACGTAAATAATTATTGAATGTAATTTTTTATTCCGACTAAGGGTGCTTGATGGAACTTCAATATCAACTTTGGATCGTTCAAATTCAACATTTATGTGCCAATCACATACAATTTTGCGTAAAAATAATAAACAATGAGCACCCAATTTATGTGAATTTAGTTGTAAAATTTTTTTAATTCACTAGAAATATTTTATTTAGTTATTCTACATTTGTTATGTAAAGTTTTACAGAAACTTTATGTGTTGTGACTTTTGTGAATTAACCTTTTTTTATAAGATTGAAAAAGAATGTAACTGATATATATATATATTGTTTACTGTTTTTAGATCATTCTTGGTCGAGAGTAAAACAACTGAACCAGAAGAGTTTATATTATTTGATGGTGAGTATTGGCAAGACAATGACACACTTCGGCGTTTAACTATTTTTTTTCAAATTCAATCAATGGAGGATATGAAATGATTATAAGGTTACGAGGCATCAAGATTAGATTGTGTGAGTAACCCTCTGGAAGAAGGTCTACGCACTCGCATTCGTGTCACCCTCGAAAGTCAGTTTGGGATTGAACATGTCAAAGTAAACTCCGAAGAGACAAAGTAATCTCGAAAGATTGAAACACATTACCTACAATCAATTCCTCATTCAACATTTTTGTTTAAAGAGTGTTGACAGTCGATTTTCATAAATTGGTTTTCTTCGTTTTTTCCTCACAAAAAGCGTACAGTTGATATAATCTAGCCATAGAGTAGTTAGAGTAAATATAATATATGCGGGAAACGGAAGTAAGGACTAATAGCTTATGGTACCAACGTAGCTTTTTTTTTAAAAAGGATTCACATATATTTTACTTATGGTCGTTTGACGTTTGAAATACGGTCAACAGACAGTAAAATTATTGTATAATATGTTTAACTTTTGTAGTGAAAATCAAATAATTTGCGTACAACATGCGAGCAGGTCTACACGGGTTGAAATTTTATAAAATAACCGGGTCCGAGCCCGACATCTTCGGATCCGCCCCACCCCGAACAGGAGTTTCAATATCACACTTGTTACCCGAACCCGACCCGAAGACTCAAATTATTTTTCTCAGTCCGAAAAAAGCCCATTTTTTCAATGATGATGTTCATTTTTAACGAATTGGAATTGGTTAAGATGTCGATTTTGATGACGCCAACAGGTCATCAAACAATAGATGTTATTGTTCATTTCATCTTTTCAACGATGTTCATAACTAGTGTGCAATAAATTATTTAAGTTATTTACGTTTTGTTATGAATAGTATTGCCATAATGTATAGCTCACTCATGACTGGACCATAGTACGAAATATTTTTCTGAAAATTAAATTCCTTACCCGGACCCGTGCAGACCTCTAATGCGAGCATAGTTTTTACTTCACCATAGTTTAACTAGTTGTTTATCAAGATATTAACATTAGTAACAGCATTTTTTGTTAAAATATACTGTTTTTTATTGCAGAGATATTTCCTGCGAAGCTAGATGCGTTGAATGGAAAAAAAACTCAGAAAAAATTCAATACCTACGGTGACACATTTCATCGCGCTATAGGCCCGGTGCTCTTACTTGGCCAATGTTTTGGCGTGATGCCAGTTTGCGGAATTTTAAGTCCTGACGCCCATCACCTTAGGTAGTTTTGATTGATAATCTTTATTATGTGAAATTGTTAATAGAACAAAAATGACCTTAAAATAAGAGTTTACAAGCATGTAAGCTCATAAAAATACCAAGTTCCAAAACTAAAAAGTGCTCTAGTGAAAAGTTACAAAATTTCTGTTAGAACAATTCAGTACTCGGTCAACGATGTGTTTGAAATAAGTTTATGGATTCTAAGCTAACCAAGGTTACCGTTACAACTTTGTGCACCACCGGTTGACAACCGCTGCTTTATTCGATGGGGTGCAGAAGGAGAGCGATTGGCTTAGTACTAGTTATAGAGAATTAGGTTCAGCGACTGACTCACAACCATTTATTGTTAAAGAATTCCGTTAGAGATACTTCATTAAGAGCCCTTATTCTCTACATTCAAAGTGATTTATACAGTTAATTTTAAATTCACGTCTGCTGAAAATCTTGTGAAATGAAAGATTGGAAAAAAATTAATTTCGTTTTACCCAGTTTCACGATTCAGGATTCTTATTCCGGAATAGATATTTTCGTACATTTATTTTTTTAAATATACGATATGTATCCAATGGTATGGATGTCTGTGGTGTTTGTCTTCCTTCCTATTCATCATCTCACCAATCGAAAAAACTATAGGAAGAGAAAGAAATTAGCCAGAGTCCTTTCCTAATCCTATCCTTATATGCTTTTTTACCATGTCCTCTCCCAACGTGGAGCATATGGCCTCGTAATGGAGGTAACTCAACAGAAGTTTTAAATGGTTGTTACTCAGTTGCTCAACCTCTCCTTTTTCGAAGAGAGTAGGGATATAAGGATAGGGCTAGGACAGGACTAGTGATTAGCTAATCGCTCTCACTACATCCCGTTTTTGAGGATCGAATGGGTGGGAGGGAGGAGTTTTAGCCATCAAAAAACATGCATGACTACGAACAGAAATTAATAAATCGATTGAAATGTCCATTTATGAAACTGTCCGCACCGGGAATTATACCGAGACTTCCGTAACCGTAGCCAACGACGCTACCAACTAATATACTTACCGAAAATAAAGGTTGACAGACAGAATAAGTCCAACTCAGGCGAAACAACTTCTGTTGAGATGCTTCATTTAGAGTCTATATCTGCAGTTGGCAACCCGGAGCATGCGGGCATTAAAGTGCCAGGGAAGCATATTTAATGTATCCACTACACTACTAAGCTTCACATTTAGGCTGCTGCCTTAGAACATGGAATTAATATTATTTGTCTAATTATGACAAATAATCAGCTGGTGATCTGCAATACGAGGTGTCGTAATCAAATACTCAAATTTGAAAATATAAGTAAAAATTGTTTTATTAAATTGAAATATATGATATGTGTCTTGATTTTATATTAAACTTATATGCACTTAATCCATCGAAACTTACATACAGTGCCCTTTATCACTCACGACCCATTCAAGGAGCACATCGATCACTTTATAAAATAAGTCCATCTATACGATTTTTTCTTAGACATCAAGTCTCGGTAAATTATAATACACTCTAAAATATGACGTCACATCGTAAAGCATATCTGAAAAGCAGATGTCAACTATTTGCTAGGCAGGCTTGAAAACGTTACTATTTCCAAGGAAATAGTGTAAACAAATACTCTAAGCGTGCAATTATTAAATAAAAAAAATTCTTTCGAAGTTTCATGAGATTAGGTGAAATGGGACAAAAAATCTTCTATAGGCACTCTCTTAAGCGCCGAGCTTGCAACCATTTTCCGTTTGAACGCATTTTGTTCAAATTTAGTTTATATTTACATCAATCATTATGACAAAAACATAGTTTTTATAAAACTTTTGTATTCATTAATTCTTTGATTTATTTGATAGGTTCTCTTGGACTACTTGGAGAATGTTATACACATGTGTAACCATGATCGCTTCGGCAGCTATGGTGCTAGCGTCCCTTTTTCTTATCGTCTTCACTGGTGTCGATATAGCCAAAACAAGTAAGTGAAATATTATATCATAGGTCGATTTCAAATTAATGTATTTTTATTTATCGTTCCAAATATTGGAAAATGAAGAAAATTTACATAATAGAATTGACATTAGATAGTACATTAATACATAAAAATAGGGGACTCTCGGTAACTTTTGGTAATGCGTCTCAAGCTTTTCTAGTTACACCACTGAATGATTGTTTCGAATTATGCTAAATAAGATACTGGCAGTTTGTAAAATATTTTTGTAAATTTTTCTTAGTTAGTCTCACGTTCTACGGGAGTACATGGATGTCTTTGCTGCTTTTTCTGAGACTCGCTCCGCAATGGCCTATGCTGTCGAAAACCATAGCCCGTAATGAGCATCCAGGAGTTCGTCCGAATTCCAAATTCTCGCGATGGCGAACGCTTAGAGTCCGTTTTATCATTTGTTGCTTAGCCGTTTTATTCATGGCTCTAGGTAATATTATTTTAGAAAATTTATTACTCACCCACTATTTTTTTCATGATTTCATAATGGTAACCTTCCTGACATGTGCCCAACGCAATGTTTAAATGAAAAGAGTCGATTTAGATTTAAAAAAAAAATTAAACCCAAAATGGCGCTTTTTTAAGTGAAATAAATAAATAAGCTCAACCACGACACTGATTAAGAGAAGCATGGTATTCAAGATTTTGTATGCTTAATTCTACTCTCCCTTTTCTTGATCAATCACCTCCACTCTACTCAACTCAGTCTTTTTTTCGACTTGAGAAACTGAACAAACAGTTCTCAGAAAGATTTCTGTTAAACACCTACTAGCCATATGCCTGGATATGGTATAAAAAATATACACTTCTTCTGTCTTTTCGATAACCAGACACTATTTGATTTTTTTCCATTGAGAATTAAAAAATTAACTGCTTAAGTATAATGTTTTTAATAATATTAAAAAAATAAGACATGTTTTATTTGAACCAGTGGAGCATATGTTGAGTATCGCTGGCGGGAATAGCTGTAGCCATTGACTGTAAACACGGAAAAACTGCTCCGGAATCGTTTTTTGTCAATTCATTTCCACATATTTTTTACTTTACGCCATTTGAAATCTGGAAGGGTCCAATATTACAGGTAAGCTTATATATTTGATTCTTAATATAGCGAAAGTAATTCCATTTACATCAAATGCCATTGAACACGAAATAACTTTATGAAATCACTTAGAGCGGAATTCGACATTAGACTGAGTGTGCCACTGTCACGTTAGAATGTCGCTATACTCAACAGAACTGAAATTTCAATAAATTCCAAAACTGATATTTTAGTGACGGTTATTAAAATTAGACCAGATATTTATTATGCATAAAATGGCAATTGGAGAAATTTATTCTAGACCTGACAATTCTAGTTCCAAATTCGACGGCGGTGAAGTAATGTTGTTAATACTATATCGAAAAAATCTATTTGTTTTATAATTTTTACAATATAAAAGCATACCAGAAATTATTTCAAAGGCTGAATTTAATTATCTATCGGTTTTTAATTTAAAAAGAGTTTGATTATCCATCAAATTTCGTATATAAAAAAAAGTTTTCAATAGTTATTCCCCATATCCCATAAGAACCATTCACTTAAACCAAAATATATTATTCTTCTTCGTCAAACAAGTTTTCATTTCCCGCCATATACTTAAAATCATTAATCTGCGAGAGTAGGTATATTACTGTAATCTATTATTTCTTACTTTTTATGCATTAATTATAATCGATTGTAGCTGATTTTATTAGCAATTGAAATCAAATTCATTATAATTGTATTGGAAAAGGATTATTTTTACTAATACACAATTGAAACGTTGGTAAACTTGCAATATTTTGTTATTAATCCATCTTTGAAATATAAACTTAGCTAACATGGTAATCTCACAGATTGGTAAAAAAAAATATTTACACGTACGGTACACGCCCATTGGCAGTCTAATATCGTTTCTTACGTGGATGAAGTCAGTACGCGGCGATGTCGGTGCGATTTGAATCGATATATTATGACGGAAAGAGGCGAAGCGGCGCCCTGTCATGCGCGCAACCATCGATTGAATATTTTCGAGCTACGCCGCGCCGCCTCACGTTCGCAAAGACTTCGTCCACATAAGACGGCCTGCAAGTTATTTAATTACCTAATGATTGTTGAATTATAATATATACAGAAGCGCCTTGTGGATAAGATATCGGGGGGTGCTGTGGTTGATTAAAAATAAAAAAAAATGTTTATTTGGATTATTTTACTATTAACACCAAAATTATTAAAATTAAACATCACATGTATTTTCTATTTCATTATAAAATTAATTCTTCTGTTTTTTTTTCCTTGAAAAATATCGCTTTTATTTAGACAGATGTCGCCCGCGTGGTCAGATCGCTGCAACCCGTATCCGCACGCATAAGACGAAATACTATGAAATAGGCAGTTCCAATCAACCTTCACCGTGCGAGTCTCTCCTCCCCGCGCCCCACCTACGCTCTCTCGAGCATATTCCATCGAGATCTGACTGCATACAATTATGAAGATGCATCACCTTTTGATATTAGTATCTCGGTGTATGAAAACAGCTAGTTGATATAAATGATACAAATATGCATATTAGTTTCATTTATACCAAAAAAACGACGAAAAGTACTATGAAAGAAGCTCTACCACATTGTTCTATTGATAACTTAGCCATATTTAAAAAGCTTTTAAAATAAGATATCAGTATTTGTTAAATTCTCTCTGATGATTATTTTTGATTTATTTGGTCTCAAATAATGCTTCGTATTGTTTTAAGTAATCAAATACAATAGTATGGATAAAATCAATTACTTAATATAATATGTAAGTACCTACCGGATCGGTGAGCGTGTGTTAGTCTATGATATCAGTACATATATTTATTGTCATAATACAGAAATAGTATTTTTAATACATTATTTTTTTTATGCACACATTCTTCACAGCCCGTTTGTGCTGAAATATATACATCGTAATAGACATATTGATATTTGAATGGAACATTTACATTGGACTAATTAAACTTTATTTTTAATAGTTGGTTAACTTGGGAGCAACATTCAATTGGAATTTTATGGATCTTTTCATAATGGTCGTCAGTTTAGGCCTCACAGAAAGGTTTGAAAGACTTAATGATCGACTGGAAGCCGTTATTGGAAAGGTAAATACATGTTTGAAACCAAAAAACAGAACAAATTAATGCAGACCGATAGATATTTTATTGGAAATGAACGTCTGGCTTATTTAAGAGTTTGCACTATCTATCTATAGTATATTTTTTTGTATATAGCAGTGCTCCGAAACCTTTTCTCTCCCATGGCACATCAAAATTTTCCGTATACTTCCGTGGCACAAGATAAGTAAAAAACTTATGTATAAAAATACACATAAATTCATCAGATATTCCCTTTGCAATCTTCTTTGTGCTGAAGTACCTAACGAAAATCTATCGATTCGTGTACTACGGCTATATTACTAGTGCGTTACCAAAATTACGGAAATAGACTATTTGCAGTAGAAATGGTTACTCTTCAAGTTACTAAATTATACGTTACAACATGTTATAACATGTAATATTAATATATATTTCAATTTAAGATATCGACTGAGGGTGCTTGATGGAATTTCAATATCACATTTGAATTGCTGAGATTTTATACATTTCCATGTATTTCATCACTAATCGAATTACATAAATGTACTAAACCTCAACAGCACAAATTCATAACAAATTATAAGTTTATTACTTTTGCAATGTAAAAAAAAACTATTAAAACGTAGTACATCGGAAATTGACATGGAAGTTAAGTGAGTGAATTCAGAGAAAATCTACTTCAATACATTTAAAAATAGTATCCTTAAATTAATATTACAGTTAATATATGTTTCACAGGAAGGATTAAGGAAGTGAAATGCTGAATTCATTATAAAGATTCTTAATCCAATGAAATACTCAAGGATTATGAAAGATGCTGTGAGCAAAAAAAAAGATTAGAATTCATTAATGTAACTGACGATATTTTTGTTTATTTTATTTGCGATAGAATCTTCCGGGTGATTTTTGGCGGTCTGCAAGAGAAGAGTTTGCACAACTCTCGAGTTTGGTGCGACTGGTCGACCAGTACATAAACGAAATTGTTCTTCTGTCGTTTGCGAACAACCTATTCTTTATCTGCTTTCAGCTTTTCAATAGCCTCAAGTAAGTTAAACACAGCAACATTTTAATGAATATTTTATCTTCTGACTTTGGACATATATCTTCTCAATTCAACGTAGTTATGTGTATTAAAAATACTCACTACATAATTACTAAAAAATTAGAATTTACAGTTTAACACTATAATAGTCATAGATAATAATGGTTGATCTCTCGCTCTTATCATTAGGTAGGTAGATTACATATTTTACTGTTACTTTATTACAGTGATGGTCATCATCATCATCCTACGAGTCCAGTTTGTGGTAGATCCAAAGACGGGTAAGATAGAATTTCAAATTTCTGAAAGCTTTTTTATTTCTGCTTTGAGCATTTTTGACCGCTAAAACAAATTTACGATCATTGCTTATCGCCAAACTATACCATCTATTAGCATTAACCGAGAGAGCAGGATGAAATATATAAGTAGTATTTTGCAACAGATTATGTTTACAAATACGATTTAATAACATTAAACTTCGATCAAAAAGAAATTAAAATTATTGCATAACTACTTATAAAATCACCAATATACTTTTTGATGAATGTATCCTCTCGTTGCTGTACTGTAAACGTTATTTTGTTTTTGTTTTTTTTGTGGGACTGTGCCTACACTGCCTACGCATTGCTGCATGCAAGTGTAAAGGCTGAAAACTCACAAAAAGCAAAAACATTACGAGCAAAAAAGCTTTATTATCGTGTTGGCTTAAAGCGCGTGAGAGAGAGCACTTTTTTAAAGACGACGTTATTAGTTTATTAAAAACATACAGTTTAAATAGAAAATACAAAATGAAGTAATCGTGCATAGTTATAATAATAACTGGGACTTTAAGACGGTGATATAATTCTTTAATACGCATATTTATATCGTGATAGTCTTAAAAAGATAAATCTTACTATTACAAGTTATTTTTTAAGGTTGCATAATCGTTTTACAATAGAAATAAATAATTGATCATCGATTTGTCATTAGAAAAATTAGAATTAAAATATGAATCACCATATATATATATACGTATCATAGTTATAATTTTGAATACTGCCCTTCATCGCATAGCTTGCAAGTCGAGTTTTCTCGCCAGTAAAACATTAATGAGCTTAGCAAAAATTGTACACATTCATCCTCTTTCCCTGTCGTGTTTCTCAGAACTGTTGAGCATTTCAAAGGTTGTGTTTGCAGGCCAATGCGGGGATTTTCGCACGTCGTCTACTTTACTTTCTCGTTCGGATTCCTGATGGCAAGGTCAATATGCGTGTCCCTGTTTGCAGCCAGACTGAACTCCGCATCACGAAAACCGGCAGCCGCCATTTACGCTGTGCCATCGGCATCTTTCTGTAGTGAGGTTTGCTCTATTTCTGTAAAATGTACCAACAATTTTCCTTTACTCGTGTTTTAAAAGATGCATTTTTAAATCATAATAACATTGATTCCCAGTATCGTCACTAAATCAACGTTGTTCAAAAAAGGTTCCCCGAGCGAGCTGAAAGATTCACATTAATAGCTAAAATTGATACGGTAGGTGTAAAATATGGTTTTGACAAAGATATTGATATTCATCGCAAACGTGTGAAAACTCTTTCCACCAGGGACGTCATTTGGGGGAGGCAGGGTGATGGAGCATTTTATCGGCCTGAATTTGAAGAAATAAATGATGAAAAATGAAAAACTGAAAATAAAATAAGTAAGGAGAAAAAAATCCTTTGCTTCTGAAAAAAGTGAAAATGACGTCCCTACATAGCACTTATAAGAATTTTAATAAAATATATTATCGGTTTTATGAATACACAATATACGTTGAGAAAGTGTGGAAATAAGAGTAGTGATTCCAAACAGATTAAACATATTTAAGGGGCTCCTTCTTGTTATAGTCCATAAACAAGGATTCCGTGACTTAATATAATTGGGAAACGGAGCACGAAAGAATTGGCGATTTGCTGTAATATCATTTTTCAGAGGCCATTTGAAGTCTGCCACCCATTATCTAAGTTTTCAAAAAAATATATACATAATATGCATTATCTCTAGTGTTAACTTCTAAAATATCAATTATAAATAAACCGTACGAATAAATATAAATTTTCAAAACTATTCCAAAACATACAGACTACCACACTTCATATTTATTTAACGACAATGCCAGACAAGTACTTAACTTCAGTTAACACAAATCTGTGGTAAATAACCATTCATCCTTTGAATTACGCAGTTAAAAAGTTTTAGGGAAATCCGAATAAATTAAAGTTAAATCAATTTGAACGATTAACGCTGATTCACTGTCAACAGAATTCATGGAAATGGAAAATTAAATAAGCAAATCAAGGGATGGGTCTTTTGGTATTTTTTTCACTTCGACTTAATTACGATTAGAAGAAAAAGTTGTAATTTACAACCCTATCCTTCTTATAGATTCTTCGATTTTTAGAGCAAGTGACTACAGATGTGGTGGCACTGACTGGCTTAAACTTTTTTTACGTCACACGAGGACTGGTTCTTACAGTAAGTTATTTATTTTGATTATATTTGAGAAAGATATTCATAAAAAAATTCAGTTTACCAACAGCGTTTAAACACTCTCGGTATTTGAACCGTACAGTAATTATTGTTTCATGAAACTTTGACACTTCAGTTATTTCAGTATGACGGAATAGAGCATTCTAAATTTAAAACGTTTATTGTGTTGTTTAATATTGCCATTTTGTATTTAAAGATTGCTGGCACTGTTGTCACATACGAATTGGTTCTGCTGCAGTTCAACACCCCGCCACCACCGGTCACCGCGAATATAACTGTCACAGATTCTTGTGGAACTCTATTGAAAACATAAATTTCCATGTCGTCAAAAAAATAATGTAAAGCTCATAATTCTTAAAACATATAAACATGAGATAAAAATGCAACGAGACTTATTTTATTAAATTTATTATGTAAAACTATCATTTAAAAAACTTAAAACAAAATTCCAACATGTAACTAAATCAAATTTGGATTATTGAGATTTTGTACACTTAAGGTAAGGAAGTGTACAAAATCTCAATAATCCAAATTTGATATTGAAATTCCATCAAGCACCCTCAGTCGATGTCTTAAATTATACTTAAATTATGTAACTAAATATTTTTTTAATTTCAAAAGAATTACGAGACTAGGTGTTTAATGTAAAAAATCAAAACTATGTAACATGGTTTGCTTTACTATGCAATATGCTAGACATGATATGAGTGCATTCTTCAACTGAGAACATATAATTCTATAATCTATAAGTATTTCATTTTTCTATATCTATGCACGTGTTCAACACTGGAAAAAGTCAATAGATTGTCACGGCTTAAAGTTTTGATTGGATATAATTTAGCTGTCTGTCCCATGAGCCATTTTTTAACAATAAACGATTCGTAAATACATGACGATAGGAATCAAATTATAAAGCGTTTGCGGAAAATAATTATGCAACTGATTTATCAAAACCATAATGTTTTTTTATATGTCTATGTATATATAATAAAATTGTTTCTGTGTACCTACATCATTGTAAAATTAATCAGTTTTTAAAGATCTATAAAATAATTTTCAATATTGTTATTGTCATGATTAGAATACATACATAAATTACTATAAACTGTTATTTGTATTATTTTCACATTTAATAACATCCTACTTTGACGGAATCAATGACTTAACCAGGACACACACGACTACGATGCATTACTCTTGAGATGAAACATTCAACAATAAAATGTTTGAAAAGATACGAAATAAAGTGATGATTATTCTTCGAGGTTAATTTACTGATTACACTACAAAAATAGCGTAAGGTTTTTGTTACATTCAATATAGTTTTCAAACTTTCTTTCATGTACGTCTCTTTGCTTTTTACGTTTCTTTATAACCATAAAACAATAGATTCAAATGTCTATTTCATGTTTTTAGAATACTGTTTTTTTGAAATCATCTTTACGTTTCTTTTTTTGTTAAATTGCAAACAAATTTAACGATACAATTTTGTCTTTTGGCTGGGGATATAATTAGTAATATCAAATAAATGGTTCACTCTCTGTTGAGAATGTTTGAATGGTATAATAAAACATGCAAAAATATATTTCATATAAATAGTTTATTCGCAATTACTACATAGTAAATATTAAATATAAGAGAATTGCGTAGCATATTTGAATCTAGTAAAACTCATTATGTCAAGTGTTTCAAATACGAATGTGTTTTTCCATTCCACCCTCGTTTATATTTGTATGCCAAATCGATGTTTGAAAATTATTTCTTCTAGGATGACAGGCACGTGGGTCTATAAATATTTTCTTCAATTTTTTATTGATAATGGGGTATTCTTTGGTGGAGCTGGCTCATCAGGGGTGTCAAATTGAAGTAACACTACCTCGTAAGTTGCAATAGCACCAGCAACCTAAAATTATATTTTTTTAAATTTTCAGTATTATGAAATAAAATAAAGTTTTGTCATACAACAGAGCTCTGTTTTTTTTTTATCCCGAATGGAGGTGACATATTAGGATATTTGTAATGGAAAATTTGCAGGAGTTTGTAAACCAAATTTTGGTTGTCAGTGTTGACATCCATATTTTAAATTGAAAAATAATTTTCAGTTATACGAAAAAGTATAAAGAACCAACGTCCACCTGAATCATCAGATATATATTATTACATATCTAGAATATATATTTTTCCGTTCTTACACCAAGCATGAAATTCCGATTAACAGTGAAAAATCCCATTCCGTTTAAGGTGACGTCATCGTGAACCAATTGTTGACACAGTCTTTGCACCTGGAGACAAATTTAAGAGTAGGTACACAAGAAAATATCAAACTTACAGATAAATGACAAGTTATATTTTAAGTAAATAATGAGGACTATTCCCTTGCTGTCACATCGATTCTACGTCATTCACATCTGTTTTTATTGTCTTCCATTAATCATAATAATATAATGTATTTTTATTTATTTATAGAAAACACAGGTAAAATTAAAAGAGCAAAGAAAATTGCGAAGCCACTTTGCCGTGTAGAAAATAATACAACATATTACTATGTAGCATAGATGTATAATTATTAAAATTGGTAATAACCGATAAAAACAATGCATATGAACGAAAAAAAAGACAGGTTCAATTAAGAATTATAAGTCAATGGTAACATTTAATCACATAACGTAATTAAGACGGAAAACACAAAGTATTAAGTGGGTCACTAAAAATGTCTATATTTATCGGGAGTGAATTGAGAAATCTTAATGCTCTAGTGTGAGATAGGCGCGTCGTGTGGTCGACTGGAAGAACACACGGGGATAAAAAATAATTATCAGCACAATAATTACTCTAAATTATTTCGAACCAAAATAATTAAAAAATCAAAGCACAATATAAAAATATATCAAACGTCGTAGACCCCTCTACAGTTTGCTGCGCTCCATTATAAAATATCGATGGCTGTTTCCACTATTACGACTTTAATGAAAGAAATCTGTACCTATGTGTGTATTTTGAAAATCCAGTTTTGAAAAATATGCATGCGGAACTATGCAAGGAAAGATGCGAAGTATGTCTTTTTGGTATAAGAATCTCAATTCAATCCTTTACCTCTACACAATAAGCTCTGGTAGGGCAACATCGTAGTGAAGGGAGTGACCGACGGGCTTCGAGAGGAATAGATGCAGCCGCGAGAGCTACGCAAGTAACTCTGGCCACCATGAAGCCAAACGATCCAAAAAAATATGCAGTGTGAAGGACACCATCATCAGATGGCCTAGAAAAATAGATTGCGATAAAAACGTATTGTTTTAAACTAAATGGAAAAGATTTCTTTAATACTATATAACTGTATAAAGTTGTATGATGTTGGTAAACCTTTCCTGTTCTAACATTCTTTTTGATGAATATATGTACCAAAATTATTGTTTGTGTATTCTTAATTAAATGCTCTGTGGTAAAGAATATTAAAATGCCTTGATTTAATTTGTCCACGCCCTCTGTGTAGCATATGGACTTATAATGGAGCATGTAACTTTACGGTTTTTACGTGAATCTAATGATAAGGCAAAGTTAAAAATATCTTAGAATGGCCGTGGTATTTTTATTAATACACTCTTTATTTTTAGCTTCTTATTGCATCTGAAACATAATGAATTAATATCTCCAAAATATTCTTAGTAATAAAATACACGGTAAAAAAATAGCGGCGGCTTATATTCTTAAGTATTGGGGTGTTTATTATGCTATATAACAATTGACTCAGATTTTTCACTTACGATAAACCGTTGAGCATCTGCAGGCAAATGAAATAGAGATTATTGGCAAACGAGAGCAACACCAATGGTGCGAAGAGTGTACTGGTCTCCCGTGCTAGTCTTGCAGTTCCTGCAAATAGTTCTCGCATTCTCTTCCAATCAGAAATAACCACAGTCTATGGGGAAATTTGTTTAAATATTAATAAGGAATATCAACATTCGCAATCAGTGGTATGATTACAATAATTTAGAGCCCGCTCCAAACTTTTAAGTGAATCTTTTGACATGCATTAAAAACATAAAATCCTTATAGATTAACTAATACAGACAAAAAAAAACAGTATTGACTCTACATTTATATTTCGTTCTTAGAGTCAAACTTATAGAGTCAAAAAAAGAATCTACTTCATATTTGTTATAAAGTTTTTTAAAGCCATAGGTTAGCATGTGTTGTGTTGCATGTCTTAATCTATTCTTTCGGTTTCTTTTTTTTCCTTTCTCGTTCTAAATATATGTATCCAAGTTGCTTTAAATACTTTGGAAGTATTTTTGTTTTGATATAGCAAATTACAGTCGACCATAAATGACTTCAGAGCTGACATTCTGGCTATCGATACCATTTAGAAAGTTGGTAAATTTCTTTTTATTATGTCATTAATTGAAATTTTTAATTACTTTTTACGATGTATCAGTATTTGTTTTAGCGGATGTGCGCAAATATTTACACTTTTAAAATTTGGATAAATATGTTCTGTTGCATTTTTGTTTACAATATTTGCACCGTGGACTCTAACAATTCCATAATCTATGCGCAATGCAGCACTTTCACAAAAATAACTTGGTCCCATTTACCTGATAATCAATGTTCTCTAATATTGAGTTAACATGTCGAAATCTAGAGGTCAGTGCGAGGCTTACTTGGATAAGCAGCAGATCTTGGAAGTTCCAAGCGAATGTTGCCACTTTGCTGATAAAAAATATGATAACTCCAAGTGTCGTACTGAAACCAACTGTAATGATATTGTTTTCATTTATGTAGTTTATTTTATATAACTATTTGCAGTGTACAGGTAAATGGATAGAACATAAAAGAACATCAAAGATAAAAAATTTATGTTAAATTATACAATATATATATAATATTGCCGTCGTTCAGTAAAACAGTTACTCAGAGTTATTAATAGTTATGAGTGAAACCATGGTGAATATTTGTGTATCAAATCTTTCCATGAGTATCGATTGTTTATTATAAAGATGTCGTCATTAAAATCGGGGCTATATTGTTTTACCTTTCTGAATGTTTGACAAACAAAAACTTGGTTAATCTCTTTCATGAGAAATATGAAAATTCACAAAATATTATATGATAATTAAAAACAAAATATACCGATTCTTTGGTAAAATATGTGAACAATTTAAACGACAATTCCATGTTTTCAATCAGCTTGGTTGTTGGAATCTAGCTCATACAGTATTTATTACCTGTTTCGAACACAAAACGGTGGGACCTCATGCAATATTCTTCAAAACATCCTGATAGGGAGGAGTGTTCAACATCTCCTCGACAATCAGGAGTCTGCGTTGCTATACTGAGAAGGTGTTCCACTGTAAGTAATAATATTAATGAAGCAGGACTGGAAGGTATTCGTTAAATCCAGGGGTGGACGATAAAAGTGTTGGCAAATGACTTGTCAGTAGTCGATTTTATTCTGACAGTTTGGAGTTGCTCATTTTATGATGTTAATACAATCTAGAAAGCCATTATCAATACAAATATAATCTCAGTTACAGTATAGCTACAAAATACTGAACAATGGGATGTTTAAAAGCGCCATTCTTTCTAGTCGGTATATGTATTTTTAATCGAAATTAACGATACAAATTGAATCATGTCAATCAATTGGTATTCAAAATCTATTTTCAGATACACTAATTTACATAGGACGTGAATATTTAGGTGCCTGAAGAGTCAAAACGCGAGCCCAAATAATATGTTATCTCTTCCAGGAGTGATAATAATTTCCACTGCTAACAAATATCACATTGTTAATAAATTAAGATTATTCCTGGAGATTGAAAATCCATATATTTATGGCTTTTGTAAGTAGTAGAAAATTCTTCACTTTATATACATATCCATGGTTTTTTTTTTTAGAAAAAGGGTGCCGGAACTCACTTCTTGTCAAGCTTTTTACTAAATAAAATTAAATATATTCAATTATCATTTAAATATGAATTAAAACAGCTTTTCCAACGTCAATTAACATTTTTTTAATTTTAGAAATCTAAAGTTAATTTTGAAAACGAATTATGTAAATATGGATGTCACTTCTATGGTGTTAACTTTCAATTCTTGGTGGAAAGGCATTATATCTTTGTTTGTACTATTCCACATGTTTATAATGATCAGAACCGGTATCGCTCATCACGATGTGGATATCAGCAAATATGGATGCAATTAAATAAGCGCGAAACTTGTTTTGTCTAAATTCTTACATTACAAATACCGTGAAAGAAAAGGTGGCGGAACGCCGTTCCGCCGCGTTACATGGGAAAAAAGCCCTGCGATATACCAGATATTGGCCCGTACATTATATAAATAACACAATAAAGTTAATGTAAATGGTTTTCCATTTCAGCCAAATCAATACTCAATATGATGGTTATTCAGTTGGTTGTTATTTTTTTGGTAGATTTTCTAAATAGTATTAAAGCAATCAGTGTAAAAAAGAGTGATCCTTTTCTTATATTGCCTTATTTCGAAACCGAGTAAAAGGAGAATCAAGTGATTAGTATGACGCCGGAGAGAAATAATATTGGACTATCTCAAGATTAGATAAATAAATACAAGCGGAATTGGATCAACAAAAATGCTATGGTACTACGATGGCAGAAGGCTCTTGGAAAACAATGTCGTTAACATTCTTTGTTTAACCAATATGCTGTACAACTGAAGGATATAGCAATGTAATTCAATTGCCAACTTCGATAGAAGACTACGAACGAGAGAAAATGAATAATTAGAATTAGATAATTACATAAGGCGCATGTAAGAACGATAAAGGCAACACTGTTCAGCTTCGTCCGGAGAGGTGGAAGCGGAGACTTTGTAGCGCGTTCTTCCTCTCTCCAGTGCTGTGCAAGGATCGGCCATCCGCGGGCTACGGATCGTAGCAAAATAGCAGCTACTACCGCATTGCCGTAGAAGACGGCTCCTGCAGTCTCGTTAGCGAATCCGCCTAAGAACATTTTACGCAGTTTTATAATTCATTCGACTAATGGCAATATGTTGTAACACACCAATTGCAATTAGTGAGTGACGGCATATGTTGTCTGCCGATCGATATGACACTAATGGATATAGCATGACCAAGAAACTATTATATTACATTATCTTGGAATTACTCAAAATGTATAAGCATTGTTATAATTCAGTTATTACTTTGGAAATTCTCTGTGTTACTGAAACTACTAGTAATCACCAAGCGTTACTCAGGTTTATTGCCAGGTGTTATATTTAATTTTGGGAAATGAATGCATATGAATCTACTTGTAAGATCCAAATAGAAAAAGTTTTACTATCTATTATTTAACTTAAATTGTTTCTTTGACGTGGCGTTTTTAAGACAATTTACTTTTAATGGATTCGCATGTGTTGTCAAAAGATTGAAAATAGAATGACAGAAAGATTTTGGTTAAAATGGCTCTAAAACGTTTGTTATCCCAGTTGAAGTTTTTTCCAGAATGGTGACGACATATTATATAAGCTATAACTGAATCAAACTCCTTTTCAAGAAACTATGAGTTAGAAGTGTGTGTCACAACCCAAAACTGAGTCATTTGGCATAATTAGTAGGCGACAAAATTTATATTCTCTACAAGGCAATAATCGTGAGATAGTAATACTCCACATTTTTATCATGTAATAAAAATAAACAAAAAAATGGTAATTCGTTTGTACGTTATTTTAAGCACACTGTCTTGGGACGCGAAACCAAAACTTTATACGTGATTCTTACCTGTTTCTCCAGCTTTTGCCCTTGACAATGCGCGTGACGCATGATACAGTGATGCAAAGACGATCCAAAGAGATGGTAACGCACTAGCGGCTGAAGCTATAGCCAGAATGCTACAAGGATTGAACGATAGTCCTGAAGGTGGACCGGTTAGACCTGACACAGGAAATAGCCCAAGAGCACGGGCCACGCCAAGCGAAATTCCAATAGATCGATGAAATGAATTATCATACAGCACCTGTAGATACAATTATTACAATTAGGGACGGATCTGATTGGACATCGGGACAACTACTGATAGATCAGTCTAACGATTTTTTGAAATCATCGTTTATGTGTCAATTCTTTGAAGAAAAGTATAATATTAATTTTAAAAAAATGATAAAAATCATTGTATAATTATAGACTTCAAACATTTTATAACCAACTTGTTAAAGCGTTGAATAGGGATTGTAATACCGATATTATCGAAACCGAAATCCTAGTAATTTGGTATTACAATATAATTATTATATAGCGGTAAAATTATTTCATGACTATTCGTCCAACAAGCTTTGAATCTGAAAGGGGTTTGTCTGTAGCCGGGCTTATTATGCACGAAGATCCGATTGAATTGAACTAGCTGTGTATTGAACTAATGTTAGTCTTTTATACTTACGATAAAGATATTTTTCAATACCTAACCGTATTTAAAATAAAATATCGAATTACAGATATTGATTTATTTGTCAGGTCTTGCGATCTCAAATAGCGAAAATTCAAGAATATTTGATAATTTTCATTGATTTGTAATAGAGCTATTGATATACATAATCGTTCGGTATTGTAATCCTTAGAGTTTAATCAAATCATACAAATACGCCATTGCTCTTGGCGCCATGTGCAATTCTGGCTGTAGTCCTTTGATT
Organism: Himalopsyche phryganea; assembly: GCA_022494535.1. NCBI lineage: Eukaryota > Metazoa > Arthropoda > Insecta > Trichoptera > Rhyacophilidae > Himalopsyche > Himalopsyche phryganea. The sequence goes on along the minus strand of JAGVSL010000141.1, from coordinate 594,842 downwards.
TAACTATAATGGATTGCTTTCTTGTAAATCGTAATATTCTTACCTTAGTCGCTGATTCCTTGGGGATAAGCTGTGGAGAGATTCTATTTCTTCTATGGGCTGAAAGTATTACAAACTCAATAATGTTATCATTGAAATAGAAGTATTTGAGACTAATGTTTCTAATTTTATAGAAAATGTTGAATAAATTTCATTCGACAAAGATATTTAAACACCAAGTCACTAACATTCTGACAGACATATTATTTGAAAATAAATTACAATGTTCTGAAATAATTTCATTTTCTACTGACCTAAAACTGAACGTTTTTTCATCCATCGAAGAAGATGCTGTATATAAGTCACAATACGCCATTTTCTAATATTCTTTGGATATTGTCTCGGTATTCTGTAAATTATTTTTATTGGTGTTATACTTGTTGTATAATAAAGGGGTTAACAGGTCACCGTAGTTTGGCTACCCTAATAAAAATAAATATTGTATAAATAAAAAGGAATCATGTATTTTTTGGCTGGAGACCTAAACGAAAATGTTATTGTATAGTACATTTTTTAAAATATCTTAAAAACCCAAAAAAAAACTATGAGAAACAAGACCGTGCACGTTATTAAAAGTGTATTTTTTCCAATTCGAAGGAATAAGGTTTTTATTATTTAATCCTAAGAGATTAAATAAAATAAAACTATCCCTCGTCATATAAATTAAATATTTGATTGATATTATACCTTACACGAATTAGTGATGATAAGAAAAGGCTTTGCAGGCATGATATGATTATGATATGTCACAGATATGATATGATATTATTTATTTAAATAAATACGTACTTTTTAAGCACAATTTTTTTTTAATAATGTAAATATTGTCTCCTCTATAATACTAAATAAACAATACAATAACAAAGCATTAATACTCGTTTTCGTCTAATGAAACATTGAGTTTAAAAATATTCACCTTAGAATTTGAGGACCCATTCTACGTTAGTTTGAAGAATATATGTTATAACGTTTACATAATATTTACAGCACATTAATAAATTGGTAAAATATTTTTAAATATTCACAAAATATTTAAATAATACGTTAAGAACTTAAACATTAAACAACATGTATAGTAACGATCTTACAATATAGTTTAAATTCATATAAGTCATGCAGGATAATATTCATTACTAAAATACCTTCGAACTTTTTTTTACTACGGATAGTTGTTATGTACTGTTGTTTTAATAATATTTGAAAACATTAACGGATAATATAATAATATCGTGAGGGTGCCACACGCCCTCCTCGATTACTGTGTTTTGTCTGCAATTATTTTAACTGTAAACATGTTGTACAATCTCCTTGATAAATCAGTAAACAGAATTTTAATCTGTGCATATCATGAGTTACAAACCTTTTTTAGCAGCCGCTTACAAAATCAACGTGACAAACAGTGGCTTACTGGCGCTATAAGTTAACATTCGTAAATATGATTGGGATGACTTATTCCTATTTTATAAATGTTTTTTTAAATACTCTACATCTTTTCATAGTTCTGTTTAAAATTGCATGTATATTTTATTGCTGTATAATGCAATTTGATTTAGCCCTAATAGTAATTGAAAACTGTTTTAAATTGGCAATAAAAAGCAATTACTTAATTCTACTCCTATTATCCACTATATATATTATAAAAAAGTGTGGCACTCCAGACTATCGGAAAATTATTTGATACACATATGCCATATTAAACTTTTGTCGATTAGACAAATTAATTGTTCTGCAGCCTTTAAATTAATAAAAACGGATAAATACCATTTGGACCACGCAATATTTAGGATTGGCAATGGAGAAAGCATAAGCCAAGGATGAATATAAATACGTTTGAATGAAAAAAGAAAACTTATGTACTAAAATTCGTCTTTAGTATAATTTATTATAGATAAATTCAAAAATATAATATACCTAATGTAGCATTATTTGAAAGGGCTATACCCAATACCTTTATAAATATTGTAATGATACGGTCAAACGAGCTTATTCTACCCGATTTTTATACGGTGTGTTGTTAATTTGTATTTACTGTATTTTTTTGTACTGCGCATTTACTTGTTTGTGGTTTTAATGGTTATATACAAATAACTGCAGTTATTCAAAATATTATCGTTATTTATTCTAATATATTGATTTCATTAATATAAACATGTAGGCAAAATATCAGTGACTAAGGATTTTGGGTGTTTTTGTAGCGTCAAAATTTTCTAGAGAGTATTACCCTTGTTTCATTAACCTGTGCATACATTTTGAAAATTGAACTTAATAATACTGTTTAAAAGTGTTTTGATGATTCTACCCAAGGAAGAATATTCCGAAACATTTCTATTGCTCTTCGGTACAACTCTGCCTAGCATATTTAAAGTCTTTTATTAAGATATATTTGTGCATTCTAATTGCTAACACTGTAATGGAGAATAAAAATATCAATATTAATAACAATAGTAACTTTTGTATTTTTCGGAGATAAATGATGATTATTCGACAGTTGAGGTAACTGCATAATAATATGCACACACCATTTACAAAAGTAAAGTTTTACAATAACTTACGAGAAGTTATAGCTGTTTGAAAGGTTCAGTGTGATCAACTGACGATTGAGAATAAAGTTATATGTAAATATTTTATCTACTCAAGTGTAAAAATAAGTTGTGGTCATCTAAACAAAATAGTTTTTATTAAGAGGAATTATACATGGTCGGCGAAATAACCCCATTTAACGGTAACCAAAGAGTCCTTGCTAATAAACATTACTGGCAACATTGACGCTTTCTCACAGATGTCAATTTGTCAAGTTGTCATTTTATCTATGGTGTCATTTTACCATCAGTTCATTTTTGGTTCTTGTGCTGATCTACGCGTAGCAATAAATATAAATGTTTGTCCTATATCTACACATTTTTTACTCGTTATCTTGAGTTTATATTTTATTCCCTTTTAGTAAAGTTAAAATCATAGCAAAGATGTCCAGCACATCGGTAAAAAAGTTTTTAATATTTACTTTTAGGTTATTATTTTGGATACCTATTTATGTTTAACTTATCGTAATTTATTATAAACATAGAAAATATCACATTCGATATGCATTAAACAACTTTTACGCTTTTAACTGTTAAAATTAATAACAATTGCCAAATGCTTTGTACTTTGTAATTCCGCATTCACGAAGGTCGAAAAACTAAGTTAAGTAAGGAAACCGAGATTGTCTTAATGATGTTGTCAGAAGTATTTTAAACAATTTATCGCTAATTTTATCAACCAGGCTGCGCCGTCCACTCCAGGAAATTCAGTTCAAGAATTCAACATAAGGGTCCCAAAAAATATGAAAAAGAAGCACCACGTCATGAGATTCAATGCTACACTCAATGTGGACTTTGCAAAATGGTCTCAAGTTAAAATGGAAAGAGAAAACAACATGAAAGAATATAAAGGCCTTGATGAAGATCAGCCCAAGTAAGTCATCAAAGAATTGCCTCAAATAACATAATTATCAGAGGCTTATCTATAACTTTTGGGCCCCCATACAAGTATTACAAAAGGATCCCTCAATTTTTTAAAACTATTTAATCAAGGCAATACACATTTTAGATTCATCAATAATGCTGGGTATTAAAAAGCGCTTCTATCGAGAATTCAAAAATATTTATGCAACTTAAGTTAACTTCGAATTATCTGTGATGGGAATTTCATGAAAAATAATTTGGTTAAATCTTACACTCAAATTTAACTATTCCTATTCCTTACTATTATTATATTACTATATTACTATTCCTCATTCTAAATATATCAAAAAAACAGTATCATTTTCAATCTAACTTTACAGGCAGCTAAGGAGGACTCCAATAATCATACATTGAAATCTATTACATCTATGATCACAAATTTTCATCTTCTTCTGGGCCATAGCCGCTCCACATATGGAGCATATGGCCACCACATGCTGTCTCTTTGATTAAACACATGTAAAACACTTTGCTTCCTCCCATGATACGCCTCCATCCTTCAGTTCCGCTGATATGATATATGTATCGACTGTGGCAAGAAAAAAGGACATAATCCACAGATAACAAATTTTACAGGAGCCACAATAAATGTTTTTTTAATGATTTTGAGCCAAAATCAAAATATTAAATATACACAACCTTGAGTTGCATGAAGACTAATTATCTGGCGTTTTATTTACCCAATCTGATATTAATTTAAAAAGTTATTTAAGAAAAACCAATAAAATTCAAAAATTATCAACACCAATGTATTAAAGCAGCTTACAGCCTTTCCCCTCACCAATTTTAAATGACTTTGAATAAACGTATATAATTATGGCAGCTAGTACACTTCTGCTTATATTTAAAATAGCTTTCTTAGGAATTCATCATAATTAATTAACTAGGAATTTGATTAATATATATAATAAATCACATAGAGCATGTAACATAGCAAAAATGTTAGTTATAATTATATCAATACAAACCTAACAGCACGCTGCAACAATTTTTTTTAAACAATGCATGATAGTGCCTATTACTATTCTACTATTAATTTACTGCAAGTTAAGTAAAGACATAGTTTATCATGCATGAAAAAATAGACAAGAGAATATATCAGTATGTCATATTTATTCCATTTTGCGAGCAGTGTAATCTGAACTCTTCTTATGACTAATTTACAAGATAATCGAATATTATGTATTGTATAATATTAGAATTGTATATAAAGCAGTAAATACTAGTAATATTCGTCTATTAATATGTTTTCAATCGTAAATATAAGCGTCTTTATAATAATTTCAGGTAAATAGATTGACAAGACACAACCTAAAAACCGCACGGTGATGTTTTTAGTAAATATAGCAAAAATTGTGTTAACTTCCTCGTCTAATATGGACAAGTGATCATTGATCTATGATTTAAGATATAGTATTGTTGTAACAGGGTTGTTTTTATAACAATATAACTGTAATTTACGATTACGAAAGCCTTACCTGAGCGACTAATAATATTATTGATAAGTCCTTTTTCCTCGTCTCAAATTTCAAAGTCCCTCTTTGTCAAACTTAAAATCCAAATTTTGATACTAATTGGGCATTTACAACTTGCATCCTTTTAGATATAACGTGTATTAAGTTGCACACATTGTGATTATCGAAAGAAAGCTATTTTGAAAAAAACTGAGGGTTATGTCTTTTTTCCTTTCCACAGTCGATATATATATACGGTATCCAATGGTTCGAAGACGCAAGCACGGTTGATGCTCTCCGGAGTCATTTACAGCATGTTTCCCAGCTGGTTGTAGAATGGTAGAATGCATTGAAAAAATTATATTTGGTTGAACTGTAACTGTAGCCTGATGGTTTTTTTCACCAATCAGGATCAAGTTGCCTTATGACCCCCTGGCAATGGTATTATGGCCATTATCTAAATCACAAACTGAATCAGAAAAATTTGTACATTTATGTATTTCTCAATTATTATTTTTTGTCGTATGATACAGATTTATCATAATTATGTAGTTTATGGCATCATAGTAAAATTTTACCAAATATGTACATTTATTGATTATCAAAATACTGCTCTAAAGGTTTGGTGCGGGATCGGAATTCGGACGAGACGCTCGTGAAGAGGCGAGGAGAAAAAAATTTGGTATAACAGCGCGTCGCTACCGTCCAGAAGACCAACCTTGGATCCTCAAAGTCGGCGGCAAAACTGGAAAAAAGTAAGTCACATTTTTGTAAACACGAATCTCTTCTCACATCAGCATTTTTGTCATATTACTTTTAATTAATTCATTCTAATTAATACTGAGATACATTTATTATTTTCATGACAGATTTAAAGGAATTAGAGAAGGCGGAGTTTCCGAAAATGCTGCATATTACGTCTTCACTCATGCACCTGATGGAGCCATAGAGGCATATCCATTACAAGAATGGTGAGATACCCTTATAATTATGTTACTTACTACAGTTCATGTAAATAGAACATTGTATTAAAGAATAAATTCTGTCTAATGGGTCATTAACTCTATTGAATGACATGGATTTTTCAATCCGTTGTTGAATGTCTATTTATATTGTAAGAAAACTGTCTTTAAGAATTTTCTTCTTAAATTTCAGGTATAACTTCCAACCTATCCAAAGATATAAAGCATTATCAGCAGAAGAAGCAGAACAAGAATTCGGAAGGTATTTAAATCTATCATACATAATGTTAACCTCATATGAACTGTATTATCTTGAATACAACATAACCTATATATAATTTAAGACATCGACTGAGGGTGCTTGATGGAATTTCAATATCATGGAAGTGTACAAAATCTCAATAATCCAAATGTAACCTATACATGTTTGGACCAGGGCTGAAAGGAAAAATTCACATAAAAAATAAATGTTAGTAATCATGAGAGGGTATCTGTGTGCCGTCACTTTAGCCAAATGTGTCAGACAGGTCTTAATATAAATAAATACCACAGGCGAGGGAAAAAGACAGTGTATACATTAATTACTATGCTAGGTATTATTTTTTCACTAAACCTCGAATATAACACAAATGAATTTCACAAAAAAATATTTTATGCCAAAAAAATTGCTTTATATTCAGGCTAGTATGGTGGTTGTTTTTAAAACTACATTGCTTATATGATAGAAAAGGAGAAAAATTATATAAATATTTTAAAATATATCTTCTTTTTGTATGGTCATTTATTAATCACTAATTATTATTTAAATTATCAAAAAAAAGGTTGTATATTTTAACTCTGGCCTTTTTATTAGTGTACGCCGGAACCAGTTTTCATTTGAATGATAACATGCAATAATATGTTTCATTTTCAGGCGGAACAAAGTGATGAACTACTTCTCTTTGATGTTCAGGAAACGGATGCGAGGAGAAGAGTTGGATGGAGACGTCGAGGACCCTGAGGAGAAAAAACTTAAATCTAATAAATCTAAAGGTATATATCCCAAATACCTCGTTTTCTCGTCTCGATGTTTTTCCAAAATGTAGTTTTAATCATCATCCATATAATTTCTATTTCAATATCACTAAAATATTTTTTTTTTTAGAATTAAAAATATCTGACATGGACGAGTGGATGGATTCCGCCGATGATTCTTCTGATTCTGATGCTGATAAAGACAAAGAAAAAGAAGACAGTGACACAAATGTCAAGAAGAAACCAAAAAAAGGTGTAAAAACGTTTATATTATTGTTTTATCAGCTCATACTATTATACTTAAACTGGGTTATTTTAAAAAATGTCCATTTTGCCTTGTTCAAGATTCATCCTCACATGTTTATTGAAATTTTACCATAATATGTATATTTGAACCTCTTCTTTTCAACAAAGGAAATAACATGTAACTAAAGACTAGATAAAACTGATAATAAATATTCTAAAACATTGAATTTGGATACATTTTTTCTGTCTATTGGAATTAATGTTTATTAACTTCTGTTATTTATGAAAATAAAACATAATTCTTTCTGTATTATTTTTATAAATATAATTTTCCACCAAAAAGTGTCATACAAGTGATTGATTTCAATGTTAGCGACATTGCTATTTGTCATTCTAAAGTTAGCAAACGAAATCAATTGAATCAATTAAAATTACTAACCCTTTTACCACAGCTAATTGATTCCCGCATTGTGTCGTTCAGAAATTTGAACATTTAATATGATTATGTTTGTTATTTTTATTCATTTATTTTAAATCATCACTGAGTCGATTTATTTTTGTCTGCTTCACAAGTACAATTAGAGTACAACTTACACTATTATATAGTCTTGTATCTGAGTAAAAATCTTTGTTTCAGCTCAGCTACAAATCACTTACCTTTCTCCAAAAATCTTTTTTATTCGATGAAGTATTATGCAATCAATTTAAACTCAGTCCAATATAATTTAAGACATCGACTGAGGGTGCTTGATGGAATTTCAATATCAAATTTGAATTATTGAGATTTTGTACACTTCCATGTATTTTTTCACTAACGACTTGGGTTTCGCCTTTCGGCATCTTCAGGCATTTGTGCGTCAGTTCGAGTCCATTCGTGCGCTCGAATGCCTGAAGATGCCGAAAGGCGAAACCCGGGTCGTTAGTGACAAAATACATGGAGGTGTACAAAATCTTAATAATTCAAATTTAGTCCAATATATTGAAATTATTTTTTATATCATAGTAAGGAAAGACTTTTCCAAAGATTATTTATTTATTTCTTAAAAAAGGTGCACTCGCTAAGAAGAAAAAGAAGCGTGTCGAGGATGATGAGGCTGTGGAAGAAAGTGATGACGGGGATGAAGAAGGAAGGGAAAAAGACTATATCTCTGATTCTTCTGAAAGGTACATTAAACTTTGAAAAACAGAAAAAGGTTTCATAAACAACTTAATAATAATTTAAAAAAAATATTTTATTTGCTTGATCTACTATTTCAATTGAATTAAGGATAAAAATATATTTATTCACTGTCACTCCAATAAATGGATAAATATTTTTTTTATGTATAATCAGTGGAAAAAATTAATTCTTTTTTTCTTAAATTGGCGTTTCCACACCTTTTTTAACCACGACCCTAATTAAGGTAAATGTTCTGGTTTCACAACCCATGACAATTATTGAATAAAATAATTATTTAAAAAAACATTATTGCTATTAATTGCTGGGTCTGTAGTCGGGTGGTAATTGTCGTTGACTTCGATTTCAGTCTTCACGGGTTTGAATCCCAGTATGAACAGTTTTAAAAATCGAAATTTTCTTCCACCCGTCCGATCCCAAAAATGGAACATAACAAGAGCGATTAACTTACTACTAGTCCTGTCGTAGCTCTATCATTCTATCCTTCCTAGATTTTGAAACAGAGTAACAAGCAGTTCTCATAGAACAAGTTCTTTTCATATTAGTTTCATTAGGACTCCATATGCTCCACATTGGGAGTAGACATAGTTTGTGACAGATAATGTTATAGAAAATATAGTACGGATTGCGCCTGTATGTAATACATAATGTTTATATCCGACTTTTGGAATTCTCAATATGTTACTTGCTAAAATATGTGGAGTGTGATATTATCTCAATAACTTAGTTTTGATGAGAATATTTCGCAACCCACTAAATATGTCAATCGACCTATAGGTTAAGAACCACTGTCTTACACGCTGTTTCGAAAACAAAAAAATGTGTGCCAAAACAGGATCGGTACATATTATAATTATTATGTAGTACTGTGTTCCAACCAAAATTTGAATGACATTTTTTTAAACTATATTTTGGTCGATCTTGTAGCCGAGTGGCCAACTCTATTGGGCGTTTGTCCTATTCGGTAGTGTTACTTGCAGATTTCTTCTGAATTACAATTTTTATTTTATTTCAGTGAATCTGACCGTGAAGGCAAAACAAATAAGCAGCTTAAGTCTGTTGCCGAGGAGGATGCTCTTAGGTGAGAATTCATTATTAATAATTTTGAATTACGCATGCAGTATTTTGCAGCATACAGTTACCACTCATTCATCCACACAAATTTATTGTTTGCAGGAAATTGCTTACATCTGATGAAGATTCCTCAGATGCCGAGAAACAAGACAGCAGTGATGAGGAAAAGAAGAAAGAAGAGAAGGAGAAACCAAAGGCTGAGAAGTCTGATGCAGTTGCTGCCAAGAAAGGTAATGTTAATTATCAAATATTATATTACACATCGTCCATATTTATCATGTATGTTTAATTTAGATCAAAGGTTTCTGTTAAGACATTGTATGCAAGAAAAAGAGACCATAGTCCTCAGCGCATCACCCAAAGAAAGCAGCGAGAGTAATCTCAATTTGACGGACGCTCAGCGTTGCATATTAATTTTGTTAAAAATGGAAATACCTTAGCATCTTGGAATTTTTTCAACCCTGAATGATCTAGGTATACTCGCTTTGCGTGTAATCATTATTTTATTTCAACCTGCATAAGATGTATTAAAATGGCCATTCTTGTAAAATACATACCCACACAACTATTTGTTCTTCCACAGACTCCAGTAGTGAATTAAGTTCAGACTCTGATAATGAAACTCCTCCCAAGACTCCTACAAAGAACGCATCTAAACGTCCCGCTGGGCAAAGGTAATTTATATCTCAATTAAATACTTTGCTATTTTTACTCTATTACAATGGAGTTCTACCGAGTAATTTGATATTATTAACTGTTAATCTTTGGTGAAAAAAGATTATAAGATTAATTTGTTTCATTATAACTTTTAATTTACATGTCTCTTTTATAGAATGACTATTTATTTAGTCGAGGAAAATATTCTTCATATTAGATTACGAAATATCTCAATAGTACCAAAACAAGAAATTCTCGGGCCCTGTAGCCTAGTGGTAAGTCTTCCTCTACGGTTGCAGTGTCCACAGGAATTATAAATTGATTTATAAATCTGTGTTCAAAGGTAATGGATCTCTGTAATGTTTTCATTCACTCACACAATTAGCTTATTACTAGCCCTGTTCTAGCCCCATCTTTGAGCTTTTCTCTCTCCAAAAACGACAAGTTGAGTGACTGAATAATAAGCAGATCTTGTAGAACTACTTCTGTTAAGATGCTCCATTATGCGTCCATACACTCCACATTTAGAGCAGATATGGCTGACAAAAATAATGGAAAAAAATCAGTTCTCTTCTCGTATCTTACCAAAGTGAATTGTTTTTCTCTCTTATCTTATCAAAGTGGATCAAACAGGTTTTATTCAAATTAATTTTAGGCTTTAGATCATATTTATCACTTAAGATCATATCTCCTCCTTTTATGATAACAGCAATTTATTAGAATAATGAAATAATATGAAAGTAAAACAGTACATTCAGTGCATGTGAATTTACTATTTATTTGTTTGTTTAAATAATAGACGTTTTATTAAAGTTTTATCTGTTTTTCTTATAGCGCGAATAACTCGCGATCCAACACACCGACTCCAAATCCGTCAGCTGGTGGATCGTCTTCCAAAAAGTCTGCCGCGGCTGTAAACGCTGCAAATAATGCCGCATCTCAACCACCCTCAAAAAGACCACGCTTTGAGCCCTCAGCAAGGTATAAGCACACCCATATAAATACTAACCTATTATTGACAGCATTAACTATGCTACAGTTAGTGGGATCAAAATTATTATTTTGGGAATTTGCTTAATCTGGTATTTTGTTTTCTTTTTTTTATCGACGATCTTAATAAAATAATATATTTTATGAGCTATATCTAATCTAGTTAATCTTCAATTATTGTAACATGATGCTTTATTTATAATGTTAATAAAATCTTATCAGGTCAATATTATTTAATATAGACATTTTTTAATGTAGCCATACGTTAGAAACAGTCATAAGAAAAAATGAAATATTGAATGTTTGTTACCATGTTTCAACTTGACATTATTTAAATCTTTATCTGTAATTGTATAGCCAACAGCCCAATCCCATAACCTCGAGTGTTATGCCTCCCAATTTCGATTTTCTAGGATCTTACATATATATTTGATAAAACAACAATGGTTTCTTTATTTTTTAGTGTGGAGGGTGGAGTGTCAGAGCAAGCTGTTAGAAGATATCTTGCACGTAAACCGATGACAACGACTGAACTTCTGACCAAGTTTAAGCAAAGGAAATCCGGTGTGTCCAGTGAACGCCTTGTAGAAACGATGACACAAATATTGAAGCGAATCAACCCTGTCAAACAAACAATCAAAGGAAAAATGTATCTCAGTATTAAGCCTTAATAAAAAATGTTTTTAGCCTAATATTTTATCTCGTAGTCCAATATAAAAATAATTTTATGTTACGATATTATAAATACAATGATTTCATATTTTTTCTGCTTTTTATTTATTTTTTAATTTTATCTCCTGGTCATGTTAAGTGAAATATGCGCTGCAAAATAATTTTATCAATCAAAGCCACAGGCGAAAACCGCATAGCACAGGAAATAACCTTTTTGGCAACCGGTGGTCATATACGGGAATGGCATTTTAACTGTTTATATATTCTGGTGGTTATCATCAGGTAAATTATTAATACACGCTATGTTTTGTTTTATTTCATTTTAATTATCTTATGAGGATCGATTTAAATTATTATCACAAAAAGCATCAAAGTTAAAATTTTTGAAAACTTAATTTGAATTTTTTTTAACGGAATGGTAATTTTTTCTTATTTTACACTGATTATTATGCGATCACCTGTGCTTACCTACTGAGCACATATCGTCGCTTCCACGGCAAAAACACTTGTACGAAAAAAATGTGAAATTGAGTTTTGAATGCCATTGTATGAAAAACGATATTCTACATCACCTGGGAAAAACATGTAAATGGGGGATCAATAGGAAGGCTCTAATTTGAATATTTCAAAACACTTATTAGTTTTTCTCTTTCCATTACATTATATTCCAGGAATTTCAGAATTTTGTGAAGTGATGGTAATATAAGTAATGACTTCTCTTCCCTTGTTTCATGGAAAGTGACAATAAAAATATTTATTATTAACAAAGATATAACATCTTGCTTCTTTAAGCTAAATGATGTTTTTTGCTTCTCCTGAACAATGGCAAATATTCTGATAAGTGGTTTTTCCGTGGAAGCGACGATATGTACCCTGTTTAATTGCCTCGCCGAGTCGGTCAGTGTGAATTTTTGCCTCGCATTTGGCATTGTGAATAATTCTGATTAGTAACTAAAATGCCCCCTATGAAGAATGTTAGACTCTAGGTGAGAGACCGAAGATGGGTCAAGACTTTCCAGCAGTCATTGTTTTTTTCAGGATCCCTTGACAAACGAAGAATCAGTGTTTCACCGTATTGTGATAATAAACAACAGGCCTTATCACTTTGGTGAAAATGAGTTTTTTAAGAGTTATGCAGTAACAGAGTTTATTCCCTACAAACAATATTCCTATGGGGAAAGTCAACACAAAGACATCACTACTACGGTTGGCTTAAGATCCAAAAAATCATAATTTTTGCATTAAATGGATCCACGCGGCAAGTTATTCAATGATTTTTTAAAGTAATTATGTTTTCTGGTACCTTGGGCTTAAGTCCTAGTGAAGGAGTATTTTCATAAAAAATATATTTTTGTGAAAATGAATGGTTTGCGACTCCTGGATTACGCAACCGTTAAAACCTATGCATAAAAGGTAAATAAAACCATTTCTTACCTTGTCTGTCTACCTACCTTCATAATAATGTTACACAAATTTACTACAAATAACTCACTTTCCATAGAAAGGCAAAGATTTGACATTTAACTATGATTTGGCATAATTACTTGCGAGATAGTGAGCTCACTTTTTTACCAGAATGACTTTGAAGCTATATAAGATATTAGTGAGAGATTGTAGAAATTATTGACTAATCCTTCTTACCTTCGTTTCAAACATTGGATTGAATAATGTAATAAATAATTATAAATGTGGTCACCCCAGCTAGTTCTTTGGATATTATGGTTCATCTTTTGACATGGTACTCATTATTGATCTTCAACTAAATTATTCACAATGAGTGTTTGTTGTACACATTTCCAAAATACAGATTTGTGACTCCATAAACCAAAAGTAAACAGAAAAGTTTTAAAATAAATTTAAATAAACGCGTTCCATCGTTTTTGTAGCTAATATTATAGTTTGTTGGATGTGGATAAAATAGATTCAAGCACTCCTTGATTTACACGATTTTTTACATAGTCAAGAAAAAACAATATTAAACGTGTATGTACCTACATAGTTTCACAATTGTAAGGGTCATCATCTTTTGTTCGCACTTGGCTCGCACCGACTTTGCAGTCTGTCCTGAGCTGCGCATTGAAATGTATGAGCGACACAGCAAATTTTACTGTTTTACCGCTTTAATTCAAGAAACTTCATTTGAATTTGATTCAAAAAAATATTACATATTCAATTTTCTTTTAGTCACCATTATTAATTTTCTCAAGTCCTACAATGTTTGCGCGAATTTTAAAGTAGTCGATAAACAAAAAAACAATATGATTCGCCTACAGCCTACAGAAAGGACATGATTTTTTTAACGATTATCTCCTATTTTATGTTGAGTTTAGGTATCGAGTTAGGTAAATTTATATTTTCTGAAACATACCTCCAATTTTTTATGCGATATATATATGTATGCAATCCACAGCGTCATGTTTCCTACATATGCTATATGCCTCGATTTCGCGATGTATCGGGGAGTTTTTCTACCGCGTAAATGCTGGCAAATCGAGGTACGAGTGTACCGATATTTATTTGTAAAAAATATACCTCGAGAATTTTGTTTCGTGAAGCGTTATAAAAAAATGTGTAAAATAATAAACAAACTACGGACAATTAAAAAAAAACAATAACTTACAAAGGGTTGTTCAAATTTATTTTTAGATGTCACATGTTTTGAATTCTAGGGTAATGGTATGAAACGTACTTACACAAAGATAAATAATTATTATTGTCATTCTTATCTATTCTTTTTCAAAAAACAATATGATTGCATTGTGTGACGATCATAATTTAAAAGTTCAAAACTTGCGAACAATTAACGATAACAATAAATCGCTATCACATAATTTATAACATAAATAGTAAGCCATGAAGTAGGTAGTTACCTAACCTAATTTATTGATTATGTATCTGTGACGTACTGATAATTAATTCATTGTCCCGGTCATATATAATAATATAATGTAGTGTTCCATTGCCGACATTCGCAATAAACGGACGTTTATTTGGTATTTTCGAAACTACATAAATTGTGTCGAATATCTTTATATTATAACGGATCGAACTTGCAAAACGAAGCAAAATGTTTGTTTACACTTTGCTATCGTTTCTGATATTTCTAAACGGCTTTGTTGACAGCTGTGCTGAACCAAACAATTCATATATTTTGAGCTTAAATTCAGATAATGTGGATGGAAGATGGACAGTGCACAATGGAAATGGGAGTAAGCTCAATTTTATTATGTTCCTATATATATATTTTATAGCGGATCAACATCAAAATAATAAATTTTAAAGAATATCTATCATTTTTTATTTGAATTTTGACATCTAATAATCAGAATTGCCATAGTACGATGCATATTAGATAATGCTATTTTCAGTGTAAAATTCTAGCTAAAAATATTTACAATAAGATTAAAAAAGTTTTTTGATAATATAAAACACATTTCCTATCTGAATATCATTTTCTTTATTATTATTATGCATAACCTTTTAATAATTTTGAAAATATGAATGCAAATTAATATTTAAATGAGTCAGCTATCATCCTCAAATCAGTGAGGCAGTCCATCCATTTAAATTTTGAAAGTCTAGATCTTCTTTTACCTATGATGTATATTTATATGCCAAGTTCATCCCTTAACCCCTTCTACTTCAAATAAATTCTTCAGTAACCAACCAATTTTATAATATTTAATTATATGTACCTAATATAGAAACTGATTAAACAAGCTCGTGTTTGCCAAAGACGCCCGGTTAATATGGCGACAATTATCACTCGTGATTTCAGTGAAAGGGGTTAATAATTATGTTTGCATTTTGAATAGATAAAATCCGTTTTTAAATTTTGGCCTCCAGATACCCTTATTTTATGAATTATACTCCTCACTATCTTCTCCACTGCCAATTTGTTTTTGTATTGTCCAAACTGTACAAAATTCTGATCGTTTTGGAATTTCACACCGTCAAATTTATTAATTTTATGCTGTTGTATTTTGAATGGCACAAAAACGAGTAAAAATCAATATTTTTTATTAAAAGATTTTGTTTTATTAATTTTTGCATATATATAATAAAAAGGTCTTCAGCACAGCAAAAGTTCTTGGTAGTTCTTTTCATCGTCCTCAAAAATGTGCAACAATACAATATTACAGAAATATCGATGCAGGAAAAGATGAACTCTTGTTTTTGGTACAATCCTTATAATACTTGGCATTGTATTATTTTTCAGGTATTCTTGTCCCAGCTGTTGTACCAGGTGGCATTTATACAGATCTGATGAACGCAAAAGTCATCGGTGATACACTTTTTGAAGACAATGATGTTAAAACACGTTGGGTGGCTAAAGATGTCTGGAAATACACAAGGACATTTATTGGTAAACAAATAGATTATAAAAAAAGATAAATTAAGAAACAAACTATAAACCTTATTCTCTTTATGCTGGCTGTAATTGGATATATTATCCGAGCAAGCACGCTCCCACTACCGCGGTACTCTCCGGCCACACAAGACGCTTAGTCCTTAGTGTAAGATTGTCAATCAGTTTGCATCATTATGTTGAATTATTTTTCAGTGTCGAAGAGTGTCTTAGAAAAGAATAACATAGACATTGTCTTTGACGGACTAGATACCATCGCTTACATATTGATCAATGGAGTTCCAGTTGGCTCTACAGATAATATGTTTATCAGATACAAATTCAGCATTAAGAAGCATCTTCAGGTATGAATTATATGTATATAGAATGAATTTAACATAGTTATTTGAGAAAGCCCAGTCGAAGAGGGGCGAATGCTTGGTTATCACCATCCAGGATGTATAGTATCTCAATCATAACTCCACTTAAGTCCGGTTAATCTTTCCTTTTATGGAAGATGTAGTGGTTTATTACACAAAAATGACCAGTACAACATGAAATTGAGTCTACATTTACGTTTACTTAACACATGAATTTACATTTAAGTTATAATACAATTGACATAACAACCGATTTTAAGTTTAACATTAAATACAATTCAAAGAAAAGACAACGAATTTTAAAACAACGAGCAAAACGTCACCGCAACCAATGTCATCTTCATCGGTCGCCGGCTCTTCGTGACAGACTGTCTGTAGAGTTCAAATTAAAACTTCAAAAATTGTAGGCCCCCTACCTTTTGTTAGTGGCTTTGACAGTTGCCAGGTATATGAGGTAATTAACAAGTGCCTGTTTTCTAATTTCGGCTTAGCCTGTCGGTCGGTTGGCAACCGATTTATTTTTAATGACCATAAATCAGTTCGGCTAGATAATTAGACAAGAATCATTGTCATTAAAGCGGTTTTTCGGGCAGTTCTGGGTCCATTTAAAACTTTAGCTTAACAAACAGAAACCAGGGTGTGTCATATTATGATACAATATATCATATATAAAACATACACCATATATACAGGGCCTCTCAGAGAAAATGTGAGGACTAGGCTACATGATTTTTTTGAAGCCCCCCTCTCATTTAATTTTTGTTTAATGTCGCCATTCTATTTAATTGCTCATTACTGATTGTTGATCAAACAATACTAAGTACACTGACAATCTTTCTCTTTCCAAAATTTCATAGCACTGAAATCAATCATTTTAAGCTGTTAAGATTGCAAAATTGTATGATAGTAGTCTGTGAATCGTTAGACTTACAGTATTTTCTATTTTTCAGGAAGGAGAAAATATTCTTGATGTAAAATTCGATTCCCCCATTAAAGTAGCAGCAAAGCGATCAGAAATGCAATTTATACCACCGGATTGCGTACCCAGTCTCTACAACGGAGAGTGCCATGCCAATCAGTTGAGAAAGATGCAAGCTTCGTTTTCGTGGGATTGGGGTCCTGCTTTCCCATCTGTCGGTATTTGGTAGGTCATATTTATTTATAAATGCCCATACGCATTGTCGGCTAAATGCACAACTAGCCGCTTATAGCTCATATGCACTGAGCGGTTAGCTATCTGTATGTCTGGGCACTCAGCAATCACTAAATTCTACTCGCTATAGAGGTTTATCCGTGTACTCGACTGAAGATGCCTAAAGGCTAAACTTGGGTCCTTAATAACAAAACGTATGGAAATGTACAAAATTTGAACAATTCAAAGAAAAAGAAAAGTTATGATGTTATTATAAGTGAGATGATAATTATACTTTTTCTTCTAAATCAGTTTATTTAGCTAAGCTAGATTTAGTTTAAACGTAGTTCTGATGATGGCATGAAGCCGAAATAGCTACCAACCAATTGATAAAATTCTTGTAAAACTTAATACTTATACCTTATTAGTTATTGTAAAAAGTGAGCATAGTTGACTATTAAGAAGTCATTGTTATAGTAGCTCAATTTACTAGAGAATATATCTTTGTGCGAAAGGAAAAGGGCGTTAAGTCTAAAATTGGTACTTTTCAGGAAAACTAAAGCAAGATTTTTGTCGATATGAACAAAAATGTTGTGTTTCAACATGAAATTTACTAATTCAGCAGCATTGGTTTGAGTGGTCCCTTTTCTCCAATATGTATTGTAGTTTTTTTAGCACATTCAACTCTCTTTCAATTATTGCGCACACAGAAATATGTTTTGACATAATTATGATCATTCCGCGAAAATACAAAGACACAGATAAGAAGCTTTCAATGATTATGAATTAAAATATCTATTGCATTTTAGGAAAAATGTCAATTTGGAAGCATATAATAGTGCTGTCATTCGTGATGTAACTGTGAAATCGACGATTAACAATGGCAATACTTGGCTATTGGATATTCTTGTATATATGGATACGTCAAAGGATTTAACTAACCTCGAGGGGCACTTAATTGCAAAATTAATAAGTCCTGATGGAGGCACAAAAATAACCGGTTACGAGTTTGTTAAGGAAAGTACTTTAAAAAGGGAGATTGTAGAAAAACATGTTCTATTAGAAGTCAGTGAAGTAAGTTTTCATGAGTTTTGTAATGTCTATATTTTTTAATAATGAACTAGCTATT
Organism: Himalopsyche phryganea; assembly: GCA_022494535.1. Lineage (NCBI taxonomy): Eukaryota > Metazoa > Arthropoda > Insecta > Trichoptera > Rhyacophilidae > Himalopsyche > Himalopsyche phryganea. The sequence goes on along the minus strand of JAGVSL010000141.1, from coordinate 576,065 downwards.
TTCCAAGATTTCAACCATTGTATGTAGTGCGATATGTTTTTTTGCAACTGTTTTTCCACAAATTAATGACTCTTTACATAATTTTGTCATGTTTTGATAGACATCTTCATATGAGTAGATTAAATTAATGTAAACACCGACTTTTCATTATTACAATGCTTCTGGTTTAGTAATTGAGATGGTGTTTACACTGTACATATTTGTGGATTCGGAGATTTGAGCCTTTGTAGCGTTTCGTTTCAGTAATAGTTGATTGCATCATTCCATTTCGATCAATCTAATATATTACCGTGATTCTCACGATCTCATGATTTCACTCCACATTACTTGTTTTAACATAATATATAAACACTTTTAATATATGAATCTTATTTTGTTATTTAATATTAACCCATTTTCAGAGCAAAGTAAAAAGATGGTGGCCTAATGGACACGGTGAACAAAATTTGTATGACTTAGAAATCAGCTTTGAAAGCACACAGTTTGTTGGAGAATATCATTTTAAAACAATTAAGCATGGATTTAGAACAGTTGAACTTATTCAAGATCCGCATGGTAATGTCTTTTCATATTTAAAAAATCAATTGTCATAAAAATAAATTTATAAGGTATCTTTAAAGAGTATTTTTTTAATCTTTTTATCTTACAAATTTAAAATATTATTGTCTTTTAACGCTTTGGTGGACACAATTTTTATACACGTCATAGATATTTCCCTATATTTTGTCCAACATTCATAAACTATTATCATAATTAAACTATTATCATAATTATTCTTCAGTTTGTACTCTTGTTTCACTGTGCACAAACATCTCGACCTTGATGAGTGCAAATTCAAATTAAAAATAAAATATTTACAACATTTTTTAACATATATAATATAAAACATAGTTACAATATTTTGGAATATATTATAATAATATAACCTCGAATAGAATATATCGTCATTGTTCTGGAAGAAGACACTAACTGAAAAATACTAATTTTGAGTAATTGGCCTTTGTAGTTTGTCAAATGTTTGAAATGCTATACCTTTTTCATTTTGTGTGTTTGTACAAAACTGTTTTTACGTAAAAGTGTAATTTATAAAAATTAGTGTTTTCTTTCATGCGGTAGAGTTTAAAATCAGGAAAATTTTAGTATAATTAACTCAATATGTCATTTTTTTCGATTTAGTGGTTTCTTCCAGAATAGCGACGATATAATTTTTTATTATAGTGTCTACGAAAAGGTTATTAGACATTCACTAGTAATTGTTTTAAATAATCAGCACTAAAAAAATTTGTGGCTTCCCCTGATATGATAACTTAAATATCTTTATTTATAGTGTCTCCTAATAATCAAAGTGGGCTTACATTTTACTTCAAAGTGAATGACAGGCCCATTTTCATGAAAGGCTCTAATTGGATTCCTGCTAATGTTCTTCCTGAACTGGGATATGTAAAAAAAACAGGTTTGCCAATTTTTTCTTTCCCATAATCTTATTAAGATGTGTTCTAGAAAAATCAGTTGATAATGCTTGGGATGAGCGAAACCGGTCCTGATCATTATAAATATGTGGAAGTAGTACAGATGAATTATGTTTTATTTTTTAAAATATAATGTCTTTCCACCAAGAATTGACAGTTAACACCTTAAAAATGGTAAGATGTGTTCATTATATATGAGACGTATGGAATCAAAAATGATCAAATCCACTTATTGCTTAACAGAAATAAACACACTTTTCGTATAAAAACTTATCCTCTTGTTTAATTGTTTAATTTTATATTTCTTCTTATTTATTCATTTGACAATGAAGAAAGCTCTAAATATACAGTATTTTTAGCAATATTTAAAAAAAAACTCTTATAACCACTTATTAACAGCGCAATACTTCACTTGGGTAGACTGAGTGACAGCTGACTGAACTGTCATGGTCGACAAATGCAAGCATGCTATTGGCGGATTTAGGATTTGGTCAATTATGATAAAAAAAACTTATACTTTGACATTAAATTGCATGGAAACTATGATGATTTGAGCGACATTGAAAATGAAATTCTGGTCTTCTGGGTTTGTCCTTTAATACCACAGCAATATCTCGTTTTTTCTCAAAACTAGATTTGAGCATAATTGGTCCTAGATCCTCATTCTATCTTAATCTACCAACGTTGCAGGGACCTCTGTCATACAAATTATTGATTAATTTATTTTATTATTCCCGTAACAGTTGATAATTTATTGGAGTCAGCGAGAGATGTACACATGAATATGTTGCGAGTATGGGGCGGCGGTGTTTACGAATCTGACTACTTCTATCAGAAATGTGATGAATTGGGCATTCTCATTTGGCAAGATTTAATGTTTGCATGTAGCATGTACCCAGTAGACACAGCATATCTAAGGTAAATATTCTTCACTGATTAAGATTTAGTATGGTGTATTTCCTAAGAAAAACATATTCAATTTATTGAATCTGACTAATGAGTCATAAAACATTATGCAATTATCTGCAAAGTAACAAAAAATTCCTTTGTTATCTCACCTATCCAACAAAAATTTGGGTTAGAGGTTTGGATTATGGCGCTATTGCATAAAAGCAATAGTTAATAATATTATAATGTAATAGTTTGCATATTTATTGACATAAATATTTATAGCAAGAATTTTATTTTCAAAATCTGATGATGACATACATGCAAGTCAGTGGTGTGGCATATTATTATTTAAAAACTGTCACGATTAGCTGGTATTACTAACTGTGACACTTTGTTTTGTATAGCTCTGTTGCAGAAGAAGTACAGCAAGTCGTAAGAAGACTTCAGCATCATGCAAGTTTGGCATTATGGGCAGGCAACAATGAAAATGAGGCCGCTTTGAGAGATAATTGGTATGGTACTAATAGCGACTTTGAACATTACAAGGCTGAGTACATTAAACTATACGTTGCCACAATTAAACCGGTCGTTGAACGCAACGATGACTCCAGGATTTACGTCGTATCGAGTCCCAGCAATGGACTCGAAACAGAGAAGGAAGACTATATCTCAGTTAATCCAGGAGATCCCCATTTTGGAGACACTCACTATTATAACTACCTGGCAGACTTGTGGTCGATGGACACATACTCCAAGACGAGGTTCTGCTCCGAATATGGATTCCAGTCAGTGGCATCACGGGGCACTTTTATGACAGCAACAAACACTTCTTCCAATCTAAATATGAAGAGCGGTTTTATGATTCACAGACAGCACAGTCCAGCTAATGATTATGCCAATATTGATTTTCAAATTAGAAAACAATTCGATTTGGTCAGTGAAGATGATGACAATTACTTCGATGATTTCATATTCGCCAGTCAGGTAAAAATAATAAACACACAAATCCCTCGATTTGCGCTTTTACAGGTTCAAGAAAAAATAGAATTTTATTCAAAAATATTCCAAATTAAACGCGATTAATTTAGAATTTTTCGAATTTTGCACTTTTTCTAAAATCGCATAGAAGGCGCACACTTTCTGTTCCAGACAAACTCTCAAAATTGTCTATAAATACAGTGTAACTCCCAATTTATCGTTCTCGCAATTGTCGTTTTTCCGTATGTATCTTTCATTTTTTTATAGTTCAGGCAAAGCACCCATAAGAACAATGTTAACACATTGACTGCGGGCCACGCTCAAGCGCGTCATACTAACGTACAGAATGATTCCATCAGTAGCCATCGTATTAAATAATTATGCATTCATTGCTCCCCGATTTATTAAATATTATGGTTCTGTAACTGCATGGTCTTTATCGAACTTTTAACATTCCACTCAGAAATACGTATGACTCCATACAACCGATATTGCTGTTCCATTACAAATATAACCCTGATTATCACGATTTCCTTCAATCGCTATTGCTGTCTCGTTACAAATTTTATCCCATTATATTGTTACAGTTGAACAATTGCTATAAGCACCCTATTCAACCAGTATAGTAAAAAAAACCGAGACTGCAAGCCCACTATGAAGAAAGTTATTACTCTAGCTGAGATAATGAAAATAAATAAAAGACTTTCATCATTCTTCCATGTTTGATTTTTAATTTTTTCATTGATTTTTCGGGATCCCTTGAAAGAACGAGAAATTATGATTAATTGTATATACTTTATTTACTATCTTTGCAGTTCCCTCTGTCCTCAATCATAATGCTCTCACCTAATAATCCACTAATATCTACATCACCGCGTTTATATAAAGGTTAATAATATTAAACAACAATATAATTATTTGATTCTCCACTTTAGATTTATCAAGCCATGGCAATGAAAACAGAGACAGAATTCTATAGACAGAGCCGCGGCGATTGGTTAACTATGGGAGCGCTCTATTGGCAGCTGAATGATATTTGGCAAGCTCCATCTTGGGCCGGAATCGGTATGTAGTTAATGAATAATAAAACTTTTAGATATAAGGTGGCAATGTTACTATTAAGCGTAGCATAAATTGTGCCATGATTCATTGCCACACACTGCGGACTGCATTTTCAATTTTGTTTACACAAAATGTTCACAAGCGCTAGTTCAGCTGCTGAATATTGCTGCTCATGGTTTCAATCTAATACTGATTGATACCAATGCATGCATGTCAACCTTTTCATAATTAATATATAATGATATTTACATACACACTTGTATAATAAACAAGTACCGATTTTATTTCATAGACAGGTGTAATTTCATACATATATTTATTTCAGAATATGGAGGCCAGTGGAAAATGTTACACTATTACGCAAAGGACTTCTTCAGTCCGGTTCTTATTTCCCCCAGACTTTATTTGACGAATGATATCGATACACATTTGATAAATGATCATTTTGAACCAATATTAAATACGAGAATCATAATTGACACTTTCAAATGGGATAACCTAACTTCTGTCGATACATTTACTAAGAAGGTGGATATCATAGAGGGGTCGTCGGTTAAAAGGATGTTCTTAAATATTCCACTGCCTTCGGCTGAAGAGAGAAGAAAATATTTTTACCGGTTCAGCTTAATAAACGAACGGTCAGAACTTATTAGTCCGCAAAATTACATTTTCCCGGTACCTTTGAAGAATATTCTTGGATATAAACAGCCCGACGTTCAGGTAACTGATGACATTAATATTTTCTTACTTTCAATGAATTTTTAATTTCAAATCTGTAATAATTTATAAACATAAATACTTTTTTTTTTCAGATTAATATTATTCCAATCCCAGATCAAGTTTTGGAATATGATGTGATTGTGAAAACTAACGGGATAGCGTTGTTTGTGTGGTTAGACCTGCCTTCGTCTTTTGGAAAATTTTCTGAAAACGGGTTCATTCTTACAGAACCCTCAAAAACAATAAAGCTTCAAGGGAACAAGGAGATGTCAGAAAAAAGACTTAGGCAGCTAATTAGCGTGAAAATTTTAAACATTAATACTACATTATAAATACCGAGTAAAATACAAATAATTCTTGATGGATCATATCAATTTTGATATTATTTAAGCTGTTAATGTAAAAGTTTTCGTATTTACAGCTGTATATAACGCAATGGTCTTATAAATAGGACGTATTATAAAATCAGTCAGACGCAGTGTCAGATGCAGTGTAAGATTAATTCAGTAATTTTTTAAACAACCCACAACCCTGATTTTTATATATATGTTTTGAGATGTATCTGGCATTAAATTATCTATTCAAAAGAGTTCTCTTGTTGCTGGGTAATTGTATGAATCAAGAAAACAATCGATACATTTTTTACTAACACTACAATTTCATTTCAACTCTCCTGTTATTACCAATATTTGATCAATTAGGGTTTTGTGAATAATGATATAAAAACATAATATATATTATTATCTGGTGAAAGATGAGAGAGATATATACATAGTTTTATTTTTTCACCAATTGTAAGATTTTGCTTTCTATAGTATTTGAATTCCTAATAATTAAAATACCTTAACTTATTAAAATAATCATAATAAAAACCATTACCATGCTGAACAGGTCAGTATAATAATTGTCAATAAAGAAACACCGATTGACAAATGTGAAAAAGGAGAATTTAGGGAAACTAACATTTTTTGTTTGATTTCATTAAAATTCAAATCAAACCAAGTCATTATTTATGTGTTATTTTCATACGTGCCAAATAAAACTAGTTATATAATATCGATATTTTATTTAAACTTGTAATTTCTGCTGATGTAACATACAGATAAAGTAAATATAAAATGGTTACTACATATTACATTATTTCATCATACAAGAATTAGTTTATACCGAGTCACTTTTGCTCAATGCTAGAATATGAATTTGATAGTCATATGCAATGTACTTCAAACAGTTTACTTATATTAACACATTGTGCACGGAAAACCCTTTTTGACAACTAGTAGTTATATACGGGTGGGGTATTTTTACCATTCATGTAGTCCGGTTATCTTCAGGTAAGTTATGAATACCGGCTATGTTTTGTTTTCTAGTTATTATCACGAAAAATCATATGCACGGTCAGAAATTGTGTTAAAACTTTTGAAAAAAAAATCGAAATCAACCCAATTGATCACGATATCTATAGTACAAGTCACAAAAATTTGACATTTTTCACCAATGTTGACATGGTTCAAAGTAATTCTAGTATGAGGTTTTATTACATAATAATTATTGCAATAAATGCATAAGCCACTGGTAAATAACATGCTTCATTATAAATGTTAATTCAAAACAAATCACAGTGTCAGTAAATTTTATCGTGAATAGCTTTTTCTTAAATATATACACTACCTACTATTATTTTATTTCAAAAATATTGTGCAAAGCAAATTTATTAAGACACTCATTGTAAACACACCCAATTAAACTAAACATAAAAAAGAACACAAAAATAATTGAGATACTTCCTTAGAGGAGATGCCCATAGCCTATTTTTGCATTATGAGGTCATGTTTGAAGTTACATGAATCAATTGAGGGTCATTGAACTATTGTGCGTAAGTAATCAAAATCTTCCAGCAGTATTACGAGTTAAATAACATTGCTGGAATTGATCAATGTCATTGGTGTCATAGTGGGCATAGTAAATGGTAATAAAATAAATATATAACAAATGTTATTCAGGTTTAACTCAAATAAATATGGCATTACAGTAAATTGTCAAGGCGTTGGATATTTTTGAATTTCCAATTACTGGAGGAGAACTGAAAAAAATTGTTTGAGGAGAAATGATCGCACAGACACCCGTACCCTGTACATTTTATATTCGATTCTGCCAGTAATTAACTTAGAACCTTCCGATTCCGTTTCTTAGTGCAAGGCTAAAAGGTAGAATGAATCTGAAAGTTCATAGTCATAAGTTCATAGAATTCTAATATTTATTTTGTTTAGTTCACCTCTAAGATAGTAAGTATCTCTACGTCATAAATACATTTTTTCAGATCTAAATTACCTATACATTATTTATAAATATATATAGACCAGTGGCGTGCCGTCCATACATGCGGCAGATGCGCCGCATGCCTTAAAATTCGGAAATGAAAATGCTTTTTTTCTCATCTTTGTAAAGCTATTAAATTATAATTATCCGTTATTATCAAAAAGAACTGCTTAAAAGTTCCACATTTATACACTACGTACGGCCTCTGACGAAATTTGTTCAAAATTTCGCATGTATGCTATAAGAAGTTTGCTTTACCTGCGCATGCCCAGTAATGAAAAATCCGATTTGCGCTATGAATCGCGCATGATATTTAGTATGCGGATGCATGCGCTTGGATTTTAGCATCTCACCGTTAGTATTGTGATTCGGATTGACAGATAAATATTGTTTCATTAGTTGGTACCCTCAACATGGATTAACAGCAAAGAAAAGAAAGGGGATTTAATAATACATTAACGAACTATTAAATATGGAATATTAGAGACTAGATGATTTTCAATTAAGGTGTAAATCTCGTGAGAAGAATAAAATTGCATTTCAAAAACAAGATAAATTTTGCACATTTTCCTCCCTCACAGCATGCCTTGCATCATAAGTCACCGCACGCCACTGATATAGACATAATGACAAGTCTTTTTCAAAAATATTTGCGATTCTTTGTTATTTCAAAGAAATATGTGTTTTGGCACTGTCGTGAATTAGTTATTGAAAGGCGATATTCCTTTCAATCTTTGATCAATTGGTAACCAATGATAATTGTTTTTTTTATATACACTGGTACTCGCAAGAATCTGTTTCTTGACATTTCTTGATTTTTATTAGATTTGTTAGTAAATTTTCACACAAAATAAAAGTTAATGTATAATTGGTTCAATCATCTTTTCAAATTATTTTTAACACGGTCTAGTGTGTAGTCACCTGGGAATTTTAACACTAGGTACTTAAATAGTGGTTTTAGTAAATTTTAAATCAACCACCTCTTTCAAATAATATGTCGACATTATACTTTTCCCTAAATCAAAAAAATGTATTAAAACTAATGTTTTATTAATTCTTAAAATCTGGAGTGTAAGAATATTATTCATGATTTGTGGAAATGCAAAGGAAAGATGAATTTGAAGATATTGAGATTTCAAACTGAAAAATACCGATAACATTTTTCAAAGTAATTCGAAGGGTAGAGACTTCAGTCCAGTGATGCATTGTAACATCGAGTACTATTGTAGGTAAGCAAAACTCTAAAGAACAATGATTTTCTTCTTTTTCAAAAAAGAAAAAAGAACACAAGTAACGAACTTTGGCATGTTTCATTATGGTACTTTCTTTTATATATTGGATTCTTTAAAGCTTACATATCAAAGTTCCAGCGTATATAAAAAGTACATTCAATGTATATAAATTTCTAATGTATTTTATACTACTATAAGGCATGACTAGAGTACATATTGGAGCATTCAATAAAATTATCTCCATTATATTTGAACATAACCTAACCGGAATTCAAATTTTTTCAATTTCTCTTTAGTATCACGCAATGACTATTTATATCTGCCAATTTATATTTTCTCAAATAAATGACTTACAAGGACAACAAAATATGTGTTGTTTAATATAAGTGTAATTGAGTTAAAGAGACCAAAATTTTGGGCTTCGAGTTGTAAGTGGAAAACTGCAAAAACAAAGTTCTGAGATAATCAAAAAATTATTTTCATTGTGATTATTGAAGAAAAATTATTTTGAAACGACAAAGGGATAAGTCTTTTTGATTTTCTACAGTCGATATATTATGTATTTATTTATAAATATAGTGTATGAGCACGTTTTGTGTGAGCTATACACAGTATTTTTAGGTTTACGTCCTTTTTCCTTTCTACAGTCGATATGTAAACATATCAAAATCTATAGACATTTGGCTGCGGGGAAGATTTAATAAATTTACGTTTGCAAACTGAAAAGTAATGTATTTTCTCAATAATCATTCTTGTTACGGTGATTTTGCAGTTTCACTTTTATGATTTTAAAACTCTTAAGTGTAAGTTTTGGTAAATTTTATTAGGATAAGTAATTTTGAGAACCAAATTTTTAAACATATATCTATCACGACTTTTAAATGTTAGAATTATATGTTCAACATTCAACAGTAAATATTAAGAAGAATACTTTGACCCAAAAAAACTAGCTGTAAGTTAGCTAATAATGAAAAAAATTGAGTCCAACCGTAAAATTTCATCTCACAGAATCTTTCGTATTAGTGTCATGCAAAGCTATCAATTGTTTATTACTAAAATATAATAAAATCAATTATTTTATATAAGTAATAGCTATTTTATAGTATTTTAATTGACAACGATTGTGGATAATAAAAAATAACTACAATTGGAGGTGTAAAATTAGTAATAAAATAACTTAATAATATTTCCGAATGCAGAGCATCAAAAACAGATGTTAGGTATGACTATGTGAGGAGTTTTTAAATAAGGTTATAAAAAATAATTTCACAAAAGAACACAACCCACGGTAAAAACATAATTATAAAACACTTATGTATTGTATAGTTATAATTTCATAATCAAACATCTAATGCTAAATATAATATTAAAATTAATAATGTTACTGTTTTTATAACAGGATTAATATCAAGCCTGAATGTTGCATTTTCTTTGAATGTGGTTTGCAACCAATTATTTAATACCAGTCAAAAACAAATATTATATTATACTCATCAGTTGAGAAATGTGCCGCAGCAATCACCCACAACTGAACTAAATGTCTATGATCCGTTACAAAACCATTAAGAGTGTTGATGTGACAATATTTTTTTGGTAAGTTCTCGTAATTATCGTCCATAGACAAATCATTGGAATCTTACACATGGTCCAATTTCCAACATCCAATGAATGTTTGACATATTCAATGAACAGGCTCAATCGCAAATTGAGTGTTCAAGAATGTAAAGAAAGTTTGAGTACAGTTAATATTGGTGTAAATAAAAGTTATTCATTAAGATATTATACATTTATATGCAGGTGTTAGTTTTTTTAAATTTATAATCATACAAGTAAACAATATATTTTAAGTATAAATAGCCTCAGATCAGTGGTATACAATATTTGATGAACAAATATTTATCAGTACAAAAAAATATTTGAATATAAATTCGATTTGGTCTCAAGCTAAAGGAAAATCTTTCTCTGTTTTATGTATCATTTAACTTATGCAGTCCATCAATAAGTTTTTTGTAATGCGTTAAAAAGATTGGTAAAATTCATTAAAATTTTCATAGTGATACTAAGTGTTGCCACAAGGCCTCGGCAGTCAGAAATATATAATTGACGACCCCAAGACAAGAACATGCTACTGCTTTATCGATTCTTTGCTGTTTTTTAATTTAACAATGAATTGTTTTTTTCAAATTTTTATCACATTGAGTATGAAATGTTATTACCTTTTCGACTTTTGATCATATTAAGTTCATTTGATTGAATACACTTTCTCAGCTTACTTTTGAAAAAAATGTAGATAGCAGATCTTGCTTTGGAGTCTTCAATTATATATAATCAATTGATCGCAACAAATGTAAATCTTTAACTAAACTAAAGCTATTTGGTTCAGTGAATTAGTATTTTATAATAAAATAATATTCGTTGTTACGTAATTTCAAATACCATTACCTGGCTTCACGGTAACTCTTTCAACGGAATTAAATTTAAAACTGTATCAGTAAAAATAATAATTTTCAGAATACTTTCAAGTATTGTTAAAACCGCTTTGCAAATGATTTTGGTGTTCAAGACTTTCTGGTTTCATTATAAAATTTGATAGATTAAGATACAAGAAATCTACTAATTTATGAAGTGGAAAGCCACATGTGGTTAATAGTCATTTGTATTTATTTGTCCATGTACCCAAGTCATTTCTACATATTTTAATGAATTATCTCATTGTCTTGCATGTTGTAATCTAGTCAAAACTTATTCACAATATAAACTTTCGATATAGACAGAGTTTCAGTCAATATTTGTCATTACAGACGCTTAAAACAACTTTGAATCCCTAGAGATAAACTCATGGAATCACTCGAGAAGAAAAGACATCATAAAAACTCATGCCCGAGATCTCAAATATCAACATCTGATATTGAACTTCAACTCAGAACCTTCCTATCCCTGCGCTGAGCTCTCACTGCTAATCTACAAAGGCCTACTCTTTTTTATCGTTTCCGTAAAGCAAGGTATCGGTGTACTTTAAAAATCTATCATATAAACATTATCAATACACACGGATGATAATTAAAATTTGTTAATATCTACATAAGCACCAGCTATAATATAATACATAAACATTGTTAAGCATAGAAGTGTCAAGACAGAATAAAATAGAGAATTATCTTGGAATAGAAGAGAATGGATGGAAAGTTTGTTATAAAATCACATGAATAAAAATAATATCCGATACAATAATACCTTAGTTAGTGCCGATTAATTAATCAGACAATGTATTATTGCACAGTAAATCTTTGCATCATACAAAATATGCTCCCATCTAATAATACCACAAATACTAAATTTGACAAATGAAACATTACTTATACCAGTAATAATGCTTAGTCAAGTCGGTTTTCAATCTTTAACACAGTTCTTGAACTGTGACCAAAATTGGGGTGAAAGTTTTGGTTTCATGACCCAAGAAAATAAGAGCAAATCACACACCAACAATTTTATTTTAATAATACAAAATACAGTATTGGCAATACGTAGGTCTTATTAATGTAAACTGGATAAGTGTTTACCAAATCTAGTGCAAACTACATCTGGTACTGTAGGTAATACACACTGTTTATTCAACTCTCAATTTGTTCCTTGTCAAATAGAATGTGATGAAGACAGCTTCTTTTTGGGATGAGCAATTTTAGTAAAATATATTGAATATTTACAGATATGATGCAAAGAGTATGATAAATAATACATGCATACATAATAAAAAATGTAGAATTCTTAGAATACCAACAGTAATAAAATAAACTGTCACTTCCTACATAAAATGAACTTTCTTCAATAAAAAAAAGTTATAAATGTTAACTTTATAAAATAATTAATGTTAGTGTTATAAAATGGAAAGGCATTTAAATACATAATCAAACTGATTGTATACATGTCATGCTATGCAAAACAATAATAATCACAATTATCATAAACAAATTCATAATTTGAATATGGATTCAACAATAAAAAAAAATGAAATTCTTCAAAGAATTTAACATTTATTCGATTTGTTTCTTACCATTAAACTGGAATTCTATAATTTAATACTAGTTCAATCAACTTCATAAGATCTGATGCAATATATTGCGTTTAAAGCTATAAAATTTGTATCAACTACATAACATTTGAATCAACTGTGAACAGTTATTAAAGAATTTGTTGAAAACATTGTAAAGTCATAATTAATGATTTAAGATTTCAATAAAGCAATAAAACAGTATTGTGAAATACGTGTTTAAATAAGTTCCAGAAATTAAAAAAATAATATTTTGTGAGTAATCTTGCAGGATTAGCAGCATAGTGTCACCACATAGATTTTATAAACATAAAAAATAATTTTAAGCATATTCAATCCATGTGGTTAATGTGTAATATAATAATATAAATAGTTTCTTGAAGTTTACAATATTTCAGTAAAGAATGGTTACTGATTTTGCAAGCTCAACCTGGATTGAATCGGTGTCGATTGTTCTTCCATCGGTGTTTCGGTGAAAAGGCTCGATGATAAGTTCAAAGCGACCAACAGACAACAAAGGAGTAGCGGTCCAAAGATGGCACCCTCCGCTCCGAGACAGAATATTCCGCCAGCAATAGCAAGTCCAGTAAAGTATGGATGTCCACCACTAGAAAATTCGTAATTAATTAACATTATGGCATTAAAAGTAAATACAAATAAGCCGACAACTATAGAGATGACAGTACCCACTCAACAGACTAAGTGAGAGAGTGAATGTGTCTGCTACATTTGTTATCTGTATTCTATCATATTTTATTTAAATTGAAGACTCACTTTTTGATTTCTTTATAGATTATTGTATCCACATACGATGCAGGTGCAAACTGACATATAGCCAATAATATTGCTAAAAATGGGCTGCCTTGTGCCAACCACAGGTCCAAAACAGCTGGGATGCAGGCCAAATATGTCCCCAAGAACGGCACGGCAGCTAATATGGCGGCCAAAGCTAATTAGCAAGACAGAAGAAATATGGAAATATTGAAATATTGAATGTGCCCTCTTGAGTACAAAAGAGAAGTTATCATATAAATGAATCTCAAATTCATAAAGTTTTCCTTGTGACAAGGATCTGTTTTATTTTCCTAAAATTATGGAACTTTTGTCTTTGAAATTTATCAAAAGGAACTGATAACGATACAGTTGAAATGCTTGTAACATTTTTTGCACAGACTGAAACCATCAAGACAAAATGAAACTAAACTGCTTCCTGTAGAAACATAATAGAAATTCTATGTAAATTAAAAATAGAATTTTCCACGACAAATCCAAATATATATATATGAAACATAGGCATTGCTTTAAAGAGAAATGAAGAAATAAAAAGATTTTACCATTGACAGATAGTGTTTGGGCTTAAAAAAATTACTATTGTGTAATTACTCTATTTTACCAGTGCAGTGATATTACGTTCCATTTAAAGAGCATATATATATATATGGCCAAAAACATGAATTATACGTTATAACTAACCTGAAGGTAAATAGACAATTTTTGCTCCAAATAGATTGTGAATCAACCATGTCCAGAGACCATAAAAAATGGCCATCTTAAGAGTTGCTTTAAAAACTCCATTTACGGCATCTGTTAAAGCTAGACCAAATCTGGATCCATTTATAGGGGATAGATTGGATATAATTTCAATTGGTTTGTAGAGCGCTGTACTTGAATTCAACAAGTAGAATAACGTAGTAAAAAACACAACCTGAAAAACATATTGTAATAATAAAATCTTCAAGTAAAGTAATCTTATTAACACATGCAGATACGGGATTGTCAAAAATAGGAAAAAACCGAGTAAAATATAACGATTTATACATATATTTATATAATTTAAGACAAAGACTGAAGGTGCTTGATGGAATTTCTCAATCAAATTTGGATTATTGAGATTTTGTACACTTCATGTATTTAAATACATGGAAGTGTACAAAATCTCCATAATCCAAATTACATATATTTATTTTTTGCACAGGTGACCACCAGTATTGCCTTGAAAAAGTTTTGCTCTTGATGTAAATAATAGATACAGTAATAAGTAACTTAAATAAAAAGATATTAAAATAATTATAGTGACTAATGAGTGGCAAGTTTGTTACCTTGGTAAATTATTGCCAGTTTTAGGCCTTTATACAGCACGCAATAACCCGTGAATAAAGTGTTAATATTTATTGTTGTCGGGACACCTGAAATTAAGTTTCAGTGGAATATAATATTTCATCAACCTACCAAACCTAAGACGAAATTCAATACCGCAGTGCTTCCTCCCAGCAAAACAGATGTGATGGCTGACACCGAACCGAGAACGAGCGTAATATTTCCTTTCAAAAGTGACCATAATGAATCTAAAAGAGCTAGTAATGTTCCAATATTCTGTTTAGCAAAATTCATCAGCCCACTGGTATTAAACATTTCTGAAAAAAAAGAGAATTTTTGAAGAAAAATTAAACACTAATTAATTATAAAGCTCAATCACCTAATTGCCACTAATTTTCAGAAAAAATTTACACCGGCACCAGAAACCAAAGGTGGGGAACCTGCAGCGTTCAAGATTGTCAAGTGCAGTCTTTTGAAATATTTAAAATTTTTCATGTGGTTGTTTTCATTCAATTTTTAATATTCCCTTAGGGTTCTCAGCATTGTACCCACTACCACTCGTTGCAGCTTTACACCCTTCTCATAGGGTGTATTTCGCAGTATAATAACGTTATTCATGTTTCAAATTTTTTTCAAAGATATGGAAGAGCTTTCATGAATTGATGTCCACATGTTCGCAGTAGAAAGCTGTGATATCTTTATCTTTGGGTTCAACAAATCCGACCGATAACCGTATTGTCTTGAGCAATTTTACCTGTTCATTGTCCATGTCTCTACATTCCCAAAGGATGTGATTAGCTTCCTGCTATATTGACGCATTTACATGTTGGACTATCCACAAACAGGCCAAGCTGTAATATTTGGTAGCGTTCATTCAAACATTAGAAAAATGTTTATCCATTTTAAGATTCTTATCGAAATTTATTGAATGTGGTCTTATCTAAGCTTTTTGACATGAAAAGACCTTTCATGTCAAAATGAAATGTCACACATTTTGAAAAAAATAGTAGAAAAATTTGAACAATGCAATAATTAGCATCATAGTCCATCATAATACCTGGTGTTTTTGTGATATGATCCTTGAATGACTTCCACGATTGTTCTATGGCAACCGAATTTACCTGCGGCCCCATCGTGCTACTATCTGACATCCAAGTTTGATAAATTCGATCCCACAATTCTAACAATTGATTCTCCAGCTTGGCGCTTTTTTCAGAATCCGTATCTTTTAAAACACCTTTAATCTAAAGCAATAAAAATAAATTCATTCATTATATCTTTGAACAAATTCTTATTTCATTGAGTTCAGTTTTTTTGGGCTGATAACTTACAGCTTTCGAAAGGCCCTCTCTGCCATACAAATATGCATTGTCGAGTAGTGAATCGACCGTGTCATCCCAACCCGGAGGTAAAAGCTGCCGCATTTCAGGATTGTTGACAATTGTTCTATTGATTAAACTGCCAGTAAGTTGAACTACAGTAATACCCTCAGAATATATCTAAAAAATTATAATATCATTTTATAACATACATACACGAAATGCCTTGCAATGCCACTCAAAAAGATAAATGTTTGTGTTTAATTCTGTTTATTGAAGTCTTGTATTGTTTATCTTTTGTTATTCCGTCTGGTGCGTACACGAATAAATCAGATGATTTTCCGACGCATGATTAGGGTACATACAGCTGTCCATGTGAGAAGCATGGATTTTCCGAATTTATATAGATTGTCCCTGTGCTAGTTGATGGTCATTGCAAATGCGAGTCGCACCGGAAACTGCAGACATGAATTCGACTGGCATATCTGTCGGAATCATTGGGATGAGTGGCAGCAGTACATCTTCTCCTTTAAATTTTCCATTTAAGACAATTGGAATTTAACAATTAACACCACTTGTTATTCACACACAAACTGAAATGTTGGTGTTTGTACTTGTTTGATTTTTTTTTTAAATCTTATTTTAAGAAACCTTCGCGGGTGTGCGCACAAAATCTCACCAACGTTTCATCGCAATCGGATGAATAGTATAGGAATGCATACGAGATAAACAAACAAACATTCATTTATACATATACAAATAGATAACAAAATCATTGTCTTTTTTTTAAATAAAATGTGGAAGTTTTATTTTTAAAATATAATGCCTTTCCACCAGAATTGACAGTTAACACATTAAAATTGATTAACAAAAACATTTTCGTCATTTTTCTTACTAAAAAGTCGGTCATTCTTTTACATTTGAATTAAGATAATGATTTTACACGATTAAGATTTGGTACCATTTCTACAGCTGGTCTCCAATACGTTTCATAATCTTACGAAGAAGTTTGGATTATTGAGATTTTGTACACTTCCATGTATTTTGTCACTAACGACCCGGGTTTCGCTTCGCCTTTCCTAATTCTCCGCTATTATATCCTATACGTTGAAACACCTAACAGATGTCACTAAATGTGGAATGATTGTATATATTTACCCATTCGTCGAATTACTTCCCGTCAAAACCCACAATACTATTATAATTGTAAAATCACTGGTATTTCTAAAAGAAGTTGAAAAGCGGCAATTCGCCACTCTGTTAATATGGTGTTTACAAAATAAGGATTAGGGCGATTCCCGAAATTTTAACTCAGGTATCAGTGTGGCTCTCAGACATATAATATCTTACCTCGTAAATAATATTTGTCGCCTTTGTATCTTCTATATAAACGTTAGACACTGTTTACTCAGTTCGAGTCCATTCGAGATGCCGAAAGGCGAAACCCGGGTCGTTAGTGACAAAATACATGGAAGTGTACAAAATCTCAATAATCCAAATTTGATATTGAAATTCCATCGAGCACCCTCAGTCGATGTCTTAAATTACGAAGAAGTGACTACCCTACTACCCTCGGAATAAACTAGGTTATAGCGTATTGATTATTAGCCGATTCGTTGTATTGCCAGTAAGATTAAAAGTTACATACCTGTACGCCCATAAAAATTGGTGCGCATGTGAGAAATAGTATAAGTCCAACTATCACAAGTATCGTTGATACTGAATCGATAGATCCTTTCGCCGCATCAATGAAGCAACTTTCTAGCTTATTCGTAATTTTGAAGATGCCCTTAACATGAGCAGGAACGATTGCAGAATATCTAAAAAAAAATACATAGTTTAAATTATACAAAAACTGAATACTGAATCTGCTGTAAGTGCCGCGCCTGTAGTCGAGTGGTCAATGTTGTTGGCTTCGGTTTCAGTGTTTAGAAGTTTGAATCACAGTATGAACATTTCAATAATCGATTTTCTAATGCATTTAAGGATCTGCGTTCTAAGACATGGATGTTTTTGATGTCTAAATTCCTTCCCACCTATCGGATTCATAAAAAGGACATAAACTAACCACTAATCTTGTCTTAGTCCTATGCTTCTATCCTTACTCTCTTTGAAAAAATATGGTTGAGTGATTGAGTAACAAGCGGTTCTCGTAGAATAACTTCTGTCGAGATAAGCTCCATTAACAGTCCATGTGGTCAACATTGGGAACGGATAAGATTAAAGAGAGAAAAAAGACCCCATGCATATTCAGGTTTTTTGTTAGCGTTCGAAAACTGCAGAGCCTATCTAGTAAACTATTGGGAGGTTGACTGTATGTCTATAGTAAATAAAAGGTATAGTTTAATTTGATTCAGAAAATAATTAGAATTGATTTTACTGCTTTACCTCACATTCCACCAAGAAGAAATATATTTCACAGCATCTGCAAGATATTTTTCCAGAAATAGCCAGACCCCAAATAATTTTCCAACGGTTTTTATGATGTAAATAGCAAGCACTATAAGAATCAGTGGCCAAATCCAAATATGTTTCCAAAGCAGCACGGCAGCGCATGCCCAAAAAAGAAACTTAAAACACAGAGTGCTCTCTAACTCCTCGTCGGACACTTGAGAGGCACCGACAGCAGTCGTTCCAGGTTTTTTTTCAGAAACCATAGCCTTCCTCTGCAATGCCGCTACAATGTGGCTTTCAATAGCAGATGTGGCCTCTAGCGATGAGAGAGGAAGAGAGGAAAGAGTTCTCGTCTGGAATGCTGCACGCGCCCTAGTCGGTAAGTCACCGCGTTCACGAATTTTACCCAGTGAAAGAGTTGGTTCATCTGTTAGCTGATCATCATTTTTGTCAGTTACGCCGCCTTTATCATTGTCAACAACATCTTCTTTGATGTCCGGGTCGATCAGAGAATCTTTAAATTTTTGAGAATGTTGTTTGTTCATTATCGTCCATTTGATAGCTCGATACATTGTTATATCCTTACCTGAAACCAAATTTTAGTTAATCATAATTATTACTTGATCAGTTGGCAGAACTCTTTTGTAATTAGAATATGATACGTCTTACCAGTACTTTTCATTGAGTCATATATTTCGTAAGCCTCCACGGCAAAGCCAAAGAGAGCCAAAACTTGCAGTGATATGAACACTAACGTTTGAAATGAGCCACTAAGGTGGGAAATGTATCCACTGCTGCATAACCAAACAACTAACGATATTTTTCTGAAAAGGGATTCTCTCTCTGCGTTCCACATTATATGCACTGTGATAAAATATGCAATTGCAAGTGTCAGGAACTAGAAAGGAAGATTACATTTAATATGTTTCATTGGAAGCCATTTCCATTTGGAAAATATATACTTATATTATACAATTATTACCAAAATGTAAAGTTTTGAAACAGTATTCCATTACAATATAGTAACTGTAAGTAAATGTCTGTTCAAAAATGAATCCTCGATCACACAAAAACATATATGAGCTGCATAAAATTGAATAAAAATAACTTGACATCTCAAGCTGGCACAGTGCGGGACACTTAACATGGGGAATCCCATTCCAATAGCTGCCGAAATATGAAATTCCAAAATGTTAAAAAACCAATGTCATTGAAAAACCGGGAACACTTAGTTTATATTTTTTGTTTGATTATATTCAACATCGATTGATATAAAACTAGTATGTTCATCTTTCGCTCGAAGGACGAAGATAAATACTTTTATGGTATTTTATTTTTTGTGACATTTAGGTATATATTATATTTTGGGTTGCTATGTCAGCGATCAACAACAATGCAACTCCAACATAACATATGACACACTAAGTAATTTAGGGACATGTGTATTGGGATACTCCTACAGGTAATACAAACGTTGCTCCTCAATGTCTTCCTTATGAACATTCATTCATCTGATAATGAATAGCTATACGAGGTGTTGTCTCGTGATTCTGTAGGGAGCAATACCGCGAAGCTAGCATATCAGTAAATTAATATGTAGTCATATATTATTTAATACTTACAGTAAAGGTGTTGCAGATTTTTAGAAGTAATGCCACAAAAATGTTCATATACTTGGCTATTTTCCATATGTAACCAAAATAACCCCAGGGAAACCAATTGCAGAACCAGACAATTCCTAGTACTGATAGAATTATGCACCCCGCCACCTGAATAAAAAGATGATGTTCACCGTATGATAATATGACTTCCCTGTCTCAAATGCAGTTATTCTTTTATTATCGAATTTCCTCGATCATAACATGCATCCTATTTTTTAAAAAGCTAGTAGAAATAACATCATAAAATTTTTATTATCAAAGTCAAAGAATGACAATAAAAACACGTAGAGAAAATAATTATATGAATACTGTTTTCTGTTATATCATCATCAATATAATATAGTATTCAAATACAGTTGATTCCGGTGTATTGGGACATTTCGGACCCAAGAATTTTGTCCCAAATAAGCGACAGGCTCTAATTAAAGGAAACAAAATATTTTTTTTTAAACTTTATGTACGTATTTAATTATTGAAAAAACATATTGATTTGAGTTGTGTCTTCCTGTAAAACATCATCTTCAGTGACATCAATAATAATTATTATAAGATGCATCCAAATTCACAGACATAAAAATACGAAGATACATGCGTCTTATAACCAAGGTAATACTGTATTTTTTAACCCTTCGAGTGGTGACTTGTTTTCTTTGACATAAGGTTTATTGAATGTCTTGAATATTTTAACATTTACTGTACAAAAAAAAACTTTTATTTGTTAAACCTCAATCTGGGAAGACTAATGCATATTTTTCCAGTGGGTGAAGATTTTTGGAATTTTAAGATACATAGTAAAAACTAATTTCAGTTATATATTCACATACAATATTCTTTTCAAAACCTTGTCATGGGGCATGCTTTTAATTCTAATTCGGGCCTAGACTTGAAATTGATTTCAGGAATAAAATCAAATGAGGCTAAAGATTTCTACCAAATATGTCCTTTTTTACCAAAACTTTTCTATATTTTTTTATTCATTTGAAACGAATAATAAAAATAATGTGACTGGGATAATGTGAAATAGTTTTGGTAAATATGCTTTACAAACATGCTTCTCTGTTTCTGCATAAAAAAATTAATTTTCAAATGTTGTTCTATGGTGGGTTCTAAGAAGTTTCATTCGACATATTATGGTGACTTTATATTCGTATTTCGCGTAAATTATCGGTTTCCCTAATTCCCGTGTATGATAATTCAGAATTTTCGTATTTTATTAATTAAATTTCCTACAGAACTGAATTGTTATAGCGGCATTTAGTACATTTTTGGATAGAAAAAGATTAGCAAGTGGTAAAGGATATTTACCATAGCTTTGAGCATGGTTGGGGTGGCAGGAATGAATGTGGAATAAATTGTAGAAGTAAATTATTTTGACGGCATTATTGCCAGGTGCCATAGTAAAATATTGAAAATAAATTGATTACCTTGTAGTACTTATGAATGGCATCACCGATAAATTTTGAAACATTGTTGACCACGTCAATAGGAATAATCATAGTCCCCAGAATGAATGGAGTCTTGGAGGTTTCCAATTTGTAAAACCAGTTTCTCATACTTGTAGCAATGGAATATTTTATAGGATGTAAAAGTGATCCTACCAATAATGCCCACAAAAGAGGCTTAAAAAACGGGTCCAGTATCAAGAACAGGGCGTATCCTGCTGCACAGCACATGCAAAGTAGGAGCAAAGCGACTGCATTGTAAAGAGCATGTTTCAAAGGTTTCTCGTGACCTTGGGGAAGACCTCTGATCAAATGAACAAAACTGTTTAAATGAGGCCCAAAATTCTGATTGTTATGCATATTTAAAATTATTGTATAGACTTATAAATGAGATGGATAGAAAACATAGTAAAACATTGCAAACGTCACAGTGACAGTTGTGACACATGTGTAAAATTGCCATTGACATAAAAAATTGTCTTTCGTTATTTTTTACAATATTATGACTCATATAGTAATGAAGCCAAGTAGGTAATAAATATTGTTTGTGAGTATTGAAAAAAAAAAAAAAATTGTCAGCTGGGGTTATTTCGCCTACAAAGTACAATTCCGCCTAATAAAAGTTGTTTTGTTTATATGACCACAACTTATTTTTACACTCGGATAGACAAAATATTTACTTATAACATTACTCTCAATAGTCAGTTGATTACATTGAACCTTTTAGAAATCTATAATTTCTCGTAAGTTATTTTAAAACATTACTTTTGTTGTGCATATGCAGTTACCCACTTCAACTGTCGAAACATCATTATTTATCTCCCAGAAATATAAAAGTTACAATACAGATATTTTTACTCTCTTTTCTATATATATATATATATATACCTATTAGAAATCTATAATTTCTCGTAAGTTATTTTAAAACATTACTATTGTTGTGCATATGCAGTTACCCACCTCAACTGTCGAAACATCATTATTTATCTCCCAGAAATATAAAAGTTACAATACAGATATTTTTACTCTCTTTTCTATTATATATACATATATATATATATATATTAACAATTAAAATTCGGAGTTGTACCGAAGAGCAAAAGAGTTGTTTTGAGTCCATTTCTCTTTGGGAAAGGTCATCAAAACACTTTGTAAGCAGTATATCTTTTTTAATATCAAGAAAAAATCTAAATTTCCCTATTATTTATTTTAGCTAGAAAAAAAGAATGTAAGCCAGCAGCATCAAAAGAATTTGTTTAAAATTTATGCTACAAATGCAGTGTAAATATTAAATCAGAGGCAATGTAATGTGAAATTTGCCGCAAATTGTTTCACTAGCGTTGTATGGTAATATAATGATTTGGAATATTTTTTTAAATTTTAAGTTGCCTAGATCCTTTTTTTATATTTCTCGACCAAATAACAAAAAAATAATGCTTTATAAATTATTTTCTTTAATAATTAATATGCCTTATCAGAACATCTGAACCTTTATGTGCAACAATTAATTAATTATATCGTTTGCACAGCCCTAAGTTAAATTTTTAAAATATATGTAATCGTCAGTGAAACAACGATAATCCACATAGCAAATTTTGACGATGCAAAAACACACAAAAAGGATTAATGTAAATGTTTTATGGTATTTAATATATTTGCAGCACACGTTATGAGTATTTTTCTACCTCATTGCTGTTATAGTAATAATAATAATAAGGAAATAAAAGAATAATAATGGTTAATGGTCGTCTTACGTGGATGAAGTCTTTGAGAGCGTGAGTCGGCGCGGCGTAGCTCGAAAATATTAATCGTTCTCCGCCAATGGGAGTGTCTTACGTGAGAGGTGACGAAAATATTCGGCGCGCCGATGCGACGGCAAGCGCGCCAAACGCCGCCTCGTCGCCGCTTCACGCTCGCAAGACTTCGTCCACCTAGACACGGCGTTAAGAGTCTCAACCGGACTCAGACAGGGCTGTATATTAGCTCCGTTACTTTTCATTATAATATTCGACTTCATCCTGAGGAAGACAACTCCTCCACACTGAGATTTGGCCGTTTCCCCTGATCTAACACTGTGCGACCTCAAGTATCCTGACGACGCGGTCATATTTGACAAATTTAGAAAACAATGGATAAGCTGCAAAGCAACTCATATCGCATTAGTCTCAAAGTAAATGCGAGTAAATCTAATGTGCTTTGCAACAGTGCCTGTCCGGACCCAGACTATCGTCTGACCAGCGCGAGGCAGAACATCGAGATAGTCGACGGCTTCAATTACTTGGAGGTACACATCACGGGAGATGGTAATCCGCGTAAAGAGCTTATGATCCAATTAATGATAGCTGAAGCAATCTTCAATTCAATGCGGAATGTCTGGGTCTCACGGTTATATTCGGTCAGAACCAAGTGCCACTTATTCAGCACATGTATTCTGATAGTGCTGCTATACAGTTGCGATTTATGGCACTTCACTAAAGCACAAGGTAACTAAGTTAGCAGATATATATAAAAAAAAAGTTTTTACGTTATTGCTTTTTTTATTTTACAATTACTTATCGTATTACATATATGTGGAAATTTACAGTATTACAAACACATCACAATTTTCACAAAAATAAACATAATTCATACATAGAAACAGATCTCGCCAGCAAGAAAATAATCATTTTTGTGACTGACACTCAAATTTCAACTATCTCATATTTCAGTTCAGATTTTTGTTTTGAATCCTCAAATTTCAAATTGAACTAAAGGAAAGTCAAATGAATAACATTACCAATTTTTTAATTCATTGGTTTTATAATACAACACTTACTCAAAAATAGCTAATAATCATCAATGATGAATCAAGTAGATTGAGGACACTTTTTGATTTTGGAAATTGATAGCAACCCTAAAGTGTTAATTCTATTATTTTCTGATAATTAAAAATTATTTATTAAGATGGAATCTAAAATAATATGAGCTACTCCAAAATATCTGCTGCTGCAGTATTTATAATAGGGCTCTCTGCATTGGAATGTTGGATTATTCACTTCTTTCAGAACCTCTATAATATTATTTCTCACTGGATTCAGCTCTTCTGGAGGATAATAGCTGGAAAAAATAAATGTAAATATACAATTTCAGTCCCATAGCTGAGTGGTAACATCGCTTTGTATTAACTCTTAATTTGGACAGGCGTTATATAATATTTATAAAAATAAAACACAATTTTTTCATACTAATGCCACAATTTTCTATAATGATCATGAACCGGTTTCGGCCATCACGATTATTTAAAACTGATGAAAAATAAATTAAAATAGAGTTATTTATATAATATTATGCATGACTAATAAGAAGGCTAATAATTGATAAATATTTTACTAAAAGAATTGCCCTAATCATTATATAAAATTATGTAATAAGTATAAAACAAATGCTTTTATAAAAAAAGAGAGTTAACATTTCATTGCATCCAGTTACATTGAGAAAAATTCCAATTTTCCATGGGTCATTTTCGTACATTGATTTTTTCAAGTGAATTGAAATTATCGAAACGTATGAATGTTTGTGATGTTTTCCACTCATTCCACCCACCCTATCCGATCCTGTAAAATGATGTGGAAAAACGAATAACCAACTACTAGTCCTTCCATAAGAACCCCATCCTTCTTATCCTTATCGTCTCTGAAAGAAGAGGTTGGGCGACTGACTTCCAACCTGCTCTCATTTACCAGCTTCTTATGAAATGCTCTATCAGGAGTCAATATGATCATAATTGGAAGTGGACATGGCTCAAAAAACTATTATCAAAAATACTACCATTCTCATTATCATCGATAAAGGGGCTTATATTTGAAACTTTAACACTACTAGTATATTTACATATTATGCCCACATGACATTCGGCATGGTGATTAAAAACATAGCTATTTCAACTAAGACACTTAAAACCTAATTTTTGTAAAGAAATACGTTGTATCTTAAATTACCTAGAAACTTCGTAAAATAATATATCTTATTTTTTCTCACCCACAGTGGCAGCAAAGTTTTGTCCAATTTTTTTCCGAGTATTGGCTTAATAAATGTAAAGAAGTAAATACAGCTGCAGCTGCCATCATTGACGGTAGGGTTCTCACAAAACGACTGTCCAATAATGCACAATCTAGCAAGTAATGCGCACAGTGAGCCACAATCTGAAAACATATGCCATCTCTACAACATATGGTTTCTTCAGAATAACAATGGACCAAGTTCATGATATAAATAATTAATTCAATAGAATAGCCATATTTGTTATTTTGAGTATGACTAAATGTAGATGCTAATATTTTTTAACATATTTAACTAAAATAAAGCAATTCTTATAAAGTAAACAATATATTTCGAAATACTTACATCAGCATTGGAAAGTTCCAGTTTCAAAACATAAAAATGAATGAATATACTTGAATCCACACAGTTCACATCAAAATGGTTTGACGCATATACCTTTCTTTCCATATCTGCCAGCTCCTTGTAAGTATAAGCACCTCCTGTTTGCTTTACCATCCATGATATCTGAGAAATTTAAATTATACACATTGATGTAAAAAAATTAGTTATCAATTACATTGCGTTCTCATACTAGCGTTTTGCAAAAGACTTGGGCAATCGACCTATAAGGCGTCGTTTGTAAACGATGTCACAAGTATTAAGCTATTTTTTTTATCACCTTTACTCACTCTATTATCACATTTAATCATTTAACCCTTTGCTCTCGCAATCGTTTCTCTTCCAAGCAGGTAGCTAACTCGGAAGAATATAAAAAACGAGCAAATCAAGGTACGTTTAAAACCTTGAAGATCTCCCCTGGATCATTGATTGACGATCATGGACACTCTCCTTACAATAGGTAATTTTCTTAAGATTTTGTTTGCTTAGATAATCTAATTTAGAACAGACTCAACATACTTATCTTATCATACATAATTTAGCTGCAATTTATTAAATATGATTATAAATATTAAAAACAGGTTTATTTAATGTAATTTATTGAACATCCATAATAGGTTAAGAGTTAACCAAACATCCAAGGACTTCACAACCAAACAGTTAATATACTACAAAAGTACATCTGAATTTATTAGAAATGTTAAATTCATTGTACAACAGAGAATTCTTTCATAACATAGTATTTTTTATTCTTACATTTTTATGGTCCACTGCATGAAACTTTAATGAAATCCAATATGAAGCCAATGCTACCAGCTGAAGCATGTTTAATGGTATTTCCATTGAATCAATTGTACGATCCATGATTCGAACTGCGGTATAGACCAATACATGCTCAGTCCTCATATAGGCCTGAAAAAAACATGAACCATCATATTGTCGCTGTTCTGTTTAGAGTAATTCGACTTTGAAGTTTTTCAAGTGTTTGAAATAGTATGTCATGTGAGTTAAGCGAACAATTTTAAAATAGACATCTTTAAAATAAAGAATGTTTATTTAATGATAATTATGAAAGGAAAAACGAAATTTTATTTTATTTTTTTAAGTTCATTTCTTCAATTGTTTTAAAAAGAGGAGTTAGTGTTTTCTTTCAGAACACATTTTATGTATTCCTAAGATACTTTTAACAATAAGTATTTTACTGTTTTCTTCCAGGACAAAAATTGCAATATTCTTAAATCATTACCATAAATTACTGAACAATTTAGATATAATTATATAAAATAAATTGTAGCTATTTTTACATAAGTGTAAACTTATTTGCTAACACAACTGAAATAATAAGGTAGATACTGCATGGTATATTCTTACAAAGCGGATAGGTAATACACATATTATGTTTAATAAAATTAAGCGCCTATTTTTTGTTCTACTTCCATATTTTTATAAAGATCCGGACCGATTTCGCTTCTCACCAGCATTGATGGTGATTATACACATTTCAAATTAATGGCAAGCAGACATTTTAATAATGAAAATTGCAGAATAACTATCTATAATAGAAAAGTAGTTCAGTATTTGCAGAATATAAAAAACAGTATTTGCAGAATATTATTGATACCTAATAAATACTAATAAAGAAAATTTCTAAGTATTAAAAGAAGTTTTACAAAATTAATATTTTAAATTACATCTTATTGCTTATTTTTAATACACAATTACGTTGAAAAGTCTACTCTTCTTCTTCTGTTTGAAGAGATCAATTTTTTGTGGGGCCATTTAAAACAATAAATAGGGGTTCCACTACTATGTACACATACACTACCGTGCCACATTGTAAAGCATTTTGATGCATTGTTAACAAAATTACTGGGAATTTTTTAATAAAGCTATTTTTTTTATGAGACAAATGAGTCGCGATTAATAGTAATCAACTAACTAGTTTCATAGTGAAGGCTTCATTTTAAAGGTTGCAATTAAATCATGAGGAAACTGTTTCTCACTTCAGCTGCTTTATCAATTCACGCACATTTATCTTCCCCATGTAACCTAAGATATCTATAAGTTTTTTTACTAGGCCACTAGCTTCAGTGACTTTGTTTGGGAGTCATGGGGGGACTTCAGTGATAGAGGAGGATGGTAACATCGAGTAAGTAAATGAGTGATTCAGACTACCAGATAAATAAATATGCACATTTTTTACCTGAAGTTTTAAAAGCCAGTTTATAACAATGGATCTATTCATATCTGTTATATTAAATTTCTTCAAAAACTCATTTGACAGCTGATGTTTGTACTCTTTGGCGAGCTGGTGTCTCATGATAAAATTCAAGTATGTTGAGGAATATAAAACCTTATGGAATACTGAAAATCAATTACATGATTAGTCTAAGTTCAATCACTATACAACTACTAACTATACAAGACTGTCTCAAAGGTCTGTCCATAAATGATGTCACAATTAATTTGATACCTAGCACACATAATTTTATGGACAGTGGTGGTTGGTGACATTAGAAGCAGGTGGGACCAGGGCCCTAAATGTTTTTAAAATTCTTTACAAAATAAAAATAATACGTACTATATATATAGTGCCATGATCCAAACACAAAAGGTTTTTGATATAGACAGAAATTGAAAAAATAAATACACGACCCAAAAATAATAACATAATAATTATACGTGTTGGCATAAATCAAAATATTATGATAACAAAAATTTTTTTTTTTATTTTATTATTAAATGGTTCATAATTAGACTATAATTATAAATTTGAAAGGCAAACAGCGTAAATAAATATTAAAACATTTAATAGTGCCTAGTATTACTGCAATAAAATTATGGAATTGTATGCGGATGTGTGTTCACCAGATGGCTCCATTACAACCTCTAAGATTTAGGAGGACACAGAACACACACCCCAAATAAATGTACTGCGTCTGGGGGCTGAAACGCCTGGCCCATAGCAGCGAGAATACTCAATAGCATAAACCGTATGCTGAACTGTGCCGGTCACTGATGTTCTCATGTTAAATTATTGCCTTTACATAAATAATAACTGATTAAACGATGATTGTAAATTTAAAAATTACATACTCATAATTGTATGTTTAAAGTTTTTCAATCTAAATAATTGGTGGGACTCGGCCCCTGAGGTCCCTAAAGACGAGTCGCCCCTAGCATTGGATCTCTACTATATAACAAACAATAAAAAAATGTCAAGAATAATCTCAAACTTCATCATACCAAAATTTTCTTTATTATCTAAATGTACAGCTCCTTGAATTCTATAAGTTGTAGTGAAATGTTTTTGTCTTTCTTTTTTATCATCAAGAATGTTATTTTTAATTAATGGGGATAACACACTTCCAATGGATGATTTTGGCTGAAATGTTGTATCGGATGCAATTTCTTTATTTAGTTTTTCTTGTAATAAAAATTTGTTCTGTATTTCATTTTCAATAGAAGTGTTTTTCACCGTATTCTTTCTTTTCTGCTTAATATCATTAAACGAGTGAGGGAAATATGTGTTGACCGGTGTACAGTC
The DNA here is from genome assembly GCA_022494535.1 of Himalopsyche phryganea. Classification (NCBI taxonomy): domain Eukaryota; kingdom Metazoa; phylum Arthropoda; class Insecta; order Trichoptera; family Rhyacophilidae; genus Himalopsyche; species Himalopsyche phryganea. The sequence continues at coordinate 546,467 of JAGVSL010000141.1, read as the reverse complement.
AATTTTAATCAGCTCAGGTAAGTTGAAAATATTTGGATGTGTATATTCAACTATTATTTCATTGGTATTATATATTTTATTATTCTGACTATGATTTGCATCTATTTTTTCCATTGAAGTAAAATCACTTTCATTAAATCCAAGACTGTCATCAATATCATCAAGCTTTTCTATAAGATCATCATTTCTCTTTAAAGAATCAAAATTTCTTTCAAACGTTATAAATTTAGGATCCGGAATACATACTAATGATGTTGTATTCTGAAGACATACATTTTCATTTATTCGTATATTTGGTAACGGTGATTTTAAGATGTCATTTGCACACAACCCGGCATGCGATATTTTATTTTTGCCATTTGATATGGTTTCATTTTTTACATCTTTTGCTGTATTAATTTCTTTATTTTTTTGATTGACAGATTTTGTATCTTGTATTTGGTTTTTGATGTTTCCATGTTTCGTAAGCAATGTTGATTCTTTAAAATCATTGTGTATATCTTTGAGAGGTAAACGTTTTATCAGAGTTTTTCCTGGGAGCAAATTTTTATCCGCTCCTTTAAATTTTCCAAGCTTTATGTTTTGTAACCTGCTCTGAGGATTTTTTTTGTAACTATCAGGAATATGTTTATCGGGTATATTTTCTTTGTTTAAAATCAATAAATCACTTATTTCTCTCACATTTCTGTGTGCACTACAATTTTTGCTATCACTCTCCATTATTTTTAAGTAAAATCGTCTCTTTACATGACACATCGACTTCAAAACGTTTCATAACTATGTAACATGTATGTAACAATATTTTTGAATTGACAAACATGTATTTTACTTATTATATTTATTTATTGTGTATAGTGTATACCAGTGATTGCCAAACGGCTGCTCGGGAACAACATAGGCACAACTGATGGCTTGCAGTAGTATTTTTTGCGGTTAAAATAAGATTGTTTTTCTATTTGCCCCTGAATTCTCAATATTTGACTCCAAAATGAAAAAATATTTTGTTAACTAAATTTCAATAAAAAAATTTGTAATTTGCCATTGTTAATATATTGTCAAAACAGATTCATAGATGAACTTGTTTTCCTTTGAGTACATGCTCACACTTCTTGCTAAAATTTTTTGACAATAATCATTATCTTGTTTGTAAATAAATAATTCACATACAAATTTTGCACCACACCAGAAATCCAATGTTTTAATTCATTTCAAGGAAAATAGTGCAATGAGTATATGGACATGTTGTAATCATGTCACTCCGTGAATTGTTACAGAGGGAATATGTATAAGTAGCTGACTAGACTAGGTGGTTAGTGGTAGGTAGTAAAATGAATGAAATGAAAACATTCGGAAATAAAAAAACTTGAATTTACTCAATGCCATTTTGAAGTACCTAAGTGACAAAATTTATTTCAATGAATTGGATTACGTCCAATTAAATTTAAAAGCTTAAGCAAACCAGCAAGAAGGCGAAATTCTGCACAAAGCAGTATTATCTATTACTTTGTTTGATTTATAAGATTTTGCCATCTAAATAAAACTTGTACAAAGAAAAATATAATCTTTGCTGCAGATCAGTGCTCCACAATCGGTGCCACGGCACACCAGTGCACCGCGAGACGATCCCAGGTGTGCCGCAGCACAGTGCGTCGAAAATGAAAAAAGCGAGATAGAAAAATTAAAGCTATTCGGTTGCTAATATTGAAACAAATAGCATATTATTTTGATAATTAATGGAATTTTTGTGTTAGTAAAAATGGGATTGTCTCGTGTGTAAAATTAAAAAATTCTACCGTACAAATTACCCACTACTGCAAATTGGGAAGAGGTGGGAAGAATTGATGGCGAAAAATTTCCTACTGAAATTATTACAAACAATGAACGAATGTATTGAAATAATACACATTATCAAATCAAGAACCATAAATACGCATTTTTTTTAAAAATATATCAATCCCGATTGTTTCGCACAGAAATATGTTGACTATATTTTTGTCCCGTCACTTTGAAAATGTAAAAGGGTTTAATTGTTTTTTATTAAAAAATATAATAGCTACTATTTCAAATTCATCAAATAAAAACGAATAATAAATTATAAGTTTTGTTTATGAAATTTACATATTTTGATTAGCTACTGGTATGCCGCAAAATATTAACGAGTGCTTATTAGGTGTGCCGTGGGTGAGAAAAGGTTGCGGAGTCCTGCTGTAGATGATGAAACAAATATAATAAAGCTCTTAAATATATAACTACCATGAAAAAAATATTTGTTATGTATTTTTATGAAACAATGTTTTCATACTGCCTGTAATTACTTGAAAACAGTATTTTTTAATAAAACTTTTTTCAGTTTTTTAAACGTTTAGAGGGAGTGGGGAGTTAAAAAATATCTAAAATCGTGTGAGTTCAATACGGACAGCCGCTAAGTGTATATGCTACTATTGGGAACTTTCACAATGAAACACTTCTTCATTTCCCGACGCAGACCTCCAAAATCCTATTGTTGAGGTAAAACCCTTCCAGCGCTAGCTTTTCTTTTAACCGCTTAAATCCCAAACGGACACCAGTGTCCAAGACTTCAACAAAAATCAACTACATGGTATTCCAATAAGACTTTAATTGGAATATGGTGAAAAAACATAGTGACATCAATGTAGAGCAGGGGTCCCACTTTTGCTTATTTTTCATGGTTAAAATTTCCTTACCGGCCCACCAACAACGCTATATTTCAATCCAGTACATGGGTGCAAAATTTCTAGAAGGAATTGAGGAGATTTGAAAAACCAAGTTTTAATAACCATCAATTCATTTATTATTAGTGGTACCGTCAACTGGGGCTATTTCGCCTACCAAGTATAATGCCGCCTAATAAAAAATATTTTGTTTATATTGCCTTAACTTATTTTAACACATGGGTAGACAATATATTTATTTATAACTTTATTCAAAATCATTAATTGATCGCACTGAACATTTTGAACATCTAGAATTTCTCGCAAGTTATTGTAAAGCTTCATTTTTGTGTGCATATGCACACACTAATCATAAAAATAATAACACTTTCTAAACTGCTCTTAAGTTCTTCATTTGCGCTTAATCAAAGCCTCCTATACTTGATGGCTTAATCCAATCAGTTGATCTTGTAATATCACTATGCTGCGTTACTATCCGTACGGACTAAATGGACTTTGATCCGTGGACCCCAATTTTTTCTCTCTGACTTAGACCATCTCTAAGCCTATATGGATTACTTCGGAAACCTAGCATATACACCAATATCATTGATAGTATCAGGATCCATAAGGTAATTAACTATATCCAAATAAGAGGTCTTCACGGGCCGAAATTTGATGAAATTACTCGGCCCGAGCCCGTTTACTTTAGGTACGACCCAATCCGAGCCCGAGTCTTAATACCACACTTGTTACCCGAGTCTGGTCCGAAGCCTAAATTTATATATCTCGGCCTGAAAAAACCCCGATTTAAAAAAAAAGTACAGTGGTACAAAATTGATTGAAATTTAACACACTACGTATCTATCCAACTTTTTCATATGAAAAATTTTTTATTTCACGAAATGATTTCCACAAATCACCACAGTGACTACTTTTTTAGTTTTTCTTTATATCGTTGAAACTCATTTTTAACGAATCTGTTGTATTTTTTTTATAATGAATTTTTCGGTGGGAAACAGTTGACTATTCAAAACCAATATAAAGCAGATACTGAATAATATCACACTTTATTTATTTACGAACTATTTAAACTTATTATCAGTGATTTTTAAATAAATAAAGCATTGTTCTAAACTTGGCATCAATAACAGTTTTATGAGCTCAGTTTCAGGTTACCAAAATATAAAATGATGTCTCCTTACTTATCAAATAAAAGACTTTTGTGTCTAATGATATTCAAAACGTAATAAATTATTTCAGTTGTTGCCTTTTTGTTATCAGCCGTATTTAGTTATTAAGATTACTGATGATCCGAACATAGTCTGAAATATTTTTCTGAAGAACAAATCCCTTACCCGGTCCCGGCCCGAGGCTGAGCATGAATTGTGTTTTTATTCAAAATACGCAATTTGCATCAATTTTTAATGCAATGATATGCTTGAACAACTATGTGTTTAATTCACGATAAAATAATTTCCGGTATTAGCCGGTAAATTAAGCAATTATCGACAACGAATTTTTACCGATTTACCGGTAAATCAGTAAACCAGTAATGCAATCACTATTCCTGTTTAGAAAATATTTTGGCATGATAATTTTAATACAATATTTTTACGATTTAAATTTTGTTGATTGAAGCGATTTTGTCGTGCAACGGTTTTGGTGTGTCATGAAAATTATTAGTCATGTCAATAGCAAACGAAAGAAGTTTTCGTCTATGGCACCTTGCTTTCTTGTCTGTGTAATGGCGATTTCTCGGGGCCGTCAGATGTATTTATGAGCATAATGGCTGATGATTCGTGGTTACTGCGAGAAGACGGCTATTTATACATCGACACAAAAACTTTCAGAATAATCTGCCACCCCAATTTAAATGTCATATTGCTCTCCTCGGAATCTGGTGTTGTGCATGTATTGGACGTCAATTCAGGAGTAATTCTTCAGTCAAGTTCTTTATCAGGTATGATTCAAGGTTATATAGGTCTCTGTAAAGGCGATCCTTCTTCAAATTAACATCGTATCGCCACTAATTGTGTACAACCTAAATCCTGTATTAAAAATATTTCATCCAACACATTTTCCGCGCTATGTACTCTTCCCCTTGTGCAGTTTACACGTTTCATTGTAATAATGTTTTGATTTTTCACATTGCATTCCTTTTATTATTGTCAGCTTCCATATTCACGATTACCAATTCTCAACGATTCGTCTTTCAGTATAGAATCGTAACCCCCTTATTCGGTTTGTTCTATCAGTATAATAAATAATCAAAAAACAAACCAAAATGCGTCGTAAATACGCATACCATTTGACATAACAAATTGATCGCTATTATCTGAGCATAGTTATTTAAAACACCGGAGTTTCTTTGTAATAGTATTATTAACTCAACATTTTAAAACCATTCAGATCGAAAGCGGTGTCATTGATTCGAAAATAATAATGAAATCAATTACATATAAATTCAACATTACTTATTACACCTGTCATATGACTGAGCACGTGCAGAAAACGTCAAAATTTACTGGCTGTTTTATCCAATAATCTCCCTAATAATTAAAAATTTATACTGCACTGAATGAAATGGGTATTACATCTATAAAAAAATAAATATTCTTGACAGCATGGTACTCTTTTTCCACGAAAATTTGCTAAATGCCGCTAAAAACAATGCATCTCTGTATGAAATTTAACTACGAATGGGAAAATGGCAATTTATCACTCATAGGAATGAGGGAAACCGACAATTTACGCGAAATACGAATACAATATCAGTATGAACGACTCACTATAATTATTATGGTGACTTTTATAGTATTATGTCAAATGGAACTTCTTAGAACAAACCATAGAGCAACATTTGAAGAATCGTGACGAAATACTTAGTATTTCGCATAATTTATTAGTTTCCTTGATTTCAATGATTAGTTTATTTGCCAATTTCCTATCCGAGAATTAAATTCCCCAAAGAATGGCATTGTTTTTTTATCAGTATTAAGTAATTCTTGAGGCAGAAAAAGAGTAGCATGTTGTAAAAAAACTGTGATTAATAGAGTTTACGCGAATCCTTTATCATTAAATTCACAAAAAAAGTACTGTGCAATTTGATGAATTTTTCCAATAGTGTTCAAAATGTCAATTGTGACCCATATACAGATGTCCATGTCTTCTATCTTTGATAGTATGATTGATACCCATCATATTTTTATGTAAATATTAGGCAACCCTGATATCTGTCATCGGTAATTTTTAAATGTGATATATAGAAAAAAATTCAATGCCAAAACAAATATCATAATAAATAAGGTTGTGTCTATAGTAAAATTTTGAAGTAATTTTATGGTATAAGTCTGAAATGTGAAAACAAGCACCTATTGGCAGAGAGGTACAGTTGTGTTACCATATTTTTGTGTAAATAATAATTTTTATTTCCAGAATTCATAATTAAATCATTGGTTGGAATAAGATATGTTATATTAGGTTTCTCTTTACAAAAAGATATGGCACATATTGTCATCTTTTAATTTAAAAATGACTGTGAATGAATATAGTACTTAATTTGTAATTAAATATATCTAAACCATTCTTGCATTTTATTAATGGTCTTATCCTAACACTCAATTTTAGGTCATAGTAAAACAGAAAGATATGATTTATATGAGTAAAGCATTAATATCTAATACATTCTTCTATGTCAATTCAGAATATAGAAAATATGTAAAAATCATTTTTTATTGAGAAATGACAATGAAAGCCATATTTCAAAAATCATATAAATATATTGAACAAATGGAAACGCTTTTATCTCAAGATAAACATTATCATAGTGGTATAGGTAAACACCTTATTCGAATGAGTGCATATTTAAAGCATTTGTTATATTAATCTTAGATAAGATAAATCTCCTTTTGTGTCGCTATGCTTTGTACCTGTCGACATAAAATAATCATTTTTATTACTAATCATAAATTTATTTGGTTTCTTACTAATTATAATAACGCTAGCGAAATCTATATGTTAACTATTATTTTTCAGGAATAAATAATGCACCAGTAGGAATACAGTATTTACCAGGATCAGACCGAATTGTGTTTTGGGATAGCGTCGGACTCGGTGTCCGATCTGATTATAATGGCGTACTGCTGCTGCACACCGTTTTGCAGCAACCGCTGCAGCCAAATAATCCAAACCAGATAGTTAAAGTTGAATTATTCCTTTCCGAGGTATTTATTTATTATTTTACTGTGATAAATGAAATATAGGAAAACGTCATTGTTTTAGTATATTTCTAGATAAAAGTGGTTTTATCTACCATTTATAAACAATGTTACATAATTTATTTGAATGCTTTGAAACCACCAGCGAGTTGTGCATAGTTAATGCAATACGTAACTTGTGATAAAGATTGCCGTATGTTTATTCATTTGATGACGCTTGAATGTTGAACTTCGCAGTCATATCAGATCTCATATATTAAAGCTGGAAACAGTGTCTGTAGTTATTCCGGACGAAGAATTAGCGTTCAAGAATCTAACTGTGCACATGCCTCATTTCTGTTAATTTTGTCAATAATTACCAATTTCTGTCAGTATGGTGATGATTATCAATATTCCAAAAATGCTTCTTGAGCTTTTATCTGCATCTTGCTCTCAATTTGTGTACTGACTTTTTTGGCATTATTTTCAAAAGTAATATACATGTCACATCCGATGTAGTGTGAATATCGCGAGTACATCAGTATTATTTTTATAACTGCATCAGTGTTTTCTGTGTTAACAAGCATTGTATAACGTAATATAATAAAATAATACATCAGGTTTCTAGTTGAAATATAATCAATTTTCTTTTTATATGCTAAAGAACTACTTACTGTCTCCGTGCACCTCAAAAGTTTACTGCACAAAAAATGACAAATGAATATTACGTAATACTGAGGCCTGGTAATTGTTTATTGACCACAGTCAGATCTATATATGTTTAAAAGAATGCTTGGTAACCATTCTACTGAATATTCATTCTGTCCAAATTTAACACTTTTTTTTTTTTTTTTTTAAATATTCACCTAGTCACTGACGAAAAATTAAATAACAATCTAAAAACATCGAAAATATTTCAATTATAATGCAAATCACAATAAAAATATCAGTATTCCGACAAATGATCTCATTTATTACACAGCTACACTAATGAACCATATATATATAGATATATGAGTACAGGTGAATAAATTGGTAGCCCTGCATGGGCGCTTTGGGAAATCCCTTAGTTTCCGCAATGCATTCAACTTACAAATGTTTTCTGCTTGCGAAGTTTGCCCATAGATGTTGTTACCCTTATTAAAATTTGTTATTAGCGTGAAAACGGCATGATTTAAGTCGCCCGTCACGGTGTGAATGTCAACTGGCCATGGTATAAACCATACGTCACAGGCAGTTAAACAGTTGTATTGTCTATTCGTCTTCATAATTTGAAGTGGATGCTATTACTAATTGGACTAAAACCAGTGTTTATTGTGTGTGTATTCACAATATAAGTATCAAATTTGGATTATTGAGATTTTGTACACTTCCATGTATTTTGTCACTAACGACCCGGGTTTCGCCTTTCGGCATCTTCAGGCATTCGAGCACACGAATGGACTCGATCAGTTCGAGTCCATTCGTGTGCTCGAATGCCTGAAGATGCCGAAAGGCGAAACCCGGGTCGTTAGTGACAAAATACATGGAAGTGTACAAAATCTCAATAATCCAAATTTAATATTGAAATTCCATCAAGCACCCTCAGTCGATGTCTTAAATTATATAAGTATCACCTGTTAATAATTTACTACATTTTAAAATCCCTCCAGAAGAAAATAATTGCTCTTTTCTTCATTTATGATTCATGTCACTGTGTCATTAATTGTACAGAATTGCAAATTAATATTTATACTGTTCTATTATTCATTCATCCAACGTTTTGCACACTTTGAGGTCGAAGGTTCAAAATATTAAATAAACATCTACTATGATCACAGTTTCAATGTGGGATTCTACATTTCTTCACTGAATTGAACTTCAGTGGTACAGATAGTGCTGTTAAATCATTGATAAGAATCTTTTGGAGAATATTCTCTAAAGTGAGAACTAAAGAGAATTTTTCTTTTTTAGAATACCTGCATGGTTTTTATATAACTTGATTTCATGTGAAAATTGTTTTTATTATTTATGTACTCGCGTTAATTTTATAATAAGAATATTCAACGATGGAAAATAAGCAGTACCTAATTAAAAGATTATTTTCTGCAATTAGAAATCATCCAAAAGGCCGCAGTTAATACTCTTCAATACATTTTTTATGGCCGCAAATCCTGCACCTCTGCCCTCGTTTAATTTACTTTCGTATTTCTTCAAAATGCTTACCCGATGATTTAATACCTTGTGGAATATGTGCTATTCGCTGTTTTCATTATATATTATTACATGAGTCATTTCAAAAAATGCCTGCTGTCACAGATGTGGTTGTCCTGTAACAAAGAAATGATAGTTCTGTATGAACAAAGTCCTTTAAAATGTTAAACTGTTAATGTTCCATCTCATTTGTATTGAGTCAAAATAATAATGTGCATCTTTCAAAACGAACAAGTTAACTTCACATTCTATTTTTATTATGCATGGATGTAATGAGTAACCATTGTTTTGCAGGCCGTTCTTCTTTATCAATGTTTACAAAGTATAGAGCTTGTATCTGTAGAGTGCGCCGCTGAAGTGGTCAAAGCTCTCGGAGATGCCATTGAAAAAGCGAATGAACTGCCCAAAAAAGGAATCAAAGCACAGAAGGTAACAAAATCGCAAAATCTTATCTCAATTTTTCCGAAGCCAATTGTTTTTTTTTTAATTTCATTGGATTTTTTAAAAATTTGAGCTTAAATATTATTAAAATGACACAAGATGAGAATTTTTTGAAATTACTCGATCAACTTCAAGGAGAAATGACATCACAAACACCCACGCCATATTTAAATGGAAAAACTCGAAACTAAATTTGATATTTTCCTTGTAGGTACTTGAACCCAACTGATCGCTAGGGTAAAGCTCTTGTCTGATTTTTGTATGAGCTTACGACAAGAGTCGGATAATCGTAAACCTGCAAACGGTTTTATTGGCCACTAAAATGCGGAACGACATTCAATATTTTATCGCTGATCGACCTTAGTCAACTACAGTATGATAATATGACGCAAATATTAAATGACTGTTTTCAATCATGATAGTCAATGAATAATGATTAAAATTTATAGCGGACCTCTTTCGATGAGTCAAAATTTGATACAAATAATGTAGTATTAGTATGTGTCATTAGTTTTGGCTGGTTGATGTTTCATGAATGTATTGATAAGTTGCATTATGTTTTAATCTTTTGCAGTGGAGTACAATATGCCTAGAACTTCCTCACTTGTCACTAAAACTGGTCGCTAGTAATATTGTATCGGAATTAAAACAACACAGTAGGCATGTCCCGGCATTGGCGATCGCGTCCGCCTTAAACCAGCGCATCTCGGATTTGATGCCGAGTACAATCAGCGGATCCGCTCAAGATGTTCACGACAGAGGTCTCATGTTTTCCGAGGCCGCGAGGAGAGAAACATTCAAAAGATGGCCGCACATGGATTATAAGTATGTTATCTTAAATAGTTGAATGTGAGATGATTAATAAAATGGAAGCCTGTCTGTTTTATTTATTATTATTTATAACATCTTTTTAACCGACATATTCTTAGAAATCATTGAAAACCTTTATTTAACCCTTTTACTTCTAGTCGATTCTGGCATGTGTGTGTGAAAACTCGCATGCATTTTTTGCACAAAAATTATCGACTAGGATTTTTTGTATGTATTCTCAATAAGGAAAAATATTTAGGTTTTTCACCAATGAAATAAGATACTCGCAAATTTGATTTTAAAATGCCAAGCTGAGAATTCAATCCGTGGGAGTTTTAGCATAAATATCATAGGTAAAAATATCAACATTTGGGCCCTGTATGAAGATTTTTAACAGTGTTTAATTATCATGCGTTTGACCCTGAAACATGTGGGAGACTATTTTTCTAATTTTAGAGAAATAGATAGGATTATGTGAATAATTAAAAAAAAACCATCTTTCAGGTGGGCATTACCATCCCAAATGGCACAAGCAGGGTTCTATCACCAGCCGACGTCAAGCGGTGATGATCGCGCAATGTGCTTCACTTGCTTTGTATGCCTTGTCAGCTGGGAGAGAACTGATGAACCGTGGAGTGAACACGAAAGGCATTCCCCGAACTGCCCACTGGTCAAAGGAGAATACACTCACAACGTGCCACTCTCTGTAAGCTATTTTATTTAAATTCAATCAAGTCGTGATTAACACGTTCACTGCTGGACTATGTCATGAACATTGCCGAGATGCTCCAAAAATTTGCAATTTTCAAAACCCGAAAAACAAAATATTTGAATAAAGACGAACGAACACATGCTTATAGAAAGCGAGTGATAGTCCGCACATTAATAATCGATAGTTTACTATTTATCGTTTACAAGTTTTATTTTATACCAGGGATGGGAAACGTAACGATACCCAATAACGTTAAAATAACGATTCAATTAGCATTATTTTTCGATAACATAACTGTATTATTATAACGTTCTATAACTTTATAATAACCGAAAACGTTTCTGAAAGTTATTTATTTCCTTATTATCCTTTTTTTATATTAATTTTATATTTGACAAATATATTCGACAATCATTTGACAATGGTGCAGTTTTGTCTTCTTGCTAATGACTCACAATTCTCGAGAAGTCGTAAAAATATACTTGACACAAGGAAAATATTGGATAACATTTTAAAATAATGTAACAATTCGAAACGTTATCCCATCCCTGTTTCAAAGATGAATAAAAATTATAACATTATTAACGTAACGATTCAATTTTTTTCGCACATTATATGTCAAGAAATATTCGATAATGTTATAGAATAGCGTAAAAATTCGAAACGTTACCATACAAATGTTCTAAATTGATACGGCTGTACGGATTCCCGCCTATTGAAATCGTTTTTTTGATAGGGCACTGCCTCCATTTTTAGATTGGTTCTCACCTGATACGGCGCTACTGATTCGAGTCTCCAAACATCTGATACCTTATCAGATACCTACATTTTTGATCGCTACGAGGGTTAACTGCTACAGTTTAATCCTTCTTTAATTTCACTCATCTTCTACGCTTCATGTTTTACTGTGTTTATCTACTTTGCTCGAAACTGCAAAATGTGTTAAAAGATTATTGATTGAATTGGCATTTACTTGGTAGAACTCCATTATACTAGGATAAAATAACAAAGTATTTAGTTCTACAAATTTTTTATCAGGTAGTTGATAGCTATTTCGGCTTTACGCCATCGTCAGAACTAGTTGAACTGTCGTAAAGCCGAAATAGCTATCAACTACCTGATAAAAATTTATAGAACTAAATCCTTTGTTATTTTATCCTATTATGTTTTAAATGACTACATAAACGATTATCATTTGAGCCTTGAGAAGACTTTAATTATGACTTCTTATTTTGGAATTATTCTAATTGAATTTTCAGATCTTCTGACATTCACAGGAAAATGTTTATGGAGGTTCGTTCATCTGCCGAGACTTGTGCATGCCACTTGTGATAATCCTTTGATGTCTCATATTAATCATTTGTTTTTAGGTGACGTATGCGACGAGTCCTGCCTACTCCCATCCTAATATTTCAATGGTGTCCAGAGGCAATTCGGGAGACATTTTTGTCACGGGAACGTCGGATGGAAAAGTTTCAATATGGAATATAGACTGCAAATTAAAACTGCAGCAGGAATTCTCTTTGTCTCTCAGTGACCCCGTTCTTCATAATAAAGTTTACGGACCTTATTCAAATATAAGGAAAGCGTGGAACGAATCTCCAGGAAAAGATCACGGTCAGTAACATTAACCTTTACCACTATAGCCTTTTTTTATATATGCCTACGGCCTACTCGAGATGTTTTTCGATGAAAAGCATATTTTCTATACAAAAAAACAATTGATGAAAAACATGTTGACTAAAAAATATAACACAAACTTCAAATGTAAATAATAAATCGATACATACTAATTTTCATAAGACTCATTTGAGTACTTCACATTAGATTTGTAAGCTTCTGAATCGGTATAGTATACTAGTAAGTATTGTCAACAAAGACAATCTATTCAAATAAAAAACTGTTAACTATACGAGACACCCTTGATTTTTAAACAAATAAAAGCGAGTACTAATTTGAGAAATAGACACTTCAGATCATGCATAACACTGTTCACCCTCCAGTTACTAACGCGTTCAATAAATAAGATTTACTACCATATGCGACAAAAAAAAATCGCTTGCATCGAAAGATTCAGATAAAAACACATGTTGAAATTACGCATGCCGTCTTCATTTGGCGACTTCTTTCTCAGATAAATGTAATAACCTATTATTATTCATTTTAACTTGATTGAAATCGCAATAAAAAAATAGCTGAAAATATTCAAAAAAAAAAAACACTTTATTGACACATGCCGCCATAGCGGCACCACTCAAGTAATACGATAAACTTCCAATGCCGCTGTTATGGCGGCACTCGAGTGCAAAGAGTTGAAGACTGTTCATTAAATATCCTTAAAATTTTTGAATCTATATGTATCTCAAAACAAAAGCAATTGTATAGGACCGAATATTTAGGATGATATTACTTTCTTTGAATGTTAGGTAATATTACTGCAACTAATTTTACAGATCGGGAATTAAGTCTAACATCTTTGGCCGTGGTGGGGAGATGTCAAAATAAAGATCGACCGTGCTCCAAGAGCTCATCGACCGCATCCGTGGGCCAGGCGGTTATCGCAGACGGCCAGTGCAAGGCGCGCCCTTCCATCATTTGCGGTTTCCGAATCGGGTCTAGCGAGGCCGGTTCGGACATTTGGGGTGATAGAGTCGACCCCGCCGAACCGATGACAGTCAGAGCGGTCGTCCATTCCAGTGAGGCGGTGAAAGCGATGAACGATCAGAACCAGGCGAAAACTGACGGAGGTAACAGTGTCGGCGGCGGATCTTACCTAATGGTATATGACTTTCAAGGGAAGTGTGCCCAGACAGTGTCTCCCCTCACGAACGGAAACGGCAACGCGGGGCTAAAAAATGGAGGAGGAAAATCTGGAGGTAGCAAAAAGTGTGCAGGGGTAGCTAATCCCGGGGGACGTACCGATGACGCCAACATCTTTGATGACATTTATCTCTCTAAGTACATGTGCTTGGATGACGAACCCGAGCTATCGCCCGACGTTGCATTCGTCACCGGCATTAACGACCAAGTCACCGTCATAGATCTTAAGAGTCTCGTCGGGTCTTCTGGAAAAGAGCAGGAAATCGGGTTCAGTCAAAAGATAGACTACGCTACCGATTCAGGGGCGAAAGCGAGCGGTACTGACGGAGGCTCTGTTTCAATTGATGGGGCGCCGGTAGTCAGTGCTCCTAAACATATCTGGAAGTGTAATTCTCAATTAGATGGACCGTACTGTGTTGAAAGCGATGGCAAAGCTTCGACTGTGTACAAGTCTTTTGATCAAAATGGTATTGTCCAGCAAAAGCCTACTTTCGGGTCATTCTCGTCAAGCCAGCCAGATATCAAAATATCTGACGAGGTGGATGCAGTTCTCGATGATTACTCGTTTCAAAATCATCTGCCATTCCTAGGAATATCGGAGCTGCTGCTGGAGTACAAAGACAGTGGTATAAAAATGAAGGTACCATATGGCAAGCCTTCGGCAGCAAAAGTGACAGGGGTCAAAAGCTCCCAAGGAGGCGAAACTGCCGACAGTGAGCCACTCATTCCGGAAGAGATTCTTCCTCCCGCGTGTGTTGCTGTGCAATGTGTGCCTCTCCCTGCCTCTGTTTGTGGGCGTGGTGACATCACAATCACCCATGTCTTGCCGACTAATGATGGTGACCGTCTGTTGGTTGTATTATCGGGCGATGCGGAAGGCCAGTCTTATTCTGCCCGTCGAATGGAGGACGGTTTTGATGAAGACATGGAAACTGAAAATTTATCCCCTTCCTTTTTGGTAATGTATTCATTGAAGTATGATTCAGCTGTTACAACCATAGACGAGTCTCCCCTCATTGTCAAGGAGATTCCTTCTGGTGAGACTCCGCTGGAAGTCTGTCTTTTACCTAATCTCGAAGGAGGCGGAGGTACTGGTCTGGCTGCTACCGTCGGCAGAGATGGTGCCCTGCGACTGCTGGACTTATCGACGCTCAGACCTGTTGCCGAAGCCAAAATTGAGGTATCCGGGTTTGTGTCGGTCGCTTTCTGCGCTGGCTTGGAAAAGTTATGTGCCACCACAGATATGGGTTCTGTTTACTTCTATGCTGTTCGCGACGGGGAGGGAGATTCCGATGAAGATACAGACGAAGAAGAGGCTCGCGTTGCAGCCCCAGACATGGTGAGAGAGAAGCTGACTGTCCATGAAGAATCTGAGGCCGGGCCGACGACCGACCGTTCCACCCTCATCGCTCACAAACCGGTCCTTTCCGGAGAGGATTTGACCAGTTTAGCGAGCTTAGCTGGCGTAGGGGGAAAAGGTGACGGTGTGGTGGCATACAGTGCAGTGGTACCTGGCTGCTGGTGCGAGTTGCTGCCCGCTCAGCGCCCACGCGGCGATCACCAAAATCTCAACCGCACATGGAGATTACAAAACACTGCGTCAACATGGGATGAGCATGTTCTGGAGTTGACTCTGCCTTGGAGTTTGTCAATAGCTCACGTAGAGCTACGCTTCACCCTCCATTCACCTTGTCCGACTCCGCCCAATATACAAGTCACTCTCTTGAAGCAACGCCCACGCGGTATAGGTCGGCGGAGGGAGTCAGCGGACGGCTTCGCCCAGGCCGACGATCGGATCGACTTCAATCTGATCGACCCTGAACCTAGAGGACCCGTAGAGAATCCGGTGAGGAGTGCAGAATATTTACGGGCGCACAATGCAGAAATTCTCGCTGGGCCCATGCCCCTCTCTCAAGGTCTGGATCTGACTCGTCAGGCGGGTGCCCTCACTCTGACCAGCCCCCGGCTCTTCCGAGCGCGCGGTCGCACACTATTGCTCCACGTGAAAACGCTCTTCGACCCGTCGAGAGAATCCGCGCAGGGTAAAGTCTCATCCTCCAAAAGAAGTAAGAGTTCTGACGGGCCGGACCCACTCTTCAACTTACCCGGCTCTACGGTGGAGAGGTTTGCCATGCCCCTGGCGAGCAAGAAGGTAGAATTCTACATAGGCTGCGATTGGCTACATGAGATATCTGTCACCGTTCGCGGCAACAAACGCACTGAGGTGCCGCAAGAGAGGTTGCAAAGGATAGCGATGCTGGAATCCGATTTCTTTTTGAAAAATCTAGTCACCCTCGCTTCTGGCGATCCTGACTCGAAACGTCGCGCTGCAGCTCTCGATCTGCTCATTTGGATCGTGTCAATCAGGCTGGCGAGGTTCAGGAACGCCCGATCGGATTCCGCTGTGGAAAACGGCGATCTGGATCTCCTCGACGACGATTCGTTCTCTTCGGACAGGGAGAAGCCGAAGCACTCCTGTCCTTTCAAGACTGACTCCGAGTCGCAGCAAGTGGAGTGCGCAAAGATTATTCAGCAAAATATTTTACCTCTGGTGAAGACTTGCCTACTCTATTCCAAGCGGAGTATAGCGAAAAAATGCATCAAGTTAATCCTGATCTGCAGCGAGTGAGTCATATTTCGTTATTCATGTTTTATTTCAAAATCTTTATCAACAAAAAACATCAAAGTGAATCACCATTTCCATTGATTTGACTATGAATATTTTTCAACTAAGAATTAATTTTTTTTTCAATGTCCGCTCCCAACGTGGATCATATGGTCTCCTAATGGAGGTATCTCAACAGAATTTTTCTATGAGAACTGTTTGTTACTCAGTTGCTCATACTCTCTTTTTCGGAGAGAGTAGGGATAGAAGGATAGGGCTAGGACAAGACTAGAGGTTAGCTAATCGCTCTCGCTACGCCCCGTGAGGATTGGATGGGTGGGTGAGGACTGAGTTTTAGACATCGCATACACTCAGACCACGAACAGAAATCCATAAATCGATTGAGAGATCAATTTATGAAAACTGTCCGCGCCAGGAATTGAAACTGAGATGTCCGTAACCAACGACGCTACCAACTGCGCCACGGACGCCGACAATTAATTTATATATTCAAAATAGGAAAACATGAATTGAATATCTTACTATAATTAAATTATCATCCTATTAACCCTTTTAAGTGGTGAGTAATTTTGTATTGAATATCTACTATGTACAGACTGTTCAGTCATCTCACTGAGTCGGTCAGTGTTCACTTTTGCCTCGTTTTTAGCAGCGTGAATCGGATAGACTAAAAAGACTTTCTCGCACTTATCTGTTTTTTTAGGGTCCCATGGAGATTTGGGGGTTCCACTGTTTATTAAAAAAATATAAGAATGACAATACTTGGCCATATCTGTACGGCAGTATCGCTCGAAAGGGTTAAAATAGGAATTCCAGGATGTAACTACGAGGCTTAACTATACCTTAATCATTTCACAGGGGCGTAAGAAATATTGAAGAAGATATATCACACCAATTCGAAATGGCAATTTTGGAAAGTGTCACGGCTTGTCTACCTCTAATCGGCGCCGTGAAATCGGCTGGCTCGCTGCGATGGTTTGCTCAACTGGCTATGCGTGTTGTTCCACTGGATGCAGATATGAAATGTGCCACCATCTGTATGCAACTTCTTAAGGAAATAGCGTCTATTATGCAGGCACATTCCAACCCATACCATCTTTTATTGCGGTCAAGGTAATATTAATCAGAATTTGTTGAACCATTTGCATTTCGTACAAAATAGACCATGTATGCATTACGCACTACCAATTATTTATGTATATCCATAGTTGCCATATTGTACACCTCACTTCTAACCCTCGTGAGAGTCTCTTGTCACTAAGAACTATTAAATCAAACCTATTTTTTCCAAGCTCATTCCTAGTTTATCAGTTAACCGGTACTGTTTCTGTTGTATCTCTTTCAGATTCGGTTTATATGGATTGCCTATGGAGTCAACGATATTTGATGTGGAACCGCCAGTTCTCGGTAAAACGTCATCGATACCTTTGACATATGCTAGTATTGTGGCTGGAGACGGTGGATCCAACCACACCTCCCATCAAGAAATTGATCTGAGGGACTTATATAACTATGCAGGTGAGTGAAATGACAAAACTGAAAGACTCAAGTCAAGGGCACTATAAAGCATTCAATAATGGGGAGTTAGGGGGATTAAGTCGTTCTTTAAAAATTGATAAGCTATTTAACCGTAGTCTTTTTATTTCCAAAATTTCCTGATAAAACAATGAACACCCATGTTTTGATGCAATATTTTAACCCCTTCATCCACGTTGAACGAGTGATTCTCCGAAAGCAAATATTTGACAAATGTTGACGTATCTTTTTTAATCTTGAAGTAGCTAAATGTTCTGATACTCTTATATCTAATGTTCTCGTTTCTCATTTTCCCCACAACACTGCAATCTATAAATCCCAGATTTAGTCTTAAAATGGGTTCTTTGTCCACTGTTATAATGAATTTTTGCAATAAAAAGCTGGTCTAACGCCATGATATTGAAATTTCATCAAGCACACTCAGTCCATATCTTAAATTTTATCAAAATGCTCTAAGTTTACTTTTCAACTAAAAATCGTTTCATTGGAGCGGTTTTCAACATTTTTCTATTTAAATGATGCCATGAACAATCCTAGAGTAAGTTTTTATAGTTTAAACTGTCCATTATCTCCGGTGAAGCGATTTAACATTGTTAAGCCACTTAGACCATTTGGTTGGTTACAATCTTTTCCAGGAGACTCGTTCATTTATTTCAAAATGATTTGTTAAACTTAATTTAAAAAAAAAAAAAAATGTTTAATCACCTTAACTCATGCATAGCTTGTTACTGCTTTTAATATCAATGCAAAGTCAAAATACAAAACCCAATGGCAACTAGTCTTCCACTTGTTAGGTAACATAAAGTGTATCATGGTTATTTTTTTAGGCAAGTCTAGTTCTGGCTGGTGGTCAAATGAAAGCTGCGGATGCAATAGTGTAGCAG
Source organism: Himalopsyche phryganea (assembly GCA_022494535.1). Classification (NCBI taxonomy): domain Eukaryota; kingdom Metazoa; phylum Arthropoda; class Insecta; order Trichoptera; family Rhyacophilidae; genus Himalopsyche; species Himalopsyche phryganea. Next base: position 527,574 of record JAGVSL010000141.1, on the reverse strand, counting down.
GACTGGGAGAAGTGATGGCTCTGCGAGTCGTTTGCCACAGTGCCTCGGATGGAACCCATCTAGATACTGTGCCCACGCATCAGGCTTACCAAACAGTGAATACAATCTCAGCCGATCACTCGCAGGTGATGCTTATTCTCAATATCTTTGCAGCTCTAAAGAAGGCCAACAATAATCTCTGGCATTATATAAAACCAATCTCCGCTTTCTCCGGTTAAGTCATGGCCCGTACCTCTTGCTAGTAAATTTTTTGAATGGTAGTCAGCCAGTCTAGGATGATAGAATCAATTTTGGTGAAGAAACATTGCCGGAGTTAAATTTCGCCGTTATAAAGGGCCGCTTTCCAGGTATATCAAGCAGTCAACTCTTAATGCACAGCCCTCTTCAGAGGGTAGTCCAGACTAGCTCTGTTACCAAGTATGGTGGTTTTATTCGCATTGATTTGACTCAATAATTGACTCAAAAACTCCAAACAAATTTGTTGGCATAGACTCAGATTGGTGGCAACTGCTATACCTCGGATCGGGTAGAATTCAACCATGCACATATTGTATCTAGCCACAAGTGTAGTTTTCTCTCAGTTATTACTGTTGTTAGTTCAAAGTCAAATATCCCAGTGAACCTTTCTGTGTGCTAAACATTTGTAAGCAGTGTTATTTCAGTTTTTGAAATAATCAAATGTATCTTTACAGTTTTGGGATATGGTGGGTCCTAAAGAGTGCCCTGAACACATTCGCGCCCTCACCGAAACTGACACAATGAAGAATATGGTCTCGGAAATGAATCAAAATGAGAATGATGCCGTTTGCTTCCTGATGGAATGCGATACGGCGTGGCCCTTGCCCGATGATGCGAAGAAGACCGAAGACAGTGAAGGAAACCAACTCCCGGAGAGTCCGTTTCATTATAAAGATGGCACAAAGGTATTGTAGATTAAATTATACCTTAGTTTCAACTATAAAGATGATAAATTTGAATTAATCATTCATTTAATTACCCGTAATTTATTAGTCACGGTTGTGCGATTTGTTTTCCAGTTTCCTAATGGCACTGGCTCGATACCTTGGCAGCAACTAGTTCAGCAGCCGCCGCAGCAAATACTTGTCATAAAGAGAATGCACTCAGGAGCTCGCCATTTTGTCGTTTTAGATTTTGGACATCCAGTTAAACTGACTGATTTGGTAAGGCATTTTTGATATCATTTCAATAATATATAATTTTTAGAAGTGATGTTAAGAAATATTACAGATTATTTATTATAAATGTTTTTGTTTTCTTTAGATAATACCAGCTTGTCCAGAGCTGGTTACCTTAAGTATTGACATTTGGCTCGTTGGCGAAGATCAAGACAGCACACGACTCATTTTGGCGCCAGATATATCTGTCAAAAACCTTATTATGACAGACATTCAACCTCCTCCGCTATGTAAATATTTAAAGGTGAGTTTTTTGGTTTGATTCCCTGAATGGGCATCTCGTACATTGATATTTTAATAGCATCACACCCACTGTATCCTATCCTGAAAAACGGGTGTAGGGAGAATGATGAGCTAACCGATTAACTGTCGGTCCGTTCTTGATGTCATCCTTTCGGGCGGTTCTCATTGAATACATTTTGATAAACTGATCAAAAAATAATATAAAATAATTTTTCAGATTACTACAATTGGCAGATATAATATGTCAACAACTAGATGTAAAATACCCCTGGGATGGTTTTATGGAGAAGTAGCAGATTCGGCATTCGCTTATGAACAGCCTCATGTAAATACCCTGACGGCTCTTCATCAAGACTTGACTTGTCGGTTTAGGTGAGAAATAACACTACTAATTTATATTTCTTCACCTCAAATCTTATATCAAACGACGGATAGACAGCGGTAAAACTTATATTAGAAAGCAGCAGGAAATATGAGTAATAAAGAAAATTAGATACTGAATCCACATTAATATACTAATTTAAGACATCGACTGAGGGTGCTTGATGGAATTTCAATATTAAATTTGGATTATTGAGATTTTGCACACTTCCATGTATTTTGTCACTAACGACCCGGGTTTCGCCTTTCGGCATCTTCAGGCATTCGAGCACACGAATGGACTCGAACTGAGAGACAGTAAACAGTGTCTAACGCTTATATAGAAGATACAAATGCGACAAATATCATTTACGACGCAATACATTATACGTCTGAGAGCCACACCGATACCTGAGTTAAAATTTCGGAAATCGCCCTAATCCTTATTTTGTAAACACCATATTACCAGAGTGGCGAATTGCCGCTTTTCAACTTCTTTTAGAAATACCAGTGATTTTACAATTATAATAGTATTGTGGGTTTTGACGGGATGTAATTCGACGAATGGGTAAATATATACAATCATTCCACATTTAGTGAAATCTGTTAGGTGTTTCAACGTATCGGATATAATAGCGGAGAATTAGGAAGGTTCAGCTGCTCATTCAAGATTGGTAAGGAGTATAACTGGCCTCTATTAATTTCTAAAATTTCCTGATAAAATAATTTATGATCCCCCATGTTTTTATGCAACAGTTTAACCCCATCATCCGCATTAAACGTATGGTTCTCCATTAGCAAGTGATTTGCGAATGTCGAAGTTTCTTTTTTTAATCTAAAGGCAGCTAAATGTTCTGATATCCTTATATCTAATGTACGTGTGGTTTTACCCACATAGAAATGTTGGCAATCATTGCATTGTAATTTATAAATACCAGATTTGTTCTTAAAGTTTACTCTATCTTTATTGTTAATAAGTAATTTGCCTAGAGAGCTTTTGCAATAGAACGCCGGTCTAACACTATCAGCGAGTTGTTTTTTAATTTTGAAGCTTGTGCAACCTAAATAACTTATTCTATGCCAGATTCTAGGGCGGTCTATGTCTTTAGACAAGTTCCCGAAATATAGCATCTTTTCTGCTAATTTACGTTGTTTTTTTGATACAAGACTATCTATAAGAGACGCCTCATAGCCATTATTAATGGCAATTTGTTTAATAATGTTTAGTTCGTTTTCAAAATTAAATTTATTTAGAGGTATAGTGACTAATCTGTGAACCTGAGAATGGAAAGCAGCCAATTTATATGAGAAAGGATGGTCTGAGTTAAAATGGATCGCGGCTTCTGAAAACGTCTGTTTTCGGTAAATTTTAAATTCATGAATGGAGTTTTTAATATCAATATTAAGGTCAAGGAAATTTATATTCTTGCCCCCTACTTCTAAAGTGAATTGAATTTTATCATCTAGTGAGTTAAGAAAATTATGAAGGTTAGAAACTTGTCTCTCAGTTCCATTGAATAGACAAAGGATGTCATCTACGTAACGGAACCAATAAACTACGTTTCTAACTTCTGTTTTATTGCTAAAAATAAGGTTTTCTAAATGGTTCATGTAAAATTCTGCTAATAGTGGTGACAAACAACTTCCCATTGCAAGGCCTTCGGTTTGTTCATAGAATCTATTATCAAATTGAAAATAGTTCTGGTCAACGCAAACGTCTAATATATTAAGTAATTCCGTAGTAATGACAGGATTTTGTCGGCGTCCGTGGCGCAGTTGGTTTCGTCGCTGGCTACGGTTACGGATGTCTCGGGTTCAATTCCCGGTGCGGACGGTTTTCATAGATTGATCTTTCAATCGATTTATGGATTTCTGTTCGTAGTCTGAGTCTTCCCTCCCACCAATCCCGTCCTCACGGGGCGTAACGAGAGTGATTAGCTAACCACTAGTCCTGTCATAGCCCTATCCTTCTATCCCTACTCTCTTCGAAAAAGAAAAGAGAGGTTGAGCAACTGAGTGACAAGCAGTTCTCGTAGAAAAAAATTCTGTCAAGATACCTCCATTAGGAGACCATATGCTCCACATTGGGAGCGGACATGGAAAAAAAAAAAAATGACAGGATTAACTCTACGCGTATTAAGGGTATCTTTGATGATTTGTTTACATTTGTTTACAGGTACATTAGTGAATAAGCTAACAACGTCAAAAGAAATTAATTTGGCGTTTAACGGAATGTTATAATTTTTAATTTTATCTACTAACTCTAATGAATTTTTAATACTATACAATGGCTTGAATTTACTGTGATTGCGGATGAGAGAGTTAGCTCTTTTGGAAAGTTTATACGCTGGAGCATTCATATATGAAACTACCGGTCGAATTGGTATTGAATCCTTGTGAATTTTCGGTAGCCCATAAAATTTTAACTCAGGTATCGGTGTGGCTCTCAGACGTATAATGTATTGCCTCGTAAATGATATTTGTCGCATTTGTATCTTCTATATAAGCGTTAGACACTGTTTACTGTCTCTCAGTTCGAGTCCATTCGTGTGCTCGAATGCCTGAAGATGCCGAAAGGCGAAACCCGGGTCGTTAGTGACAAAATACATGGAAGTGTACAAAATCTCAATAATCCAAATTTAATATACTAAGGTGGCGGTCCATAATTCTTTTAAGATAACAAAAATGGCGGCAGCATGTGAAGTTAATGTCGTGCTTGATTTGTGAGTGAGAAATCTGCACGTCGGGTGGCCAACCTCTGGCAAGCGAATCTTGAGATGAAACTGTTTACTTAAAGCTAACCATGTATTATTTGCCTTCGGATGACTGATACTGAGAGGCTTATGGAGTATATTTTTATCTTAACGAGGTTGTGTCAATGTATATACTGAATTATCTATCCTCCTTCTTAGATTGGCAGTCGGAAAATTGACAGATTCACTAGATTCATACCTTGACATGTCAGGTGGAAATGCTGCCCATATGACAGCATACCTCGACCAACAAAATGATACAGACCCTCGAGTACGATCATCATATCAAGTGAGTTCAATGTATATTTTTTGTAATACACTACTAAATGAGACAATTTTTAAACCTTTCAACATGAGATGTAAAATCAAATTGAGCCATCAGCTACGTAATAGCTTCGTATTATTGATGTTTTCATTTTCACTAGGAATGTTTGGAGCTTCAGCAACAGATGAATACAGTAGAGACAATAATGGAGAGGTTTAAATCAACGAAAAGGAAAAATTTTGACGATACTGAAATGTATGACGACACCCAAAAACAGACTTCTTCAGAACTTTTAAAATTTGCCTCCACCGACAAGTTGAGAACGATCGCCGAGCAGCTGACAGACATATTGCTATTCATTTGTTTTGAATGTTTTGACGCTTCATTGAAGGTGAGCAAATATAAATATATGTTAACGAATTTCATTTATTATAAGATGTATCAAATTTGGATTATTGAGATTTTGTACACTTCCATCTCAATAATAAATCTCAATAATCCAAATTCTATTTTGGTGTCTTATAATTTTTGCTCTCTGCGGGTTAGTGGTACTGGATTTACCCTAGTGATTAGATGTAGGAATAATTAAACATGGATATGGTTGCTTTTGAAATCTCACGACACGTATCCTCTAATTTATTATTTTCTATACAATCCATTGACTTAACAAATAAACATATTTTTTTTGTTTTCTTTTGTAGCGTCCAACAGTGTCAATGAGCATGTCTTCGTGTGCTCTCATCACGAGGTGGCTAGTAGTGTGCGGCGGCGGTCCTCGACTTCAAGCTGGTCTTGCTAGCGTTCTTGCCAGGCTATGTTCACCTCAGCCTTGGTGGGGAGCATTCGTGGCCGATACCCTAGCGCAACTCTACAGCCCTGCAAATACACTTATTTTCCCTCAAGACAGGTGAATATTCGTAATAATCATTATTGCCATAATAGTAAGCTTTAAAAATCTCCAGAATCCTTCTTTTTGTATAGGAATGAGGATTCTTTTTTTATTTCTTCTTGGTATATGTTTGCAGGGTTCTAATACTAATGGTCTACATGGGTCGAAAAAGTCTGTCATCGGGTGGTAGTTCTGGTGCAGGAGGAGTTGTGGAGTGCGTGTCTCGGCTGGTCGCCCGACTGTTGCCTCCTCCAACACCGGCGCCTTCTGATTCTCCCCGGACGCACTCCGGCAATTCAGAACCGGTCTGGCAAACCACTGACTTAGCTTTGCTCGGGTGGCTACTCGTCTATCTGTCAGCTTGCCTCGATACAGCGCAGCCCAAAGACAGCTGTGAGTATTTTTTTCCATTTTTATATATTTTCATCATTTTACAATAATAAACCAATTTTCCTTTAATTTATTTATACAAAAATGAACCATCTATCAAAGTTTTGCACATATTAGACTCTTCTTACGATAAAGACAATTCTAATCAACATAATTTCTTCAGCTCCGGCAGCTTGGTCTCGGTGGGACTTCCTTTCGGGAGGAAGCTGCGGCACCGGCGGAAATAACGCTGGCGGCGGTTCAGGTGGAACCAGCCGTAGCACCGGAGGTCCGTGCGGAACGAGCCGCTTTCATCGACGAAAATTACAGAAGAGACCTTTCCAGCACCGGCTCGAGGAACTCGAGGCGGTCAGGAAAGCATTCCAAGTGCAGGTAATAAAAATAAAACTCACTCTCATATGAGCTTCGTGTGTACGTCGGCACTAATCACTATTTTCATATTCATCATTTTCCTGCTGTACAAAATGTAAATTAAAAATTTCAGGCTCTCTCTGTCCTGTCGAGCCAAGCTGCTTTATCTCAGCAGCACTCGACCAATGTGAGCCAACATCACCTCAAAACTCAAGAAAATATCTTCAAGACGACATTGAAGCAACATTGGGTTAAGGTGACAAAAGCAAATTCACATATTTTCTCGACAAAAGGTTTATATTCATTAGTCATTTAAAAGCTAGGGTAGAGCCCGCCATCTTTCATATATCAATACCATATTATGATTTTCTCCTTCCATTTCATCTGTAACTGTCTTTAAAAATTCATCTTTCATTCATTTAAATCAGCTTACACTTAATTACTGTGATCACCATCTGTAAATGTCTGTATATGTATAGTTATGATTATACTACCTTACAAAGTGCCAATGCTGTGACGGAAGGTATTCGACGGTATGCACCGTATACCAGACCTGTGCAAAGATTTTGTCTGGAGAGCCTCAATAAGAATTTGTAATAAAATCATTAAAATCCAAAAATAAATTGCGGGGATGGTGACAAAGCAGTGTTGCACTCGTCAAGTCTACCCGGACTCGAGAACTGAATTGGAAAATTAAATTTTCTGAAATATTCTATGTCAACAGTATCTGTAATTTAATGGCTTCCCATGTGTGAAGTGTTTTCCGATTTAAATTTGGATTATTGAGATTTTGTACACTTCCATGTATTTTGTCACTAACGACCCGGGTTTCGCCTTTCGGCATCTTCAGGCATTCGAGCACACGAATGGACTCGAACTGTGGTTTTCGAACTCGAAGTTTTCCGATTTGTTAGTCGATTAAAATACTTTATTTGTCCAACAATACATACTAACAATTCGACTGAATAAAAATAAATGCAAACTACCAATAACATTGGTAATAATAATAACAAACTACAAATGCATTGGCGTCAGCTGTAATGCCATGCATTTCAATTTTTTAAATTTACAATAAATAAAAATAAATAACATGAATTTTTGCTATAAATATTTTAACCCTCACTGATGTTGATCGTATGGATATCCACAGCGTTTCGAAGACTTCATTCAGAATCGGATTTCAATTCTCAATAAAAAAGTGGCCGGCTGTGGGGCCTCGAGCTCGAGCCGTCAAGGAACCAGTGCGGAAGGCGGCGGAAACAGTTGGGGGACAAACAGCTCTCTAGATTCGGAGTCGCATCCCGCCGTTGACACGAGATCCGCTCACCTCATTTCCCAGCCTCTCGCTCTGCAAGTCTCAAGGGGACTCATTTCTCTAATTCTTTCCATGGACTTCACATGCAACATTGACCTGTTGCTTCTTGCTTGCAAGGTAATGAAAATTTTATCTTGCAATATTTACATATAAATTTTATGTTGTCTTTTGTCTTAAATAAACTTGTTTTATCCCCAGGTTGTAGGACGGCTTAGCGGTGTCTGCGGTGGTCTTTCAAATGTGGTCAGGGAGCACGAAGTCTTGGGATTGATGAAAGCTGCTTGCTCTCCAGCCCCTTGGCATCAGCATACTCTTGTCACTCTTCTACAGGTTTGGTTTATTTTCAAAGCTTTGTTGTACATTTTTTTTTCAAAGTATTTCTTACTTTTTGTAAATACACGCTCAATGTACAATTAAAATTGGTAACTTTGTTATTCCACTTCTTGTTTCGGCTATTTGAGAAGCACCTGCATTATGCTGAGGCAAAGCAAACTTAAGCCACGTGCAGTGCTAGAAGATAATTCGCAATTTTGGAGTAGTCCTAGAATTCCCAGTACCAACAAATTGTATGGCAGTTGTACGTAGATCAACTCTCAACTCTAATTTTCGTCGAATATAACATATCTGAAAAGATTTCTTGTTAGTTTATTCTGTGATTCTTTACCATTATCATTACATAATTCACGTTTCATTAAAAACCACCATACATGATAGTTATGTAATAATTAAATCGTCACTACAAATTATTTAGTGAATTACACGAAATGTAATCTGTGGCAGTGTATATTTATTAGAATCTTAATTCATTGTAAAGAAAAACATTTTGAATTGTTGGTTAATTACAATCATTGATTACGACTAGGCTTCATAATTATACTCTTTCAAAGTAAGTACTTCACTTAAGCCTGATTTTATATATCTCCTGTAGGACCTGGTGGAGTATGATCGAGCCGGGACTAGAGGCCCAGCGGCGGTTCCTCTGACAGCGATGCCTATTATTCAGACAGAGACCGCTGACGGCTCATTACAATGGCAGCCCAATCAGAATTTCGCCATGTGCAGTTTTCCTCAATCCGAAGGTGGCACTGATGATATGTCTGAACTTATATCGGCCACGACTGCCCTAGTAAAATTAGAAGGCAACGCAGGTAACATTTTGACCATTTTTATCCATTTCAAACATTTCACATTTTTTTCTTATTTCTGTGATTTTATTTTTTTTATTATCATTTCAGCTTCTGCAAGCGTAGAATACCAAATTCCCTCTTCTATGATAGAGTCGGATGATTCAGATATGGAAGAATTCCTTGATGAAATTTCAGAAAGGGGAAGATCTCTCTTCAAGAAAGCCACACCGAAGCCTCCTGTCAGCACTTCAAATGGGTGATTAAATCTTTCAACGTGAATATTTTTATCGCGGTATAGTTGGACTGTGAGAAGGGGGCATCGTTTTATTGTTATTTAATTATTTTCAGAGCCTCAATCGCGGTAGACGCCAGGTTGGAATCCGGCATTGAAATGTCAGGCGAAGTTTTAGTGAGGCGTCTCGCTTTGGTCGGCAGTGGCGCTTTGGCCGCCGCCGTGCATTCCACGCCTCCTCCTGCTTTCAGCCCTATCCCTGCTCCGTCTTCTTCTTCGGCGTCGGCGTCAGCGTCGGCATCCGCCACACCGACTCACTCTCAATCGCAACCGCAGACTCAGCCCAATGACACGCCCGGAACTTCAACTGATCATGCGCACACACAGACAAGCGCTCCCGGCGATCTTAACAACATGCTAGCTCAGTCTTTCCACCTGCTTTTCACCGAACTTGAAACACAGGTAACACTATATTTTTTAACTATTCTGAATATTTTTTTAGTAACAAACCATTTTTATACTACTTAATTATAATTAAACAAGCTCTTGTCTGTCAGATACCCCTGGTAAATGCGACCACAAGTTACAATTATGTCCGTTTCTAATTTGTAGATTATATAACAAAAACTTGGCAAAAATATAATATCGTAATGATTAGATCATGTAAGATTTTCTACATCAAAGCAAATCCCATATCCACATAAATTGGATTCAACTGAATCAGTAAAATAAAGATTTGCTCAATGTATGCAACAGTACACGTGGCAAGGTCAAATTGCATTGAAACGGCTGATTTCACTATTAACCTAGTTGACAGGATAATGTTTATTATTTATTATCTTCGGATGAAATTGTATTTATAGTGTGCGATAATTACATGTTGCTAGCTGATTTTTAAAATACATTATATAATAACCATGTATCACCTTTTCACTGTAAATAATAGATGGCGCTTTGTTACATTTAAAAAGCACCTGTGATACGTTTGCTCAGGACTTTATAAACCCCTCCCTTTCTTGCATTCATTACCCTAAAGATTCTAAACTATCTGTCGGAGCTCTGCCTTCACTGTTGGATCGGTTCTCATTTGATACAGTTATACGAAACCCAGCAATATGAAACTATCTTCTGACGGAACACTGCCTCCACTGTTTGATCAGTTCTCAACTGCTACGGTTTTACGGACTCGAACCTCTGATACATTGTCAGATACCTACATTTCCGATCACTACGAGGGTTAACTGCTACGGTTTAACCCTTTGTCAACTTCCCTCATATTCTACGCTTCATGTTCTACTGTGCTTATCTACTTTGCTCGAACCTACAAATTGTATTAAAAGACTGCAATAAACAATTATCATTAGATTATAAAATGGTGAACATTTGAATTTGAATTGATTTTCAAGAACTTATTTCTTCATTTAATTCACACTATCTGAGAAATTCACTATAAAATGAATGTTTTCATTTCTTCTGTTTTAGGATGACAGTAATTACTTGGAACGTGTCCTTCAGCTGTGGATAACGCTCAACGGCTGCAGCTGGGGCGCTTCTATCAATAACAGTTCGCCCCCGGACACGCTTTTGACACCAAAAATAAAACTGTCACCCCAAGCCGTGCTCTCGTTAATCCACGCACTAAACCAGTAAGTTATATTTGTTCAAAATAAATTTCATTTGTTTTCTATTCATTTATGGCTAGTAGCTGTAAACTTGACACTTTATATTACCACCGAATCATTCATTTGATATTTTATCTGATTTCAGGCAAAATAGTATTTCGCTGAGGTGCTGGGTGCTCGCTTTCCAATGTCTGTCTTGGGTTGCTTACACTCCGAGCTCGTCTCCCACACGAGTAAGTGTTGGAATTTATTAAACCAATAAAAGAGCGGAAATTTTCATCAAACATAAAATTCAAAAAATAACAATTTTTGTCTTTGTTTTAGGAATACCCAGAAGGTATGGCAGGCATTATGATCGAAGATAGTCAATTTGGTAAAATGCTCGTCAAATTCTTGTCATCTAATCTAGCCAGTGATTTATCACTTCACGGAGGAGACAAGTCATCTGTATGTATTTTTACTTAACACTTAATAACAAGGCTTCGATAATAAATAATGTAAACTTAAACTATTTGTATGATTGCTAGGTCGGTCCGGTGGCTTGCGCGACAATGTCGTGTCTGTTGCAACGGGTGGCGGCTCGCACCGGAGTGGCGGCCAGAGGGGTGATGTTAGGAGCACTGAGACGTCTGGCAGGCCCCGGAGGAGCATTGCGCGGCGGACGCGGAGCACCTGATGCACAGAGAGAACTGCTGCGGGCTGCCGCTCTCAATCCTACCAAATACACTCCGCAGCATTTGCCCGAAGCAATGAGCCTTATTGAAAGTATAGGTGTGTCCATTTTAGAGTTCCATTCGTGTTTTCAATCTAATATGTACACATATGTTGGCCTGCTAACTAAAAAGGTAGTGTTTTAAAAACACATTTCTGAAATGAATATGAAAAATTTGTCTAAATTTAGTGGGGAAGTTTTTGTCATATTTAGAAATGTATTTTTTCGAAACACTTTATTTACTAAGCTGTGCAGTATAGCTTAAATACTCATCACCTAAACATCAGTAAAAAACCGTCTTGTATCCAAGACTGTTAATTAAAAAAGATGTGAGTCAGCCCATTTGTCATGACTCCAAATCTGCATAAAAAACACCAATTACAAATGCAACCGTCACCCGCTGATTTTTAGTCTCTCACGTATTCAATAAATTTATACCCATTTTTCCCAATCAGGTATTATAGTTCAATCGGCATGCAGTTCATTTGGCGTAGAGGCGTTTGGAATTGGTGAATCATCAAATATAATTGCTGTGGATGCAAACAGTGGCGGAGGCAGCAGCGGGGTAGCGTTAGGAGGTCTCTTGGCGGAGGTCCTCGGAGGGGTGAGTGACAGCGCGAGGAGAGAGAGACCTGCCAACAGGAGAGATCTCATAATTTCTTTGCTCGCTTTCGCTAGAGCTCTCGTCATGGTGCCGCTTCAAGCCGAAGGACCGCAGGTCAGATTTTCTTCCTCTTAGGAGAAATGCAATTTTACAAAATCATGCATTCCCTTATTATTGGTAAAATAAATTATGTTTATTTAAAATATAAGATCATAATTTTTTTTTTTTGATGGTGGTTAAGTTGTGTACTGTTCGACTATTTAAACTATAAGTACCTCTGCAATTGGTTTGAATTCAAATGTAGTATTTAACCATCTATTTGTTGATTTGTCATAATACAGATGCATCTTTTGTGAACTCATTTTCATAGCAGACCGATTTATCCTTTTCGATTATAGTAATAATTGTAACGAATTTTATTTAGGAAACTGTTCCGCCATCTGAAGAATCAAATGAAGAAAGCCAAACAGATGAAAGCAAAGTGTCACAACAGCAAACCACATCTGAAAATGCCGCTTCATCTAGCTCGCCAAATAATTCTGCCAAAGTACCTTGCCTTACTGACACAGGTAATGTTCTCAAATCATTGTGTTCAGGATATCATATTGTCTGTCTCTTACCTGAGTATTTAACAATTTTAATTAATGAATGGTTGAAACAAATATTGGGTCAGGTTAGGGCCATTCAAGAGAATATTGAAGGTTTGAGAGTAACTCTTTGTCTTAGCTTAAAAGTCTTAAGGTACTATCACGATATACGGCAATCCATGTGACGAGCTCGTCTCGAGTAGAGATCACTGGATCCACGCTCAACACTTTTAAAGTTTCAACCTCAATATTGAACTCAATCAGAACCAAGTGTCACTAGCATTCTGACAGTGCTGCTTTGAAATTGCGATTTGTAACTCATCATGAAAGTCGGGGTACAGTTAAAACAGATGCTTGCAGCGAATACTTAAGATGAAGGTTTGATTTCGTGAGACATAAAAGAATGAAATAAACCGCCTCATTTTCTTTAAAGTATAGAATATAATAATGATTTTTTTTTTATTTCTTACAGTCTTGCAACATTATCCAACGATGAAAAGAATTTTTAAAACATTAGCTAGCTGTTGGACAACATATATTTCTCATACGCTCGATAATAATATTGGTAATTATTTACGCATCTATGCATTTGTTACATGAAATATTTTATGTGTTGTAATTAATATATTGATAAAAATGTAATAATTCTGTTTCAGCTATTAGTCTAGATTCAATAAATTCTGAAAATATATGCGTCGGCGATGCTCTATTCAAATTTGTAATGACATTAGCAGAGACTGCCACACATCCCAAACTGACTTTGACTCCTCTATTAGATTTTCTTGGTGAGTACTAAATGAATTAATAAATCTGTTGGTTTAGAAATGGATAAAAACAAAATTAGAGCAAACTACTGTATTTATTGTTTTATTATTAAGTGTTTTGGGCACAATCATAGTGCACAGTAGTGCACTTTACAACAGACTGGATACATCCTCGTTCTTACTTATCTCGCATGCAATTATACAACAGTAATATGACAGTGATATTTTTTGAATTTTCGTTTTTCTTCCATAGATAACTTACGAGGCGGCACACAAGGTGGTTTATCTGAAGCCTTGGTCTCGTTCACGCTCCGAAGTCTGGAGTCACCGCAGGCGCTGGAGACTTTTGTGTCTCTCGGCGGCGTAGAAGTGGTGTGTGCCAGACTGGTGGCCAGTCATCGTGCCCAACTCAGTCCGCGGCCTGGACTCGTAGCTGCTCTCATGAACCATTTGAGACAACCCACGCAGCCTGTCAGTTTAGCTGCAGTCAATCCTACCAATCCTGAAAAGGCGCAACAAACCAATATGGAGATATCTGAGGGGCTGCTAAACTTCGCTCCGCTGGGTAATTCACATTTACTCTGCTTGTTAGCAGCAATGCTATAAGATTACAATTAATAACTGATTTCTAATCATTATTTATGATTATTCCCCATCTCAAGGACTTGTTTTCATTGTGATAATTTTGTGTATATGTTTAGGTTCGATAAGCTCCAGCAGTCCTAGCACTGCCGCCGCTGACGCTCTTCTAGGAAGTGTGGGAGGAGGCGCAGGAGGCGGGGCCGGAGTTAGTGGTAGCGGGGTGGCGGCTGGCGGTGGAGGCGGAGGAGGGGCACATCACAGGAGGACGAGGTCTGCGGCATGGTCACATCATTTCTGCAGAGGAGAGACCAGCGTCGATTTGGCTATACGGTTACCTCATGCCGTTCTCCTGCATGAAGTGCAATTGCAGCCTCATCTCACCACTCTTTCCAGTGAGTCATATTTCTTCCTCGTTCGAGACTCGATGCAGAATCTCATGTAATTTATTGTGCTGCTAATTTGAAATCACAAACCAAAAAAGTGTTGCGGGAATATTATACTGAATGCATTTCATAATAGATTAAAGTGTCGCCTGTCGAGTACCAAACCGAGTATAAACAGGACTTTTCTATGTTGGTTCTTAGGCTTACATAGTTATTAGCTGCATGAATATTATTCTGTCGGGTCCGTGGTTCAGTGACTCCAGTTCAAATCCTGATACGGACAGTTTCATGAATTGATTTTGATATCGATTTTTGGATTTAGAGACATGGATGCTTGTGATATCTAAAGTTCCCTCCCACCCATCCGATCCTAAAAACAGGACGTAGCAAGAGCAACTAGCTTGCCACTAGTCCTGTCGTGCTCCTACCCTCTTCGAAAAAGAGAAGCTGAGCTGCTGAGTAACGAGCAGTTCTTGTGGATAAACTTCTGTTGAGAGTAAAAAAAAACAGGGATGATAATATTTTTCTTTTTTACTTTAGCTTGTCCGAGTGCAGTAAGCTTAGAAATTTGTGCCCAGGGTTGCGTTATGACACCGTTAGGACCTCCACAGCCCACAGCTGGTATGACCTACATTCGACTGAAATTGGCACACCCTCAAGTCGTCAACACTGTCTTGGTGAGCACCATCAATAAACAAAATCGTTTCTGCTATAAAAAATGTTTGTTCATACATTAATAAGACAAACATTCCATTTTAGATACGTCTCTACAAGCCGAGAGATAGTTCTAATATGGGACTGCTAAATCTTAGAATATTAGGCACTGCAGCCTTCGCGTCTCCTGCATCGCCAGAAAAACTCGATGAGAAACTGGCTGGCACCAGGTAAATGGAGTGTTTATATCCGTTTATATTATGTTGAAATGTATCGTAAAAACATTTTTATCATTTGCATAAATATTATTCCAGTGTCGGGTGGACTAGAGTGCTATCTTGCTGCGTGTGCGGGACAAGTGCGTCCCACCGAGAAGCACGAGGAAGAGCTTCGAAAGCTGTCGGATTGGCTGAAGCTTCCGCTGGACTCCTATTAGCTGCAGCTGCATCTCCGCCGCTTTTGAAACCGTTGCTTTTAGCGCTCGGAGGAGAGGCTCCAACTGCTTTAAGAGTTTTATCATTGCTTTTGAAAAATGCACATGTGCCTGCGCATCACGGTAAGAGAAATATTCACAATTTTTTTTTTCTGAAGTTTCTACACCTCTTTTGTGAAAATGAAAATTCATTTACAATACACTGAATAATATAATTTGATAAAATTACCTTAGATGCACCTTTAAATTACGGCATTTATTAAGTCACATCTGATTTACAGGTTACCAATATTCTTCGATGCTATCAAACAATACGAACTCTGCCATCGACTCCGTTTGCGATCTGCTGTATCAACTGTGCACGGTTCAAGATGAGCATTCGCCGCAGAGAATCAAGACCTACATCGATTGGCTGAAGGATTGCGGAGAATCGGCCGTCACTCATTCGCGTTTGAGAAACAGAGACTCGGAGTCATTGGGCGGCTTCGGTTACGACACCAAATATCTTAGCAGCGTTTACATTCAATGCCTGGCGTCCGTGCTGTGGTCTTCTAACCAAAGAGGAGTGCAGTACAATTTGAAGGAGCTGATTACCCAAGAATTATTCGAAATCCTGTACAATTGGATTGCGCTGTTACCAAAAGATGCTGCAATCAAGAAAGCTCTAGATTCAGGTTTGACACCTATTTTATAATTTGAATTATTGAGCGTCCTTAGTACCGAAATACATGGAAATGTACAAAATTTCAAAAATTCAAATTTGATATTGAAATTCCATCAAGCATCCTCAGTCAATGTCTTAAATTATATTTTATAATTGTCACTACTCGAGTTATTATTGAACTTTTTTTCATATTCTCTGGTGTACAAACAAAATTTCTGAACCATTAAGCGAAATGTGATCTTGTCTTATTACTGTGTTGCTATCATTACTTATGTATACATTTTGGCATTCTTAATATTGTGGATCGTCTATCTTTTGCTGCGGTTCTACAAACTATCTGTCAAACCATGATTATTAAACATATCTTTTACATGTTATAGTTATATATGTAACTCATTCACAGTATCCCTGATTATAAATAATTAATAAATGTTACCTATTTAAGATGAGCAAATAAGCCAAGAGATCTTATATTTACCATCAATCGCACAAAAGTCACATTTTTTGCAATGAAAACAGAAAAATATTCTTAGCTGATGATGTGAAACGACTGACTCAGGATAGAGAGACATACCGTAATTTGGTTACCGGTCTTCAATAGAAGATGGCAACGGGAGTTAAATCAATGTTTTAATTATTCAAACTTTTTTTTTCTAGTACTCTGTTCAATCTGCTATATTAGGCCCGAGCTCTTTACATTGATGCTAGAAATGATGGGAGTCCTTATACCGGAAACTGTCACAGTTACCACTAGTTCAATGAATGCAGAAGCTTCGATATCTGATGATAGGTATGAGTCACTCGATTTAAATGAAGTCTGACAGCAGTTCTTGTACACTTCTGTTTGGTTCATATTATTGATTTACTTTTTTTATCTATGCTTTTAGGAAAGATTTAGAGGTAATGATATCAATGACCGACGATACGAAGGTAAATCGTGGTACAACTACAACGCAGACAGTTCTAAAACCGGCTTCGTTAGAAAAGTTAAATTTGTCTCCATCCCAGCTCATGACCATAGCTGCCGCTTGTATGTCACCAGACGCCGCCAAGGCTCTGATGAAGTCACATCTTCCCCTTAATGTTGCCGATGCAATCAAACGTAAGTGTTCATTTTAATATTAGGCAATATTTAAAAATTATGCGAAACATAAAAATTGCCTCTTAATACTATTTAAGTGTTTGTAAATGTTTATTAATGGGTTTTGTAATAATATCTTATTATTATTTTTAATCTTAACCTGTACAGCAGTATTGCTGCGTCTATTAGCTAGCCGTATATTATCTGTTGTAATTCTCACATCTTATATTGAAATATCATTATTTTATCATTTATGGACACCAGACATGTCTGTCAGTGTTTTTTGGCAGTCGTATTATTTTTATATTATTAACCTTTCCCTTGTCATTCCAAAAAATCCCTCCGGATCTCATCCCGTAACATGTTACCGACTGGGTTTTGTCATATAAACTCATTTATAAAGCGAAATGACAATTTCAAAAACTGAAATATGGTTCTATATTCTATAAAGTAATTGTTTTACGTCATATTTTGTGTGTAAAACAATTTTAAATTATTTTAGCAAAACAGTTCGGGGTGTTTTTATATCAAAATACTTAATAGAAATAAGACAGATTAATTAAAGTGAAAAAAAGTTACTATATACTTACTTTCAACAAATTACTATCAAAATAACTTTAATTAGCATGGCTATATAATATTGAGGGAAGAGATTTTTCAACATATTTGAATAGCTCAGTATTGTCATAAAAGTGTAGTATTTCTTCCAAATATGATATTACGTTTGAAAACGTTTGGTAAAAAAACATGGCAACAATTAAATATAATAGGTATGTATAGTTTACATAGTGTTGACAAAGTAATGAATGTTTTTTGTATAATCATTGGATTATTTTTGTAAAAGAAAAAGACACGTACATACAATTTAAAATTGGAAGGCCATAATTACACTTATATGAATAATTTGCAAACAACAAATTTGATAACAATGAAAACTTGGCGAAGCTATATAACGGAACGTATAGTATTGGAATGTTGTTTCCACGCTTGTTTACAGCTTTGAATTCAATAGTCTGAAAGGGTATAGAGAAAAATTGGCAAACTCACTCGCATAGTGTATACATTGCACACTTTGTCTTACTCATAAGATTTTTATATTTGTTTCGTTCGTCAAATATATGCAGTTTGTTACTCTCACACATTGCTATTTGTATATGTCTTTCTCATGCTCGATATTAGATGCATTTCGACTGTAAAATCAACGTAGCTTTCAAAATATGATTAATTATACACAGAAAACGTAAACTATAATGTTTTTTTAATTTTTAATTTATATTAAGAACTATTTTATCTACAAATAGCAAAATTTTCAATTTTTTGTATGACCTATTTCACAGATATTTTAAAGGTTTAAAAACTGAGATTCACTATTGTTACAGCATGAATAAGGAAGGGTTAAAAATGTTAATATTTAGAAATAAATCTGAAGCTATATAATATTGAGCGTGATAGAACCTATTTTGATTCCCTCCCTAGAGTCGATGTCAATAAAGAACCACATGCCCACAGAGGAACTTAATTAAACCCTTCTTGATATGTGTTTGAAATATTAATGAAATATTGAATTAATATTTTTGACATGTGTCGACAGACCCTTATTTCTCATTCTGTTTCCTTCACAGGATTTTGCACTCAGCAATGCCAGCTCGATAAAGGTTCCAGCAGCAGCGAATCGTCCTTGACAGATTCTGACAAGGCCAGTACAAGAGATGGTTTCACCGGTAACGCTTATCAAAATTCAGACATAGGTATTTAAATCCCGTTATCAATATGAGCCGAATTAACCCGTAAATTTAATGAAATTATAGATTAATTAATTTAAAAAAATATAAGGTATTATAAAATTAAACACAGAGCGTGTGTGTGTGCGCGCACACTGTCCACTGTGTTGTGCTGTGTGTTACAAACAAATGTGTTTATTTATTGTAAAAAGAAAACAAAAATACATGACATTACAGTTAACATTGAGAGTTCATAAAACAAACATTTTTTTTGTTTAAATATTATTAATATAAACATTCAAAAAAGAAAAAACAGTAAACAAAGTTCATTACTGAATATATCCACCTCTCTAAGCAATTATGTGATCAGCCGAACAGCCCTGCAACTGGCATTTCATATTACCAACGCGATGGACAAATTTAAAAAAAAAGAAAATTTTGTTTATGGTTTCGGCCATGTCGATAAAATCAGGAGCATGTAAGTATATAGTCTGAAAATTTCAGGATTGTAAACTTGGCCCCATAGAAGAAAAATATATATTGAAATTGTATGTTTTGCAGGCGGACTTGTGTCGATAGAAATGATGCCAGTATTAGTAGAATGGCTGTCTTGCCTCTGTATGGATGCAGAGATCAAAAATTGGCTGGGCGGCATATCGGGATCTTGCTTCTGGAATCCACTCCTACTTATGTTATGTTTACCACAATCGAATGCACGGTATGTAACGTCAATTTAGTACAGGCCCAGTATGAATATTTTTTTTTTATGACTGCAGAAATTGACGTATTTATTGTTTTAGGATATGGCATAGGAATGAATACTATACCCAATTAGAAGAAAAGACAATTAGATTATTCGGCGCTCTAATGACTTGCCACCCGTCTAATCAGCAGTTGTTTGCTACCACACTCTATCATGTAATCAGCTCTCATCCAGATACAACTCCAGGTCAGTATTTTCACTACAACTACTAGTAATGTCCGATCCCAAATCTTCTATCTTCACTTCCAAAAAAATGCCTCCATATGGAGTCCATATGCTCAACATTGGAAGCAGACATGGTATCAATTATGATTTGAAACGTTTCTTCTTTCTGCCAATTGTTGTTTTAATAAAAATTGGAAAATCCCTTTTCTTTATTGTCAATTTGAATACTTCACTTAATTAATGTTGACTTCTATTATATTCAGGTATAGGTTCACCTATAGGTGGCTTCACGCGAGGTCTACTCTTGCGATTACTGTTGCGAAGCGAACGTGTGTCGATAGCGGTGAGAGGAAAGAGCGATGCTGCCAATCGAACTTGGGGAGGTATCCATCCCGCAGGCGGCGCTTCGCCTCCCCCGCGTCCTCTGGTGACCCACCCTTCTTTGTATGGATGTGCTTTGCTCTCGTTGCCTCACCACACACTCTTATCTGATGTCGTCAAGCACCACTTGATCTTTAGTGAGTATAACTTTATGAAATATTTTCTTTATTAATAGTTTGGATTTGGAATGCAAAGTGACATATAGAAGCATTTTTCAAAAGTCAAATTTGTGATTCCATATTCTCCCGTAGGCGGCCAAGGTTGGTTGGTCATCGAATCGGCAATAATCAACTTGTCCAAGAAAGCGGGAACAGTCGGAAGTGCGTCAACAGAAACCGGTGCCAACTCTCAACAGGGAACCGCTGGCACGGGCGCTGTAGATGCATGGGAGCTGAGTGTGGCTGCCGCAAACACCGCTAAAGACAAAAGAGCCAAAGATGCCAGGAACTTTAGCGCCAAACAAGCTCTCTTCCAAGGAAAGAAGAAGGGAACCGCATCACAGGGAACTTCTTCCTCTACTAAGAAAGATGATAATTCTAATTCAAGCAATTCACCCTCCAACGTTGGCAATACTTTAGGTGAGGATTCTGTCAACTAAATGTTGTATTAAGTATTCATCTGTTCTAACCCTTTCCTTTCCCAGTCGCCAAACACGATTTATTCTCTCACACCAAAAATTTCAAGAATCAATTAGGCAATGATAACATGAAAATAGAATACAATGTTAGTCGAATATTAATGTTTATGCTGAATATTGCATTGATACGTGCGTCCGTGTACAAAGGGAAAACGGCGTTAATTTTTAAAAATTAGTTCAATATGCTAAAATAAATACAATGTATAAATATGTAAAGGAGTAAAGATACACAGTAAAAAGATAAAGAGTAACAGTCTGTACATAGGTCGTCAGTAGATGAGTCATCAGCGGAAACACGAGCTGGCTAAATCGAGGAAAACTATAGATCAAGGAAAAATGCATGCTAGATTATTAAACATTGTTCCTATGGTTGTTTGGCTGGGACTATAAAAATGAATGATGAATGCGAGGATAATAGATCGGGGTTCCAGTGTACTGAATGTCCAGATTAAAGAAACATACCGTCGTTCGGCATGCAACACTGTTAGCGACAAAATAAATTGTGCGGGACAGGAAAAAAGTCGATATTTTTTAAAATTTGTGAATGGCATACAATTACATTGGTGTTACAAGTCGCCTACAAACACATTTATTAAAACAAATATCCTGTTATAAGAATGCACATTTGCATAAAAACAGATTTAGCATCAAAATAAATTTCATGGAAACTTTCACTAAGTCACTGAACAACGATATACTTCTATATGTTTTTCTCAAATGTACATCTAAGACGTTATGTGTTTTTTTTGCAGATTCTTTGGCTTTGAATAGTGTAAAGATTTGTGTCGACGGATTGGATGGCCCGATACCATTGAACACTAGTCTGGGTCTACTGTGTGCTGCCACTACTCACAGATTTGGCCCGAGTCTGAATATCACAATTAGCCCGCCTTCTAATACAGGTTTGTTTTAATATTTTCTTCAGTATAATCGTAAATTTATCACAAAAAAATTTCTCCGTATCCATGTAATCATATTATTTCTCTGTTCTCTATTGAACGGTTACTTTTTTTTCCGGTCCTGATATTAAAGTTGTGGAATTAGTACAAAATAAAATATCATGTCTCTCCACCAAAAATTGACACCGAAAAGTAAACAGTTACTTGATAACATATATGTATAATTTTATATTTTCAGGAGAACAAACAGAAAACCGGCAAGAAGCGTGGTCATGCCCGTGGCGCGCGCAAGCTTCGCTTCTTTCCGTGTTCGCAGGGGCCGGCGGTTTAGCTCTGTTAGCCCATCATCTGCCTCCTGTTTGTCCTGCGCCTTCTTTACCCCCACAGCCTGCCAAAGACTCTGGAAATGCCGAAACCGATTGGGTCAAGCTCGATGACATATACGAAGTATGTTCAGTTAAAATAATAAAAAAAAAATTCTGTCCGTAACATTATCATCCTGTGCCTCGTTTTTATTAAGCGGTCAGGGTAGAATGGGTTGTCGCAAATATATATATTGATTGAGAAATGTAAAAGTGCTCAATTGACCAGGTCGCTGTAGTCAAGTATTGATACTAGTCGCGACTCGCATCTCAATACAAACGGTAAAAAGAGAAGTTAAGCGACTGAGTAACAAGCAGTTCTTGTACAAAAACTTCTTTTCAGATACCTCCATTATGCCATCCCACGTACATATGCTCCACATTGGGGTGAACATTTTCAAAAAAAAATGTAAAATTGCCAACCTGTTTTTTGTGTTCATCGGTTCAAATCCCAGTACAGACAGTTTCATAAATTGATTTATGAATTTGTATTTAAAGGCATGGATGTACATGATGTCTAAAATCCATCCCAATTACATCTGATCCTAAAAATGGGGCGATACCTAACCACTAGTTCAACCTGCTATCATTACCTTCTGAAAAAGAAAGGTTGAGCGACGATCAGTTCTTGTAGAACAACTTCTGTTCAAATAAGCATCCAATGGGAGTCCATATACTCCGAATAGGAAGCTGATATGGTCACAAAATTAAAAGGATAAGATGATGGTGATGTAGGACTAGCAGTAACATTCTCCCCACATTCAGGAACAGATAAGGTGAAAGGGAAGGGATGAAAACATCAATTTATGAGGTGTTGGTTTCATTGAAAAATCCACCCAATGCGGAAGGTACTGGTATCTGACCATACAACCTACTATTTTATATCTCAGAAGTAATGGAAATTTAAAGTAGATTTATTCAAATTTATGTCTCAATATTGCTATTAGAATGCAGTACTTAAAAAAATATGACTGCATTCTCTAAACGGAAGAATTAAATTAGAAAATATTGCATTTTTTTTTTTTTAAATAAAACACAATTTGTTTGTACTACTTCCACATATTTATAATGATCAGGACCATCAGTTGATAATGCTCGTGATGAGCGAAACCGGTCCTGATCATTATAAATATGTGGAAGTAGTACAAACAAATTGTGTTTTATTTTTTAAAATATAATGTCTTTCCACCAAGAATTGACAGTTAACACCTTAAAAGTAAGAAAATATTGCAGTGACCGTTGATGCCTGACTTTTTTATCTGTGACTAACAAATATTTTAATTATTTTTTCTTATCCTTTTAGGATGTCGGTGAAGCTAGTAGCAACAGTACAAGCGACGAAGCCAGTAATTCTGTCCCCACTCACTCTTTGGTGGCACTCGGGCTACTGCTGAGGCTTCCTGGGTACGCCGAAGCTCTTTTAAAAGAAGGGCAGAGAGCAGTTCACCTTCTCAGATTGCTTCTGGGAGTCACTGATGACGGGGAAGGAAGTGAGTTCAATTATTTCAATATCACTGGTTATTATTATCACCAAGATTTCTAGGAAAAATGTGCATGATTGAAAGTAATACTTTTTTTAGAATTTTACTGCCTCTATTGAAAACCCTGTGTGTAGAGTATCATAAGTCCCATGTACGCCAATATATACTACCTAAAGCAATCTATTCACAACTCTTTTGCAGAAGATATCATGTCGGTGTGCGGCCCTGGATTAGGAACGTTGGCTTTCAGAGTCCTCGGTGCTCTTTTAGAAAGCAGTCCGCTGTCCACGGACGATGGCCTCCTGCTTCGTGGCACGCTTCTTAGAACGGGAACACTGAGGCTTTTACTCGTTTGCTTGGCTGTGTTCACTCATCAGCAGCCAGAGTCGCCACCATCTGAGGTACCATCTCATCATTCTCAATGTGTATAATATTTGCTACTCATTTACGTGCACATTTATAAAGTTATTGTGAAAATGTCTGTTGATTGTATTCCAAAAATAATTTCACTTCTAGGCCAACAATAGTAATGGAAATTCTTCAAAAACAAAAGCAGAAGAGAAGAGCAAACTGTACTGGGCCAAAGGAACCGGATTCGGTACAGGATCCACACAGCAATCCTGGAATGTGGAGCAATCTCTGATGCGACAAAAAACTGAAGAAGAACACGTCACAGTTTTATTACAGGTAAAAATAAAACAGAAGGTGTGATTTTGTATTCTAACAATTTTTTAAATATTTAAAGTAACAATATACCTATTTCACACTTAGAATGATTCAAAACAATTACTATCATATATATTTCACTTATGTTATGCATTATTTAGGTTATAGCTTCCTACATTCAACCGGGAGAGAGGTGGGGCTCAGGAGAAAGACGGTCGTCAGCCGACGGGGAACCAGATGGAGGAGAGACTTCCTCGTCGTCTGCCAGCAGTGCCCAACAGCCGTGTTTACCTCCGGAGTTTACCGATATGTTACACCGAAGTGCATTACTTCCAGCCATATCCTCATATCTCAGAAACGATTCAGGTAGAGTGGCCAGATTATCGTTTTTGTTTCTACTTAATAATAGTCACCTTTCTTATACTTTTTCAATGTACATATTGAAAAAGTATAGAGAAGATTTTGTGTTTGGCGGCAAGGCACCGAAAGAGTTAAAATCCACCATTATATAGACATTTACTAGGATTGATCTATTTATTTATTGTTCATCAACTACATAACTTATCCTTATCATATAATAAACAAAAATAAAAACATCACGCTTAAGTCCCGTTTCTTTCAACTAATCGTGCATAGATGTAAATTTTTCATAACTAACAATTTATCATTTTCAGTATTGGACATGTCCCGCCACATTCCTCTGTACTTGGCTGTAATGAGAGTGGTTCGAGCGGTGATGACGACTGGCGGTCTGTGTTTGAATGTCTCGCACGCAACACCTTTTCCTCCATCGCTCGCTGTCATTCCGCCACTTCTGCACCAGATGAGCAGGACTGTCGACACGTACGCCACTAAACTCAAGTTAGTCCCGACATGCTTTCGCTATGATATCCATGTGGCAGCCGCAATTCCTATTCATAATAATACATACAGGCTACAGATTGTAAAGTTAAATCTTTATTGATGTATCTATTATTTATCTTTTTTAACATTTTAGGATGAATAAGAAAACAATATATGGGAAGACGACATACAGCCATAGATTTGGAATGACAAATATGGACGGTGGTGAAGACGACGAAGGCCTCGCCCTCCTCATTCCAGATATTCAAGTAATCTTGTTATTTTTACTGCTTCTCTAATCCAGTGTTTCTTATTAGGAGCTTAAGTATTTTATGCATTTAGGGCGCTGCTGAAATACGAGCTGGCGATTATGTCATTGCCTATTGTGATGCTGCAATAAACCAGTTGTCAATCTTGTGAGTGCATTAAGTTTTTGTGTCAGTGCATCTAAGTTCGTCTGCATTATAATCAGTGTAATATAATTAGCTTTGTTTTCAAGAAACACGTATTAACAGGGGTTGAATAATTTTATTGTGGTAATAATGAGTGCTTCAAAAAGGTTAAGACATTTTTTCTAATATCTTCATTACTGAACCGGTGCTCGATGATTTAGCAAGACAGTTATAAATTCCCTTCAATATGCAACATCTTGCTTTGAAATATTCTGTGCACAGATTTTTGATAATAAGTTACTGTCATCTTTTAGGCGACATCAGCACTCGTGCAAAGCAGACTAGGCCTAGGAGAAGACGGAGCAGGCTTGGGGCTAGGTGCGGGTGGAACGGTCGCAGGAATGCCGAGAACACTTTCCGCAGCCACCAGAGAAGCTAGATATCTTGAAGTCATGCGACGATTACAATTTGGTTTGTTTTGCACCTTGTTTTCACACCAAAATCCATTTTATAAGATATTTAATACAACTGTAGTCAATATTTTCCATTTGTAACTACTCTTTTGAACAGTCGGTTGGTTGACTGGTAGTAATTGAGTTTTTTCTTTAAAAAATTATCATCTATAGATTTTAAATGTTTTTGTTTTATTTACAATTGCAGAAACATTCGAAATGATAGCGGAGTGCCCTGATAACGGCTACAAATTCAATGTAGCGTATCACTTTGAATCAACCGTTAGAGCGGCAGGAGAGAGATGCCACCCTGCCCGGATGAAAAGGCTAGCGCAGGAAGCGGTCACCCTCTCCACCAGCTTGCCTCTCTCTTATAGCAGTTCAGTATTTGTCAGGACCGATCAAGACAGACTCGACGTCATGAAGGTAACCGTAGCATCGCATTGTTACAATTTTTTCTATAATTCTAGTATAAAATGTAATATGCTATCACTGTAGCAATTTTCCAACTTTATGCACCTGTCAGCTATTCTCGTGACAGATCTCCTATAGCCTTATCTGTCTCCACTTGTTATTCCTGTCGAGCACACAAGGTGATATGACCATTTTAAGTGGCTCACTTAAAATAAAATATGTATTGTAGTGTTGTTATTAGCATTGTTTTTTATTTTCAATTGTCGTTCTGTAATATGTTGTATTCCTTAAACAACAGCAAATTGACTTGTCGATTTCCCTTTACTGCCTTGTTTATGAACAAATGTGCATTGTTATTTTTAGTGCTTACTTATCTTATGTTTTTCAGGTTCTAATAACAGGGCCTTCGGATACGCCGTACGCTAACGGTTGTTTCGAATTAGATGTTTACTTCCCTGTCGATTACCCGAACACGCCGATGCTGATCAATTTAGAAACCACAGGGCGGCATTCGGTGCGCTTCAATCCTAATTTGTACCTGGATGGAAAAGTATGCCTGTCTGTTTTGAATACCTGGCATGGAAGGCCTGAAGAGCAGTGGAATGCGCAGACTTCAAGTTTTCTTCAGGTCTGTCATCCATTTTTACACAAAACTTAACACTCCCATTAACACGTGCGCTACCATTCATAATCCCACAGAAAGTTTGTAAAGAATTATTTTAACACTTTCTATAGATTTTTAGATTGATTATTCTTTATTGTTCCTGTCCAGAAGAACCTCTCTAAACTCTGTCAAAGTTATGATTCAGGATTCAACAAAATATTTCACTCAACACCTTTTTGTTGTCCGGCCACCTAGAACAATAGAACTAAACACGGAGTGGGCGATTTTTAACGATTTACATGAAAAAACATTAAGTTCATAAAATAAAATTGAATTTTCAATTGAATCATGCACATTGTCTGTCTGAACAAATATGCTAACATTTAAAATAACTAAATAATTTAACTGATTTTATTTCTAGGTATTAGTATCAATTCAGAGCCTTATCTTAGTACCGGAGCCCTACTTCAATGAGCCCGGCTTCGAGCGCAGCCGCGGTACTCCGGGAGGCACCCACCACAGTTTGGAATACAATTCCAATATATATCAAGCATGTGTGCGATGGGCCATGCTCGAACAGCTGCGTAACCCGACATCTTGCTTTCAGCAGGTAATATTTTTAATAATCACTTATCCTACCGGTACCAATTGTTCTATTTAGAATACGGTTTTTAAAGTTGCCTTTCAACTCAAGATTTACATATTGTTGAACAAGTCGACCGTTCTAAGCAACTATTGAAAATTTGGGCTAGTATGAAGCTCTCTAGCCTTTATTTGTTATGTTACATAGATAATCATATTCCAAAATATCAATGGATTTATGCCTATCTGACACAAATAAAGATAGGGATGATATACATTCATGGACAATTGGCCTTCCCATAAATCTGATCGAGTGTACTTAGCGATGAAATAAATTGCTGTTTTTTTGCCAAACTGGTGCATTAAATCGCCGTCCCATAAGCAAAAGGGCACTTATCGACTTTTTGACGGACTGCAATTATGAATGCACTTGTATTCTTAATTTTTTTCTCTACATGATAGCCAGAAGAACATTTGCGACATAAAACCTGTAAAATCACAATTGAAGAAAGAACAAAAAGGAATTTATCTTCAATTCATGTATGGCAAAATATATTTGATTTAATCACTTTTAAGGTGTTAACTGTCAATTCTTAATGTCTGCGATGAGCGAAACCGGTCCTGATCATTATTAAAATGTGGAGTAGTACAAAACAAATTGTGTTTTATTTTTAAAATATATTTGATTTGAATTTTAAGTAATAATCATTAGTAAGTGAAAGAAGAGATTTAAAATTATGTGAATGTTTTTATAACTGACTTAAAAATCCATAATTGAAAAATTATAAAAAAAAACTTGTATTTCAAGCTTTGTGTAATGAATCACCTCTGACCCAATTTTCATTTCGAAATATTAAGAAATAACCTCCCCACAACCTTTTTCTCAATTTTTATACAAGTAAGTTATTCCAGAGAAAGAATTGATTCTAAAGTATCTCATTGTGCACCTATCTGATTTTTGTCAATTTTATTACATATCAACTTTTGCCAGTACAGTGACTATATAACATTCCATCAATGTTTAATTTTAAAATCTGTACTGATTTTGAAAAAATTATAGCTTATAGTACTATTTTTTTTTTTTTACCATGCTGCTCCCAATGTGGTGCATTATGTTGAACATAGTAACATAACATACACATAGTATTTTATCATTAAGATTGTTCAATGAATTTGCGTTTTATATTGTTTGCTATTCTTGCTATTGAAAGAAAATCAATGTCATGCTTCTGTATTTTTACAGTAGCATGACATTTAAGGCAGTAAAATATGACAAACTAAACCTAAAATAGTAAGCTCATGTAGCCAATATTTATTTTGGCCACTTATTGAAACATACCGTTCAAGTGCTTTGGTAAGAAACTATATGACTGTGGTGCGGACCAAAATATTTAGACAATAACCGTATGAGACAACCGTGGATAAAAAATACAGCAGTGTGTTGTATAATATGATATACTGAAAGCGATGAATCACAATTAATAAAAATGGTTTCCCTGATAAAGTTTAACTTGGTTTTTTTCTTACAGGTTATACGCACACATTTCTGGTTAAAACGAGATGAAATATGTTCTGTAATAGAAAGTTGGATTGCTGAATTGGAAATGCAGTCTGGAGATAAACGAACGCAAAGAAATATTTGTTTAAATACAATATCATTAAAAGTGAGTAAAACGTCTTGATAATGTACATGATAGTTTTTTAACGACTCCCACGTCGTCTAATATAACAAATCATCGGTTAGTAATCATATTGAGTTAATAATTTTTATTTACAATTTGAAGTCATGAATCTTTTGTACCTAGAATGTTTTGTCGAGTTCTTGGTCTTGACCATAATACCCACAGTTGGATAGTTGAATATATGAAGCGCCCGATTGAATGATTGATCTTGATTCTCTTTCAGCGTCACTACAACAGCCTACGCGAAGAACTGGCCAAACTGACAGTGCCGCCGGGACTGGAAGACCTGGCGACGCCTTTCAGTGCGGCGAGGGAGTCGCCCGTCTCGCCGGCCGTCCTCTTGGCTGATCAGCACGCTCTCCACATGGAGCAGGACATGGAAAAGTTGGTGTCCGAAGTGTGCGAGTGATGTGCTCTGTATTCTATCGGATGAACCCAAATAGATGTGTTTACGGAGTGATAGCGAAATTGACGGACAAGATGGAATGCATTTATTTCGCATTGTTTACGGAACGGTTGTTTTATTTCTTCACATGTTTAAATGTCGACGAGCACAGCCGAAGCTTTTGTTTGTGAATTTGTAAATTGATCGCCGAGGAGCGAGAGGTTTCCGGCGGTTCTGTCTCTTTCGTTTTCTCTTGTCGAGTTGTTGCAGTGTGATATTTTGTAAAGTTTCATTTTTTTTTTTATACTTATTGTTATTTATCACATTTATTAATTTAATAAAATCTATGTAAAATTTACAGTAAATATTAGTCTCAAATGAATGGTCTCGACTATTTCAGTAGGCCGTTCTAAATCGCAGAACTGTAAATGGACGCGTGCGCTTCTGATTACATCCGTGTCGGATCATAGCCTCAATCTTTCAGAAGGACAGCGGCAGGCTATGCAATACTCACCTCGCTTTCCTTCTTTTTGTTGTTTCTGCGCATTGTATCTATTTTAATATTATGTATTTACGAAATTAATATGTATCCAATATTCACCCTGTAAATCAATAAATTATTGTAATTGGATACGATCGCCCCGAAGCAGATTCGGCACTCGCCGTCTTCACTCTCCGTCGGATAAGAACGAACGGAGGGAGAACTGTCCGAGAGAGTCGTGTCAGATGATTGTAAATAAAATTGTAATGAAAATAAGTCAATTGTTTTATTGTAATCAGTTTCCACTTATTTATTACGGTTTATCACTTTATTGCGTTAACAAAATCTTATTTCGTTTGTACTATTCATAGATAACTACAAAATTTAAAAAAGCCACTTTCAGTATATAAACAGAGGACGCTCATCGGACGCCTGAAACAATTCACATAGACTATCTAAAAAAATATATGCGGACCGGCCGGGAGACTTCCGTCCACCGCAGAGGTTTCCCGGCTGGACGATAAAAGAAGATCAACGATGTTTATCGTTCAAAAATTCTCACACGTCTCACATCAAAACCGATAACAAACAGATCGATAAAAAAAAACACCACTCAGCGTCCGCCGCAGACGACACTGTCACCGTGAAACGCTTCTGCGGCCGCTTCGACGGGGCTGACTCCGGAACGTAACATTACTCAACGATTAAAAAATAAAAACAAGTCAGGGGTGAAGGCCCCCCGGGGGTCACTCAGGCGGATCGGTCCTCTCGAAGAGGTCGGAGGCGTCGAGCGACCGGGGCGGAGGAGGCGGCGGAGGTAGACCGGGCCGCGCCCAGGTGTAAACGCCGCCGTCCTGGCAGGCTGTGACTAGACAGTCTCGCCGGAACAGGAGAGCCGTCAGCCGCTCGTGTGCAACTTTCTTGCAGACCAGGGGCTCCAAAACTGGACAGTCGTCGAATCGCGGACACGCTGAAGTGCCGATGAGCCTCAGCGGATCGCCCACAGTCCGGCTGCCTGTGCCGCCCGTGCTGCCTGCTCCCCCGCTCACCCCTGCCAGTGTACTCTTCACTCGCAGTGCCACCGAATTGGAAATGGAACTATTCTTGCCCTCGCCCGAATTCGAGTTGCCTTTGGAGGCCAGACTGAAATTGCGTCGGTGAGAGTTCTCCTTGCGATCTCCGAAAGGGAAACCGGCGAGACGAGAAGCGACGGAAGCGGGCGGAGCGGTCTCACTCGGCGGACTGCGGCCTCCTGCATTGACGTCGGCTGCCACCCCGTCCACTTTGATCGGCTTTCCCGTCACTCGTTCCGGCTCAACCCGAGTTTCACTAGGTTTTGATCCTATCTTATTGTTCTTGGCGCACTTGACGGGAGGCCGTCCTACTGCTCCATTAGGGGAGGAGGCCCCGGGGTCAGGTGGGATATGAGCTGAAGTGCGACTCTTTGGAGGCGGTCGTAGGGCGTCTTCAGTGATATCCCACAGACACAATTGGGTATCTTGCGAAACACTGCCTAAACGGTAACATGCTCCGCTCGTCGCCGGCTCCGCTTCTCCCTCGAGACAGGGCTCTCTCTCAGTAGACAGGCGCGCGTAGGGATCGAAGGCCACTACGGACACCCAAGACCGGTGACCTTGCCCGCGTGCCGCCACTCGGCTCTCATCCAGAGACCACACAGTTACGAGGTCATCTTCGCCACCTGCCACAGCGTATCGTCCATCAGGAGACCAGCAGACGCACAAAAAGCCGCCAAAGTAGGATCTCGCGCGACCCACCAGTTCCATGGTGTCATAGCGGAAGACCCTGAGGAAGCCGTCCTGCGAGGCCACAGCCAGATGGGCCCCGCACGGGGAGAAGGCGAACTCGTTGATGCAGCAACCCTCCGCCCCCACCACCCACCGATATAAAGGGTTACGAGTGGACTTTGTCTTGCACGTGTGCACGGCGAACCCGTCTCCTTGTTTGAACGGCTGATAGTGGGGAGCGGCAGTCCCGCACCCCAATTCCTCATTGTACACGTATAGCTGCCCAGAGGCGTGCGCCGCCAAAAATAGGTTGCTGGATCCCGGAGCCCATCTGATGCATGTCACCCGGCTCTTGTCTATCAACCTCTGAAAAAGGAAATAAAAAGGTAATGAACACCATAAAAACTGCAATTCACAAACACTTCCTTGGATTATGTCAGATTGAAGAAGGTGAGGAAGGCTATTTTCAATTAATGAGGTTTTCACAATGGTGCAATGACAATCGGTATGCGACACCTTTCTGAACTGTCAAAAAAAACTGAACACCTGTATGGTAATATTTAACATGGTTATTATTTTCTTATAGAGTAAACAATATTAACCGGTTAAGTGCCACAACTGTATATATACGGTCTACAATTTCGTGAGCGCAGTGTCGGCAATAGCAAATGACCGTATATATACTGTCCATTTTGACATGTATTTTTACTATCAAATGACAATAATTTTAAGAATCCAAACATGGTATACGCAGAATTTATTTTAAAAAAATCGCAGCTGGTTAAATCTGTTGCAAATTAAATGGGAAGAGATTAAGAGTTTTCTGTCTGTTCCCAATTCAATGAGAACTGGTTGCAAATAAGTATGACGATCTTAGATGGAAAGGATCTGTTAGCTGATTGCTCACTTATACAGGATTGAAAAGATTTGAAAGTGTCCACTCGATATACAAACAATACAAGTATTTAACTTGATTGCTAATGCAAAATTATTCTCGGTGTGCTTTAGTTTTTCAATTTATTTAAATGTTAATAGGGGCAGCGTATCTGCAATATTTTCAATTCTTCCCATTCACTAAGGTAGTGACATAACTGCTAATTATATATCTGAAGAAGGAAAATTAAAGCAAGCATACTTATAACTGATAAAGCAATTGAAAGAAAATTAGGACAATAATTATGATGCTTAAATTGGATTATCGCCGAGGTTAGCAACTTGTTTTCTAATGTCTCCACTAGGGTGTTAACCCAGTGCCAGTAGCCAATTGAGTACCGGCCTCAGTATTTATTAAGCCGAGTAATAAGCAGTTTGACACTGTGAATATGGGATAATACTGATAAAACAATGATAAAATATTTAAAAATGAAATTACTCACTTCCTCGTTATATAGTTTGCTAACTTCTTTTTTAATTGGGTCTAATATTTGTATTTGTCCAGTGGAAAATCCTATTAATAATGATACACTATCAGGTGTCGTCGTCACAGTATTAAAATCGTGACACGTTGGATTTGTGCCCTTGTATATTTTTTTGTCGACAGGTTTTGTAAGATCTGCAGCCTAAAACAAATCATCAAAAATATTTCAAACCAACAATGCTAGAATGTCACTTGGGACCAATTCAATGAAAAAAGATACAAAATATAAAATAATTATAATGTCTTTCTGTATGAAGCGAGGTGAACATTTATTATACTATTATATGAGTCGCTAAGCATGCTCCCGAAGGTTTTTAGAGTTTTGAGTAAATCACGAAAAACTGATATCGGCAGTATGATAGTTGGTATAATTTAAGTTATTTTGTCTTCCAGTATATAAGGAAAAGTAAAATATTCTTTTACACTGTCGTTTTCTCGGAGCGCATCGACCGTGTAAAACAAGAATCGAGATTGTGTAAAAAAAACGAGATTTTTAAGTTTGGAAAAACAAGTGTCGAAATAGGAAGAAATTTTAGACTTGCAACTGGAATTAATAGATCTATCGATGCTCTAGCACATAAGTGCATTAAAAACTTGTTTTATTGAAAAACCGCCAGGAGTGTGTTTAGCGACTCATATGTTATCTAATTTAAGATATCGACTGAAGGTGCTTGATGGAATTTCAATATCAAATTTGGATTGTTGAGGTTTTGCACATTTCCATGTATTTCGTCACTAACGACCAGTTTTGCCAGTTTGAGTTCGTTTGTGTGCTCGAATGCCTGAAGATGCCGAAAGGTGAAACCTAGGTCGTTAGTGAGGAAATACATGGAAATGTCCAAAATCTCAACAATTCATATATTATCATTTAAGCTTATTTTAATACTCAAAACTGAATAGAATACATGTAATGAATAAGTAAATTATTTACTTCAGTGCTATATGTTGTTGAAAATATTGTATTTTGGTAGGAATTGAACCCAGCATCTCTTGGTAACAAAACAGTAACTGTTACAAAATTTGTTATTAGATTGTTGGATATGAATATTTAATACACCAAAGCACATTCTCGAATTTATTGAAAATTGTTTTAAGGCAATATTTACAGAATATATATTATGCACTGTAAGTTTTATAGATAAACTAATTATGTCAAGTTCACGGTATGTCCGGATGTTATCAGTAGTTATATGACATGCATGTAAGTGTACATTAGTTACAAGTTGGATTATTTGTTTTGGACATTTCAGTGTTACGGGAGGTAACTATAATTAAATTGCGCAATTGAAACGACAGGTTATGTTGTTGTAGACCGGAATCTTTACCTTTTTGACGCCTTTATAGACGTAAACATACAGTTCCTTTCCATAGTTGAAACAGATTCTATCGTCGCTGACAGCAGTGTCGGCATCGGGAGAACTGGGCGGTAACGTGACCAAAGAAACGCGGACCTGAGAGGATCCTTGCGTATTGGTGTAACCGACCCTATTCGGACGAGAATATTCTGACAGCGTCATCAGCCTGTAGGTGCCTTCCCTCGTGATGAACTGTGTTTTCAAATCGTCTTTCCCACCGGAATCCGCTTGTACTGCCATTTTCTCTTACAGAATATCGCTTTCCTGTAGAAATTCATGGGAGTAACGCACACTGCACAACTTTACTTAAAACTGACAGGAATGGGGTTTTAAAACGAATGCTGCGTCGCACAGATACTCGGAACCTTCAACATTTCGAACATATCCCTATGGCATGAAGACAGCTTCGGAATATTGGGGTGACAGCCTGTGGCCCTATGCTGTGCATTTCATAGTGATGGTAATAGTGAGTAAATAATAACGATATGTTACTTTTGTAACCATTCGGTACAAGGAAAACTATTCACTTTTAAGTGTTCACTGTCAATTCTTGGTGGAAAGACATTATATTAAAAAAAAAGGAAAACAATTGTTTACCAATAGCGAATAGATAGTGAATATACTACCAGCTGTTAGCGTATTACAAATAAATATATTTATATTTAATGGATTTATTTGAATGATTTCTCAGTTTGATGTTTGTTTGTGGTATAAACCAATAATACAATGTTCTGAAAACTCATGTTTTTTGCATTTTTAAACTAAGAATGTGTATTTTTATCAAATTCAAATAGACTATCTACATCCATAATCCATTGATTGAATTTATATTTACGTAGTAAGTAGATCTCCATTACAATAAAGTAAAAACAGCAAAATTTTTAGTTCCGCACGAATAGATTCATCTTAAATAATTTAACATCAAATTTAATCATTGAAGAATTCTAAATATATTAAAGCTGAAATAATGATTTTGAGATAATCGTATTTTTATTATTTTCCTCTTTTCCGTACCTATAGGTAATAGAGAAACACATATTTCGATATAGAATTAAAGGGAACTATATTTTTTAAGACTACTTTAATGAAACTTTAATCCTAGATTTACTCTCAAATTCCACCAATAAGTGTCGTTTTACACTGAA
The DNA here is from genome assembly GCA_022494535.1 of Himalopsyche phryganea. NCBI lineage: Eukaryota > Metazoa > Arthropoda > Insecta > Trichoptera > Rhyacophilidae > Himalopsyche > Himalopsyche phryganea. The sequence goes on along the minus strand of JAGVSL010000141.1, from coordinate 491,795 downwards.
AATGAATTGAAATTGCGCTTTTCAATTTATTCTTGGATTCATATTAAAATGTTAGTTTCAACTCAAACATTTCATTTTCAGATATTTTCAAGATATGGCAGATGAATTATCTGAAACGTGTATTTTACTGAGATTACTTTGTGAATGGTTTTTAACAGAAATTATTACCGGAATCGTTTTCCATTAAGTGAAATGTATGTAATAAAGGAAAAAAATTGAGAAATTTATAGTAGGTATCTCACAATTAACCGTTGACTTGAATTACGTATGACAGCGTATTTTAGAAACGTTTTGTTTACTTTAATTTAGAAAGTATCTACGTTTCCCACTGAATGTTGTTAGGCTTACATTTGTCACTAGTATTCAATTCGTTACTTATAACGAGCATCCAAACAATGATTGAGGACACGCCTCAATTTGTTATTTATATGTTTATAATTAATAAAAGTAACTGAAGTTAGTACTCGATATAGTTACTTGGTGTTTTTTTGCTGCTGGCAATGATGCTAAGTAAATATTAGGCATGTTTGCACAAGTATACAATCAATTGGTTAAATAAGACTGATATGATGCATTTCCTGCACTTCCGCTTTCTCTAAAATCTAACTGAGAATTTTTATCTGAATTTCTATACCACGGGTATGTGTAACTAACGTCTATCATATATGACGTTTTCAACCCATTCTATATTACCCTCTCCTTTAAAAAGTTATAAATTATTTTTCATCTACCTACTAATCATTCTCTCCTTATTTTCTCTGTTATCGACCACATAAGTTCATGTTAAATTCATTTAAAATTACCACAAAGCATATTATTTAAAATTCATAATAATATAAATAAATGAAGATATATCACATCAAAATAATATTTATTTTTACAAAACATGTTCCTAGTGTGTAGAATCTTTAATAAAATATCTATTGGTTTTCATTAAATCTCATCCATAGCAGTTATAATTACGTGATATTGAGTAGAAATTAAATGGATATACATTTTGTACAACCCCTATTTTCATGGAATAAATTTACCCTAATGCACTTTCCACACAAATATATTGATGCCCAAAGACGAGCTCTGCGAACCGGGCTACAGTGAACAATTCTACTTGCGCCGTGGTCCCTCGGGTAACTTGCAGGAAACCAGGGTGGCAGCAAAGAATCAACTCTCTTTCAAGATGTGCGTCACATGTGAATTATAACTTCATTTACGTCGACATAGGTGTATATGGAAAATCAACTCGGCTATTTTAGATCCTTCATTTTATAACAAACAAAACAAAAGTGGGTCATTGAATATTCAGCATATATCATTTCCACAATTTCATCTCTTCAGGTTTTGTATTTCTATAATGGACATATCGAAGACCATACCTGGCAATGAATGAACACACAAGTGATACCAAAAATACATTCTCTTTGCAGCGTAACTACTGACCGGTCTCCGACTGTGGCAGCTCTCAATAAATAGCTATGTATTTTTATGCATTTCAAACGATTGCTCAACCAGTATGATCAGACTGAACGCAAGTACGAGATTTCACTGTTCGCCTGACTAAACTGGTTGCGCGACCGCGCAGTTGCGGCAAGCTCCGTGTAACTGCTTACATTTCGTCTGGTCGCGCAATTGGCTGCACAGAGCTGCCCGGTTCTTATGGAAGTTTTCAATGAAAGAAATTTGGTAAGGACCAGTTATTTGTGAGTATCTTTGCTCCTTCTTTTTCAACAATGGTAACGATTGAAGCATTAGGTTGGGAGAGAAGAAGTTTTAATGTCACTCTCTATATTCCGTTTATTTCAGGATTGGGTAGGAAGGGATGACACTATGTCATGCATCATGAATCTATACATACTTTGAATACAATAAAGATAATGTGTAAAATAAAAAAACAATCTACAATATGATTGTATTTTCCTATCTTTAATTCATTTATAGCACGGCGTAGCTATGTCTATTTATCGAAGCTAAAATTAAACATTAGAATCCAGGGTTCCATTTTGTTTCACGCTTCACATCCACCATCTCATAACAAACTACTTTATCACCAGGTTCAAGTTCTAATAAATTATCAGAGAATCTTAAACCGCATTCTAGTCCATTTTTGATAGAATCTACTTCATTTTTCAGATGTTTCATTGAACTAAGATGACCTGAAAAACAAACGGTATTAATAATGGACAGAGAACATAAAGTAACAATAGTCTATCATGTAATAAAAAGAGTAATAATTAATAAAATAAATTATGATAACAAATTTTGTAGCAATAGATTAGGACAGACGGATTTTGACAGTTAAACCACTAAAATCACATAGTTTAGATATTATGTTCCAGCTTCTATTGGTAATTTTACAATTTCAACATTAATAAAGCAAAAGAAAAGGAAAAAGATACATTTTATTCCAATAGACTCAAGACTGCACACCTAAAGCTGTGATTATACGCAGCCTTAAGCAGAAGCAAGAAGTCTTGCTAGATAAATAGAATCTCAGAAGCACCTAGTGGTTTTCTTTCGCCCTGCATAAGGAGTTGGTATGAATAGAGAAGAGGAAGCATGAATGAAATATTTTAATTTCTTAAGTGAGCTGAAGAATTTCATAGTTGAGCTTTATGATAGTAACAGATAACAAAATAGTAATTGATCATACCATCAAAAATATTGGTGCCATCTCTCATAATTTTATATTGAGATTTCTTTTTTAATAATCCAGAAACACACCGACACCCGGCCACTAAAACTTTTTTCTTCCCCTCTGTTATGAGGAAGTTTTGTTGGACTGTCGCCTCGCCTAGAAATATACCAGTATTAAGTGTTATAATTTTAATGTGGCATCGGCAGAAACAAAAGTACTGATTAATTATGAGAAAGTAACCTAATATCTGCTCCTCTTGAATGACGGGAATTCGAAGGTTCAGTTCCTTCTTTATTTCATCCACCATCTTGTATATGACGTTGTGAGGTCTGATTGAGACTTTCTTGTCATTTAAGAGCGTGCCCAATTGTTTAGGCACTTCCACGTTGAAAGTGTAAAGTAGGGCATCGAATGTTTCTGCCATTTCTATATCCGTTTCAGTTACATTACCGATTCCAAAATGAACTATGTCCAATTTACAAACATCGTGTTCATCATATGTGTCTAGAACATCTAAGATAGCCTCCACTGATCCATCCACGTCGCCTGTTGAACAAAAATTTACAGCATAATTTTACAAGCTTTCAAAATATCATTTTATCACTTGAATGGACTGCATTGATTTTTTAAATTTATTGATGTAAAAAGAAAACGACAAAACAGTATTACAGCTGACGCAAATGCGCCATACATTTAACAGATGTAATATTGAGAGTACATAAAATAATTTTACAAAATTGAGAAAAAAAGTCTAAAAGATAATAAAACTAAGTTCTTCCTGAATATCTATAAGCAATGTATTGATCAGTTGAACAGTCCTTGCAACTCGCGAGTCATATGACCAACGCGAAGAACAAGTTTTACGGAAGAAGCAAAATCAGTTTTTTAGAGGACAAAATACGATAAATCAATAATTCGGACAAGGAAATTCTATGCGTTTATTCTTAAGCAATGCCAATATGGATAATCAAATGGTTGAAGTACAAGGCCCACACCTGTAATATAAAGATGTTACAACATTTAATATATATAAATAAATGAAATAAGGAGCAAGTTATTTTATTCAATAATTTGATCCGGCCCTTGACTCACGATTGATAATGTGGCCTCAAAACTAGGAATGGTAAGTCTATGCCTGACTTAAACTGTTCTGACAGCTTGAATCCTTCAATTTAATTATCGACATTCTAAAGAAAATAAATTAGCCTACCTTTAAAGACAATATGCAAAATAGTTTCATCGGACTCCGTGTATAATTTAGGTCGTGGACCGACACGTCGCACTTTATATCGGCCCATCAAACGTTTCTTTTGCAAATTTTCCGTGTAGACCGCCTGATGTTCAGCATTCTTAGCGGCTATTATTGACGCATCGGATTCTTGCTTTTTTTGCATTTCAGCATTTTGTCGCCAACGCATCACTTCACTGGCACGTTTCTATAGAAAATTTTATTATTACACAAACTGTTACTCTATTATTCTTTTTAAGACAAATGTTAAATGGAAAACATAAACATCACAATATAAATATCTTGTTAAACGGTTGCAGAGGAAGAAACAATCAATCAATGTTTATTTTCTCAATATTCAAGTTTTCAAATTAGAATATACAATGCAGAAACAAAGTAATAATTTCTATATTCAGCTCTATAAAAGCTTCTATAAAAGCTCTACTCCAATTTGATGATTGATGCTCACAATATTTTCACTAACAAGCACAATGTATCTATGGGATATCCATTATATATATTATCTATAATACTAACACCAAAATATGTTAATTGTTTATGATTCATTATATCTATGGTATATCAATTAAATATATTGTCTTTTTTACTAACACCAAAATAAGTGAATTGCTTATGATTGCTGATGCATTCATTCCATTCTTTTATTCATTTTGTGCTCTGTTTAAAAATGAAAGTCGCTTGATGTTCATATATGGATGTTTTAGGGTGCCCAATATGAGTGATTAAGACAAATCATTGCAGGCAAAATCAAGTACAAATTAATCACTTCATGAAGTAAATTCAATGAAGATGTATGTAAACCGTATGAAAAATATTCATAGGGAAAGGCATCAAAAAGCAGTGTAAATTAAAACCTATCAATGAATCAGAACTTGAAGTCTAATGATTGAGCAGGTTTTATGCTATCAACATACTGGGGTTATAGATAATTTTTTTTATGAAGACGCATTACCTCTGATGGAACTTCAATCATATCATCTCCGGCAGAAGGGAGCTCCTTCCAACCGAGAACTTGAACAGGAGTAGAGGGAGGAGCTTCATTGAGAATTTCACCACTTTCCGAGAGCATTGTGCGCACTCGGGCCCAGCCCATTCCGGCGACTAATATACTACCACGTTTCATAGTTCCACGCTGCACGATCACAGTTACCAATTTCCTACAATAATCATAAAAAGAAGTTAGTCAATTAACTGCAACTTGTGTGTATATAAGTTACGTATCATCTCAGGTGAGATTAAAAATTTTATGCAAGGTAATTTTTAAATACTCTGATATAAATGCACTCTCACCCTCTTCTCGGATCTGTCTGAGCTTCAATGACTACTCCTTCCACAGGTCCCGTAGGGTCTGCCTTTAAGTTCATTATTTGAGCTTGTGCCCCTATCGCTTCGACAAGTGTGTCCAAGTTGGTTTGTTTCAAAGCACTAATAGGCACTGCTTGAACATCACCACCCAAGTCTTCCACCATCACCCCGTAGCGGGATAGCATCTGTTTGGAAGCCTCCTAGAAAATACATAAACTTCAATTATATTACACATTGTCAAGAGAAAAACATTTTTTTTATAAAATAATGAATATATAATAAAATGAATCAAAAAGCTTGTGACTTGAAATCCTAAAAAGTAGGTCATTTTCTAGTATATGATTATAAGTTATTATTTGAGGCCGAACTCTGCTAGATATATGATTAAAATAGGTTGAAAACAACACATTCAAAGAATATAGATCTTTTTCTGGTTGAAATGTGAAAACACAAAAAAAAAAGATTCTGTTTCTTTTTTAACAAAAATATATTCCTGGAAAATTTATTAAAGACTATTTCATTTAATTAAGTATCATATTACATATTATAGATGTTTTCATCATATGTTAGTAAACGTTTACCTACAATGTCTGCCTTTGGTTTATCAATTTTATTGATAGCCACAATCATCGGAACTGCAAGTGAAAACAATAAAAGTTAGACAACCATGGTAACAGAAGTGTTAACAACATTTTTAAATTATGATACTTTGATATTATTGTTTTTTATTTTATGTAAGTAATCTGATATTAGATCATTTTAAAAAACCTAAATTGAAGATATTTTTCATTTCTTGACAATATTTTTTTTATCTACCGTAAAACAAACTTAAACTTATCACAAAGATTAATGGGCAGCAATTCAGAGCACAGAAAGCTTATTTAAGTCTTTCGACTACCTCAGAACTGATGTATCAGCGTTTGAATATACCTTTTTTGTAATGACAATGTCATATTTTATAAAGAATGAGTGTTTTCTTTTTTAAACTGCCAACTTTAAAGAAAATATATTTTTAAATGATATTTAATTATGTTTTCCATTTTTTTTATTAATAAACCCAAACGTGTGCAACAAATATTACTATTTTACTCAAGTGATGGTAGGAGTACATACACAATCACACAACTCCACGGTCACTGCTGAATTATATCATGAACATTGCTGAGACAGGTGGCTCACTATTATTAAATTTATTTCTCTTGGGATTTTCACCTCCAAGCACTAGTATTTAATTTTGTAATTAGTACTATCATTGTTTGTGTCTTACCTCCTCTCCACGCTCAGTAGAAGGAAACAAGTCCACCCTACCCTTCATTTTTAATTTAGGAATAAGAATCATTGTTTAACTTCGAAATAAATAACCTTGCGATATGGTTAGTTTGAAGATGCTTTTTAAAGAGGTGAAACGCGTCACGTTAGTGACAAAACAAGTGGAATAACAAAGATATCAATTTTAATTTTATATTAACACTCTCAACTTTTAAGAATATTAAATTTTACTGGTAAAGCAATAATAACCTCCGGCCTCCTTCGCCATACGAATAGATTCAAGAGTTTGCTCCATCACACCGTCGTCAGCTGCCACTACAAGTACAACCATATCGGTGACGTTGGCTCCTCGTGCTCGCATGGCAGTGAAAGCAGCATGTCCAGGGGTATCGAGAAATGTCACCAAATCCCCATTCTTCAGCGTAACTAAAAACATACCCATTTCAATTTTGATGAAAGCTGCACATTTGATTCCTACTCATCCCATTGCATTTGAAGTAGATTAATGCATAAATTGATAAAACTTAAGCAGGTGTTATGAAGAAATTTTTGGTGGAATTAATAACAGTATTATATTTCCATTATTCTGAATAAAATTTTGATTCGCGTATTACTTCTTTTGTTGAACCCGTGTATCGTTATGATCACCTTCATTTGATAACCTGTTCTGCCAAAAAAGTGATCCTTACTATCGTCTAGATTATTCCAAATACAAAATTTGAGGAAGCCTTGTTCAGTAATAGACACAACCAATTCATTTCATGTTTTCCATACATTCTTTATTATAGACATGGATGTGTACACATTTTGCGAATTATACGCCTTTTGGTAGGGATTTTCGGAGGTGAAATGTTGAATAATCTAATTGCCACTAATTTCATAGTTTTGAGATAATTGTAAAAAAACATGCATACATTTAAACTTAAGCCTGAAATGAAGTCTACCTATTTGATGTTACCTGAAAATGCACCAATATGCTGAGTTATTCCTCCGAATTCTCTGTCAACAACACTAGTATTTCTCAGTGAGTCAAGTAATGTAGTTTTTCCGTGGTCAACATGACCCATTACGGTAACGACGGGAGGTCTCGCTTTTAGATTTTCTATAGGCGGGGGCGGGTGCCTGACCGCATCTTTGTTCTGGAAACAAAATATGAATGCTGTTATTAACGCAGTTTTTTATACGATACAAGTCATCAAATGAGCAATTATAACAATAATCGTAAGAAATCATTATTTTAGTTTAATAATCTAAAAATGTGAAGTGAAAAACTCACTAATATTTCTTGTGTTTTTCTTTCATCAGGCGGCAATACAAACTTAAACTTCCGACCAGATATTTTAACAATACTCTTAATAACGTCTATATTGTCTATTATGGAAGATTTCTTGTTATAACTCTCAGATTTATCAACGTACATCATTGCTTCAAATACATGATCTGTAAAAATATACAATTGTAAATAAGTAATAAATCACATTGCATTTAATTTGACATGATTACATACAGCTACCCATTTCTTAGCACAGCAAACGGCCGTCTATTTTTGTATCTTCTGTTATTGCTAATCAACTACACTTAATGAAGGTTAATTCAAGTAAAGAAAACCTGATCACACGAAGGGCATCACCTGTATTATCTGCAGTCTAATTATTAAATGTGATTTTTCCTATAGCAACGGATTGTGATGCAATCATCAAATTTCAATTATAAAGTAATAATTTAAGGTGATAATGATAAGCGATCTGCTTAAATTCATTCAGACCAATGCTCCCTCTAAGCTGTGCATGGTCCTGCAATAGTTTTAGAGCCTCCGTGCATTCATCTCAGGTTTTTACATCATAATTCAATACGAAATGTTCAAATTTTATTTTTCAATAAATATACATTTTAATTTTTTTCAACTTTCTATACCTATGTGAAGCATATTAAATTTTAAAACGTAAAATAAACAAAATAATCATTTCTTGATTAACTTACATGCCTTAGGTATAATATAAACGAATAAATAACAGTAAATAATAGAAATACCCTTTACGATTTTTATATATTTATGATGGTTATGAGCTCATGAAGATATATAATAAGTCATGGTAAAAGTTAATTTATATAGTAGTGAGCTATTGCAGTAAAAATTCCAATAGCTGATTGCTTACCGACATCTTCATTCAATGAATTAGCCACATCTAATACAGTCATGTTTTTCCAGATTTCTATCACATTAGCTCTTGATTTAGATTTTGGTGTAAATCGAAGAATTCTTCGCCCAGTATTTTCAACGGCCTAATGCAGAAAATGAAATTTTCATGTGAGAATCAAATGACGCATGTAACAAAAAGGATTAAAATGCAAATATATATGAAAATGATTATTCAGACCAGGCATAAGCCTGCTAAAAAATGATGTTTCGATCTATGAGGATCTTATTGACATATTGTCAAATGAAAACGTAGTGTCTAAAATAACCTATAAGAAAGGTCTCCAGTTGTAATCAAAAATTTACATCGCTTTTATCGTTTATCGTATCACTTCTGTCATTTCATTCCTTCTAAGATAAATATTATAAAGACTAAAATGTCACATACAAAGTTCGCAGTTTTCACTGTTTAACAATAAGGGTAGAAGAAAATGTGGCGTCAAAATTAAATCAAACAATCTATAAAATACTCTTTGTCCAGTACCACATATCACTCAGTTTTATAAATTCAAAATAGACCAGCGTCACTTCATTGGATCAATTATATCCTATGGATATTATTTAATTTTATCCCAGGACGACGTGTCTTTGATTATTAGAGGAAGATTTAAGAATTTCCAAAGAATCATAGTTTTTACTATGAATGTATAGCTAATAGTGTAAAAACTAATTATCATATATGGGAATCAGGGAAACCGATAATTTACGAAAAATACGAATACAAGTATGAAAGAGTCACCATAAGATGTCAAATGGAGATTTTTAGATCAAATCATAGAGCAAATTTGACAATCGTTGACCAAAAATATTTCGTATTTCACATTATTTATTGTTTTCCTTGATATCAATGTTTGATTTTTTTATTCGTTATTGAATTCCCTACCAAATAGCATTGTTTTTAGCGTAATTAAGTATTTTTTCAGGCAGAAAAACAGTAGTATGTTATACCACAGCATGAGTATCCAACTCCAGCTCCGGTCAGATCTACCTACCTTTTCTTCTGGAGTTTTCCTTTTCTTATACCAATGATAAGACGTGTGAAAGCTGTGTTGTAATGTGAGATATGAACAGCATTTAAATTTATTATAATCATAATATATACGGTGGGATACTGTGTCTCTTACTGCAATAGAAGATAACCTAAAAATGAAAAATAAGGTGATAATATTCAGAAACAAAATTGACAACAGTGGCAAATTAATTTCATTGATAAGTTTTAAATAGAGCAATTTTGACAAATTACCAGTGTATTATACGTCCTCTCATGACATTTGTCATTATTTATTATTATGCATTAAGCACTCAATTCTTGACTTTTGCTATAGTCCATAAAATAATATACTATTACTATAGTCTATGGTAGGTACCTACATGGAAATGTGCTGCCATTTATGTAATTTACGATAGACAATATACTGATAGTAATTTTGTTTTTTTTTGAAACCATATCCGCTCCCTATTCGCAGCATATGGCCATCACGCGGTTCCTCCAAGCTTCTCTGTCCCCCGCTAGTCTCCTCACTTCCTCCCAGGTTATCCCAGCGTCCAGTAGCTCCGCTGAATACATCCTATGGATGGTCATCAGCGGCCTTCCAGGGCGATGGAATCCATCTGGTTGGTAGAAGAGACAGGCAGGATTCAGGCTCCCCTGGGGCACCCGCAGCACGTATCCAAGCTAGGTCCATCGTCGCTTTTTTATTTTGGACGTAATAAGAGGCTGGTCCATCCGCTCTCTTACCTCTGAGTTCCTGACAAAATCAAACCACCGTACCCCTAGTGTTCGCCGCAAACATCTGTTTTCAAAGCATAGTATACGGTTACCCTGTGCCTTGGTGATGTGCCATGACTCGCAACCGTAAAGCAACACCGTCAGGATGCATGCGTTGAATAAGTGGCACTTAGTTCTGACCGAGTACAACCGTGAGTCCCAGACTTTCCGCATTGAGCTAAAAGTTGCTCCAGCTATTCCTAATCGGATTGCAAGCTCTTTGCGCGGATTGCCATCTCCCGTGATGTGTACCCCCAATTACCTGAAACCGTCGACTCTCTCGATGTCTTGCCCCGCGCTCGTCAGAGGATAGTCTGGGTCTGGACAGAAACTGTTGCAGAGCACATTGGTTTTACTCGCATTGACTTTGAGGCCAATGCGATACAAGTTGCTCTGCAGCCTGTCCATTGTTTCCTGAATACCCTCGACAGATTTGTCAAATATGACAGCGTCGTCAGCATACTCGAAGTCGCACAGCCTCAGATTGGGGGCAACGGCTACACCTCGGTCGGGTGGAATTGACTTCCTCAGGATGAAGTCGAAGATTATTATGAAGAGGAACGGAGCCAGAACACAGCCCTGTCTGACCCCGGTTGAGACCTCAAACCATTCTGTCGTTACGTCGCCGATTCTAACACAGTATTTACTGCCCTCGTGCATGCATTTGATGATGGTGATAATCTTGGTTGGGATTCCATAGAGTTTTAATATGTCACATAGGGAAGGCCGGTGCGGACTATCAAAGGCCTTCTCGTAATCAACGAAGCAACACGCCAGCGAGCTGTTGAATTCGTTGCTTTGCTGGAGAAGGCATCTGAGATTATGAATTTGGTCCGCTCAGGATCGGCCAGGTAAGAAACCGGCCTGGTTTTCCCTGAGGATACACATTACTGGAATCCTTATTCTCACCAAGACTACCTGCGCCAAAACCTTGCCAGGCACGCTGAGCAGCATTATGCCCCGGTAATTGTCGCAACAGAGTGGATCACCTTTTTTGTGAATTGTGATGACCTCACCGTTGACCCAGTTCCTCGGGCAGCGCTCGTGGTTCCACACCTTACTGAGAAGTTGGTGCAAGGGCTGCAAGACGGCCTCCAGGCCGTATTTGAGAAACTCTGGGTGTACACCGTCCACGCCCGGCGCCTTCCCATTCTTTAACCACTGCACAGCTGAGGTGATCTCAAAGTGCGTCGGTGCATGGTCGGGGATGTTTGGTGCTCGGGGGATATCTACAGGTGTGGCTTCACTGGGTATGTCAAAGGAGTTCGAGGGAGGATAACGGTTTAGCAGCCCGCAGAAACGATCTCTTCAAATCTTTTTAACACGCTCCGCGCTTGACTCTATTGCCCCTCTGGGACTACGAATGGGTCCGGGGGTCGGTGGTCGTCTACCGCAAATTTCGCGTGTGATTCTAAGTAATTTTCTTGTATCATTTCTACGCGCTGCCACCTCTGCTGTTTCAATCTGGTTGTCAATGAATCAGCGTTTATCGAGTCGCACAGATTTTTTACTATCTTATCTTGGTACCGATAGTCTGTCTGTCTCACTGTCCCTCAGTGCTTTAAGCCTCGCTCTTTTTTCAATTTTCCCCCACGTTTCGTCGGACATCAACTTTGGCTGCCCACTCCTCCTGACTCCTAGCACCTCATGAGCGGCTAATGCAACTGCATCTTTGATGCTGGACCATTCCGATTCGATGGTGTCGCGTCGGGGATTTTGCCGGTCATGCACACAGTTGGTGACGTTCTTTGTCACAGCGATATCGAAATTCAGCCGAATTCGAGGAAATTGCAGTCTCTCGACGTCGATCCTCTTTCGTGTCGGGGGCCGTACTGTACGTCTTAGCCTGAGACGGATTTTGTCGACAAGCAGCTCATGATCACTGTATATGTCGGCACCCCTATAGGTTCGAACATTGAGAAATTCCCTTCGGTGTGTCGCGCTGTAGAGAAAGTGGTCAATTTGTGCTTTTGTGCAAGCATCAGGAGAAGTCCACGTGTATTTGTGGATGTCTCTGTGCGGGAAGATTGTACCGCCAACGGTGAGCTCATTCATAGTTGCAAACTCAATGAGTCTCTCACCGTTGTCGTTGGCTTCACCGAGGCCATGCCTTCCCATCACTGTGGGGCCAAGCAAAGGATCTGTTCCCACTCTCGCATTGAGGTCCCCCATTACGATCACACGGTCTCTACGGGGGATTGTGGAGATGGTCGCGCGGAGAGAATCATAAAAAGCATCCTTTGCCTGTGTGTCGACTTCCTCGGTAGGCGCATAGCACTGAAGGACAGTTACCGAGCTATCAGGTGGCTGGTATTAGTGGTTCTGAGATGGGTTCCCATTTGACAAGGCAGCGAGATGCCCTCCCCGACATCAATACTGCCACCCCTTGGCAATGGTATTGCTCCTGACCTGAGTATAAAATACTGGGTAGCCGAAATATTCCCGGTTGACAGTACGATGGCATAACAGTCTAAGTAAACTATAGGGGTAGGGGGACCTTTGACAGTGGTCAATGGTTACTGACATAGACTTCTATATTTTTAGTTGGTGGATACCATGTGAGCACATCGATACAACTACATGTGCACATAGAGAATGATGATAGCTGTTTAACCCAGCAATTTCATCTGCTGGCCTCTAATCATCGGGCAAGGCAACTTCAGCTGTAACTAACAGCAGGGGGCAAAAGGCGAAGCTTCCAGCCACTTAAACCCGATCTTCTGGCTAAGGGGAGAAAATCCTTGTCAACCTGTAGAGCCCTTGTAAATCAGACTTCGGAAGCGTAAGGTTTATCACCCTGCCTTCTTCAACCCCACCCCACCCCATTTGTTATAATATCACCACATAAGCCTCGGTCATCCAGCTGAGGTACCGTGTGGTGGCCATGTGTTCCAAATAGGGAAAGGACATGGTTAAAAAAACAAAAATACGTAGAATTAGATATTACATGTCCCATTACGTTCACTATTAACGTTTTAAACTCACCCCTGCAAATTTTCTATAATCTATGAAAACATTTTCAATTATTATCGGCGTCAAGCCAAAATAGCTATTAACTACCTAATAATATTTTGTAGAACTAAATAATATGTACTTTGTTATTTTATCCTATTATTAATATAGTAGCATAGACTACCATACTTTTATATGGTAGTCTATGATCATTATCTATGTTTTGACATTTGAAGGATGGCGGCTTTTTTGTGGTTATCTTTTCCTGAAATAAGATTATTTAATAAATTTAAATGCAAAAAATACGTTAGACATATTAATGAGGATAGAAAATTTTGTGCGCAATCAAAAGATCTCAATTCTCCTGATATCGAAGCTACTTTCTCCAACGGGTAACTAAATAAACTTAGATTTATCCAGATTCCTTTGGAGGTTATGGTAGCAAAATAATCAATCTATATTCAATATTTCAGGAGAAATTTAAAGATTTCAACGGGAAAGTATGCAAGGTTTGCAGATGGATGTGCGGTGGCTTCACTGGGCGATACAAGTGTCATGGTCACGGCTGTTTCTAAGATAAAATCATCTTCAAACTCGTTCCTTCCTTTGGTAGTTGATTACAGACAAAAATCGGCAGCTGCCGGTAGAATTCCAACCAATTTTTTTCGAAGAGAATTAGGTATTATCATCAAATATTTAAAAAATCTTGATTCTTGATATTTATTAAGGTGTATATGCATTACAACATGCTACTCTTCCTACTCGAAAGTTCACTAAATGTGGTGTTTTTGAAAAGCTTTTCAATTCAGTATCAAACATACCACTCCGTTGTGGAGTGATCAACTTCGTTGGCCACGGTTACAGATGTCTCGTAAGTTCAGGTACGGACAGTTCCATAAGTCGATTTATGGATTTCTGTTCAAAGTCATGGATGTTTGTGATGTCTAGAATTCTCTCCCACCCATCCGATCATAAAAACGAAGCGATTAGCTAATCACTATTCCTGTTCTAGCCCTATCCTTCTATCCCTACTCTCTCAGACAAAGAGAGGTTGTGCAACTGAGTAAGAAACAGTTCTCGTATAAAAAACTTCTGATGAGATACATCCATTAATAGTCCATATGTTCCACATTGGGAGTGGACTCCATACAACATTTTCAAACTAAAACTTAAGGTGGCATACAAGATAAAGTAATTTCTTGAAAGTTTCATCATAGAAGTACAATTTTTTACTTTTTTAGTATGGCAAATTCTCAATGTGATTCGCAAAGCAGTCTCATGATGTGTTTTTATTTTAAGGTCCATCCGAACGTGAAATATTGACATCCAGAGTTATCGATAGGTCACTAAGGCCTCTGTTTCCAGCAGGCTTCAACTGTGACACTCAAATTGTGTGCAATATGCTGTCGGTCGATTCTATAAATGCTCCTGATATTGTTTCCATTAACGCTGCCAGTGCTGCTTTAAGTTTATCAGACATACCGTGGAATGGTCCTGTAGGAGCGGTTAGGTTTGTTAAAAACTGGAAAATACTTATTAGAGCTCAACTAAAATTTTTCAATCATGTCTGATGTTAATGCCGGGTATATATAAACTCATAATAGAGCATCTTAAAAGAAGTTCTATTATTCACTTTTAGGGTATAAAATTAAATTAAAAATTGATAACTTAGTTATTCCACTTGGTTTGTGATTCCACGTGACGCGTTTTGTCTCTTTAAGAAGCATCTTCAGACTAACCATGGTATAAAAGTGGAATAACTAAGTTATCAATTTTTAATTTAATTTTATATTAAAAATGAACTTCCACAAAGTTACCGCGCGAATCCATAGAAAACGCTTTTAGGGTGTTCAGTCAGTTACTGTCAGTTTTTGGTGGAAAGGCATTATATTTTAAAAATAAAACGCAATTTCCTTGTGCTACTTTCACATGTTTATAATGATCAGGGTCAGGACAGGCTATTTATATATAATTGAATGTTAATAATTAAAAGGTAAATACAACAGTTCAATTGCTTGTCATTCAGTCACTCAACCTCTCTTCTTTCAGAGTGGGTACGAAAGGAGTAGTAGTTAGTTATCACTTACACTGCCCCCTGTGTTTAGGAACAGATTTTTCGGAGAGAATGTTAGCCTATCAGACCTCCATCCCATACCTATTGACAAAAATTCATAAATCAATTGAAAGATTAATATATGAATGTGTACTTTCGAGTGTTCAAACCCGTGGTCACCGCAATCTGAATAAGATAAATGCCCAAGGGCGTTGACTACTTGCCTACAGGCAATAACTATTATCATTTCAACACGCAATCAAAAATATTTTTGAATGGGAATAAGCATTATCTATAATTTAATTTTAAAAATTCTTTGAAGAATCCCAATGCTGTATTTTTCAAAATATTTTTTGTTATTTATAAAGTGTTATTGCAGTTTATTGTAAAGGCCAGCATTTTTTTCTAGGTTAGGACAAATAGACAATGAAGTAATAATTAATCCCACCAGAAAAGAACAGCAAGAATCATGTTTGAATTTAATTGTCACTGCCATGAAACAAAATCTAGTTGTTATGTTGGAAGGACATGCCGACAATATATTACAGCAGGACTTATTGAAAGCCATTAAGATAGGTCAGTATTCATTATTCTCTTAGTGGGTCAATTACTGTTGTCCAATATTGCACGATTCTATTCCGCTCTTTCTAGCCTGTGAAGCTTACTAGCTCTACAGATGCTCCATCTTCGGGCTGCAATACAAGCTTCACAATGATTAACTTCCTCAAAAGAAGTGTTTTTTTTAATGCTGGAAATTTCATTCTTTTCGATTGTATTGTAATTTGATACCACGAAAACAGTTTCCATAAAAATACTGACAATATATTTGATACAAAGACTGCCAGCTTTGATATTTTTCTATGTTCAGCTGGGTGGGTTGGTGCTGTATTTTCATCAACACTTTTACGTACATTGTATAATTTAATATCTAGTAATATTTTATACTTGTATATATATACTTGTGAAAATATTTGTGTTTATCATGTATCAATCTTCTTTTTAGGTACCAAAGAAGCTCAGTCAGTTATCAAAGCAATAGAGAAATTGCAGAAGCATTATGGAAAAACAAAAAGAGTTCTTGAAGACTTACCTGAGGATAAACCTGAACTAATAGAAGCTGTCAAAACTTTTTCAGTTATGAGATTACAAGAAATATTTAGGTATGTATACAATTTGACACTAGACTTAGATTTTAAAAAAGTAAAACACAATTCATTTGTACTACTTCCACATATTTATAATGATCAGGACCGATTTCGCTCATCACGAGCATTATCCACTGATAAAAACACAAACATAACTGGCTTATTTATATAAAATTGAGTGTAAAAATGAAGGTATATGAAACTGACGGTTCATGAACTAAGACATGAATTGTGTTTTATTTTTTAAAAATATGTCTTTCCACCAAGAATTGAGAATTAACACCTTAAAAGTGACTAGACTTAGAGCCATAAAAGCGATTAAACAAAATTATAATTTAGCTTCACCCACAATATGTTTCAAATATTTTTAATTTATATGTCTATTGTGGGATATGAATGTTGCGGCTTATGATACTCTTTACAAAAAACTGCCTGGTGAGTTTGTTATCCAATAATATTTTTCAAATTTGCAGTAATACCACTCATGACAAGTTATCTCGCGATGAAGCTGTGAATTGCGTCCGTTCCGACGTTGTAGCTAAAATAAGGGAGAGTTTTGGCATAGAAGATTCTGATGGTGCCAAAACCACTTTATGTTTCAATAATGTATGTAAACAAGTGTTTAGAGATGCGATTTTGGAAAATGAAGCAAGATGTGATGGTAGACATCTGGATCAACTGAGGGACATATCATGTCAGGTTAGCAAGTTTTCAGTACAAAACTTTTTAAACTCCTCAATCCTGGATAGTCATTTTCATGATATCCATTTTTAATTGGATACGAATGAGTGTTGTTAGCAATCCTGTCGACTATCAGTCGCCTTTGTTGTCATAAGTCCATTTTTATCCTCAAAACATGCAGACATATTTTTGTAAATATATTATTATCAGGGGTGGGTCATATTTCTTACAGCCAACCTTCCGACAGTCAACTAACTAACACTAACAGTGTGAATTCCAACTGTTCAACTGCATGAAAACCTAGATTTCGAGAAGTGACTTCCTGAAAATATAAAATGTATTTTTTGGACTAAAGAAAATATTGTAATGAATTACATTGTAGACTCATTCAATAATAGTGTGACACCGCCCCGTGCTTATGAGGCGGACAGGGTCATCAAAACCAATCTGCAGACTCTTTCTATTAATGCAAAGTTAAAATGTAATATCTCTCCTGAGGCGCTCAAGAGTATTTTTTCATATTTGTTTGGTTGCCGCTGTTTGTTTACAGTTGGAAGTGAACAAAAAGCGTGCGCTGTTTAAAAAAAAAAAGAGTCGCGTTCGACCTTTCCCGGGGGAGAGTCGTCGGCCGGCGAAGCGGCGGCTTAATCCACCGCGGGCTAAAGTTTAAATTAAAAAAAGTGTGTAAATCTGTTTGTGTAACTGTTTTCAAGAAAATTATAGAAGCTAATTGCAATTAAACGAGAAAGAGTATACGGATAACGACCGGGTTTTAATGGGAGACGAAGAAACCGTGGTGACTCATCCTATTGTCCTTGCCTGCAACGCGGGCCTTGAAGCTTGTCCCCGCTTCTCCCCGCTCCTACACCTTCCTCCCTCGAGCGGCGAGACAGACGTTCGTTGTTTCGTTTCCTACTCTCTCAAGTGATACGCAAATTAAATAAAATTTATTTAAATTGTAATACTTTGTGTAATATTTTATAATAAAAATGTAATTGAAAATACTTATAACTGTTTCTTTCCTAATAAGCTTATTACCATTGCCATACCTACCATTGAATTACTATTCTTTGGTTGTCGGTATTTTGTTCTGTCCGGAACTTGGTTTGCCAGAAAGTTAGTTAGACTTGATATTGCGCTTGGTGTGAAACTAAGAATATTAATCCCTTAATTATTACTGACTAGTAGAAATTAAAGATAAAAATTGATTTTTTCACCAAATCAAATTAGTATGCATCATTGAGGTTTGGTTTACATGACCACTGCCGACGGAATCATAATAGTATGTTAATATCACGTGTAACTGGGTGGCTGGTAGCCAACCTGTTAAATCTGAGGGGAAATAAATTTAAGAGTAGCTAATCAATCTTCTTATTTAAATAATATTTTCTGACAATTGGCTGCTAATAATTCTCTAAAGCTTTTAATCGGTGTGATAAGATTTTGATTAAAACTCTGTTATTTGTTTTTCTAGGTTAGTCTCCATAAACCGCTCCATGGAAGTTCATTATTCCAGCGAGGGCAGACACAAGTATTTTGTACGGTTGCATTAGACTCTCCAGAAAGTGCTTTAAAGATGGATACGCTGACTATGCTTACCAGGTAAAATGTTATTCAATGCTAACCGTCCATTTGACTGTGTGACTTGTACTATAAGGTAAGGACCGGTGTCAACTTCTCTTTTAGATTCATTGTGATAGCCTGTACTTCTGCGCAAAATTTCCAGAGCTCATATTAACACTTATGTCAGTAATAGTGAAATCAACAGGATCTAGGTAGTTTTCATATGAAAGAGCAGTGTGTGATACTCCATGGCATTTTGAGAATGACTATCTGAAGTGTGTTCTTACTTATTCTGACATATTTAGTGTTTAATATGCTTTGATAATAACCTGTAGGTGTCATTCCTTTATTGTTATTGATATTGCAATGGGTAGTATATCGAAAATGATATTATGATGTAAAGGTAGTCAAAGCAAATATCTTCATAACAATCGCATATCAAAAAGTGTTGTCAACACAGCAAAACATCATTAACAATTTCGAGAATGTATGTTTGATAGTAAATAAACATTTTTCTCTGGGGTTTCTACTTAAACAATCTATTGCAGTATCAATGACGATATGTCTTGATTCGCTGTGAATTATTTATGTAACAAGCAATCTATTGCTAATTTATTAGTTGCTGGTGGGTTAAACAATATTGCTAATTCATCGTTTATTTTTCAATTCCAGTGGCATCAAACAGAAAAATTTCTTCCTCCATTACGATTTTCCTCCGTTTGCGACGAAAGAAGTGGGACGCGTCGGTGGCCAGGGCAGAAGGGAGACAGGACACGGAGCTTTAGCTGAAAAGGGGCTCGTGCCTGTTATTCCTAAAGATTATGACTTCACTGTGCGACTTACTTCAGAAGTCTTAGAATCCAACGGTAAGTTATTGTCATTACATTAGGGCATCAATTATCCGGAGTAATTGGGAATGAAGGTAGTCCGGGTAATGAGAAATCCGGATAATAGAAAAAGATGTATAATTGACAGGGAAAGAAAAGTACTTTTTTTTTTAATGAAACCCATTTTGATTATACTTCTTTCACATGTTTATAATGATCAGGACCGGTTTCGCTGATCGCGAATGTTATCAAATGATATTACTTGATAATGCTCGCGATATCCAGCTTTGTTGACCAGTGCACCATGGACCTGGCTAATAAACATAAATGTAAAATACCTTTCGCTGATTGTAAAACTGTTACTAATATATTTCTATCGTGGTTTGTTGCAGGGTCCAGTTCTATGGCAAGCATATGTGGTGGAAGTTTGGCGCTGATGGACGCAGGCGTACCGATTTCAGCGCCGGCTGCAGGAGTGGCAATAGGCTTAATAACAAAATATTCCAATAATGACACAAAACACATAGAAAACTACAAAATATTGACTGATTTATTAGTATGTTGTCATTTTCTTTTTCATAGATTAGCCTGTAATTTTGAATATAACTGCTTATTTTCAAGCTTGACTTCTCTCGAAGCTTGAAAATATGCTCTAGTCCAATGAAATGTTAAATAAATCTAAAGAACCTACCAACAGGCAGACCTTTTTATTATACTATTCTTCTTAGCCCTCAGAGCTGTATCCCCGCACGGTGGCAGCCTTGTGTTGTATTGTATTAGCCATTCTTGTATTTCTTACAAAATCATGATTATTTCTTATATAAGAATACAAAAAATATAGTAAATGGATTTCCTATGGTGCATTTAAACTTTAAACAGATGTTAGTCGGTCAATCCCGTCTTTCCAGACGGAGAAAAGACAAGTAGTAAGCACATACCTCTATTTACGAACTGATTTCAGGAAGTAATAGAATACGATGAAAACATCACAAAACATGAAATGGTATTAAATTATCTATTTGGAGATTCAAACCCTTTACAATGCAAAACAGTAAAACAATAAAACTGACATTCTTCCTTCTCTTACTTCTGCTAAATACATCCTTTGAATGGCAGTCAGGGTCGCTCATCTCATGAGGTATCCTAAGCAAGTCGGCTTTCCAATTTCAAAACCTAGTTAGTGTTTTTATAAAAATCTTCCGGATGATCATGTTCATTCATATTTTTTGAAGGTTTTGCTCTGATTTCAAGCATAATTTCAACAACAGTGTATGTATTATGACCTATTAATAACAGAATCACAAAGAAACGGAATTTATAAAAAATAGCAGCTACTAAGTTTTAAAATTGGGCAGCAAAGTATGCTATTCATTTTTTGTTCATGACTGTAGTAAGAAGCTGCTTGGTGCACTTGGATTCCTCCAAGAGGTTGAGTCCAAGTTGTGAGTAGAATTGTATTCTTATTAATGTAGGCATGATGTGATATTATTGTTAGTAAATAATTTTGAATAATATTGCAGGGTATAGAAGATTACATGGGGGATATGGATTTCAAAATAGCCGGAACTAAAAAAGGAATAAGTGCGGTACAGGCAGATATCAAAATACCAGGGCTGCCGCTTATGATTGTCATGGAGGCCGTACAAAAGGGATGTGATGCTAAATCCAAAATAATTGATATTATGAATTCCTGTTTAAATAAACATAGGTAAGATTGGTGACTGGTGAAATGCAGAAATTAGTTTTTAATCACTTATATTGTTCTGTCATTAATTCTTGGTGAAAAGGCACACAATTTTTTATACTGGTTCCAAAATTTTATCAAATGATTAGGGCCGGATTACTAATATTTTCAACTATTAATCCGAAAATTATGATAAATAAAATAGACAAATGATAATACGGTTTATTTCTTTTTAAGATTAACATTTTAATTTTAAAAAATCTATTTTCATTTCTTTATAATCTGTATTATAATCTGCAAATTCTTTTCATAATCAAACATCAGTTTAGCATACCTTCTCGTTAGTCAAAAATAATTTTATCCAATGAACCCTATTAATCAGTTGAAAATGCTCACAATGAGTGAAACCTGTTGTGATCATTTGATAAAATAGTAGAAATAGTTTCAAGAGTTGTGTTTCATTTTTATAAATAATATATAAAAAAAATAGTTTTAAGGTAAGATATTCATTTAACAAGCTGTAGAGCTACTCGCATCATACTAGGCTTAAAAATGAATGCAATTTTTTAAACTTTATAGAATAACTGAATAATTTATTTGTAAGATACCAATAAAACATTGCATATTCTATTTTAATTTTTAGGTCAACACCTAAAGATAATATGCCGGTAATAGAAAAAATGGAAATTGAAGTCCACAAGAGAGCAAAATTTTTAGGTGCTGGAGGTGGAAATTTGAAGAAACTTCTTGTTGAAACAGGAGTTCAGGTAGGATTTGACAATTACAATAATTGAAGGGTAGGGGAAACGAAATTTCATCTAGCCAAATTGCCAAATGAGTTAAAGATGACATCTTGTTGAGAATTCTGTAAGGTATTTCATACTTAAAAATAAAAAAATCTTTGAACTACTCCGGTATATGAAAGTTAATATAAATAATCTGGAAAATAATAAACTGGGGGCGGGATATATTTGTTTATATTACATACATGACAAGGTTGGGTAGGTTAATTTCAAGGTTTGGTAGGTAAGGAATGTTTGGGTAAGTATAGATAAGTGTACACTTAATGTACCTGCTAATCATGACATAAATCGGGCAATAAATTACTATTAAGCGGTAAAAACAAAAAAAATGACGGACATAAAAATGAAGCACTTGTTATCAAATTGTGTAAAAATTGAATATTTATGATAACCATTTTCAATTAATGCTCAATTATTTTATAATCTTTTTATTCTATTTCTATTTATGACCATCCTGTACATGCTTTATTGAAAAGATAACTTGAATCGATCCTTATAAGATAGTTAAAGCAAAATTGTCAACAAAACATGGTGGGTATTAATAATTTTTCTGACGATAAGGGGCACGGTACAGTATGACTACCCTTCCCAGTTCCCAAAAACGGTATTAATACCTTTACTTTGTATAATGTGTTTATAGAATTCAAATCATTTGCAGTAATTTCTACTATGAAACATGTCCTTAATAATTGTAATTTAAAAATGACTCCGGGGCTATTTTGTATCCAAATGTTCTTGCATCGTGACCATTGACTTTCATCAAAGATATTTTCAGGTTACGCAATTGGATGACACGATGTTCAACATATTCGCTCCGTCGCAACAAGCAATGGACGAAGCCAAAGAAATGATTTCCAAGTGGATGAGCTTGGACAGAGTGCCGGATTTGGAATTTGGAGCCATATACACTGCAAAGATCACCGAACTCAGGGAGATAGGTGTCATGGTGACTCTGTACCCCACTATGCCGCCAGCACTTTTGCACAATACTCAATTGGACCAGAGAAAGGTTGGTGATTTGTTTTTTTTGACTTATGGGTATTGTATTGTATGAATCTGCCAATTATCATATTTGACCCACAAGTCTGAATGAATAGTGGATCATTTTTTCGTTTGAAAAAAATCTGTACAACATCTTTTTCTCTATTTTTTTTAACTTCATGACACTGAGAATTTGTAGCGTGGCACACCAAATAAAAATCTCCAAAATAATTATATACAATGGATCTATCAATATAAAATTCATCATTAGACACAGCTGTTAGACACGGCCAAACATCTATAAGAACAATATTAAAAATCCTGTGTTTATTGTACTCCTATATATCGATTAAATATTATGATCGTTTTTGTCAAGTATTTGTCTTCTTGCTCAGAAGCATATGTCATCTCTTCTATAATAGCCGCTATAGCTATCCTGTTTTTGCAATAACTGAGACTGCACGTTTGCAGGAACGGTCTTATTGTTATGATGTTTGCATGTTTCCTTTACCGACTCGCTCACTGAGTTATTTATTGGTTACATCACTTCCATCGAGAAGTAGTTTAACTCACAACTAAAATGCCTCTCACGAAGAAAGTAAGGACTCAAGCTGAGAGAGCTAAGACTATTCAAGAAGTTGAAAAGCAAAACGTTTGTCAAATTTGGATTATTGAGATTTTGTACACTTCCATGTATTTTGTCACTAACGACCCGGGTTTCGCCTTTCGGCATCTTCAGGCATTCGAGCACACGAATGGACTCGAACTGAGAGACAGTAAACAGTGTCTAACGTTTATATAGAAGATACAAATGCGACAAATATTATTTACGAGGTAAGATATTATACGTCTGAGAGCCACACTGATACCTGAGTTAAAATTTTGGGAATCGCCCTAATCCTTATTTTGTAAACACCATATTAACAGAGTGGCGAATTGCCGCTTTTCAACTTCTTTTAGAAATACCAGTGATTTTACAATTATAATTATAATAGTATTGATGTATTGTACCAATTGATGTAACCCTTATAATTGAAATTTTTCAGGAGAGAGTAAAAACTGTTGTTATCGAAAACATTGTAATATTGTGAGTTGCGTTATTAATCTTTGAAATGCATTCCTGTAAATTCCCATGTTTGCAGATGCGGGATTATACGTAGGGAGGGTCGATAAAATAGTAGCTTACATCAAGTGGCCGGGTCAGAATTTTGAAATCTAAAACCAATGTAAAATGATGTTTTCCTTCCAAAGAGTGCTCAATTTATTTTTCTAATTTACATCATTTGGCCGAGACCTGCTCTATCGTCTTTAAATTGATATCCAATCATTAACTCATTTTTGTATTTTTTGAAGGTTACATCAGTTGGCCAAAACACCGTCGATATTATATGTATTTTAATCTGTTAAAGTGTTCAATCTCGTGTATGCATTGACTTTTTGAAGTTTTTGTTAAAGCTCACAATATTATATTTCACATATTAACTAAACAAGGTTATTAATTAACTAAATTAAATTAATTAATTAACAAATTAAAATTAATTATAATAATAATAAGCGTCTAAATATCACCAACAAGCCTAGTAAAATTTTACAACCAAGAATTGAACTGAGCGAGTTTGAAAGCACTCAACTACAATTTACAGAATAAAGTATTCACTTCTACAATAATTTTATCAGTTTGTTGATAGGTCATTCAGCTTTCCGCCATCGTTAGAACTATGTTTAGCTAAGCTATATATACTGTTTTAGAAGAGATAGCGAGAGGGTTAGACTCTACGGGGAGGTGGAGCGTCAACACACTGACTGCCTCAGGTATTCAGACGCCACGGGAGAAGCTCCTACTTACTCCGGCGTGCTGATAAATGATGAAGGATTCTCAGGTTCCTTTGTCTTCTATTAAAACTCGCCCGTCAGTTAACTTTCTCTTTATTGCAGTTAGTTTATAATACTACACACTTTGAATTTTAAAAAACGCGGTAAGTTGTTTTCGACCGCACCGCTGCCGACAGAACTCGTCTGTCCCCAGGGAAGGTCGAGCGGCTACTGATTTTTTTCTACAGACCTCGGAGCCATTTTGTTTACGACAAATTATTTTAGAACAGTAAAAATACTGGGGTATATATTGAATTTGCCATTTAAAGGAACAAATGTAGATCGATTGTGGAATATGTTTGGGGCGGTGTCAATAGGTGTTCTGGGCCACATACAGTATAAAATAAGTATATATGATAACGTTTTTTTTAATATTATGAAATTAATGAAGGGGGTCTATATAAAATTAATGAGACATTTGACCCTGTCCTTGTTATTTCAACACATCAATATCTGGTTCAATGGAAATGGTTGCAATTTTTGGTGAATTATTCTCGAAGGAGCTCTTCAGAAATCTTGTTTCTTAATTTACTTTTGGTATTTTTCACTCTTGAAAATAGTTGCTTACAAATATACGTGCTACCAAAAAGCGATGGCATAAAGAAGACGTGGTACGATATTTCTCTCTGGGAAGATAGGTAAAATATAAAATTCTAGTAAAGAGAAACGATTACATTTTTTGAACAACTGCAACTCTATGCATTACATTTTATTAATTTTATTTGTTATAATATTACTTAATATATTCAAATATGTTAAATTATTTTGCATAACCTTAAGCTTGCCATACTATGTATATTTTTTTAAATGCTGTTATGCTTTGAAGCATCGTTCGTTCGAGTTACAAAAAAAAACCGCAAAACAATATTAAAGTGTAAAATTTGTTTTTTGTCTCATTACTACTCTTCTTAGGCCGCGGGTTGGACAAGCCTGCTTTGAATCGATTCTAAGGATTTTTTTGTATGTCATCAATTCTTTATTAAAAAAATAAATTCCTGGCACGTAAATAAATTATGTATAATAATTTTCTACTCCAAATACAACAGCAATTTATTGTATATTGTATTAATTAGTACTATTATAAATATTTTTTTTACGATAGACTTAGTCTGACGATGCTTCTCAAAGAAGCGAAACACGTGTCTCACCTAGTAACACGACCAGTGGAATAAACGAAGTCATCAATAGCAATTCAATCAGATGAATGCAATTCCATCAATAACTAATACCGCAATTTTAGTTACGCCACTGTTTACTATCAACAGACTTCAATAAAATCATTGGTGCAGGGTACAGGACATAGAAGAATTTTTTTTACGGAAGACGTCATTGAACAATATCTATCCCACACGTCAAATATGAAAGAAAGAGTATAAAAGACAACAGTATGTCGCGTAATGTGCTTAATTCCAGATTATAGTAATGACTTCTTTAATGCTCAACCTTTTTACGGTTTTATCATAGTGTAGGGTTCGGGCCGGTAGTGGGTTTATACTTGAAGCAATAAAATCCACCCTAACCTCGTTAAAGTTGACCGTGACCCGCCACCGGAAAACAGGCGCCGAGGAAGGGTTGGTCAATAAAATCGTCTACTGTTTTATGACGGCACTTTCCGTTAGATATCATCAATACTGGGATCGCGTCCCACTTTCGTACTACTTCTTAAAACTGGTTTTTTATTAGCGTAATTTGATGTGTACAACCAGGGGAAAATGTGGAGCTATTTAAGGACATGAAAATAACGCGTTTTAGGAATGTAGTTAGATTTGTTTTTCATTGATAAGAAAACGTTTTTTTCCCGCTGTCAGATAGTACTGTATAGGGATTCCAATTTGAATATTCGAATATATTCGGTCCCTTTTTAACTATTCGATATTTGGGAAACAATTCGAATACTATTCGTGATAATCTTTAATAAAAGATTTTACAAAATCGATGAAAGATCACATCACAATATCTTCAGATTTCAAGAAAAATAATGAATACCTCCAAGGTAGTGGCTTTTTTTGTTTTCACCCAAATCGGGCGCTTTCAATATCTTATAATAATTGAGTTTGACGAATGACTCGGGGCTAAAAAAACCCTTTAAAAATGCCGTAATTTCAGTAATTGAAGAAATACCGTTGGAGTAATCCGACGCAGCTGCACGTTTTAAGTATTGTTATACAATGGAATGTGTATTTATGTGAAGAGAATTTTTAATAGTATTTTCATAGTTCAGAGACTAATCGAATATTCGAATAGTTTCAGTTTTACTATTCGATATTCGAATAGTTTATAATGACGAATAGTTTGAGTCCCTAGTACTGTATATCGTGGTTATGCTGACAGAAGGCATTAAGTAATATAAACATGTTCTGAGATAATCGCACTTATAGCATTATTTAAGATATCGACTGAGGGTGCTTGATGAAATTTCAATATCAAATTAGAATCGTCCAAATTTTGTACATTTCCATGTATTTCCTCACTAACGACTCGGGTTTCGGCATCTTCAGGCATTCGAGTACACGAACAACTTCGATCTGACTGTTAATAAATAGTTTATATGTAAGATAAACCAAGAAAAAATATTATCACTATGTCTAGGAACTGCATTGATATTTGAATTGATTTTAATGCTGATTTGATAATAATGGCTTTTGACTTTGATTGGGAAATAATCGCTTAAACAATTACAAATTATCGAAAACACTTTCCGTTCCGGAAGACATTGGGATTCACGTTTGAATAGATGGTTGGGTTGAGCGCCTGTTTGTTAAATAAGATAGTTTAAAAACAACAATACAGATTCTGCAAGGACATAGCTTTCACAGTTAAAAGAGATATTTTATTAGCTGATTGTATGGGAAGAACCCTATACACTTTAATATTCAGACTGTAAAAAAAAACAAAGAAAACCGTTGTCACGTAAACGAAATTAAATATTTAAAATTGATATCCATTTTTATAGAGTATGTCCCCTTTCAACATCCAAAATAATGGCATATTAAATGGAATTTGTTGGATGAAAAATAATTGTCAAAAACGTACTTCAGTCTTTTTTTCCCGCTCGTTTTACAATATCAATTTTAACGCCATATAAAAAATGAATTTTCACAGTTACCGCCAAATCCATTGAAAGCTGTGGCTATTTAATCGATCCCTGTGCATTGTTTTTCATGATTGTGTATGGTAACTAGGGTAGAAAAAAATATAAAAACCGTAGACGTCCGTTTGTTATTAGAATGCAAATTGATGAATATAGCCAGAAAGAGAACCGTGGTGCCATTTTTTAAATGATAAAAAAAGCAGATAGATAAATCAAGCCTAATTTATGTATTGTAATACATTCGAATACCAACTTATTCCGTGCAAAGACCGGCATTTACAAGAAATAAAATATCAACCAATTTTTATACCGATTGGCCACCTTTGTATTAAACTTTGAATTTAAACGTAATTTTATTTTTCACTGTAAGCTATTGCAAATCTTTCAGCCGTCAACTACGTAAGAAAAAAGTTTGTAGGTCAGAGTCAGTAAACCTTTTTTTGGGATGTGGGGATTTTTGTACGTTTTTTTTTCCGCTGAGGAAGTGTTCCCCAGTGTGGCTTTATTTTGAGGCTGTCAAATTTTTACAGCAGGGGTGGGATTTCGGCGCAGATTTTCAATTTCCGCCCGAGTACTGTCAATATACATACCGCCGGAAGCAGAAGAAAAAAAAAACAAACAGCTTTCTTTAGTGTGACATTTTTTAGGGAACACGTCGCCTTGGAAATGTCAATCGATCGAATCTTTCGCGGTTTTTTCCTATCTTCTTTTACGAGATAGGTAGGAATGGTAGGAAGATTTCATCATATTCTTTTCGCGTTTCGTACGGCTCGGTTGGAGTCAGCACCAATTTTAACCAAGTCAATTTTTCAAACAATGTATTACTGTATTCGATTCGGTTTCGAAAGCAGGTTTATGCTTCCCGGATATATCGAGTGTGAATGGAGATAACCAATGTTCTGAATCGTAATTCCGTAATCGTAAGCCAATTCATAACTGGATATAGTAGTTTTATTGATCTCGTTTAAGAGGAAAACTTAGGTTTTTTTTCCTACTCAGCGAAAATCTCATGAATCGTACAATTTTTTTTTAAAATAATTATATTCTCAGAGATTACACTATTGCATTTTTCTATGGAAATAGTGAACTTTGCAAGCATATCTAGCAAAGAGTTGACACCTGTTAGTCAGGTATATTTTTAACTACTATACCTACGCCATGATTTCTTTAGAGTTTATTTTAAGTTACCGAGATTTTGCTGGTTTCGTTGAGAAATAAAACAGAACAGAAATATTGAAAAAATATTATGTATGACTAATAAATAGGTATACAAAACAATTGATATAAAGATTATGAAAATAATTTAAGAATTATATAGACGTGAAATTATTCACAATAAAGAGGTTAAGGTCTTCTTAAAAGTAAATTAAGTATGTACAAATAACATGATATATATGATAAAATATTATAATATATGATAAATATGATAAAATATATATGATAAAATATTATTATCGAATAGACAAATGGGATCTTTTTACAATTGAAATGAGAGCTACTTTAATAATTTCAATACTTAATTATTGTAATAATGTCAATTTCAATTGAAAATATGTTTTATTAATGATTTTACACTGGACGTTGGTAAAATTTGCAAAATTATTTATGCATACACACGATTTTCTTTTTGCACGGGGGATACATTCCAAAGACTACCCTCCAAAAAAGATAAGGTACCCACATAAAAACGGGAGATAGGTTCCATTACTTAAAATACCCACAACATATCGAACTCAAAAATGATTCGAATTTATGTTTTAATTATATATAGAAATAGTTTCATAAGATACAACTGCACTAAGCTGTAAACAATTTGTAACATGCCAAGGAAAACAATTTTGGAGAAAAATTCATTTATTAAATTCGATAAACACTCATAAAAAAACCAAAGACGCAATAAAATCAAAACATAGAACAGATACATAAATTTAATTTGTCAAAATAATGCATACCAAATTTAGATTTTTTCAATTTAAATTTGTGATGTTCAAACATGAGTGATTTATAAAAATTCTCATCGAGATTATCTCGTATGATTTTCCAATTTTCAGAATATTTGGCGCATTCGCTGTTAGCTGTAATGTCAGATTTTTTAAAAAGTATATAAAAAAATAATAACAACTCATGCATGAGTCATGAACACCTGTATCTTGAAATTCGACTAACGGCAAAAATGATGATTCCAATATTCAGAAAGGCCCGAAGTGTTTTTTAATATATACGTATATTGTATAATATTTAATAATACTTTTCGTCTTTTATAACCGTGTAAAAGCAAAAAAATCAGTGTAAAAAATAATTAGTCCGTTTTCTTAGACCGTGCAAAACAAAAGTCGTGCAAAGAGAACCTGGTGTATGTATATGGATTTCATTACTTTGCGACTGTTTCGTTTTAGCAACAGTTCGATGTACTTCGCAGTATTGCTTAAGGAACAGTAAACATATCGTTAGCACGTTTCTACGGACTGAAAAGAAAACACGAAAAACTTTGTAACTGGATATTTATTTGATCGCATTCTACTATTTGCCCTTTTAATGTTTTAAAACAAAACTTTACTGCAATTGATAACTTGACGTGAGCACTATATGGCTTAAAATAATTTCCAAAAATTGCTACACAAAGTAATTATTATTGGTAGTTTGAATATTTCATTGAATCGTTTGATGACTAACGAATATGAAATCGTAGAAATTATTCGTGTGCCATTTGTGAACGAATCAATCGAATCGATCTTATACTACAGAACGAATATTACAATCGAATGACTCGTGTTTTAAACCCATACTGTACTTTCACAAAAAAAAAAAACAAAATAATATCCGTTCTATTTTTCATCGCTTAAAATTGATTCATTTCTTTGCCCGATCTAACAGTCTTATTGACAGCACTTGACATAAGAAAACAAATAAATTGTTTTTTTTTTAATTCGATTTCTGAAGTGAATCGAATGAACTAATCGCGTAGAGCAATCGACCCAGTCTCTTCGAGTCACGTTAAAATGATTCTTTTTTTCAAATCTAATTATATAGTAGAAATATTTTGCAATGCTAGTCACTCATCGAATTGATGCATTTTACGTTTTTAATGAATTATGAGTTTACTTAAATAATTTATTTTATAGCTCTCATATAATATACGCAGTATTTTCTTTACCGTGAAAACTAGGGCGTAATTTCTCGATTTTGACAAAAAATCTATACGTTAAACGTAAACATTATGTCGCGGAGAACTGAGAAGGTAATCGAATTTTGTATGGTGAACTGAAATAGTCAAGTTTTGGTATAAATTAACATGCTTGCAATTTTAATTTATGCTTGAAATGGCCGATGCATCGTTTCGTGAAAACATAATAATACTCTATAGTGAATGATCATGGATCCGAAATAGTGAATGTTTGGTTGATATGTTTTGTTTGCATTGTTCTTTATATACATGCAAATAAATTAATTACGTCAATTTATTCCATTGTGTTGAAACTTCTCTATCGAAATCACTTAGCGTTCAACTCCTTCAAAAAGTCAAACGTTGTTTATTTGTCGACTACTTGAGGAACTGAGCAAAGTATGTACGGAAAATAAATCTTTCCTTGAATAGATCAGCGCTATTCAATTCGCGATTGTATAAGGCGCCAAAGTTTTCGTTCGTAGCCCTATTATTTTAACAAAGTATTTATTACCATTTTTTTTTTAGATATTTCCGGGATCTTTATAACAAGCAAGTGTTGCCAGGCGATAAAACTATTCAACACATGAATTTAAATTGGTGTCTTATTTTATATGAAATTGTGTTATAAGGTAAATGTATTAAATCAAACATGCTTTAAATATTAAAGAAAATATTCTGGACGAAATAAAAGCTTTTCTCTCGTTTAATGAATTAAGCCATATAAATTATAGAAAGCTTTAAAACATCAATAGCGATGTCGTTCTTCCAACGTTTCAAATGCAATTTCCAAAGTAATATATATTACATTTTAATTGAGAAGTATTAAAAAAGGACACCACTAGCGTTCTATCAACCCTATAAAGTAGAAGGTTAGTGATAACGCACAATAAGGAATGTCTTAATCCACTGGACGCTTTCAAAAATCTAGAAAGTTTAGAAACTTCTAGATCTCGTCATTTTTTATTTTAACAATTTTAACCATAGTTTATTGTCATGTCATTTAGGGCGCTTAGTCGAGTGGTCAGTTTAATTAATTGATTTTTCAATCGATTTTTGGATTTATGTTCGAAATAATGGGTATGTCTAAAATTTCCTTTCATCCATTCGATCCTAAAAATCGGCATAGTGGGAGCGATTAGTTAACCACTAGTTTTGCCCTAGCCCTATCCTTCTATCCGTACTCTCATCCAAAAAGAGTTGTTGAACGTCTGAGTAACAAGCAATTCTTATAGAATATTTCTGTTGAGATAAGTTCATATGCTCCACATTGGATGGGACATTTTTATTGTATTAGCGATGGCACATTAGCAATTATTTAGTTAACTCTTGATTTTTTTTTGGTACTTAGACCTTTATTACAATAATTCCGGTAGCATCATACATGCGAATATTCTTGAATTATCATTTCGACTAATTTCAACAAACTATGTAATTACATTAAAAATAATGGTTGTATGGATAACGTAACGGCGTATCTCGAATACATAAAATTCCACAAACGCCGTGACATGTGTGGAACTCGTAAAGTTTGTGGAACTGCCGTCTATCTAGTCGGCAGTGTTGACTGTATATTTAATTTGTCACTTGTTCAAGAGATACGTACATGGAATACAAATTTATACATAGATAATAATATGACTATAATATCCACAAAGAAAGCCAATTAATTAATTAAATACTTAACCGTACACGACTTTTCAAATAATTGCTCTGTATTTGTGAGGTGTACAAATACCTAATGAAACACTTACATCATTAAGTAGTTGTATCTTGTAACTAAAAACGAAATGTAACGAGAGTGATTTGCTAACCACTAGTCTTTTCATAGCACTATCCTTCCATCCATATTCTCTTCGAAAATATAAGTTCTCGTAGAAAAACTTTCTTAAGATACGTTGGGAGTGGACAAAGTTAAAAAATATCTCGTATATAACACAGCAGTATTAAGAGCTTTCAAATGGTTTATAGGAGTAATTCAGTTAAAATTACACGAGATTTGGTTGCTGACAATTTGTGGTTGAAAAGTTTATAAAGCTTAGATCAACCCGTTCTCCGTACGACGCTGTCCATAATTTTTACAAGCATTGAGTCCGTTTTTATCATATTTCCGTAGAAAAAAGATACCCCAAGATATTAATTACTGTGCTGATAAAGTGACAATACTTTGCGATTGGAAAATTAATATGAATTGAGATCTATCTACTCGATCTCCGACTGTAAAAAATTGGACAGAAGGTCTAAACAGTTTATTTTACTTCATTAAAAATGAATATTTAGTCTACAGTACAAACGTGAAGAGAAATAGTCCAAATATTATTCTAGACGCTGTAAAAAAAATTTGTTTATCACTTTTAATGTGTTAACTGTAAATTATTAGTGGAAAGCCACTATATTTACAAAAATAAAACGCAATTTTTCTGTGCTAATCCGACAGTTTTATACATTGATCGGTTTCGCTCACTAGCGATTAGGACTAAAATAAAGCAATTTTATTTTTATAAATAAATTATAATAATCCAGTTCTCATGACAAATAATAAATCTCTACAGAGGTAGAGATGGAATTAATGATCGAATAAAGACTGTTTGTACCTAATCAGAATTGTTTGTGACAACACAAGTTTCCCCTTTGAAGGTAAAGAGAAGTCTTATCCAATTAAGCTTATTGCGGAGGTGGGGACTTGACGAGTGGAGCGCGGGCGGTCCTTGAAAAAAAGCTTATAGTTTGGGTTAATATTAAAATATGTAATTGACAATAAACACGATTGTTTTTGCTTATATATTTACTCATCGTGACTGTTTTTACACGTCCGTATGAATATCTTTGTATCACTCTCTTTGAAGGAGGGAGGCTGAGTGATTGAGTAACAAGCAGTTCTCGTAGAACAACTGTCGAGGTAAGCTTGATTACGAGTTAATATGCTCACCCTTGGAATCGGACATGGTTACAAAAAAAAAATGTCAACTCTTGTTGGCAAGGCATTATATTTATAAAAAAAACTTATTTTTGTACTAATTCCACATGATCCGTTCCTGTTTTGTTCATCGCCAGCATTGTCTCTTGTGTCTGTCAAAAAGTCTCGCGTTGAGGCGAGATCTTATAAAATGATCATTATAAAAAATATGTTTTATTTATATAAGTATGTACCTATATACTTATTTAGGATTGTATATCGTTCTCGTTATGGCAATAAACGCTAAAGTGAAAGTCATACTTTGAGTGTTGTATTTTTCAGGTCTCACTGATATGTATTATTCAAATTCTAACCAAAATCTCCAACTAACTAAACTAGGCTTACGTTTATTTATATGTGTCAAAATTATTTTGTTTAATTCAATGTAATTGAACACAATAAATTTAATTAATATTTACTCAAAAGTAGTATTTCCGACTACGAAATACAAGTGTACCCAATACCCAATAACATTAGGTTGATGCATAAGTTCCGTCGTATTTTTACATATACTATGAAATATTATTTTTAAGCAACTGTGTTAACGTCTGTGTATAATGTTACCTTTGTATTATATAAAAGAGGGTTTCTTCCAAAAATTTTTTCCGTCTATCGTCAGCGGTCGAGTTATACTTTGTGTCTTTTTAAAATGTCAGAAAAAAAGTGCAAATTTGACTCTGTTTACTTTTTGAATTTAATAAAGACCATAATGGAACAGTGGCAACCAAAAACATATGTGATGTGTACGACAGAGATGCTATAAGTGTTTAAAACAGTCAGATGGTTTGTTAAATTAACAGCTGATGAAGATTGTGTTTGGGTGGGATATGAAGGGCATTATTTATTACAAGTTATTTCAACCTAACCAAACAATTAATGCTGAGAGATATTGTGGACAGCTGCAAAAATTAAACTCGAAACTCGTAAAAAAACGACCTGAACTAATCAATCGCAAGGGTGTCGTCATTTTGCAATGATGACACAGTATAAATTAACGGAGCTCAATTGGGATGTTTTAAAGCATCCACATTATTCTCCTGACTTAACCCATTCTGATTTTCACTTGTTTTTATCTCTACAAAATTATTTAAATGGAAAAAAAAATAATACAAGACATGGGGTGGAAATAGCACTAGACACGTCTTGCATCGAAACCCGAAAGTTTGTATTCTAATTGGATTAAAAAGTCAACCGAACGATTCGAGACAGTCATTAGCAATATTGGGAATCATGTAATAAATTGATTTAGTAAAG
The DNA here is from genome assembly GCA_022494535.1 of Himalopsyche phryganea. Lineage (NCBI taxonomy): Eukaryota > Metazoa > Arthropoda > Insecta > Trichoptera > Rhyacophilidae > Himalopsyche > Himalopsyche phryganea. Next base: position 456,350 of record JAGVSL010000141.1, on the reverse strand, counting down.
TTTTTCTGAAATTATTAACTATTAATATCTTAAAAAAATACAACGTTACTTATGATCAACCTAATATACTATATTGTACATGGCTACAATTTAAAATAAAATAGTTTCCCTAAGGTAAATAAATATTTGACCTCTTGCCAGATGTAATACAAAATATGGTCGTTTCCCTTATATCAGATATCAAGCTTCTGATTTGACACTCAAAAAACATACGAAAAAGAATATATGTAAATGATAATAGAATTTCCTTGAATAGTCACAGTATAGAAGGTTTCGTACAAAAATATTCTTTCCTCTTGCGCGATATCTACGTAACGATACGAATATTATCGAAAAAAGTATTTTGAATAAATTTTATTGCGAAGGAAAAAGTGGAATTTGGAAGAAACGTTATTTCTAACAATCAATTCTAAATGCGGCGCTCTTTGTGCACGGAATTGTCAGCATTCTCAGCCCGAAGCAAGAATTTTCAATAAGTACGATTTTTTCGGAATTTTAGATTCTGGTTTCGTTCGAATCAGGAATATTTGCTTGGAATATTATTTAGTTTCCATAATAAATAGCACCGTTCGAATATAATGGAAAGCGATTATAAGAATTTCATAATACAATAAAAGACAGACTCAGAAGATTTCATCTATCCTCTTTTTTTCACAATTTAGGAATAACATCTTTGAGTAACATGTATTTATGTATTACGGTCAATCTGGGTAAGTTTGGCCCAGTTCTGAGGGTTTTGTATTTTTATGGTTCGCCATTTCATTTATGTGTGGTAGATCATTTAAGATAACATTTAATCAACATACATAAGTTTATTGTTATAATTAATATAATATATAAAAATAGATGAAACAAGGTGGGAAAATTTTCATCCAAATCGAGTAACTTTGGCCCACGATGTAAATAATCACTGTAATTAATATAAATTTAGTGATTTTAAATTCTTAGCTAATTTTCTTTATGCTTTCATATATTATGTACATTGAGATGGAAAAAATATACAGTATTTGGTTTACAGATTAGTAATACAAATTGAAAATATGGCTAATCCAATTTATTTTGAAAGTTTTTAAATTGTGTTTTGTCATTCCAAGCTGACAGCTTACAAATCCGACAATAAAACAAATTATGTTACACATTAATTCATATTTTTACCACAAGGGGTTACTCAATACCTTTGCTTAACTAAAAATATCATATGGAATTAGTATTATCATGGTATTATAACAGCACCTTTTTCCATGCAGTGGGCCAATCTTAGACCGATGGGCAAACTTACCCAAATTGATTGTAGCATAATTGATTTTGCTTAAGTTTCTATGACATCGACATCTATCGAAGGACCATTTTTGAAACCGTGTCCGCTTCTAATGTGGAGCTAATGGACTCATAATAGAAGTTATTTAAACAGATTTTTCTAAAATAACTGCTTATTATTCAGTTAGTCAACCTTTCTTTTTGGAAGAGCGTTAAGATATAAGGATAGGGATAGTCGCGACAGGTGATTAACTAATCACTCCCGCTACACACTATTTTTTTAGGATTGAATGGGCTTGAGGGAATTTTAGACCCTACATCTAGCTCTCTAGAATGTTGACAACGTTTCAGTTGAATAAGTTATTACTAATGATACTATATCGTCGGGTTAATGTCAGAAAGCGATAAGTAGAAAATCGGCTGATTGCAGCTATGAATGCAGTACGATAGATTTTAGGACGGTCTATCGTCTGTAAAAATAAGCTCAGCGATATTCCATGTATTTTTTATGTAAATTGAAGAAATCAGTATGCATTAAGTCGATTTCGTTCACAGTTATTATTGGAAAAAGACTTTAATTAATATTACTAAAAATAAAACATACTAATAATTAAATTTAATTCGTAAATGTTTAACGAATCTCATAAACCACTTTCAAGGTGTTAACTGTCAATTCTTGATGGAAAGGCATTTAATTTAAAAAAATAAAACACAATTTGCTTGTACTACTTCCACATGTTAATAATGCTCAGGACCAATTTCGCTCACCACGAGCATTATCAACTGATAAAAATACATACATAACAGGGCTATTTATATAAAATTGAATGTTAAAAATTAAGGTATATACTACAGTTGGTTCGTGAACTAAGACAAGAATTTACAGATCATCAAACAAATAATACATAAACCAAATGAAATAGTATAAAATTAAAATGTTAAGGACCTTTTATAATCAATAAATACTAATCTGAAATCAAAAATAAAGGTACATTAAGAGTCCATTAACTAAGCAAAATTTTTTAATGACATTAATGTCATTAATGATATTAAATATTCATTAAGCAAATAACAGATTAGGAAAATTTTAAAAAGAAATTAGTGAACCATTTAAAAACAATGAAATATTAGATATGTTATTAATATTAACAATAAACAGTAATACTAAATGGAGAACGAAGAACAGCCAGGAGCATCCATTTTTTTTTGTCTGAAAAACAAAATTAAAGAGACCAGAATCGGATATAATAGAGGAGAAGATGCAAAGACGGTTTGCTCATTCAATAAATTTGAATTGTGAAAAAAATTGTATCTATTTATTTCTAATATCTTTTTTTATCTAATTTTAAAGATTTATTTTTTAAGTGCAGGATTTTAAAATTTTTGTTATATCAAACGTATCATTATTTAAAAACAAATGGTTTCCAAATATAGACAATTCATCTCCTTTTTTAGCACAAACTAGATGTTTTTTTGATTCTAATATTTAAAGATTTTCCTGTTTTTCCTATTACGAATTAAACGAATACTTTGAAAGAGCAATTATTAAAAGAAAAAAAAATATTTCGACGTTTCATATTTTTTAGGCGACAGCAAACGATTAACAATTTTCGCGAAATGAGAGAAAACCCTACTAATTCCTCTTAACTGTTCGATATTCGAATAGATGGAAGTCCTTAATTGGTATTTTTTGATAATTTATGATTATTTGAAAAGAAGAGACGACTGCTTAAGTTTTTGAAGAATTAATCTTACAATACTGAATTAAAATGTAAGAAAATTGCACGATCTTGTTTAATAAGCCGCTTGCATTGCCTTAGTATTTGTGAAAATTATTTAACCGTGTATGTTAGTCTCAAGTTCCTACGATGCTATATCATATATACCACGGTAGAGTTGTTCTTAACTGGCTGTAATTAATATAAATTACCGGGAAACAGCGGCATTGTTTCCGGGAGAATGCGCCAGCCCTAGCGAATCTTGTTATAGAATTATTAAGAAGGGCTTATGCCGCATTCGCGATGTAATAATAATAATAAATTATTGACCATGAAATTGCTCAGCGAACCGGAACCCGCACAGCGGTTCACAGTTGACGGAGCAAACGAAACCAAGAAGTTGTATGTCAAGGTTTCTAATGCATGATCGCGGAATCGATGCCAAGCGGAATGCGAGTTGTCATACATTGTTGTTTTCACTGCGTTGCATCTTGAATAGGCGTACATAATAACACTCTATCATATCTGTCAAAATAGTATGTCAGACTCAAATGAAGTGATTATAGTTTAACGTTTTTCAACGGCGCGTGCGGTCTTGAAAACGTGCATATTTTTTGTATCGTTCCCCTTTCGTTAAATATCCAATAATATTATCATAACGATTTTCGTAATAATCAAATAAGAAAAACGACATATAAAGCTGTAAATCAAACTTCATATCGACTGTGTTTTGGCCAATTGATGTAACCCTCAAAACATACGAAAAAGAGTTAATGATTGCATCTTATTTTAAAAACGACAGAGCAGATCTCGGCCAAATGGTGTAAATTATAAAAACAAATTGACCACTTTTTGGAAGGAAAACATTATTTCACAATGGTTTTAGATTTAATAATTCTGACTCTGCCACTTGATGTAAGCCACTATTATATCGACACTCCCTACGTATGATCTCGTATCTCCAAGCATGAGAATTTTCAGGAGTGTATTTCCAAGATTCATAACGCAACAAGGGTCCCGTAGTGGAGTGGTTATTCTACTTCGGGAATTACTTTATCTAATGTATGGGTGTTTGAGTGGGTACCTAATGGCATGGATATCTGTGACACCCACCCCCTATGCGGCGTTGAAAACCTGGGCATTATCTTATCCCAAATTTCTTTCCCTACCTTACGCAAAAAGAAATTTTGAGAAGAACTGATCTACAGCAAGTCCTCATTAACCAATTTTTGTTAATGAGAACATGTTGTAATTAAGAGTTCGCATGCTATATCTTTGACGTGACTATAATGTGTTGCTAAGGTTAGCAAAGAAAAATATGTTTATCTCTTTCCTTTATATATTCAAGCTAAGTCTAACTAAAGATTCTTTTAGCTGAAAGTTTTCTGTGGGGATAAAGGTTGAGAAAAACCCCTTGTGAATGCTGACGGTAAAACTGCAATAAACAAACTGTTTAATTTTTATCAAACAAATTTTAGTAATATGATTGATGCTTGAAATGCATATGTACTCTGGATTGTCCAGTTCCTTACTCGACACGTGATCTATTCTTTAATTTATTTTAAGGCATTCGCTCCATTAATTTTTCTGTATATTAACGTAGTATCATCAGGCATTGAGGAGAGTCGAAATATATATTTTTTGCGTTATGATGTCATTTTTACTACACATCATGTGAGTCGTAAGGTTATTACCAATAGGCCGTACTTTATTTAGTTGCTATCACGTAAGATAAAGTAAAAGTTTGCAAGCAAAAGATTATAATTATCTATAATATATACCTTTCTGTAATTAAATTTAAGACTATTCGATCGGACCTCTCAACATCACTGTATTATTATGTATTTGGCGGAAACATAAATTCCTTGCGGTTGTCAGATTAAACCCTCATAAAACCCCTTTAAGTACCAACAGATCGAACCCTAATGGACTGAATTTCATTCGAGTGGATTAAATTCCAATATTGGACGGATCATTGTTGGCCGTTGATAATCAAGTCGTCGCGGTGCATTTATCTCAAAAATTTATCAGGGCATCGACGTAGCATGAGTATGAATGAAAATTTAAAATTAGAAGACTAGAAGTATGAAAAGAAAATATTTACTGGAAGTTTATTTTTAGTTTATTCCAAAAATTGCCACAGCTGGGTGGTAATGAGTTCTAACTCTAACGTAGTGATGCCCGCGTGTGGCCCAAAATTCCTTCGTACTAACTGCCCAAGACTAATTGTCAATATTAGCCAGTGAGAACTTATTTAATTTGATTTCAACTTCGGCTTAAGCCCCAAAAATGAAAAATATGTCTGCAATGCAGTATAGTTTATTCTTAAGTTATTTTGATTATTATTATTATTATTATTATTGCATTATTTTTTTAGTTTTAGTTCTCCACAAAACGCTATGAAAGTCTTTTCGGAGCAATTATACTCTATTTGCTTACATATTATATGCACGTTATGCAGAGTAGATAAAGACTGAAGTATCTGATATGTAGGTAATAAATTAAAAATAATGCGATGTGTGCCTATACTCGAAAAGGATTATATCAAATCCCCAAAACATTAAGCCTCTGTTACTCGCGAGCGAATGTAAAATGGATAAATTAGTCCTACTGTTAAATAGGATGTGCATCACTGCTCTATGGTCTTAGACAGGAGTGGTGAACCTTTTCATGTTGAAGGCCGCATTATGTTAACGTTAACTTAGCAAAGCCGTATTAAAGAAACTTCTGTGAGATGGATTTTAAGCAGTGCATTATTTCGTCTAACATGTGCATAAACCAAATATATTCTACCCATAAAAACAGCAAGTTAATCTTCACTTATCTAAGGTATCCGTACATATCTGCACACAGAATAAAATACCCAAATGGAATATTGTTTAAAAACAAATCAATTATTTAAGAATATGCTTTTAAAAACATGGATGTCTGAGATATTTTCGTTCCTTTATACTCATCTTGATAATAGAGGTTGAAAAAGCGATTAACTAACAACTTGCCTTAAAACTCTTTAAAGGTGTGAGATTGAAGGAAAGACTCACAGTCATATTTTCTATGGATTCGGCGGTAACTTTGTGGAAGTTCATTTTTAATATAAAATTACATTTGATAACTTAGTTTTGTTTGAAACATGTTCACTTGCAACATGAAGCATACGAACTAATAATGGATAACTTAGTTATTCCACTTGGTTTATCATTAATGTGACGCGTTTCGCCTCTTTAAGAAGCATCTTCAGACTGAAGGCGAAACGCGTCACGTTAGTGATAAACCAAGTGGAATAACGAAGTTATCCATTATTAGTTCGTATGCTTCATGTTTGCAAGTGAACATGTTTCAAACAAAATTTATATGAAAAAAACAGTTATAATCAAAAAAGTTAATATCTCGATTTAAAACTGATATGCTTCATAGCAATACTGGCAATCCGCCATGTGAAGCCTACGGCCGCTTATGTTTCGTTTGTAAGTGTTTCTTCAGTGAAGAGTGACATTTACTTCATGTCATTAAATGTGTCATAACTTAACTTAAATATTATTAATATTACTTAACTTAATTATAACTGCTGACCCTACAAATGAAATGATAAAATATTCAATTTTTTGATTGAGTTGCCATTGTCTTTTTAACAAAACATATTGAAACATACTTCTAAAATGATTTAAATTTTAAATCGTCTATGCAAGTCAATGAACCCTTTTATATACTCACAAATATGCATGTCCGAACAAAAAATACATTGTTTCAAGATCAATTAATTACATTTCAAATAAAAATTACATTTTTCAAGGGTATGTAACTGCAGGCCTTTTTTCTTGTCCTAGTCTATATAGGTATGTGTCGGTTGGAGAAGTATGCCAGCCAATTTTATTACGCTATAACTACACACATCACCATATACTAAGATTATTCATACAACCGTTGATAAGGTTGAATATTATGTTCTAACTAGTATTATAATATATGCTTGTAAACTTTCGCATAATAGCAAATCTCTTTCAATCCCTTTGTTAAAATCTCTGCCTCGCTTCTAGCTACTATTTTTACCTTTAAATTTATATACATATTTTAATATTATTAACTTGCTCGAAGAATACCTGTTGATGTTCGTCTTGCACTAAGATCAAAATGGAAGCCCAACCAATAACATTGATGGGATGAATATTTTTATAGTAGCAATTATTTGTATTTATATAAAATTATATACCTAATGATTTTTTTTAAAAAAGTCCATTAACTGAGCAAAATTTTTTAATGACATTACTGATGCATTAAGCAAATAGACGATTGAAAAAATTTTAAGAAGAAATTAGTGAACCATTTAAAAACAATGAAATATGTAATTAATATTAACAATAAACAGCATTCGTAAGTGGAACGCTGATCAGCTAGGAACTCAAAATTTTTTGCTCAGTTGATGGACGCTTAATGTAGTTATATTTGTAATTTCAGATTGGTATTTATTGATTTGTAAGAGGTACTTAACATTTTAATTGTAGACTATTTTATTTAAAATCGGCGACCTTGGCGCAGTTGGTAGCGCCGTTGGCTACGGTTACGGATGTCTCGGGTTCAATTCCCGGTGCGGACGGTTTTCATAGATTGATCTTTCAATCGATTTATGAATTTCGTAGTCTGAGTCCTCCCTTCCACCCATCCGATCCTCATGGGGCGTAGCGAGAGCGATTAGCTAAGCACTAGTCCTGTCCTAGCCTTCTATCCCTACTCTCTTCGAAAAAAGATAGGTTGAGCAACTGAGTAACAAGCAGTTCTCATAGAAAAAAATCTGTTAAGGTACCTCCATTAGGAGATCATATGCTTCACATTGGGAGCGGACATGGAAAAAAAAATTTGGTTTATGTATAATTTGTTTGATAATCAGTAATTGCTTGTCTTAGTTCATGAACCAATTGTTTTATATAACTTAATTTTTAACACTCAATTTTAAGCCTGTTATGTTTGTATTTTTATCAGTTGATAATGCTCGTGATGAGCGAAACCGGTCCAGATCATTATAAACATGTGGAAGTAGTACAAACGAATTGTGTTTTATTTTTTTAAATACAATGTATTCTCACCATGGATTGACAGTCAGCTTAAAACCTAATGATTACGTAAGTTATTACTTTAAGTAGAATTCGCTGTGATTCACCAAAATTTCTTTTCAAACAACAAATTTTTCCTTTTGATAGCTGCCGTAAGATTTATTGTGTATCTTTTGAGTTGATTTATTAAGTATATACGGTAAACAGTAATTTATATAATAAATTGAGATACAAAACATGTAAACAGTATTTTTGCGTGGCACAAAAACATCAGCGTGAGCTGAGTTTGTCAGAATGAAGGGAAGTAATTTCTCAAGTGCGTTCCGTCTGGCAAATTGTGAGACCGTAAATCTTTATTTCATGTATCATTTTACGATTTGGAGCCTCTTTATTATTTATTTAAGGCATCTGTGGATTTTCATAAAAATACACCTGGGAAAATGAAGGTCTCATACGCATATCTTAGGAGTTTTTTTATTTACCTTTGATCTTCATCTCATGCATTATTTTTTACCAATACTTATTGTGCGACCATTAATTTATCTATTATAAATATATTTTTTTTAATAAAATCTATTGTTAATTTTGAGTTTCTATCAGTCAAAAAACACCGAGATAATTTTACCATACCACGTTTTTTCTTCTTCAAACATGACAAAAATATTTGTCGTATTTGTATCTTCTATATAAACGTTAGACACTGTTTACTGTCTGTCAGTTCGCGTCCATTCCTGCGCTCGAATGCCTGAAGATGCCGAAAGGCGAAACCCGGGTCGTTAGTGACAAAATACATGGAAGTGTACAAAATCTCTATAATCCAAATTTGATATTGAAATTCCATCAAGCACCCTCAGTCGATGTCTTAAATTATAATATACATAAATTTATGTATCTTACGATATTACATTTTTCTCAACTTGCTTGGGGGTGCTGCAGTTCCGCAGTGCTTATGGACAAGCCGTGCCTGCTTCGAACATAAATAGATAAATTATAAATAAAATTATGAAACTGTTATACTGGAATTCGAACCTGTAAATACTAAAAGTGAAGCATTGACCACTCGCGTACGGGCTCGACAAAAAAAAAACTTGTAACGTTATTAAACAACGGTATCGATTCCCATACTCGTGAGATATGTACCGAAATACCGGTATCGAAAAATTTTCCTTTCCCCATCACAATCCCTAATCAAGACAGAATATTTTTCTTTTCTACTCCCAGCAACTTTCTCATTACGTTAATTCAAATTTGTGGGCGGTTTATTGGTGGGTCACAGAACAAAAATAATTTCCGCCGCTCATAATGTAGCAGCCGAGGTTTTCAATTAAATTTCGGCTAGATAACGCTCGCCGCAGTGTGTCACGGAAATTCGCAGGCGAAAGGAAATCATTCTGTCACACCAGCCTGACATCACACTGTGCGTGACTACTTACAATGTATAACAATTACGAAAGGAGAGAGCTTGTTTTATTGCAGGATTAATCCTTTTTTTATTAATCCATCTGCACGGTGTGACAATTAAAGTCTCGGAATGACCGCGTAGTGTCGCCAGTGCTTGAACAGGTTACAGGTAGCGATATTTATTCAAGGTAGCAGATATGTGCGTGTGCACTTAGACGTAAAAATGGACGATCGAAATTTGGAGGAGTTTGTTCATGTAGAAATCTAAACAAACTTCAAAGAAAATGTGAGAATTATTGAAAGAAGCATAATCTGATGAACATACCATGAAGTCGTCGAAAATACTTGACTGGCACAAGAGAATCAATTATTAGCGAGAAGGTGTGATGTATGTACAGACGCGGACAGTCAAAAACTACAATATTGGGTGGTAATAATTATCGACCTCGGTGTTCTAGTGGTAAGAGCATTACCATAGTGATCAGGTGGGTCTGGATTCAAGTCACGTAAAGTTCTCAAATATATATGAATGGAAATCTTGAACAGGTTGTATATAATGTCATTTCTCCTTGAGTTGATCTTGAGCGATAAAAATTCTCATCGAGTTTATCCCTTATGATTTTTCAATTAAAGATTAGCGAAGTTTGAGAGCAAAATTATTCGACAGACGATTAATAGTATGAGATTGATAGCTGTTGCCGGTTATTGCAGAGTAATGCTAATTTTAACTGAAATATTTCTTGATGAAGTTTTTGCCTTGGATCTTGATGTGTGTGTGTCTTGTTAGAGGTTTTCTAGTCTAAAATCGACTATCCGATTAGTTAATCACGCATATTCACCTGATTTAGCTCCCTGTGATTTCTGCCAATCTCGAGGCAATAAATAAATATAGTGCTTAATATTTTGATCATACAAGATAAGAAAAATCATTATTTGATACGGATATTAGCTAAGCGCCGTTTGTGCTCAGTTTTCTTCAATCGCTTAATAACATTCGCCCACATGTATTTATATACTTTGTATCCTGGTAACTCTGGATAGGAGCCACTTCCCAATTTGGGGAAGTCCCGAATCTACAGAGAAACATTCGCTAATGACTTTCTGGATAGACAGCAACCTGCGGTTTTCAGAATTATCGAACTAAAATTGACTTTAATCTAAAGTAGTCTTTCCTTGAAATGATCGCATAAAAAAATGATTTGATTAAAAATTTGAATACCAATTTATCGATTTTAATTAATGGCAACATTTATTCATATTATTGTGTAAATATTCGAATAGTTTCGGTTGTCATTATTAATTTAATTAGTGGATCGTTGTTATCAAATAATTTATTTTAAATTGAATTGGAATTTGATTGAAAATTCATTAGAATTAAAGGAAGATTGCTGATACTGTTAATTTAAAAAGTAGCGTGTCAATTCCGACAAAAATCAAAAGTAAAATGGGGATTTTAATTTCATTTTTTGAAGCGTTTGCAAAGAAACTTAATAAGAGATCCTTATCAATTTCTGTCTAAGTTCTAATAATTAAATCTCAATATTTTTAATCTTTATAATCATTATTATCGAGCTGTTACAAGTTTTCCTCTCGGTCTGTTTTATAATTTGTGATTTTTTTATACTCTTCTACATTAAAAACTACCAATTATTTTAATAAGGTAAAAAAAGCACAGTTTTCAGCTTAACTAGAATCATAACATATAGTTTTCGACGGTGTTTTGGCCAATTGATGTAACCCTCAAAATTGAAATTGTTCAGAAGAGAGTAAAAACTGTTTTTATCAAAAACATTATATGGTGAGTTGCGTTATGAATCTTTGAAATGCACTCCTGTAAATTCTCGTGTTTGAAAATACGGGATTATATGTAGGAAGTGTCGATACTCTTATAATAGTGGCTTACATCAAGTGAATTGGTCAGAATTTTTAAACCTAAAACCAATGTAAAATGATGTTTCCATTCAAAAGGTGGTCAATTTATTTTTTTAATTTACATCATTTGACCGAGACCTGATCTGTCGTCTTTAAAATGGGATCCAATCATTAAATCACCTTCGTATTTTTTGAGGGTTACATCAATTGGTCAAAACACAGTCGAATAGTTTATTTTTATATAATTTCGGTTTCAGGCCGTCGATAGAATTTCTTCTAGTTGTTACGCTATCGCATCAATTGTACCTTATAATTCTTGTAGAACTAAATATTTTGCAATGTTTACCTGATTATAATGGAGTTCTATCGAAAAATGAAAATTCATACCAAGTAGCTGTGAATCAGCTGCGAATTATAGAAAGAAATTTACATTTTTAAATTGACTTTTAATTAACATCGTGATGTTTACCAATGGCATAAGTCAAATAACAAAATATCAACATGCGACCATCTGCTTGGTTTTTTAGTATATCTTGTATTTGTACCCTTTACATTCACCCTGCCTTTTCACAGTTTTGCTCTCTAAAGTTGTCTTTTTGGAGTTACTCATCATAGATATAATAGTTTTTCTTCCGTGGCGACAGAGGCCGTTCTTTCAATAGGTATCCTTAGTACATACACGCTTATCACTGTTTAGCACAGACAAAATGGGTATACCGTGTAAGTCACATTATTTAATAGACTCAATGTGTCCGGAGAGAGAAGGCGTCGGAAAGTAAGTCTTCATTAAAATAAAGTAGAAACTATGTACACTGTGAAATTACCGAATTTATCTGGTCTAGTATAACGGCTTCCAGAGGCCATGTTTATGTTTTATGATTTCTATAGTCCAAAGTGGATTAATTCAATGACACAGTTTCATCGCTTGCTGGTACGGCGTTTTAAACAGTTTTTTTTTAGTAACTAAGTGTTTATAACGAAAAGCCATATTCTCAAATATATTACAAACCGAAAACTAATAAAGCATAGACAGTAATGCCTAACACCTTTACACCGAACGTAATAATTTTTGTATTTCATCTACGCATCTATATTATTTAATACAATCAATATCGTAATACAGGACGGAGGTCAGTGTTAACATAACTTTTCATCAAACGAGTTAAATGAGTAACAGCACTGTTATCGTAAAATATACATGTATAATTTATATTACACGCTTAAATTAATCGTTAAAAATCAATATTGTTTTCAAGTTGTAGCTGATGAGGTGGTTGTTTTAAAACAATTTTACACAAGAAGTAATAGTGAGTGGTCAAGACCAATCAGAAGTTGAAAGAATACAACAAAATTCAAGGCAATTTATGGATTATGTATAGAAAAACAAACACTTCTTTTATATAAAGTAAAAAAGTGTTTAGTTACACAATAATTGTAAAATACTATTGACAGCTATTTCGGCGTCACGCCATCATCAGAACTATGCTTAGTTGAATTATTGTTCATCTCTATATATGTACTAACTTTCACATATTAACGTAGTGTGAACAAAATTTTAACTTAAGCACGGTTTTGACAAACGCGTGATGCCAAAAGAACTATCAATTGAAATTTTTTACCTTAGTATAATGAGGTTCTACCAAATGAATGCTTATAAATTCAATACTCTTGCTTTATATTCTATTAGCTTCAATGATTTTTAGAATTGAAGTCTACAAAAGAAAACTACGTAACGACATCTGAAAAAAATAATGATATTTAAAATAATAAAACACAATTTGTTTTGCACTATCAGGTCCAGTAGTTCAAAACAAACTGTGTTTTATTTTTTTTAAATATAATACCTTTCCACCAAGAATTTACAGTTTACATATTAAATAATTTAAGACAGACTGAGGGTGCTTGATGAAATTTCAATAAGAAATTTGAATTTTTCAGATTTTGATCAGTTTTTTTTTTTTGAAAAGTTCGTGTTCACACGTGTGCTCGAATGCATGAAGAAGCCGAAAAGCAAAACCCGGGTCGGAAGTGACAAAATACATGGAAATGTACAAAATCTCAACAATTCAAATTTAACATATCGTCGCTGTTCTTGAAGAAAACGCTAAATCGAAAAATTACATGTTGAGTTAGTTATACCAAAATACTCCTTGTTCCAAACTCTATCGTATGACAGGACACACTTATTTTTATAAATTATGCTCTTACTTAAAAACAGTTTTGTACAAACAAACAAAATGAAAAACGTATGGCATTTCAAGCATTTGGCAAACTTCAAAGTCCAATTACTCAAAATTAGTATATCCAGCTAGTGTCTTCTTCCAGAACAGCGACGATATTTAATAATTGATATGATTGAATGTTTCATTATTTTGAATTGGTAAATACCTCAAACGCAAATAGAGTAAATTTCATCGTCATTCATTTCTCTTTGTACATTTTTTTTGTTAAAAATTCGTAATTACTCTATGTTAGAGACTATTTCAATTTAATGATAAAAGATTACAATTTTTGTATAATAATACATCGCTTTTCACTATTACGATCTTGTCACATTAAATTTAACGCCGGGAGAGTTAGTGTATCTCCTTAAAAATGGACATATTATTGAAGCCGCACTCTTTAGCGCCCGTAATAAAACTTTAATACGAAAAAACCATGGCGATGTGATCGTAGCATGGGAGCTTTCAAAAGAAGAACTTTTTATCGCCTTAGCTTATTACCGCGGTAAAAGAACGAGTGATTCTGTCAACGTGCGATTACAACCGGCCAATCGGTGGCGGTCATGCATGGCTTATCGTAAATATTCAGAATAACTTGAAACTGAAGACGAAACGATTGAGGTGGATGATAACTAGGGACTACAAGTATTCGTCATTATCACCCATTTGAATATCGAATGGTCATTTGAACTGAAAGTATTCGAATATATTCGGATATTCCATTTGTTTCTGAAGTATGAACATATTATTAAAGATTCTATTCGAATAATTAATCTGTTGTATTACAATATTTAAAATTTGCAGCTGCGTCCGATTACTTTCACGGTATTTCTTCAATTACTGAAATTACGGAATGTATAAATAATTAATAACAAAACATTTTTTTTAATAAAACACAATTTGTTTGTACTAATTCCACATGTTTATTAGTGATTAATAACATAACATTATAAAAATACACATTTCAATACCGTTATATTGTATTATAATACATAGAATTTGGAGCTGCGTCAGATTATTACAGCGACATTTCTTCAATTACTGAAATTACGGCATGCTTAGAGGATTTTTTAACCCCGAGTCATTCGTTCAAATTCAAGTATTTTGATAAAACTAGTAAGTGTACACGTCATAGACGACGATATTGAAATTGAAATACTAAATGTCTAAAGTATCTAGTGCGTCGGAACTGTGTGTGCATTTCATAAAACTTTGATTTGAAATCTTTGATTACGCGTCAGTATGCGCCACATTGGGATCGGATATGGTTAAAAACATCTCGACATGGTACATTAATCAATAACACTAGACGACTGGACTCAAGTAAAAAATGTACGCAAAAGTGTCCCTGTAAGCGTTGGACGAGTCAGTAATGCCAAGATTAAAGTAATTTTCTCGCAAAGTTTTCACACTTCACTGCGTATTGCGAAGGTGGGTGACGTTTTGTCGCTGGATGAAAGGGCCATTAGGAGGGGAAATGGGGGTGACATATCTCAGGCAGTTGCGTGCTGGAACGTCCTTATCGGACTATATTTATTTGATATCATTAATAACCTTAGCACCGATTCTAATCTTCAATCTAAGTAAACTCGCCAAACAGGTTTTTGAGATATCTAATATAGCCGCATGCGATGTCACTTGATATGTGATTTATAAATATAATAAATACATATAATTTCCTCGCCCGCTTGGGTGTTACGATTTCGCAAACTCGGTTGCGTGGTCAAGTGTTCGTATCCATGATTGGAAACATTTATATTATGCATATAAAAAAAAGGCAAATATCATAGTTTTGATGCTTCGGATCGCGTCTCCTAATTAAACCTGATAAATAGCTCTAGTTAGAGTAAGGATTCCATATTTTCAAAAAAGTATTAAATTTCATTTATTTAGTGTGTCAGTAAATTGTAAGCCAATCGCCCGATTTGTATAATAGATGGTACTAAATTCTTATCTTCTTAAAATGTCATAAGAAACTGTCATATGCACAAATGTGTCACGTTAACTGATTTGATCAGTGATCAAACGTATTTAATTAAAATAATATACATATTGTCGACAACAGATTAATTAAATTAAATAATTAAAATAATATCGTATATTAATGGTTTCCAACTATATGAAAGACAACCAAATCGTATATGTAATTAATTACAAGAAATTAAGGAAAACTTCTGGAATACGGATTGGTATTTGTGCTTTCTCTTTTTTTCTGTAAAATTTTAAATAATATTCTGTTCAAAATATTCTGACGATAAGTCTGCGCGACGAGTTGACTTCCGGTAAGCTCCTGAATTCATCGTGGTGAATCTTTGGGGAATCGCGGGATATGGCTGTTTTGTCTCCAGATATTTGTTGCGTTTATTATCGATGTGATGAATCTTCACCATTCTTATCGCTGTCCTTATAATGATAGCTAAACGTATAACACAAAATATATTTCTATAGAGTACAGCACTGGAATAGAAAATGGTGTTATAATATTACGGTGCAACCTTTTTTAGAGCTTTATATTGAAGGACGTGCCGTAGAGAAAGGTTTTTCATTACGAGTTCCGTGTAAGGCCGAACCGACGGAGTCTTTTCACGTTCACCTTCGAAATTTTATGGTTGTAATAATTTGTTTAGTGCGTTTCTTCAAAAAATAATCCTACCATGGAAGTTTTATTATATCGTTGTAAGCTTAGATGGGTTTGTATTTGATAATGCGTATTAACATGTATGCAATCTGAGTGAAGACGGTCATTCTGTTAACATGCTCATAATTGGTTTGGTACATAGTGCAAACTTGTTGTACACTGAAGGCGCTCCGTGTTTTAAGAAAATCGAAGATATCGTGCCTCTGTATAAATACCACATACGTAGTATGATTCAAAAATTTCTGCCCGTACATGTTAGGATGAGCCATTTTGGCCATAATGACGAAAAATCCCATAATTTTTAGTCGTAGAGAGAGGTTAACCTTGTCCAGTCCGTGCTAAAAAAATCACGTTACCAGCCGTGGTCTACACAGACTGTGTCACTTGGACTTGGTCATGTTTGACTAATTGATCGTTGTAAAAGGGATATTCTGTTTTAAGAATCATATTGTTATCGTTTTACACTTTATTTTGTGTCTATATGTTCATGTAATATAATCGAGTTATAGACGACATGAAAAAAGCACATCATATAAGCTGCAGGCATGTCTCGCTTCTGTCTTATACGGTTGGTTTCAAATGTAAACTTGACTCAGATAACCAACACAAGCAAGCGCGTGACGTGCCGTTCTCTCTTTCTCGCTCAATCCCATGTAAAGTGGAGGGTGCGAGTGAGATATAAGGGCTTGCGGGCGTATGCTCTTGTATCCTACTTGCTCATATACAAGTGAGATTGTGCGATAGAGATGGTAACTCCACCACATGCCGTTGCATAAAAAATAAATACTAGCGATGATACATCCGGTCCTCTCTCCCTCTAAATTATACCATTTTTCGCTTTGTCTCACATAATATATTGCGCGTCACTCTTGCGTATAATATTTCATATATCGCTATCACTTTCATTGAGTTTGGAATAATAATGTCATCAGAGTTTTGTAATTTAATAATGAAAACATTCAATCGAACAACTTATTTATTTTTATTTTAATACATATCTATTTTATCTACAAATAGCTAAAATCCTAAATTGATATAAATCCAAATAAGCGAGATATTAATGTTTTTAACTCGTATGGCAATCTTGGTGCACCGCACCTATGGCAACGGGAAGGTTAGCAGTATGTATAAAAATGTATCGAAAAAAACGGTGGATTGAAATGATTGTTTGATTCTATTACCACTTTAATGCTCTTAGCCGGACACTTGGACTTTTTCACCATGTCCGTTCCTAATGAAGGTAACTCAACAGATTTTTTACATACAAGAATTGCTTGTTACTCAGTTGCTCAACCTCACTCTGAATCTGATGGGTGGGAGAGAATTTTAGACATCACAAACATCCATACCCACGAATACAAATCCATTAATCGATTGACAAATCAATTTATGAAACTGTTTTTACCGGGACTTGAACCCGAGACGTCCGTAAATATATTGCAACCATTATGCATAAATGAAATCTTCTCAATAGCTAAAAAAATATAGTATGATTCTCAATAAATAAAAAAAATCATTCCAATGCCCAAAAAAATATGAAATCATATATTTATACCAATTGAAACAATAATGGCACACAAATTTAATTTTAAATCTACAATTCAAAACACGAAATTTCGCTGAATGACCAATCACGGAATAGAAAAATTGTGAAAACCGAAATCTTGGTATCATTAAATGAGTCTGGGATTGTACGCCCTAGTTCATATGCACAAGATATCAACTGACTGTGCTTGATGGAACTTCAATATCATGTTTGAATTGTTCAAATTTTGTGCTTACATAATATATTTGAATTCATTTAAAAATCAAAGTAACAGGGAATAGTTGGTATATGATTGTAAGTGTATTGTGTTAATACATATTTATATATATATGTTTCGATCGCGCGAGTGTGCGTGTACAATGAAATGGGTAGTGGAGGGGTGATTAATATCGCGCCGGTTTGGCTGGACGCCATCCTAGAGACCGGAGTTCGGTTCCGATCTATAAATAATGAGGAACTTATTTATTTCGTTACCATTACTACTTTGTCGAATTCCACGTTAAATAAATAGCTCGGAAACTGTAAGTATAGTCGGCTCACTATTGTAAGAAAGTTATTGCTGGACCGTTAACGTTAATGCCGCAGTAATCTTGAATGGAATATTTATGTAAAAATGTTGGTCTTCATAATAAATTTTAGTTACAACTAATGTACCTTCTGAGAGGAGAGTTTCTCAGCGAGAAAAGTCAAAACAGTGAGCAGACCAAACCAACAAATGCGCGGCATAATTTAAACATATTTGAATATGTTATAAATTTTTTTTAACAGTGTCTGCTGCCAATGCGAAGCATATAGCATCAAATGGAGCTTATATCAACAGAAGTATTTTTTACAGAAACTACCTGTTATTTAGTTGCTCAACTTTTTTTACCTGTCGTAAAGACATAGTGGGCTAATTCAATAAAAATAACAATGTTTATCGATACATTAATTATAGAAGAAAAGTAGAATTAATAGAAAGTGTTTGAATTAAAAAAACATTTCGAGGTTATACTTATAGAAGTCATTAAAACAAGTTCTGAGGTAATCGCATTTATAGAATTGTTTATTTTTCAAAATATTTTTTATTATTTGTGATTTAAAATTTTTTTTTGTAGGTTATAAAAATAATCTTCTTGGCATACAAATCATAAGATTTGGTATCGATGCATTACTTATATTTATATCATACTTTCTGTCAGAACAAAAAATAGCAATATGGCTAGGGTTTTCAAGTGTTATGGACAAAATAGAAAACATTTAACAAAAAAATGTTTATTTTGTACAATTTTCTTTATAATTGCGCTCGTTATTATTAATGTGGAATAAGTCATTTAAGGTACTAAAGATACCATTATTTTACAAGGTAATCGTAAAATTCCATCAGTACAGGAACGATTATATCTATAAGGCTAAGAATCATAATGTATAGACATATTTTTATGTAGTATCAAAATATTTTTTAAAACAAATAAAAGTCCAATTATCTCAATTGAAATATTAAATGACTTATTCCACTTTCGTAATAACCGGCATATATTTACACGTGTACATGAAAAGTGTGATTAAAAATCAATTGCTGAATTTAATCATGTTCATTCTTATTCTCAATTTCATCATCTCTGTTGTTTTATTTATATACACAGCTAATTTAGTGCAAAAATCTCTTATTTTCTTTTATTTCTTTACAAAATTCTAAACATGAAATATTTTTGTAATTATATACTACGCTCAAAACATTCATAATTGAATAATTGGACATTCTGGGTATAATATAAAAAAAGATAGAACACAAAAGAATTGTGTTAAAAAAAAAGACCTGTTGAAATCTTAAATATGACTTAATACTCTTTCTATTTAAAAGCCATTATATCTTGATTTCATATGTTATACCAGTTCGTAAGCACGGAGTGTTAAATTGCATACGTTTTGACATTTAAAACAGAAAACCACCAAGAACTGACTTATTGAATTCTATCAGTATACTGTCTATATGGTCCGAAAGCTGAATCAATATTTTTTGCACAGAGGGTACCAGATTATTTGTTTGCTTATTGATTCATATTGACAATGCGGCAATACACGTCTTTTAATAATAATTTTTAAACTGTTTGTAAATGCAAGGGGAATTATAACCTTTTTTAGTAACTGGATAAATACTTGTCGGATAAAATTCTCGACCCACCAAGACAGGCTATTGCCAAACTCATGATTATAATAACAAGAAGCTTCTCGTCAGTCATTATACTGTCGCTGTGAATTGATCCTTAGTGTTGGTACTTTATAATGGTGCCGATAAGTTTCCTCGTGAAGTTCCTGTAGTCGAACTTAGCATACGACTTAGAACGCAACCTTCGAAAGTTTAATGCGATTGCTTTTCAGAACTTTAAACTTAGCTCTTCGAATTTGATTGCATTCGACTTGTAGATGTTTAAGTTTCGCGATCACTATGAATGAGGTCGGAAGAGAGAAACAAGGTCTGTTTTTAGGCATAGCTTTGTTGCCGATGGTAAGTATGAATTTAGAATAGTTTATATTTTAAATCCTGACTATGAAATAATTACGTGTGTATGTACAGCAATACAGCTTAAAAGAGATGTATTCACTTATCATATTTAAATATAAGGTGAAAATTGATTAAGAGTAATGTAAAACGTAAAAGCTATATTTATAAAACCAAGGAGATGGTCGTTTTGACATTTTGATATTAAACATATGAATAAATGGGTAGTCAGATGGCATAAGGGCCCATCTGCATATTAAATTAATATTTAGATGGACCCTTTTGCCATCTGACTACCCAAATTTAGCACGACAATCGGCAAAGGTTTCGAAACGTCAGGCCACCGATAATAATACGGAAACAAAACATTTAACCTTTAAAAAATGTAGCTGGTGTTAACTAATCTTCGATTCATGTGTGGCAAAATATGTTTGTTTTAACTGATAAATTAAGATTACGATTTTTAATTTATAAACCTTAGGTGAAAAATTTAAAATACTAATAAAAGAACCGTACGATTTTTTCACTCTAAAAACACTCAACTAAAATGGGTTTTTCTCAAAACGCAACGTTTGTAGTACCATTTTGTTTTTGGGGCTATGATATGTATGATCTTATGAAAACAATAATTATTTTACTTTGGACTATTTATTTTAAAAATTTTATTATTAATTCGATAGAGTATGTTTCTCGAAAGAAAGTTATACTTTTATACAAAGTGCTCAAATTTTGTTTTGTATACCTCTTATTATACTAGGGACCCTTTCGCAAAAGACTTATTTATAGTCATTTAATTGAGCATTCTTGTTGAAGAGTGAGCTAATTAATATTTATTATCTTCGCTTTGGCAATGGTACAAATTAAATGGTTACGCATAATGTATCGAGTTTAAAGCCGTCTCCGTTTTAACCCAGGAGTGAATCAGTCCGAGATGATTTTAATAACCGGTCTTTGGTATTGAAAAGCTCAACCAAACTATTTCATTAAGAGCCCATTTACTCATATAAAGTTTACGCTGGTTCACTATGAACTTTCTATTTGTTTCCTCGAACATGGCAACTCGAAATAGATGGTAATAAAGCTTCCCTATTATATCGATAATATCAGTGGTAGGCAACTAGTGTTACCCAATTCCGACCGAGAATTTTTATGTTTTTGCGGAGCATATCTGAGCAAGGGTTTTTCTTCTCGATATTCATCCGTTCAATGTCTCTTTTTTAGTGAGTGTAAGAATAAAATGATATAGTTAAGGCAGATCTTGTGGTTATGGATGTCTCTGAGGTTTTCGTTCCAGAAAACGGATTGAAGAGCGAGTCCTATTTCAATCTATTCCCTTTCTGAAATAGAGTTTGCCTGTCTGACTTAAAAATAGTACTATATCAATACCGTCTGTTGAAATTATCCATGACGAAACCATTTGCTTCGTTGGAGTTGAAATTTCTGTCATTGAATGGTTATATTTTTCTTTTGTTTCAGGTAAGATGGGCTTAGTGAATTGAAGTAGTTAACTGGAATCAAGGTAAGTATAACGCGGCAGATTAGGTGGACGAAGTCTTTGCGAGCGTGAGGCGGCGCGGTGTGGTTGTGCTTGCCGTCGTATCGGCGCGCTGCATCTTTTCGTTACTCTCACGTAGAATACTCCCATTGGCAGAGAACGATTGATATTTTCGAGCTACGTCCCGCCGCCTCACGCTCGCAAAGACTTTCTCCACCTAAGACTGCCTGTAAGGAAAGTCTGCGTTTAGCCAAAAAGTCTGTGTCATCAACACAAGGCAGCTGTAGCAGTCTGTAGCATTTACCACGGCAGATAGAGTGGGAAACTCAGAATCTGTCAAGCGGACTTAATTTCCTATGTGGACGTTATATGAATACAATGAAACGATGACTCGCATGCAGGGCGTCCATTAAAAAATAAAAAATGGTATCCGAAAGCAGAATGTGGCGTACTGCATCATTTGGTCTGGTAAACCTCTGACGCAATGGCCCATGTTCCGTATCAAGCTTAAAAAAAGCTTTTTTTTGTGATCATCTTATATGTATTTATATTCCAACATGTGCTGTCAAGAGGTTCAATTGATTACCCTATCACTTACTTAAGAATTTGTTCAGCTTACATTTGTCTACAAGATTCTCTATCAATGGTTGTCTACTTGATTTCACCCAGACTATACATAGTTCCGTGGATATAAATCTAGCCGTTTTCATCTAAATGAAGATAAGGTACAGAACATGTGCCCAAGCCATCACCGTTTATTATAATATTTTATCATAAAAAAGACAGTTCGCTGAAACCCTAGTATTTGCTGTAAACAACTTCTTTCGAAGACTATTTCTATGAAGTTCCTTTGAGTGCCACGAGTCACAACCTCAAAGCAGTGTTCTGCGCTTAGAAATAACCCTAGGGTTAACTTAATGTAGTACGTATTCAAAATAATTCCTTTTTGAATCCATGTTTCAAAAAAATAATTACTTGTATCGCTAACAAATTTATAAATCGATTAAAAAATCAATACATCAAAGTGCCCGTATGTAATTCGAATCCTTGACCACTCATCCGAATATAACAAAAGCCCTCGAGCGTTCACCATTGTGCTACAGGATCGGCAATAATTCATTAGACATATTTA
The DNA here is from genome assembly GCA_022494535.1 of Himalopsyche phryganea. NCBI lineage: Eukaryota > Metazoa > Arthropoda > Insecta > Trichoptera > Rhyacophilidae > Himalopsyche > Himalopsyche phryganea. The sequence goes on along the minus strand of JAGVSL010000141.1, from coordinate 433,542 downwards.
CGTAACACAGCGTAAATTGAAAAATGAAAGTTTTAGAACAACTGCCGCAGGTCGCCACAAAACTTGCCAGTTGTATTTTAATTGGTATTATACTGAAATATTCGTAAAATCAAGGGTTGGTATAATAAATTATTGTAATGAATCGTTATTAAATTTTGACGTAAAGTGGATAGGTGATGAATGAAATTGACTGGGAGAGATGGAAGCATGGGGCCTTGGCCATTATTAGTATCGATTTCTAAATGCTAATGGGAATAATTAAAAATGGTAATGACGTAACAGCCTTCTTCTGTAATTAAGATTAAATTTAAGACCTTCTAAAGCACTGCACCATTTTAGAAATGGCTTGGTTTATTAAGGTCACAAGTGTTTTAATCGTATCTAATACATAATGATTTTAATCTTTCAAACTTTTCTCGTCTTAATTTGATTTATATGATAATGAGTATAGTTTTCAAAGGTTCATACTTCCTCAGGATGTATTTTTCTACACATATTGTACTTTTTAAATGATATATAGAAAATTTTAACAAAGTCATTCGAGGTCATATCTTGAATACACTGTACACTCAACATTCGCGCCCAAGATAATCTACAATTAGTATTCGAAAGGTTTTTTTTTATTGTTTTTCCTATTCAAAGCCTTCAGCTGACAGAATTTTCATTAAGGCATTACTTAGCTAGAATACATACGGGAAAGGGCTGTCCCACACTAGAAATAAAAACAGCCAGGAAACTTAAGTCCGCTTCGCAGGCTCAAAATAGATTCAGTAGGTATATATAGGAAAGAAAAATAACCTTTTGACCTGTTAGATACGAGCAGAAGAGTCGCTATTTTCATTATTTCAAGTATTCGAAGAAAATCTTCCATTTTTACATATTTTTATTGCTAAGATTCTAAGCTTGGATGACAAATTTCGTCAACGTAACCGGTCATCTTATATGTAATAGCCCAGAAAACTCTGTAGTGCAAAACCGCTCGCGAAAAGACGCGCGAACTTCCAGTCCCTGCGCATTAACTACGGATATTGTAAACCATGCATTTCAGTTTTATGTGCAGACTGTGGTCGAACACTTATTATTATTACATATCACATGTAGGTATGAAATTTTCTCATGAGTCATATTATGACTCAGACCCGTATTTTAAGAATCCATTTTTTTCAATTTTCGCATTTTGGAGCATTTAAAAACTTGGGAAAAATCTATTTAGCATCTATTTTTACAAGACACAGATATCAAATAATTATCAATTCCAATGTATTTTAACAATTTTTTTATATAAAATATTGAAAAATATACACAATTAAGGGGGGTTAAAATGTTCACTGTTGAATTTTATCTTACTTAATGATCTGATTTTTTTTTCTTCCATGTCCGTTCCCAACGTGGAGCATATGGTCTCCTAATGGAGGTATCTTGACAGATTTTTTTTTTTCTACGAGAACTGATTGTCACTCAGTTGCTTAACCTCTCTTTTCTTTTTTGAAGAAAGTAGGGATAGAAGGATAGGGCTATGACAGGACTAGTGGTTAGCTAATCGCTCTCGTTACGCCCCGTGAGGATGGGATTGGTGGGAGGGAGGACTCAGACTACGAACAGAAATCCATAAATCGATTGTAAGATCAATCTATGAAAAACCGTCCGCACCGGGAATTGAACCCGAGACATCCGTAACCGTAGCCAGCGACAAAACCAACTGCGCCACCGACAAAATGTTTTAAAATTAATCATGGAGCATGTTTCAATGGATGATTTTTTTAGATTAGTGCGACGATCAGTTACTATTAAATTGTATTTTCCGAAGAATCTTTCAACAACAACACTATTTACTGGACAACAAATTGATTTGATGGCAGCACAACTAATTTCTTCGTACCTAACTTTTGTGATGACTCATATGTTTGACCCATATACGATATGTATGCAAAAGCTATCATTTTTAAAAAAAAAACTAGCAAATTTTGCAATTATTTGTGATTTTACCATCTATTTGCAAATTTTATGAAATTCGCATTTATTAGCATCTATTTCGCATCTATTTCGCATCTATTTCGCATCTATTTCGCATCTATTTCAAAATGCTAAAAATACGGTTCGTGGTGTATAATATAAAACAAAATGTTATGCAATGGACACACAGTTCCGACGTACTAGCAACTTTAAAAATTCAGTATTTCAATTTCAATACCGTCATCTGTGACGGGTACGGTTATAGTAGTAGAGTAACATTCCCCACAACACTTGTTGATGATTCCAATGCGATCATTCGTGTAAAGTGTTTTTCTTAAGTGTTGTCCCCACACAAAGGTTTCAGCTGAATACTTTATGAAGGCAGTAAAAGGATATAAATACTGAGTCTTTATCCACCCTAGCACTAACATTAGCTAAGAAACTAAAAGCCCGCTTTGTGAAATTTACAAAAAGTTTCATTAGGACAGTAATAGTAAAGAAAAACATTAAAAATTACGTTATAATAAAGGCTTTGTAATTAATATTTTGACGGATTGAGTGAAGTAATTAAGTGCTTCAGAACAATTTTATCTGAAGGGTAATGTAAGTAGGTAATACTCGTAAGGCGAAGGCTGTTGTCGTACCAAAGGATTATTGTGAGTTATTTATAAAAATGAAACCCTACAACCAATATTACACGTTTAATCGTTCCAATGACCAGCGGCCTTACATGCAATTATTCATTTACTATCAAGGAAATGTTTTCTCATTGAATTCAGGAGATTTAATACCAGTTTTAAGTTTATGGATTCACTACACTAGTACATTTGTTCATTCTGCTTTTTTTAATCTTTGTCCAATAATAAAATGGTTATATTTATCGATGGATTCGGCGGCAACTTTGTGGAAAATTATTTTGAATATAAAATTTAAATTGATAGCTTCGTTATTCCACTGGTTGATAATAATCGTCTCGTTAGGAAGCAACTTCAGACTAACTGTATCCTAAGGTATGATGGTATCGTTTCGGATAGATTCGCCGTCAGCGAAATTTCTCGATCAACCGGCTTTTTTCAAAAAATAATTGATGAGAAAAAATACTGATAATTAATTGTAAAATAAATATAGATAATATACAGTAACTAAAATCAATATGTGTAGCTTAAAAACATATTTTTGTACTGCATTTCAAAACAACTGTCAAATACAAATGTCGTAGCTTCCGTAGAACGAGTTTTGGTAGCATTCTATAGGAAACTTCATACCAATTTTCATTTCTCTAAATTTTCAATTCGATATTTTTACTATAACTTACCAAATATTTGTGTTTTTTTCTATATATAGGTGAATAAAAATCCGTTTAAGTTGACGATGGCGCGATGTGGAAATAGCTATCAACAATATTATTTAATTCTTCTGAAACTAAAAAAATGCTATTTTTAATGGAGTTCTACCAAATAAATTTCCTATTCTCACGTCTTTAAAAGTATTCAGTCTCTAGAAGTGTCCGGAAAGTTGGGTTATTAAGGTGTCGACAATCGATATTGATTGATTAATAACAGTAGTGAACAGAGGTGCGATTACTATCTCATTTAAATGTCTACCAACTTGATAAACAAGTATAGATGTACATGTGTTCCAATCTAATAACAAAAATGTAATGTTTGGCATGAAGATTTCATACCTGTACAGACTCTTCCGGAGTCCGGATAATTTTGAGACATTGTCTTAACCCTTTGTGACTCCTCTATTGACAGTATTGATTGATGGAATCTTCTGAAAGGTGTTAGGACATTTGTGGTGTCTTTTATCAAAAGTGGTCAAAACCTTTTTTATAGAAAATGTGGTAAATAAAAAAACGTTTTATAAATGACATTTTAAGTCAAGCCACTATTGTTAATATGTAAAATGAGATAATATTAGGTTCTTTTAATGTTATAAATGATTTAATTTTGGATTCGACCATTACTGATATGAAATTGAGGATTTGACCACATTTGAAAAAAAATCATGACGATTTGTTTGCCTTTGATACAAAGTTTTTACTCGCCCACTTCCAGGTCGTCAGCCATTACTGTTTATTACTACGAACTATGGCTAGGTCGTGTGACACTGTTGGTGAATGTGGTTGGGCGATTCAGATTTGACTAGATTTGATTTTAAAAGAATATTTAATCTACGTTTTTCATTGTTGGATTCTTCCAAGTTGTTTAATTATTTTTGTAGATGGTATAACAAAGTTTCATACTGCATACTCAGTTGAAAAAGCTAAATATGGATTTGACCAATTATGACAACACAATTATCCGAATTAAAATATTGCTCATACAAAAGACGACTGTGAAGTTTTTTCACCATTGACAACACTGCTATCGATTACAATATACGCATTGAAAGTATGGTATCTTGTTTTGCTGACCTTGCTACCCCTGTTGGTCTTGGCTTAGTTTGCCATTAATTTGTGCTGAGTAATCACCAAGGTTAGGCGAATCTATTAATATGTTATAGTATTAAATTATTACTCTGTTTTATTATGTAGCAATTAAAAAATAAATATAGCCATCCATGTGCAGTGTATTCATAGTTACGGTAAGGTACTCGCGTAGGAAACCCCTAAAGTATTTTATATTACAATAGCAAACAATTATTTGTCAAAAAAAATATTTTAGTTCTATTAAAACTTTATGAATTTTTATTAGAGGGTTCAAAACTGCTATATTTGTCTTGACAACAAAATTATAGTTAAATAAATCTATTCATTTTTTGACGGTAGAGAAGGTTGAAATTGAAAGAATTTTTCAATTAGATCCTTCTCCACATTAAAATATAATTCAAAGTTAGTCAAGTTAACGTTAAACACATAGAATAACACGGCTATATGCATCCACGAAAATGTCGTGTGAAACGAGTTTCGAACTTCATATAAAATTATAGTTTGCGTTCTAAAAAATCAGCTGCTTAAACATATTATTAAATGTAAAATTAAAATTGATAACTTAGTTATTCCACAGGGGTGCCTGTTGTTCTTGGCTTACTTTGCTTGGTTTATGTTAAAAATGAACCTCCACAAAGTTACCGCCGAATCTATAGAAAATATTCTTAAATGTATTTATTTTAATGTAAAGCATGTAGATGTTTCTTGTTATTATGCTGACTAGGTTTACAAAATTTTGACTAGATATTCTTAAATATATATTTTATTCTAAAACTTTGTTATATCGAAATCTTGATGTAGATGTGCCGTTTTATACAAGATACGAGTGTATTCTGTTTATTATCAAAATTCCCCGAATATTCCATGAATATTCGAAGAGGCAATCCTAAAGCGACGATAAGTGTGAATTTATAAAGTCACGTAGGGTGTAGTAGTTATGTATATTTTCACACCAAGAAAAGCTTACAATAGTTGCAACCTACACTTTTCTACGGTGCGCCCAACTCGGCGGTTGAAGCTTTTATTTTGCCCGACCCGATAGCTGCTGGCAGTGGCGGATTTCTCATATTACGACCAGAGCTAAAGCTAAAGACAGATCATAGTTTCGTTTACAACAATTACTATATTGTAATATTTTGAACGTACACATTTTTCACACTCAAAGTTGTGCGCATCCATTTTTTTATTTGGATGGGCACTCCAATGCCCTGCATACACAGGGTTATATAGCGTAAGTATTAATAAAACGCTCTTATTTTATAGAAACACATTCAAATCAATTACAGAACATTAGCTTATATGTTACAAAGTATTTGTATCGTACGCCTTAAGTAATCAACTAGTTGACGACCACTGCTATCTGACGACATTTTAATACTTCAGCTGTGGTACGAAGTTCAATAATAATTCAAGTATTTAAGTAGTGTGGAATTTAAGTTTTTGTATTTTTTCAATTGGCTATTTTTAGACATGTCTCGAATTAAAGTGAATCGGGAATATATTTAACCATCGCTATTGGATTGGTTCCTCGAATATCCGTTTTGAGGCTACCGGTATGTTGATGCGGCTAAATTTTGAATATATAATTATGGAAAATAAATTGGTGATATAAATAAATGCGAATAACATTCTAGAAACGTCTAACGGCAGATTATGTTTTTCATCTTTTCTTAAATAAAACATAAACAATCTCAGACACGACGCTTTCGACAAACCAATCTGAATGTGACGAATTAACAACCATTACATATTTTTGACGGTATTTTCAGAGGGGCAAATACCCGTTCGAATACCGTCTTAGGTCCTTTATATCTAAACCACTGCGCCCCTGTCAGTCACCATGACCGATTTATCGGCGCGTGATCTTGGGTCAGCCGACTGGTAATCTGTCCTCCCGCCGCCCCCTTAAACAGCGCCCAACCCTCAGCTGCCCTGCCTTCGATTGTCAGGGCCGCACCGCCCTAATGGCCAATAATGCAAAACCGTGAAGATTGGATATTGAATGGGTCGGCAATTTCCTTTGGACCCTTGCCTTGTTTTCATTCTTTTGGGAAATTTATTCACGTACTCGCAAGACGTGGAATGAAAAGTTTCGCCCTAAGACAATAGGCACATGGTAATTTCGGGCGCTCGAAGTTTTGACGGGCCATATCGGTAAGCTAATTTTATGTTAATAACTTTGAAAACTATGTTTGAATAATAGAGTTTCATATTGTGCTGTATTAGGCACGTTGAATTCGGCAAAATTTTACTTAGGTTACTTTTAACGAGTAACAGAAAGTCTTATTTCACATTCTGCTCCGGTACGCATGACTTATCTCTTTGTATTATTTACTTTTCGCTGTGAGATATTCCCAAGCTATAATTTGAGACGTTTAGTATTTAAAGTTAGCGAAATACTTCGTGTGAAAATGTGATAGTTATGATACATTATCTAATACTGCTTTACAGTTTTTTTGTTGTCAATAGAAAACTAAATTCTCGAGCTGGAATCGAAAAACTTTTCATTTTGTTTAATTACCCTTTGTCATATTTCAAGCAACTTTGTAATTCCACTATTCAAAATTTCATAATTTGTGTATGTGTATTAATTTTTTTTTAATTATGGCATTCAAGTGGTTAAAAGTATCAATTATATCTTATCAGTATATTATGCTTGATGTCCACGATATAGGTTGGTGATAATTTTTTGCGTTTTCTACTGAAATTTGTTTTCAGGAGGCGGGAGTAAAGTCGTGAAAGTTTTTAAAAACTAATATTCTTTTTATTATTACACTGGTTGTGTCACTAAATGAAACTATCGTAAGATTTTTAATTATGACGGTATCATTGATTCTAATTATCTACTTATATTATAAATAATAAATTTATAGTCGGATTCCGGGTCCGTAGTGCAGTGGTCAATGTCGTTAACTTCTGTAACGGATGTCTCCGGTTTAAATCCCGGTACAGACAGTTTTCTAAATTGATATTTCAACCGAATTATGGATATCTGTTCGTAGGCATGGATACTTGTGATGTCTGAAATTCCCTCCCATTTATCCTATCCTAAAAACGAGGCGTAGCTAGAGCGATTAGTTAACCACTAGATCTGTCCTAACCCCTTCCTCCTACCCCTACTCTCTTCGAAAAATAGAGGTTGAGCAACAGAGTTACAAGCATAGACAGAACTTTTGTTGAGATACCTTCATTGGGAGTCCATGTGCTCGATATTGGGAGCGGACATGGTAAAAAAAAATATGGTGAGATTTCTTAAACACTAATTTTTATATATTTTTTTTAATTTTTAAGGTGTTAACTGTCAATTCTTAGTGGAAAGACATTATATTTTAAAAAATAAAACACAATTCGTTTGTACTACTTCCACATATTTATAATGATCAGGACCGGTTTCGCTCATCACGAGCATTATCAACTGATGAACTGGATCAGTTGATAATGCTCGTGATGAGCGAAACCGGTCCTGATCATTATAAATATGTGGAAGTAGTACAAACGAATTGTGTTTTTTTTTTTAAAATTTTTTTTTTCGTCAATGATCTGGCGATATTTGGAGTAAAAATTTTTTTGTAGATTTATGGTTCGGATCGTAATTGATGAAACGCCAATTAACCTTTACGAAATAAAAGTCTACACGAATTTGAGATAAATTAGCTGCAACGTTTGCAATATTATTCTTGTATTGTTTTCATTTTCTTTGTTAATGTACTTTGATCTTGCTACTAGAAAGCACTATGTGAATCTTACGGTTTTATTTATTTCTAAAAATACGTAAAAAGTCAAATTTTTGATTAAATCTAACCCATTAGAAATACCCAACTCGTAAATATTGTTATCAAAATCCCTGTGCTTAATGTTTTTAAGGCAAACACGCAAAGATTCATAATAATTTGGTACAAATAAACTAGGCCTTCTTTGTAGCAATTCAGTTCAGTATCATCCCTTTAATAATACCGTCGCCATTTTAAGGCTCGCCACCTCGTGAAAATGCTCGTGTTCAAGATAAGAAATGCCTTCCTTTGTTCTTACCACCCTGCAATAAAGGTATGCCTTGAAATGATTCACGATACTAGGTTAGCACGTCTTTATTATTTCATTATTACACTACGCACACTTTGCAGCTTTTGTTGTTTGGACATGAAAGATTGCCTTACCGTCATTATTCTTCAGTATTTAATTTTATTGATATATAGCAAATAATCTCAGTATCAACAATTAAAATTATCGCTCATTATTGACTTTTGTATATTTCAGCATGAATTTACCAATGTTTTAATCAGTGTTTATAAATGGAGGTGTTTTTAAAGTTTACTGTTTTTTTCTATTATATTTGGGGGGCGCTGCTGTCATTCGAGTGGGCCACTGCATCACTACCTGTAGCGATAATGCGATCAGCACACTGCGTCAGCGATCTGAGATCATCTGCACTTATTAAAATATTAATTTGACGTAATTTACTTAAGCAGGAAACAGTAGTGTCTACAATATTATAATTGAATATTTTAAATACATTTGATAAACAAAATTACTTTTATATATATATTACTGGCATTACATACACCAAGGTGTATGTAAATTTACGATAAACTAGTATTATTCACTCAACTTTACCCAAGATAGGCGTTCATTTAACACTTTTCTCTTCCTTTTGGGAATACTTCTTGTAAAACACACGAAATGAGGATTCCACTGTTTTAAGTTTAATAATTCTAAATGATAAATAATTCCGGTCAATGTTTTGATTTTTTTTAAAATTTACGAATCACTTGAAAAGTTATTATTTGTGACACTTATATTATAACATATTTATACTTGCTAAGAAAATTCAACACAGATTGAGCTTTTATGACGACATGACAGATTATTTTATTATGGAACGGTTGCTAAGGAACTATTTGCTATTATTTTTTCTATAATTTAATTTAAGACATCGACTGAGGGTGCTTGATGGAATTTCAATATTAAATTTGGATTATTGAGATTTTGTACACTTCCATGTATTTTGTCACTAACGACCCGGGTTTCGCCTTTCGGCATCTTCAGGCATTCGAGCACACGAATGGACTCGAACTGAGAGACAGTAAACAGTGTCTAACGCTTATATAGAAGATACAAATGCGACAAATATCATTTACGAGGCAATACATTATACGTCTGAGAGCCACACCGATACCTGAGTTAAAATTTCGGAAATCGTCCTAATCCTTATTTTGTAAACACCATATTACCAAAGTGGCGAATTGCCGCCTTTCAACTTCCCTTAGAAATACCAGTGATTTCACAATTACAACAGTATTGTGGGTTTTGACGGGATGCAATTCGACGAATGGGTAAATTATATACAATCATTCCACATTTAGTGAAATCTGTTAGGTGTTTCAACGTATCTACGAAACCCGGGTCGTTAGTGACAAAATACATGGAAGTGTACAAAATCTCAATAATCCAAATTTATTATTTTTTCTGTTATTTTTCATTGAGACGTCAAAAATATAGCGTTTTCAGTTAAAGGTTAAAAGTTGAAAATAGCACAGTTGATCTAAAAATGGCAGAAGAAATGACTATACACCGTTTGGGACAGACGACAGACGAACACAAAGATTTCTACATGTATTTTGTGCTATTAAGTGTAATATTTCTTATATATTTTTGCTATTGCTTAAATGCCGTAAAGAAGCTCTTATATTGATTAAACTCTTGCTTTGTTTTCGCATACGAATTGTATTGTGTAATATTGTATCTTGTTGTTGATCGTCTTCTTTATGACAGAATCGAACCACCGTGAAACAATGGAGTAATCTGAAACAGCTGTTTTCATTAACGGTTTTCTTCCTGCTAGCCTTGACGTTGATATCAAGTGATTTCACTCACCAGGTCGCCCTGCTATATTAGCGCACCTCCTATGTCTTGTTTACCAATATGTAAATTATTTGAATAAATGCATAATGTTTTGGCTACGTGTTGTGAATATTTTTCCACATTATTAAATTGAAGCGTCATAAAGTGCTCGTTGCACAACACAATAATAACTGACGATTTTTATCTTTAATGTTTTTTAACCGTGGGAAAGAAATTTAGTATTTTAGGCTGAATAATTAAAAATATGTGAAGATTTATTCTAAGACGGTACGATTGTCATGTGAGTTAAAACCGCACCGTATAATATGAGAAGACCCCGGATCGAAGAGAGGCGAGCGGCTGGTTATCCGGAGTCCTGGAAGGGCTGATCTCAGACAAACACCATTTCAGATCCGGTTCAAAACTTATTTATTTTCCATTCAAGATGCAGTGGTTTGATATTACACAAATATATAAATCTTAACACATAAAATTGATTCTACATTTACATTTACTTAGCAACTGAATTTACTTTAAGTTATAATACAAATAACACAACGAATTTAAATTAAATCTAATGCAAATAAAAAAAAAACAAAACAAACACTTCACATCGTCACGTCACCTCCGCCACGAGAGCGCAGCTCGTTCCGCTCGGCGGATCGTAATCGACTCCCCAAAAATAAAAAAAAACTCCGTGCAAAGTTGGAGCTACCCTTTTCCGTAAAAATGGACTCGTCCAGCGGCCGAAGCCGGGGGCTATTTGAACGCCTGACAACAAAAAAGAGCGTATTCTGCGAAATATTGCTGTTTGCCGCAGGCCGATTTCAGTTCAGGACACTAATGACACTTATACTTAAGAAAAACCAGGGTGTGTCAAATACTAAAAGCACGGTTACACTAAGGGATAAAATGAGCAACATGTCGCGGGACTAGAGGCGGGGCATCTGCGTCGATGCTGCGGGAACAATGCCGCGTAACATTTTGCCTGTACACCCGACAAGTTATGAATATTGTTTTGTAGAATATAAAATTTATGTTATGTTCATAAAATTACATATTCTTATGAATTTGAAGCATGTTGAATTAAAACCAAATAATTATTATGAAAACGTGACATAATTGGCAAAGATTTTTACAATTCTCTAAACAATGAAAATATGTATGTCACTTTGACCCGTTACATATTCATGATAACTTCAAAAAGTGAAGTGGTGTAAAAGTGCACCTTGGTCATAAACGTTCGTGATACGAAAATATCATTCGTCAACATCTGACATGTTGCACCTTGCGCTCGCTTCGGAAGCGTACGAATGCGACATCTCCCGCGACACGTAGAAATACCGCACTATGTTACGTGCGACGTTGGTGGACAGTGGGCAACGTTGCGTCACGTAGACTATATGTTGCGAGACGTTTTGTTCCCTAGCGCATACGGGGCTTAATACTTACTGATAAAATTCAATATGAAAAAAACATCGAAATTAGGCAACTTTATTTAGCACTCTATATGTTCTTTTTTATCTGTCAAATAAACTTTCGTAGCCCTTGTATATCGTTGAATGGGCCTAATGTCAATAAAACTCATATAATGGACTACACCACTACCCCCCTCTATACATATATACGTATAGTTAAAATATAAAGTACCATTAGGGAATTTTTTTATTAGCTTGAAATCGCTGAAGTGTGAAATCACAATAGCCCAACGTATATGTAAAAAAAATGATGCTTTATAAACCGCTCGCTCAATTGCAAGGAAAAATCGCTCATTTGTCGTTTTCAATTCACGAGAGGTGCTTGCGTCAAATAATGTACAACATAAAATTTTCAAACTTGGCTGTGCTTCTCAAAGATTAGTTTGAATATGCTTCGCAAAATACAGAAGCACGTGTCACCTTCCTAAAAGAAAATATTAAATTTAATATTCTACTAAATCAAAATATGCATATTTTATGGTTATTGACTGCTAAATATCCATGTGAGCTGTAGAGAAATTGCACATACCATTCCCCGGATCTTTATTAGTATTGCGACAAAAACAATTTTGGTTTGGTTTAATTTTGAAAGTATGTGTTTTGGTATTGAACGACGACCAAATCAATATTATTATCAACCATATTACACGATTTTTGTGAATCTAATTGCTTCGCTATTTTTAAAAACTTTTATACACCAATCGTTCAACTTTCGCTAATCTATATGTTTATTACAGCATCAGTATCATATTTCAATCATTTGCCGAAGTAGCGAATAACTCGCTTCAATCGATATTGCTTCATCTGTATATAGCTCTCATTTAAAACGAGTTTTTTTATCATCTCTTTTGAATTGTGAAAAAGTGATCAACCATATTTATTTTTTTGTGTTGCTAGTATTTTGTATGCATGCAAAACAAAACTTTGTATCATAAATTAATTGTTGTATTCTTTCAATTTAAGGCTCAAATTCGGATGCCGCCTACGAATTTTTTGTCTTTTTTTTATTCGAAAAAATTTAGAAGTAGGAATTTTTTTAACCATATCCGCTCCCTATTCGAAGCATATAATCATCACAAGGTTCCTCCACGATTTTCTGTCCTACGTCAGTTTTCTTGCTTCCTCCTTTAGACTTATGCGCTTATGGTATATTAAAATAACTGTAAAGCTTATAATACTCTATACAAGGGGCAACTTATCAAATCGTATTTTGTCCACCCGAAGACAAAATTACAAATTCGGTTTGAAACGGATTATTATTCATTTCATCGAGGCCTCATTGATTCTATAAATGATATGCGACAAAACGTTTTTTAAACCCTATAAAATAACCAAAGTTGGATAACGATATCAAAATAAGTTTTGTCCATAGTAGTGAGACGTAAGAAAGTTATTATCTACAACATTTTTAGACAATAAAAGGGATTTGTATGAGCTTAAATTGTATGTGGAAGCACAAAATACTCCATTAAACAATTGCAATGGAAGTAATGAAGAAGAAATACGATACAACTGCTTAGAAGAAGAACCTGGCTTTTTGACTTTTTTTTAATATTGTTGTATTAGGTGTCGTTTTTCATGTTGGTTGTATTATTTTGTTCTAATATATTTACAATTAAAAAGTATAATGCTAGTAAATATACATTTTCCTTAAAGCGGTTTCATCAAAATGCATTTTGTATCATGTTATAAATCCCCAATGCATCAAAACAAGTTTTGTCCAAAATTATTTGATTAATATTTCTTGCTTAAAAATAAAATTCATCTTTTTGTTTCATTCTACTCTTTTTCTACACAATTTTGGAGTTGTAAACATTCTTTTACAGTGATGAGGTAATAAGATATCAGTTTTTCCCTTATTTTGAAAACTTAGTTAATGTGGACAAAATACGATTGGAAGAGTCCTCATATATCGTAATAATCAAATAGCGTATATCGAAGGATACAATAAGACAATAAAATCACGAATTGAATGGTGAAAGGCATAGAAAGTAATTGGTAGAAGATTTGTTGGAAAGTTGAAGACCATCGGAATTATTTCTGCAGGAATAAAAAAGAATATCTCTTGCTTAAGACATGATTGTGCCATCCATAAACTATTCTATTCGATATTATGACCTTTTCCCTTTCCATACATATTATTTTTATCTACTGTATGATATACGAATTATATATTTTTTCACACGCCGGCGGATATTCTCAACGCAACATGTTACTTTTAAAAGAGGCTTGAGATCGTTAAAGCAACTCCAGATAGAAAGATACATTTTGTGTTATTCAATATTTTACTCGTGAACAAATACAGAATATTGAAGAAATATGAGGCACGCTAAAACCAAATACTTCGTGCATTAGCTTTTACTCATATTATGTTTATTATTCTTTATCTGGTAGGAGCTTTTTGGCAGACGTCGGCGTCTAGGCGGCACTCACGCGAAAGCTCACTTTATTCTTACATTTTCTTAATTGTGCGCTGTATGTAATGCACGTGGAAAAAAAGCTATTCGGCGGATTCGTCACACTAATGAATCACGGTGATTTTTTTCATTCTTTGGCATGTTATTATTCTTTTGAAGCCGAATATTATTTCACATTACGTGTCTTTATTTATGATTTATGCAACTTGAAACACGACAGTGTAGTATCGTATTATATGCAGCTATTAAATTAAAACTGTTTTGAAAATAAAGCGGTAGTATATGTGTAAAATATGCACATTCACCGATTTGTGGCATAAAAATGGCGACTAGTTCTTGCATATTTCAAATTTTCCATTCATTCAAAAAATAGCACACAATTTTTGTTGACACACCATATTTAAAAATTTAAAACACAAAGTTTGAAAATTCTAAGAAAAAGCTTGTGGAACATTTTTGTTAAGCTTTCTGCATATCGCTCCCCCGGTAAAATAAAGTCATATGTTTTTATTTTATTTATTTTCTGTGTATTCAGCGGTAACTTTGTGGAAGTTCATTTTTAATATAGAATTAAAATTGATAACTCAGTTATTCCACTTGGTTTATCACTAACGTGACGCGTTTCGCCTCTTTAACAAGCATCTTCAGACTAACCATATCGCAAGGTTATTTATTTCTAAGGTAAACAACGATTCTAATTCTTACATTAAAATAAAGGTTGGGGGTGGGTTTTATTCCATTCTACTGGACGTGAGGAGTGCGTAAGACATAAACATTGATAGACTATTTACAAATCAATTACTGGTACATGGAGATAAAAAACCCAAGGGATATAAATTTAATAATGGTGAGCCGCCTGCTCTGTTTAAAATGTTATTTACTAAGCCTCCATTACTGTTAATGGTTTCGCTAATTTCTAAAAACTCTTAGCTATTCATTTTAATACTTTTTTTATTTACTCGATTGAGTATTTCTATATAAATAACCTTGCGATATGTTTATTCTGAAGATGCGTCTTAAATAGGCGAAACGCGTCACGGTAGTGATAAACCAAGTGGATCAATTTTAATTTTATATCATATGTTTGAATTTGTCTTTTTGCAAAAGAACCATTTGAGTTTTAAATTTTTTTGCTGCAAATACAAAAGAAGTTTAGATGTTTAAACTATTGTTAATTTTTATGGAATAAGGGAATTCTTATTTTTCTTTAAAGTAGATAATAACAGGAATTGTCTTACTATACAATTAATTTACCCTTTTTCGAAATGTGGTAAAAAAAAAATATATATATTCCGTAGACTACACGCTGTATAACTTTGCACTCCGGCTCTGGCTATAGGATATAGGATCATGGGATCCATACATAATAATACACTGACAAGCTTTGTATATTATGCAGGAAGCGTATCATTGTAGTAGAAAGTGCAAAGTTATACATGACTTGTCTTTCAGATGTAATGCGAGGCATTTAGACTGGTATTTTACCCATAGAGCGATAAAATCGCACGGAAGGATTTTTTTGTAAATATTAAAACTTCATAATATTCATAAAAATAAAACACAATTTGTTTTGTTTTGTATTACTTCCACATTATTCAAGATCAACCGGCTTCGCTCATCGCGACCATTATCAGCTGACGACAGTTAACACCTGTGATTAGTATTTAGTTGTAGCGCAAAACCGGACTTGATAATATACTAAAATTGGTTCGAAATGTTTTATATAATATTTTTAAAATATCTAATTAGAGTTTTCCACCAACAATAATAATTATTGATAGTCAACATTTAAATGTTTTATAGTTACTTGATAGAAATTCATTTTTTTAACAATCCTGTCTTATAAACGGCTTCATATTGTAACCTAATTCGTTATTATTAATATGGGTTTTGCGTGCTTCATTATCATAGGTAGCAAGAATACCTCAGCAAAACGCGATACCAAAATGAAGTATTTTCATAATTCCACAATTTGATTTCGAATAGTAAAGAATAAATAAACTTTGCTATTATTATAATAAAACAAATTGTTGATACACTAAGCCTTTATGAAAGCACTAGAAACAATAATTTCCTAAATGTGAAAAATATTTGGTTTCACTAGAAGTAAAATTTAATTTTTGTTTATTTTTTAAAAACTTTTAAGGATTTTAATTAAACAAAATAAAATTATTTACCAAGCTGGTCATAACAGCGAATAATAATATATTTCTCAACCGTACAGTTTAGTTGCCAACGTTTAAAATATAATTAAAAGTTACCCGCCTCACATAATAAAATCTTTTTCCTATGAAAATTTATGACAATTTTCGGGACGTGACCGCTTCAAAGTGTTTTTCGGTGTCAACTTGCGTGAACATTATGTTTTGAAACGCGTCGAGGCTAAATAGATACTCGTCTCTTTGACCTCACGCGTATCTCCTATCCGGATGGGTATTTTTACACCTTCACAAAAGCAGTGACTTCATTTCACTAAGTTATTATATGTTTTTTCTAAGATCCTTTCTGTCAACTCTGTCAACATTTACTGTAATTTTTTCTTTCAGGGTGATTCAAACAGTCAAAATACGCTAGTTCGGTTCAAGTTATCTTTATTGCAGTTAGTTAGTTTAAGACACAGATTAAGAGTTTACAATTTCAAATTATACGATTACAAATTAAACGAAAATAAAGCACCGCGAGTGTGAGTGCGTGAAAAGTGACGCGCGGCAGACAAATGTTTAACTTTATGGACGGCGCGGGTGGCGTTGGGACGCCGACAGCATTCGCCGACAGAAACCAACTGACTAAAGAATTTCAAAATGGCAGGCTTTTTGTCAAACTGACGAGTACATGTAGGGGGTTAGGGATTTCGAAACACAATGATGCTATGTTACCATACATTATCACTGCATATTTTTCTTGCTGATTGCCTCGGTGAGATGTATTTCGAGGAGAGTTCTGAGCACAATTCGCGGCTGAGTCGTACCAAACACGATTGAGCCGTGTCACACTAGGAACGTGTAGGAACTATATCGATGGAGAACAAATTATCTCAATTACAATTCATTCACAATTACAGTCCGTTACAATTATTTGATAATTCATATTATTATAGTAGTTATGTTCACTGCGTTCACATGTGAGAAATTGTCTTGTAATAAAACAACGCTTCTTCCATAAAATGCGTCAAGTGTGCGGCTGCGGTTGTTCGGCAAAATTATTCGCTTGTTTATATTTTAAATGCTTTATAACGTTTTTCCGCTGTTGCGATGTCGCCCCATACTCAATTATTTTCGCCCTATAAATCTCTATATAATATAAACTTCTTCGATTCAAAAACATTGGCGTGGCGTGTGGTGGTTTTAAAAAAAAAAGTCTTTTTTAAATAGGAATATTATTAATATTTTCGACTATGGATTCGGCTGTTAGAATCAGCGTATACTTTATAAATAGATTATCTTAAAATAAAGTTAGTCTGAAGATGTTTCTAAAAGAGGCGAAACAGTTATGAATTTTAAGTTTATATGAGATTATTATTGTTTCTTGTCCTGTAACCGAATGTCCTCTTGGGCGCTCGTTTTATGTAATTTTATCTCGAATTCCCGTTCATTTTATATATTGATTGAAAACTCTGTGGAAGGCATGTATGTATATGATGCTTAAACTCCTTCCCACACACTTTCTTTCATATTTTAAAACGGTGTGCTTAAAGATTCATTTGCCAGAAACTATTTCTTTTCCTTTCCTTGACCCATCCTTCTATCCATACAGAAAGAAAGTTTAAGTAACTTAATATCAACCATTTTTGTCGTAAAAATCGTTTGTTGAGATGCATTATTAGAAGTCTACACTCTGAGCGGAGAAATTTTATTTAACTAGGGTGACTGTTATAGTAATTGGACACTTAAGGAAGTACTTTCCTTTAACAGTGTTTAAGTATGTAAGAAAAATGTAAGATATGTAGAGATGAGGAATTTAATGAGATTCAAGGAAATGAACACAACAGTAATAAAAACAAAAGGTTTCTTTAGATATTTGTACTAGACTAAAAAATATGGAAAAACATAGTAATTGGACACATTTACTTTTTAGGTTAGTTGTTATATCACTATTTAAATCTCAATGAATATTGACAGCTTGTAGTCTCTTACGCTTTCCCGAGAAGTTTCGTTACGAAATTCACAAAGCGTTTATAAAGTAAATGTCACTAAAATATCACTGTTTCTGAAAGGGTCTGCTGACACAAACACGTTTTTTCACGATTTTTACCTGACATCACATACGAATGAAATTTTCTCAGTATTATCATCTCGTAGTGGATAATTAAAGATGCAGTTACATAGAGATAGAAAGACTTGACATATTTGTCTCCTTCACACCAACACGAATGGTTAGCTCCTCTTATTTTGGACGTTTAAAGTTGAAGTGTCCAATTATTATAGCTGTCACCCTATGTCGAATTAAAAATCATCGATCACGTTCTGTTGATGCTCAAAATGTTGTTTTCTGCACTTGCGCTGACATAATTGCATCGAATTATTATATCACACACCCGGTGCTATAACGTCATAAGGAAAAACATACTCTTTTTCAGAAGAATTTAAAGATTCTTAGCTTGATAGACACATGGTTTTATGGTTGCTGTAAGTTACTGTAAGACGTAAACTATAAGAACTATACTTATTAAAAAATTTGGATTATTGAGATTTTGTACACTTCCATGTATTTTGTCACTATCGACCCGGGTTTCGCCTTTCGGCATCTTCAGGCATTCGAGCACACGAATGGACTCGAACTGACAGTTAGTTCGAGTCCATTCGTGTGCTCGAATGCATGAAGATGCCGAAAGACGAAACCCGGGTCGTTAGTGACAAAATACATGGAAGTGTACAAAATCTCAATAATCCAAATTTGATATTGAAATTCCATCAAGCACCCTCAGTCGATGTCTTAAATTATTGCACCATGTCCGGGAGGACCTATTAGGCATGTTTTGACACAGTTTCATTTTTTTGCACTCACACCAGCAAATTTTGTGTATAACTCACAAAAAACGTGTTAAAACACTATATTTATATACATGTATATAAAATATCGACTGTAGAAAAACAAAAGGACAAAGCCCTCCTCCTTTTCAAAATATTTTTTTTTCGATAATCATGAAGCTTAATACACATTTTATGGGCTATAAACAATAGTTTTTATCTTTAGGTTACGTCATTTTGCTTTTCCAAAGTCGATTTGTTAACCTCTAACCCACTCTAATGACGTCAATGAACTTCGCTGAGATAATATATTTGATCATGTAAATCGAAATACCTTTTTTTTGAAATACGATTTAAATATGTTATGATTGTTTGTAATCTTTACATTTTTTTTTACAATATGTCTACAGCAAAGCCTTCTCTATGTTATTGTAAAAACCTAAACAGCTAAACAGGAAGTTGTTATAAATAACTAGTTATTTCTTCATACCTACGTCACTGAGTAGCAAGATATGTACCAGTAAATTCCTGTTCCTTAAGAAGTCTTAAATTATTAACTCGACGTATGGAAGTACGCTACGCCATTCGATCACCTTCTATTCATGTGAAATATGTATATAATGAGTACATATAGTAGCAACGTTGCACGTTCTAAGGGAGAAAAGTCTATGTTAACTCCTTAAATATGACAAATGATTTCTCATAATATTCTCACAGTCTCGAGAATATGTCACTTTATACGAGTCATAGAAAGAAGAAAATTACATTTTTCATACGTAACATGTTTCTTACACAGTCAACCTTTATAGCAATGTGCGTAAGATTTGAATTAGGTAGATCATGGGCTGCCAAACATCGGTCATATCGAGGTTATTCTGACAGAATGCATAACAACATGTTCCGAGATAAAGCATTATTTATAATTTAAGATAATTTAAGACATCGACTGAGGGTGCTTGATGGAATTTCAATATTAAATTTCAATAGTAAATACATGGAAGTGTACAAAATCTCAATAATCCAAATTTAAAGCATTATTTGTTTTTCAAAGTAGTCTCTTTCCCAAGTGCAATTGTTTGTGATTGAAAAAGATTTTTTGGACTTTATAAGGAATAATCTTTTTGGCATACAAATCATAAGATTTTGAGTTATAGTCATATAATGTTTTCGGACAGCATAAAAAATAACAATGTGACTTAAAACTGTTTTTATTTCAAAGCTATTGTGACCATGCGTTCCACCAGTACTTATATCGTTAAATTGCATACATTTTGACAAAACAGTATTCTGTCAGTATCCCTAGATATAACGTTGACCTCTGTGGTTCACTGGTAATAGCATTACCCTAGCGATTGGATGGGTCTGGGCTCAAGTCCCGACAAAGTCAATATAAATGTCTAGGATATGAGTGCTTGGTAATGTCATTTCTCCTTGAGTTGATCTCGAGTGTCATTAAGAAATCTCATCAAATATATTTCATAATTTTGAACGCATTGGCAATTATTAACTGTACTAGTAATTGCCAATTCGTAATTAGTTTTTGTTTTATGACATATTAAACCTAAAGAGTTTTTAACAATTTTTAGATTTGACCGGAATTTTGTCTGCTATATCTAAGTTTTACTGCATATATTATTTGTATTGCAGTTCAAGTAGACAGATTAATGCTTAGGAAAACTGGCAGCTTAAATAGTTTTATCATCTATTAAATCTTTATTTTTAAATAGAAAGTATCTTATTCATTCGTAATCAAACATTTCCAGCTCAGCCAGTCATCTCGTGCAAAATGATTTTTTTTCTTTCCATGTCCGCTCCCAATGTGGAGCATATGATCTCCTAATGGAGGTATCTCAACAGAATTTTTCTACGAGAACTGCTTGTTACTCAGTTGCTCAACCTCTTTTTTCGAAGAGAGTAGGGATAGAAGGATAGGGCTATGACAGGACTAGTGGTTAGCTAATCGCTCTCGCTACACCCCGTGAGGATGGGATGGGTGGGAGGGAGGACTCAGACTACGAACAGAAATCCATAAACCGATTGAAAGATCAATCTATGAAAACCGTCCGCACCGGGAATCGAACCCGAGACATCCGTAACCGTAGCCAACGACGCTACCAATTGCGCCACGGACGCCGACAAATGAATACATATTCCAAAAATATTACGTCGTAAATATTTTTTTCGTCAAAATTATCATTGACGTTGTTTTAGTTATTATGTTTAGCAGGGATGGCCAGTGCGTCGATCGTTATCGTCGACCTATATTATACTGTTTCTTATAAATAAAAAAATATATTTTAACATTTCTAATATTCGATATACATGGAGTTTTTTTTAGAAGTAAATTAGGTACATTATATTATTGCCGTTGATTCGTTTTTTTTATCTTTATAAAATATTTTTTCAAAATATATATTTGAATTATAAAAATTGGTAGTATTATTCTCATGATATAATTACAAACGATATCGGTCGATCGCCATCAATAATTTAATCAACTAGTCGCTCCACAAAGAAAGTTTGGTCACCCTTAATGTATATATAGTGAGTTAGTGAGTCTCTGTGTTATTATTTTATAACCTTTTCAACTTTGTATGACACATTTAAATAAATACGGTAAATAGCAACACAAGACCTTTAAACAAAATAATACAATTGTACCGTCTGTATAAGCATTCATAATACGTTAATTTTCCATTATAATAATCCGTTTTATAATACACCCACAAGTGCGTACTTAGATTAAAAGTTTCCCGTCAGTACAGAGTCGTAGCTAGGGAATTGGATTGCCGAGACGGTTGCGAAATTTGCATTTTATTTCTCGGCAAGGTTTTCCCGCGCCCGATTTCTACGGAGGAAATGAAGATAAATGATTCGCTGCCTCCAGCTTATGAAAATGACATTTTCTCATTAGACAAAGCCTTGGGACCTAATAAACTTTTTTCAGTTCCCCGTTTCGCGGCGGCAAATATACCATAAAACAAAGTGCACCTTGTTTCACGGTCGTAAAGAATATTCCAAATTTGGTTTCGCTCTATGAAAAATAGCGCTAGCCATTATTAATGGCTATGTACTATTTTTGTCGATCTCAAAATAATTAACACCAGTGTCGTATCAGAGTGGGAGGGAACGCGTAGGGTTTCAATCTTTGAATGGAATCTATTTATAATTAATTTACCATCCGATTAAAAGAGCTGTACCCAAAGATATATATATATATATGTATAATAGGTTCGGTAATGACTTTGTGGTAATTCATTTTTTATAAAAAATTAAGTTACCAATTTCACTTTTGTAGTATAGAGGTACATTATATGTATAACCCATTTAGTCTCTCTTATTTTGAAACTGTATAAAAAGTGAACGAAAAAATAATTTACTGTCCTTTCTTTATCTTACCCGTCTATCATCGCCTTCTTTGAAAAACAGTTCAGTTACACCCAGTTGTCGTTAAACCATCCGCTATTGAAATGTTTTATATGCTTATGATATGGTGAGTAGGTATATCATTATAAGGATAAATAAATCGTCATTATACGCTAAGTAACATTGTTTGAGAAACATTTTCGGCTCCGTGGTGCAGTGGTTCACGCCGTTGGCTTCGGTTACGGATCTCTCGGGTTCAAGTTCCGTTTTCAATCGATTTATGGATTTCTGTTCGTGGTCGTGAATGTTTGTGATGTCTAAAATTCCCTCCCGCCTATCCGATCCTAAAAACGGGGCATAGCGAAAGCGATTAGCTAACCATCTGTCGTGTCCTATCCTTACTCTCTTCGAAAAAGATAGGTAAACTTAGTAACAGGCTGTTATCTTCTGTTAAGATCTTTCATTAGGAGGCCATATGCTCCACACTGGTAGCCGACATGGTAAAATAAAAACATTGTTTATGTAAAGCTATGAAAAATTTCATTATGTGCACGCAATACGTACAGATAAGAAAAACCCCTTACGAATACTGTCGTGGAGAAATATACAAACACGTAAATTTCAAACATCTGAGAAGGCGAATAAAGGGTTAAAGTCAAAAAATTTATGATATGGGTATGTAAATAGTTTGAAAAATAGCTACACAACATGGGTAGTTGAGAGGGTATGGCCTTGAGGCGGCCGTGAACTTCAACGGGGTTCAACGCAATTGTCTCAAAATCGATTTATATTATTTCGCAAACGCCCGTGTTAAATAAAAAATAAAGCACTCGAACATTAAAATAAAACCACTCCGCGAAATGAAAAAAGCCTAAAATTTGTTAGTCAACATAAAATTGGCATTCGTAATGTGGAAATTTGCAAGTGTCACGCGGGCGCTAAGCATTTAACGCTAGCCAAACGGAATAGTGCCCTCGTACGGACTGTAAATTAAAGCCATTACAAGAATTTAAAGCAATTTCCTTTATAGGTAATTTACGCCCTTTTTGTGTTATTTTCCATTGCCACTAGTAATCAAAACTACAATTTTAATTTGAAAGACTAACCGTTCCAACAAGTTATTATATTTAAAGTTTTTAAGCATTACTAGCTTACGATTTTTACTGTATCGAAGAAGGACACTTTGGCTGTGCGAGTTGGGGTCTTCTACAGTCGCCATATACTGGTGGACTTTCGTTATACTCGAGCAAAGACTCAAATCCGTAAATGAATACGTTCATTCATTGATTTAATAATCTGAGATTTCAGTTTTTATTTTGGCTCTATGATGGGTATTTCGGCTGTGAGAATTGGAGTTTTCTAGTATGGCCAGCGTAACCAAGTGGGCTTTCTTCCCACCTGGTTGCGCGATCATTCAATGGTTCGAATCTTCTATATGCTCTTTTAATAGATACATTTTCAATCGGATCCAAATACCTGGATGTCTGTTATGTTTGCATATAATCTCATTCAATCTGTATGGACCTGAGAGAGGGGGCGTAAAGAAAGCTACAAACTCACTCCTAGTCCTTTTTGAACCCTATGCTACTTCACATAAACTCTCAGAAAACTTTGCAAAAAACTAGTCCTGTTGAGAGGTTAGATTAAAAGTTCAATGCTCCACATTGGGAGTGGGCATGGTGAAAAAACTTATTAAAATATAATTTATATTTGCTTAAGTCGTGCTAATCCGAAATGTTTTTTGTAATCTATTGTTATATTTCTCCCCTTATATATTTACTGTAAGTCGATTTATCACATTTTCCTCACAAAAGAAACCATGACTTTTGCTTTGTAATTTGTCGAAATGCCGACGTAATCATTTTAAAAGTGACATTGGACACACAGCTATGCGCGGAGCGAAGGAAAACGCGACGGGGAAAACATGCCGGAAAACTTTAGCAGATTTCGGTATTTTTCACACACATCCCTCCCGCTGGCGGCACAACAGTGATTAATGACGCAGTGTGCCGTGCGAGTATTTTTTTTTGCTAAGCCAGAAAAGTGAACCACCATTAACCCACTTTGGTTGAATGTGCCGCCTTTTCTTGGTTCATCACATACGCCTTGTTTAGAACATATTCTTTGTTGCCCCCTTCACATGTAAATATAAGATTGCGCGATAGTGATTATAAATCGAAGCAATACTTAACGCTACAAACTGGTATACCATGGGAATCTGGAAATCTATGGAATGCGAATAAAAAGTTAGCGAACTCTGTTAACATTGTTTTTTCTGAATGATATTAATAACTATTTAAGATTTTAATTAATCACTCCATGGTTATGAAACTCGTTGGGCTGTCTGTTTATGGATTCTTAATATTATATCTAGGACACACAGCTGTAAAGGATTTAAATCAATTGCCATTTGCTCAACGCTTGCATTCTACCAGTGCTGCTTTATGATAGTGAATCATGGTACCTGATGAAGAAGAACCGTATACTGAGCTTCGAGACATTGGGGGTGAGGTGGTTTTGATTTCGTGAGAAACTCGGAGACTAGGGAACCTACCAGGCAGCGCCCTGATACGTCAGTGGTCATATAGAGACTTGGGCACTGGTTTGGTCACGTGTTGCTCTTCTTGCTCGGAGAGGCTCTTCTTTCGACTGACAGGGAATCGTGGAGGCGCTGCGTAGTGGCCATATGCTCTATATATGAAACGAATATGGGCAATGAAGTTGATATGGCAACTTAACTAAAGTGACATAGCTAGTCACATTTCCTTTACTTATTTCCACTCTATTTTTTAAGTAAGCTAGCGCATGGTTTAAATTAAGTCCCATGCAACTCTGTTTGGGTCATCAATCTGAAGATTAAACTATTTTATTCGACGATAACGTTGTCGAAAGTGGCCGTGAAGCACCAGCTTTGTATACATTACGATATGTGATGGAAAACAACAAAGTAAAAGGCAGAAAATATTTTGACAGTTTGTTATATGCGTATAAATAAGGTTGCCTCGAAATATAGCTGCGTCTGTAACTGAGTGGAACATCGTGATCTTCGGGTCATCCAACTTAATGAAATTGATTTTTAAATCGATTTATGTCTTCGCGTTCTATGGTATGGATGTCTGTAATGTCTAAAGTTCCCACCCAACTATCCGATCATAAAAATAGTGTGTAGCGAGAGCTATTAGTTAACTACTGTTTCAGTCCTTAAGCAATACCCAAAAAAGGAATTTGACCGAACGACAAACTGTTCTCCTTCTAGCAGCGGGCGTGGTTAAAAAATAATATTGAAAACATCCAGAGGTTTTTTATTTTGTTTGAACCTTAAAACTATGTTAATCTTTCGACATTAATGCATTTTATTGTATTTGAACAAAACGTTTTGCAAATCACATTCCACTAATTTAATCTTTTATAGGGCAAATTAGATTTTTACGAAATCAACTGCGAACTATATTATTTCTAAATATATATTGTGTATTGAACAATAATTTTGCCATAAAAATAAAAAATACTTGTGAAAAACTAATTTGTGGTGGTTTATTTATTGAAAGAAATACTGTACATCTATAAATAAATGCATATTGAAGTATTATAAAAATAGCTTTTCCTTCAACACACAATATAATCATCAAAAATGTGATTTGAAAAATCAAATGTTATCTACAAATCCTGTTCCAGCTGTGGTTGCGAATGCGCAATGGTCGATTTATCAACTACTAATAATTGCCTACCAGTGATTGGTGTACACTTAATGGTCGATAAATACACTAAAGAACTTTATCGATATCGTTTTTAGGTATTATGATTGATATTTCTATGGACACCGTATAGCCCTTAAAGGAGGTGGTCGATATATCGACCGTTTTCTCGCTTTGTCTTATAAAGGGTTAAAGTATGAGCTAGGACAGAGCAATAGTCATAATATGAATATATTCTAAATGGAATAAACAACTTTTGAAATTCGAATCTTATGAATGAAATCGTCATCCGGCTAGAGATGATGACATCCACTTCTCGTTTGCAGTCGTATATTTTCCCACGTGGGACGGACTCAAATAATAACGTCTAATCTAATATCATCCTAAAAAAACTGGGAAGCCTCTATAATCATAAAATTGTGAGAACAATATTATTCTCTCCCTTCATTTTCGTTTTTATTTATCGACGACAGAGTTCATTCTGGCGTATCCGTATTACACGGGCGGGATACTAATTCTATTTATTGGCGAAGACATTGACCCAAGTTTATGATGTGAAGGCCATACTGTTGGGAGTTCAATGTCGAATACGAATATTTCTCGGTCAGTTGCTCATCGTTTTTATTGTGCACGGTTTAAGCCCGGTTCATGCGTGACGGTATAAAGCTAAGAATTGGTTATTTTGTTCCTACCATTTTAAGAGTGAAATAAAGCAAACGATGAGTTTCGTGTTACAATGCTTTAAATATGTTAATATATGCAAAAATATAGTTATTAATTACATTACAGTAAATTAAATAATTACAATATCTGCCGGTTTTGTAGCCGAGCGGTCAACGCTCCTGGGTGTTTGTTCTATTCCGTTCCGCGTGATGGGCGCCAATTCAATGGAGACGTTCATTTATTAATTTATGGATTTGTTCTCCAAAGGCACTCATAAAAATGTGGCGATAACAACAGGACGTGCTCATTTCCAAGTGTCACCTTCTACGAGAAGAGACGTCGAACGTCTGAATTACAAAAAAGTTCGTTGAGATGCTCCACATTGTGGACAAGCATGGTTTAAAAAATGATAAAGCACATTATTTTATTTGATAGTTGTGTCTGCATCACACTATCTTTAGGACTTTTTTTAAAAACTGAAAACACAATTTGCAGTTTATTCCAAAATTTAATAATATGATGTACACATCATAGTGTGTTTTCGCTTAGTAAGTGAGCATTTTCAACTGACGACAACATGTAAAACAATCAATTGATAGAGAATTTTATACAAATCATTGATGATTGATTGTAAGGTATATAAAACAGTTATTTTATGATTATGAACTGAAATAATACGAATTTTAAAGAGACGTACTTCATTACAAACATACAAAATATGAAAATTAAAAACGAACTTCATTATAATCTAATTCCAATCGTGGTGTCTAAAAAATTGAATGAACATAAAATTGTTTTACGGTTTTAAAACTAAATCAATTCATCATTAAATAATTAACTAGCTGTCTGGTTTGTATAGCCTTTATGGCGGTGATACCTACGGACCCCTAGGGGTCCTTGTAACCGCTGAGGGGGTCTGTGGCAAATTAAAAATAATTTTGGGGTGCGTGGACAACGTCAGGGGTTTAATATAAACAAAAATCTGTGACACATTTTCATTATTATGAAAGTTGAAATAAATAGCAATAAATAAATTGGAAGCAATTCGTTGGGTGTTGGATCCTTTTAAAAACAGGCCCAAAAACTCAGAAATATCCATACGAATACGCTATAAATTTATTAAATAATCCACAAATTGGGGACGGAAAACAAGGTTTGTACAAGTTTATCACAAATTCTGGTTACAAAAACAGATACCAATTTTATATCCTCCATTATGGGTCACTGTGCAGAGGCTATTGATTACTTTCCCGTCTTCCGATTTAATGGACTATGGATTGAACCTCATCATGCTTTAAATATCAAAATGTTTTATTTGTATTTTATTTTTACGTCACCATTTGTCATTCAAGACATCACAATTAAATTTACACTTTTTCTATTATGCATTTACGTAGAATCATTGTTGTATGTAGAATCATTTGGGGGATTCATGGTCAGGTTTTTGCTTTAAGAAGGGGTCCATGGGCATAATAACTTTGGGTACAACTGCTTTATGGTATCAGCTATCAAATAAAATGGGACACACCACTCGGTATTAAATAAATATAAACTAACTCTAACTCTGACTGAGCAGTCAATCTAATCTGTCTAGCATTTGTTTATTTCGAATATACTAAGAATAAGAATATAACAGATTTGAATCGCGTAATCGATGTTCTTTTGTTTTACGTTTTAATCTATAATATTTTCACTTTGCTATTGTATGCCTTTGCTCAAAAGATGATGACAATGAAACACAATTACGAGAGTCATGTAGTCATACGATGAAAATCAAATCGCAATTTAGATGTCATCTTTACTAGTGACATCACAGACGTTAGGTCACCATGAACATATAATTATTCAATGGAATTGTGCTTTGAATCATCTTTCTGACATCACTTTTATGAATATAAAATACTATTGAATACCTGGCATGCATTGCAATGCCACTTCAAATAAAGAAAATGTTTGTGTTTTAATTCTGTTTATTGAAGTGCTTTTGGACGCCCAATATTTTTTGTTTTTCTGTCTGTTGCGTACAGGAATAAATCAGAAGGTTTCCGATATGTTGCTATTCGTACGAATTTGATTCCTTATTTTAGATTTTTTTTATGTAATAAGACCTACTGTAAGTTAAAAATTAAAAAGTTGAAAATCGCGCTCGGGCCGGGCCTGATTGTTCTATACCTATAGATCCATCCCGCAAGTGCAAGTAATTACTTGACAAATTTTATCGGAATCGGATGAACGGTATGGCAGTGCATAAGATACGAACAAACCCACATTGATTTTTATATATTAGATTAAATTCAAACAATGATCGGTTTCATATCATTTCATGAACCATCAGTTTTATGTACCTTCATTTTTACACTCAATTTTATATAAATAAGCCTGTTATGTTTGTATTTTTATCAGTTGATAATGCTCGTGATGAGCGAAACCGGTCCTGATCATTATAAATATGTGGAAGTAGTACAAATGAATTGTGTTTTATTTTTTAAAATTTAGTAGTTTATCAAGCATTTTTTATTAGTTTCGTACACTTATTTCGCTCAACTTCTTTTGTTATATTTTTGTCGTTTTCAAAGAGTGTCACATTTATACCGAACATTCATTCATGTTGAAATTATATCGTCACCCAAAAGCAAAAGGGCGTTTGTGCAAAAAATGAGTTTTAAGAAAAACGAATTTTAAGTGTTTTTAGAGTGGAAAAAACGTGTAAAGGTTATTTCTTAGTATTATGAAATTAAATTACGGGTGACTCAATCTAATGATTGAAATGCTATTTTCTTTTAAAATAATCTTTCGATTTTGAGTTTTTAAGAGATGTTTTAAGAGATTACTTAAAAATCAAATATAAATCATTTAACATATGAACTTAAATTTGGTAAAATTACCCGTTACGGGTAGTAATTCAAGTGACAAATATCACATAAGTTTTATCTGTTATATGCTTTCGTATTTACAAATCTTGGGTAATCTTTCATTTACGTATGAATTGCTCATACAGTATTTGACAATACCTCGTTACGAATAGTATAGACAATTACTACATACCAAATAAAGTAAGCGAATTTGTATTTTTCGTTGACGATTTAGGTATGGATATAACCTTCAAGACTGTTATTGTAGAGATAATTGCCAAAGAATTCCCAGAACATTCAAATTGTCTTGCTTCATAACTCATTGTCTATTACTCACTTTTAGGTATATTTGTCTTCTTAATAGTTGATTGATGGACAGTGTTTTTGTAATAAATCGGCAGGAATTGCTAGAAGTTAGTTTAATTCTTTTGTTAAATAAAAACCAATTTGTAAAGAATGCAACTGCATATAATTATTCTAATTTGTTTCATTAATCTTCAGTGTATTGTGTTAATATCAGACGCTGCTGCCTTTATTTAGTTATAATGATCGTATAGGACGGTGATGAGGGGTCAAGGTGAAATCCCATGCACTCTTATGTAGTAAATATATAATTTTACTTTCTAATTTATTAAAACAAACACATGGTAATCATTTAAGACATCGACTGAGGGTGCTTGATGGAATTTCATATATTTACCCTTTCGTCGAATTGCATCCCGTCGAAACCCACAATGCTATTATAATTGTAAAATCACTGGTAATTCTAAAAGAAGTTGGAAAGCGGCAATAAACCACTCTGTTAATGTGTTGTTTACAAAATAAGGATTAAGGCGATTCTCGAAATGTTAACTCAGGTATCAGTGTGGCTCTCAGACGTATAATATTTTACCTCGTAAATAATATTTGTCGTATTTGTATCTTCTATATAAACGTTAGACACTGTTTACTGTCTGTCAGTTCGAGTCCATTCGTGTGCTCGAATGCCTGAAGATGCCGAATGGCGAAACCCGGGTCGTTAGTGACAAAATACATGGAAGTGTACAAAATCTCAATAATCCAAATTTGACATGTTAATCAGTTGATAATACTCGCGATGAGTGATACCGGTTCTGATCATTATAGACATGTGGAAGTATTACAAACAAATCGTTTTATTTTTAAAATATAATGTCTTTCCACCAAGAATTGACGGTTAACACCTTAAAGGTGATACTAATTCATGTTAATCAATTGGGTGTTTCAATCAACATAAATTTACACTTTTTCGGCACATATACACTCATTCCGTTGGCAAATAAAGAAGAAAACTTGTCTACATTCTTAATTTTCTTTTTTACGGTAAAAAAATATCCTATCTATTGCTAGAAGTGCCTATGTGAGATTTTGACAATTTTGACTTAGTATCAGAAAGTTATTTAAAATGTTCATTCTTTTAATAGTAGAAATCCCTATGTCGATTTAAAATTAATGAAATAACAGAAAATCTATAGTGTATGTCAAAATAATGTGACGGCATAGTTTACATCAAGAAATGACAATTTTGATATCAGCAATTCAACAGATGTTTGGATTTACTACCACAACATGTCAGCCTTTATCTTCACATGGGCAGCTCTAGTACGAAAAATCATCACAGCATTTGTCAACAGTAGCGTGAAAGATATTGATACATATTGTCATTAAAAAATACAAAATCGCCTGTACCGAACAATTGATAAATATGACATAGGCACTTTTAGTACTAAACTCCAGATTTATACTTTCTGATTTTGTATAAAAGCTTTGTACCCTCTAATTCTGTTATTAGGAAGGTTTTAAGTAAACTTCCCACTCACAATGCATTGTTATTCATAGATATTCGACGAGAAACTTAATTTGCTATAGGAATTTAATTTTCCGACTCGGAAAACCTTTTTCACGTCGTAACCTTATTAGACTGAGTCGAATGGTGATAAAGACGTTTGATTATTCATAATAATATCGCAAAGAAAAGGAAATCTAGTAACGATTCTCAAGAAGTATTTGCCACTTTATGCAAATGTATTCAGATCTATTATCTTATTTTGCGTGCTCGAGAATTGTCACCGCTTTAAAAATAATCGTATTTTTTCTAAGTAACATTGTGAAATTCTGGCTATCGTCCTATATAATATATTGAATAACTGGCAATGTTACGAGAAATATTATAATATATGTATTTAACCTTATGAAATTGTTACAGAGACGGTTGCGTTCGAGGTGATTTAGTGGCTCCATATAGAGTCAGTTAAGGGACTGAGCAAATCAAAATAAAGTCTTCAAGTTTAACAAAATGTTAAAAAATAAGGAAAGATTAACACATTTTTTTATACATGAAACAAATTACGTTTTAAAAATTAATATGCGTCCATTTTTCATCAATTTTTTATTTTAAAATGTTTGAAAAATACGTTGTACGTATTGCATTTAATCTCGGATACTTTTTATCATACCGGAAATTCGGAATTTGTCATTAAGTGTAATTTAATGTTTTAAATTGTATATTTAAAATTTAATTTGTGACCATTAATGCTTTGATTGGAATGTATATATGATTTAATATTTGTTTTGGGCATTTAAATGTTTTTTTTTATTGATTTTCAATTTACAAAAAAATAAATAAAAAACTGATCAAAATATTTTTATTATATTTGTTGCATTATTATAGGTTTTACCAGATGGTATCAAAAAAAAGGACACGCCCTTCAATTCGACTTAAAAATATTGTCCTCCATCCATTTAAGAAGCGGTCCAAATTTGTCCTCCATTTCAAATTGGCTAGGAATGGCTGTTACTAAATATGAGAAAGCCACAATACATATATATTAATTGTGCAAGTATTATAAAAAATATTTACGGTAAGTATACGATAAAACTAGTAAGCCATTTAATTCCACATGAATTATTAAAGACTAGTGTGAACGCCAGTCATAGATGACGGTATTAAAATTTAAATACTGAATGTATAAAGTAGCTGTTCTTTAGTTTCCATACTGACGGAGAGATTGTTGTTTGTTTGCCTCAGAATTTGCGTCACGTCGAAACTGTGTGTATTGTTTATATACTCCGCGGACGCTTAGGGCATGAGAAAATTTACTACCTACTGACACCGCCCCGTACTTATGGGGCGGACAGGGTCTTCAAAACCAATCTGCAGACTCTTCCTAATAATGAAAATTTAAAAATGTAATACCCCTCCTGAGGCGTTTAAGAGTGGTGCCGTATTTGTTTGGTTGCTGTTGTTGGTTTGCAGTTTGAAGTGGGCGAAGGGCCTGCGATCCTGCCAGAGTCAGTCGGGTTCGACCTTTCCCGGAGGAGAGTCGTCGTCGGCCGGCGAAGCGGCGATTTTAGTCCATCGCTTACTAGTAAAACCACTTACAGAGTTTAAATTAAAAGTGTGTAATTCTGTTGTGTAACTGTCTTAACTAACTGAAACTAATTGCAAATAAACGAGAAGAGTATACTGATACGACCGGGTTTTAATGGAAGACGAAGGAGCCGTTGTTTTGTCCTTTGTTTGTCCTTGTCCCAAGACGCGGGCCTTGAAGTGTGTTGAAGCCCGCACCCCGCTTCTCCCCGCTCTCCACCTTTCTCCATCAAGCGGCGAGACAGACGATGTTGTTGATTCGTTTTCCTACTCTCTCACTACATGTGTATTTAATAATAATAAAACGTCTACATCTACGCGTACAGACCGGTCTGGGCTATTATATATAAAATAGTTTCTAGCTGTTTCAATATCACGCCATTATCAAAACTATAGTAAATACAAATTTAATCAATATAAATTTGACTTTTTGCGAAAACGCATCGATTAAATATCAAAACTTGAAGGTTTAAAAGGAGACAAGAATGTGAGATTAAAATTTTTATTTTCACTGATCGTTATTGGATTATTAACATCTTTGAACTTGAAGTCCCTACATCCTCCACCGGTAAATACGACGCTGTATTCCGGAAATGAATCCTGTGTTGCCAGCGCGAAAGCCTGATGCTAGATTGCCTTATTATTGCTGTAGACGTATCTTGCGTAGTTGAGAGGTGTTTCATGTTTTCGTGCTGTTATTTTTAGCACATCTAATGGATCGATTTAACGTAAGACTTTGAAATTTATTTAGCTTTGACGTTGACAAAGGCGAAACACAAGCCTTTCAAATTAACATAAGATGCTATCTGGAATGTTATTCGAACTTTGAATTGATGACGAAAACACGAATGGTGGAATTCTGAGAACACGAAAAAATACTGTTTTATGAAGTTAAATATATCATGTCAAGACTCTATAATATTTTTAATCAAATTAATTTATATAAACCGCGACCAAGCATATTTATGTGTATTTAATATGTATTCATGAATTTCAATTTAAAGTGTATTGAAACATTCTTTGTTGAAGAGGTATGAATTGTTATCTTATATTGAAATCCTGATAATATGTTACACTCTTAGGCAAAAAAATAATTACTCGATCAATACTTTATTAAAAGTGATTGTCGTAGTTCTAGCATTAAACGTTAACTCGTAAATACTACGCAATATCGATTATTTTTTGTATAAATCATGTAATTCAACAATTATTTTTTCAATTAACGAATTTTTCACTTGACATTTACTATTCTTCATTTTTGCACTTCTTTGGCACAGGAAAGAATTTTTATTTCAATAAATTACAAACGATTGAGCTTCAAAAAATATAATATAAAACTAAAAACATTACTTTTCGATATAATGAATGCACATAGTGACTCCACTTATCGGCACAGCTTGGAGAAAGAAGCATTTGGTAAATATAATTAAAATGTGACGCCTTTTGCCAGAATGGGTGCGATGTGTGGATATTAGTAGCAGAACGGTTTTACAAAATCAATACAAGGTTAAGGTTCACTGGACGTAATCAAAGCGCACCAACTGCCGGTCACCTTGCAATATACCTACCCTAAAAACGAATCAAAGAGATAAGCAAAAGCTTTTAAATAAATTAACCCTAGGAAAGCTGGTACCAGTTAATGCTTTGTATTCATTCTTCCACCCCCCGTTACACGGCAGTTAATGCCGTATACTTGATTGAAACTATTTTTTGTACGCGAACCTCACCGGTGACCGAACTGGGGCATGTTTGCAAAAAATGATTAATCGATTTGTGTTTGTATTTTCTTTTGAAACGTTATAGAAAATTTGCAACAATGTTAAAAATTTCCAGGTTGTCCGCATTAACTATGAAAATGAGTTCCCGTATGAACTTAATCAGTTCATAAAGAATGGTATCTGATTTTTAGGTACGTGGGCGGGGGGGGGCTATGATTCGGGGCTTAAAAATAACAGAGGTCTAACTACAAAAATGCATGATTGGGGTTAAACTCGGTTTCGGTATTTATTCATGACAAATTGCGTTACTTCACACATATAGCCGTTTACAGAATATGATTGTACATACATATTATAACGCTGAAGCGCAAAGGCATATTAATTACATGTTCTTCAATTGACTAATTTTAATGAAAATATTTTTTTAAACATAACTATTTATTGAATATGCGCGATTGAAATAATGTGAAAATATGTTCCTTTAATAAGTACTATTATCGGAATAACATATGATAGGGTAAAAATAACTAAATGTTTAGTTCTACAGGAATTTTATCAGTTTGTTGATAGTTATTTTGGCTTCAACCATCGCCAATACTATGCTTAAACTTA
The DNA here is from genome assembly GCA_022494535.1 of Himalopsyche phryganea. NCBI lineage: Eukaryota > Metazoa > Arthropoda > Insecta > Trichoptera > Rhyacophilidae > Himalopsyche > Himalopsyche phryganea. The sequence continues at coordinate 398,161 of JAGVSL010000141.1, read as the reverse complement.
ATTTAATAGTATAAAATATCAAAGAGTTTAGTTCTCAAATTTTTTTTATTGGTTAGTTGATTATGCGTAATTACTTGGTCTTATAATGGTTAAGTGTGGCTGTTGAATTAATGTTTGTTTGGTCGTTAAGGATATCAATGCCTTGATAATATCTATTAATTTCCAGTTGTTCTAAGAAATCCAGCCTAAGGTCTTTATTACCCAACTGTAGGCATACCGGGTATGAATTAGAAGTTATGTTGCGTGAAGAGGTGGTTCGCGAATTGAGAATCTGTTTTTTTTATTATTAAATCATCTTGTATGTTCCAATATAGATCGAATCACGCAGGCCAATGTTAATTTTGTAAATCCCGCTTCTGTCTAGTTTATTAATTTTATCTTTGCTTTTTTTTAAGATATGTAAGCAAATTATTAATTTCATTAAAGGAGTTTTCAATTCTCATTTAAAAATCAAAAAGTAATTATTTATTATCATTATCAGATATACATGGTATTTTATAAATTACTTTAAATTTTCATTGGCAAGGTCTTTGATAATACTTATTTTTCATTTGGTTTTACCTCTTGGTAGAAAGATTTTATTACATATTCCACATTTTTTCTATATGATCAAGTTTGCTCAGCGAATCGGCATTTAAAAAAAACCCTAAATAATTTCATTTAATCTTTATAGATTACATCGAGGTTATACTTACATAATGCTCACTTACAGCGCATTAAATTTTTTTTTTCCAAAGTACTCTCTCTCCCAAGTAGAATTTCTTGTTTTTCAAAAGATTTTTGTACATTATAAAAATAATATTTTTTATGGCATACAAATCATAAGCTTTGGTATCGATGAGTTACGGTTATATCATGCTTTTTTCCAGAATAAAAAAAAATAACAATATGACTCAATACTGTTTTTTTCAAAGCCTATATCCTATGACTAAATGCGGTCGACCAGTACATATAGCATTAAATTGCATACATTTAAAACAGAAATTCATCAAAAACTGACGTAATGCGTTCTGTCAGTATACCCTAATATATATTCACGAACATTAAATAAATAATACGCTCCTATAAAATTACCCAAAAATAATTTGGGATATTTTTCTCCAAAGTACAGAGTTTTTCTGTAAAATAATACTATTTTATTCAATTCGACTGAACGTTTGGTAGCCATTATCTTTGATTGAGTATTTTATGAGCTTTTTTTCCATTGTCTAAGAAATTAGATGTTTTGCCCGGAAACTATCGTTTTTCGTAATTTTGAGAAAATTATTATGGCTTGGCAACATTAGCAGCCAGTTGAATGCAACGATTGTATGTATTTATGGATTGCATGTCAACCGGTTCTAAAAGCCTTTGGTATGTTAACTCTCGTGTGCGGTAATCTTTGTGATTAAAATATGATTCGAGTATAAAATACAGTTGTAAAATGACAATTGGGATTCACGATAGTTCATGTTATCACAAACAATAATACTAGTTGTAATACAAAATAAATATTTGGATCTGTATCGTTTATAGAGAAAGATTTTTCAACCGATTATAAAGCATATACTTAATTTAGCAAATTTCAATGCATCGTGAACTCTCATTTTCACTTATAGATTTTCTTGAGATGATTCGAATCATTTTGTTAATTTAAAAAATATTGCTGTACCGTAAAGAACATTTTTCTCATAGAAAGTTAACTTTAGGAAATATAAACCAAGTGGAATAACTAAGATATCAATTTTTAATTTTATTTTATTAAAAAATATTAAAAACGTATTAAAAATCATTCGTAACCACATTATGGTTTGGGATCTCAACCGGGGTCAGACAGAGCTGTGCCCTGGTTCCGTTCTTCTTCATAATAATCTTCGACTTCATCCTGAGGAAGTCAATTTCACCTGACCGAGGTTTGGTCGTTTTCTCCAATCTGAGGCTGTTCGAGTATGCTGACGACGCTGTCATATTTGATAAATCTGTCGAGGTTATTCAGGAAACAAAGAACAGGCTGCAGAGCAACTCGTATCGCATTGGTCTCGATGTCAATTCGAGTAAAACCAATGTGCTCAGCAACAGTTTCAGACTACCCTCTGACGAGCGCGGGACAAGACATCGAGAGAGTCGATGGTTTCAGGTACTTGAGGGTTCACATCACGGGAGATGGCGATGCGCGTGCTATCTATTCAACACGTGAATTCTGGCGGTTGATAGTCATGGCACCTCACCAAACCACAGAATAATCGTATACAGTGCTTTGAAAACAGTGCATTTTGATTTTGTCAGGAACTTGGAGATAAGAGTGCGGACGGACCGGCCTCCTATTACGTCTAAAATAAAAAAAAGCGACGATGTACCTGGCTTAGACATGTGCTGCGGGTGCTCCTGGGGAGCCTGAATCCTGCCTGTCTTTTCTACCAACCGGATAGATTTCGTCGCTCTGGAAGACCGCTGATGATCATCCATATGATGTATTCGGCGGAACTACGGAACGCTGGGATGACTTGGGAGGAAGCAAAAAGACTGACAAGAGACAGATAATCTTGTAGGAACCGTGTGATCGCTATATACTCCGAGTAGGAAGCGGATATGGTTTAAAAAAAATCGTTTATGTGAAAATAGAAAAAGGTTAAGTGAAATGTAAAATAAAATAGAAATACTCTGAATGAGTTGAAAAGAGTGAATTGTAAGTTTTTGAATTTTCAGTCAATGTTGACAAAAAAACTTTCGTTCGTTGTAAGTAATCAGCCGGCTTAAACGTTATTCCAATTATTATTTCGCCCTGTTATATATCGCTAGACGTTAGCTGTTATTATTGCATGCTCCGATAAAAGGTAACGATTACTGGAGCGTACAGTTTTACTGCGCGACATTTACGAAGATAGTGGATAGTGCACGCGGTACTGAAAAAATGGAAAGTTCAAGTGGATCAACTACTTAGTAGCTATCGGTGTGCATTTAATGCATAACACAGGCCGAGGAACAAGTCGGTCAAGCTCTGAAAATTTCAAGAAAAAGGAACATTTTTGTTAAGTTTACTGCATATTGGCAAAATGAAGTTTTCTCTTGCTTGTTTTATAAAGGTTGAATAAAAAGTTTCAAGCTCTCTAGCTTTTTAGAACGATATTTTTATACGAGTTTTTGTAAAACATAATTTTAAATTGTGTATTGTGTACACCTTTCCTTCGATTGACACAGATCTTATGTTATACGTATACAAAGTAAAAAATGTTATAAATATTTTATTATTTTGAAAAACAATCTTTCAATTATATTATACTCAAACTACATTTTCGAATGTCTCGAAATAAACGGGTTTAAATTACACAATAGTTTTAATTTAATCCTTAATTAATAACACCACGTAAGGTCCTATTCCAAAAACACAATTATTGCGAAAAATAATTTAATTTTAAATAAATATTATGACATTTGAATACGCGAGATGACATAATATTGGCCATCTCTTCTATACAGTATATATAGTTACCTTAAAATAGTTTAATTATAGTTCTGACGATGGCGTTAAGCCAGAATACCTATCAACTACCTAATAGAATCTTGTAGAACTAAATACTTTGATATTTTATACTATTAGTTAATTTACCGTTTTAATTGGAGTATAGGATTATATGGTAATCATATATACATATTAAAATCGCAAGAAACATTTCGTGTTTGTTTTTTTGTAACCGTCTCGTTTTGTTTTTGATAGTATCTTTTCTAGAGGTTACGACTTATGAGTATTTTGATTCGAGGAACACTGTAATTTGATATTACTGCAATCATAAGTTTTCGAAGTCGAACCCGTGGCCACTCAACATAATATGACGAAGGCCCAAGAGTGTTAATTTCTTAGGATACACGGCCGACAAAAGAAATTTAATTAATTTATTAAATCTTCGTTTATTGTTTTTAATAAATTATACATTTGATAAAAAAATCTTGAATGAATTTTTCAATAATCCACAAAGCTAAAATTATGTTATGACTTCCGATTTCAAATAAAATTTAAATTTTGCCAGATGATTGGACTGTTCTCTTTTATTACGGATGTCCGTTTGCCGTGTTCGTTTACTTTTATTCATTTTCGACTTATTTCAATATTACTAAAAGAATATGAAATTCAGACTTTTTTTATCACAAGTAAGGTAGTCGTTCTCTCAAAGCTTGGTACTTGTCTTAGAAGACGTCGTTTATTTTAAAGTTTGCCAAGTTTTGTCATTACTTTACAAAATTATAATAAACCATTATTTATTAAACCAAAATTTTTCTTCCTTTCATTTCTCATATTAAACTTTCCTTGGAGGTTTTTGTATTACTTTTATTATCGTAAATATGTACGCGTATTTTTGTAAGAGTGAGTTGACAATCCTTTAGACGAGTGGTCAATGCTATCGAGCTTCCATTCACACGGTTGTGGGGTCAATGGATCGAATACCAGAATATAAACTGTCATACAATGATTTTTTAGATTAAAGATTTATAGATTTGTATGCAAAGACATGTACGACTGTGATGTTTGGATACCACCTCAACCACCCCCCATCTATTCCTGAACACATGAGTAAGACATGGTGTAAAGAGAGTTTTTATAGCTAGCATGCTTATTGATTTCACTCTCCGAGGAGAGAGTTTCGGCGACTGGCTTACAAAAAATGTTCTTAAACATGATGGTTCATTATAAATATATATGATCTTTTGGAGCGGACATGGTTTAATAAATTTAAAGCGTTTAGGTTTCGTATTCCCGAATGGAAACTTTCAATCAACCAATGATTTTTTTTCGAAAGGTATGGTCTGATATTTTCATCACTATCGACACACCTTATTCACTCCGAAAAAATGTGTCATATGAAAAACGATTAGCTGGATTCTATTCTTTTCTTAACATCCTTCAGTCTTTATTCATTTTAACGACTGGCGGTCAGCTAGTGGAAATGCTTTGTTAGCAGCCCATATTATCGGCGTATTCTTTTACAGGACAAGCGTTTTAAACCTTTCACATTATGATTAGGGATTTCAACTAGAATATTCGAATATGCAATCAATATCTGAATATAATCGGCTCTTTTTTAACTACCTAATCGATATTCAAATATTTGACCTATTATTCGAATAGTATTGAAAATAATTTGTAATGAAATATTTTATAACGGCTTACGATTAAATGCACTTTTGTTTAGATCATATTCACTTTCATACAAATAGTTTTCACTTATAACAAATACATTCCACAAAAAAACAATTTTTTTCACTAAAAATAAACCGATCCCACATAATAAAATATATTTTAACTTTGAAGAAATATATCACACTTACGAAAAAACATTTTCAAATAGATAAAATAATGTAAATACTCATACTTTGAAATCGATAATTGCACGAAGCTGTAGTGAAATGTCACCTATTCTTCTACACTATATTATGCCGCCTATATTGTCTATGTTCCACGCATTACAATACATTACACAAACCAAACCAGACCAACCCTAACATAACTTAACTCACTCTGTTAAAAGAATTCGTGACTAAGTGGAAATTATTAAAATCAAAGTTTAAGTGTACTAAGTTAATACTATCTAAACCGAAGTGCAAACTATCAAAATAAAAGTTCAAGTGTACCAAGAGAATACTATCGGAACTTTTATAAAATCAACGAAAGATGACATCAACATATCTGCAGATTTCAAGAACAATAATGAATACCCCATGTAGTGGTTATTTTCGCTTTCAATATTTCAGACGTTTTCAATACCTTATCATAATAATTGAGTTTGACTTGAGGCTTAAAAAACCCTTTAAACATGCCGTAATTTCAGTAATTGAACAATTACCTTTGTAGTAATCCGACGCAGCTGCATATTTTAAATATTGGAATACAATGGAACGGCATTGGAATGTGTATTTGTATAATGTTATTAATTATTAAAATCGAATTTTTAATAGTATTTTGATACTTCAGAAACTAATCGAATATTCGAATAATTTTAGTTTTACTATTTGATATTCGAATAGTTGATAATGAAGTATAGTTAGGATCCCTAATTATGATCTATGGATTGATATAAATTTATTGACCTAGAAGGCCTAGAAGTCATTGATACACTGGTTTTGCACTACAATTAGTGAAATAAAAGTTGTTTTTGTCATATACATCTCGATTTTACCAAAAATGGTTGATTAGATCTCATTACAAAACATCGACGATATGTTCTCCATTAGTAGCGTACATGGTTAAAATATTAGGATTCACCTTTCTTTGCCGAGATTTCGTACTCCTACAAACAGAAGCTATAATTAAATACCTACTGCTTAGCTTTCCTTCGATTAACTGGACGGAAATGGGGGAAGAGAAGACGCTTTGTGCTTTTTAAGTAAACGGAAGCTTAATTAACGACCCAAACGATTGGATTTCGACCCTCTTTAAGATGGAAGCATCGCTTTTGTTCTGTAATCTTCTGTTATTTACTGTATGATTACAATATTGAATTACACGTTGATTAAATCTATTTTAAACCTTTTACGCCGTAACGTATGTACGAATTCATAATAGTGAATTGCCATACATAGTGAGTTAACGGTGATTAGCTTTTTCCGAAGATTATTTTGTACCATATGTTTAAAGAATCATATATTTTTATAATACATATTCTCCAATTTTCGTTGAAATAAAACAGAGGCATATTCAAGTGATATTAATACAAAACTGTCAGTTTACTTGAAACACTATATCAGAAATCTTCAAACTACAGCCCGTAGACCAAGACAGGATCTCGATGTCCATGAATCTGACACGGTCCGCTGAGTTATTATTTTTTTTTAAATAATTACAATTTATATAATTTAAGACATCTATATAATTTAAGATATATAATTTAAGACATCGACTCAGTTCGAGTCCATTCGTGTGCTCGAATGCCTGAAGATGCCGAAAGGCGAAACCCGGGTCGTTAGTGACAAAATACATGGAAGTGTACAAAATCTCAATAATCCAAATTTAATTACAATTTAATAGATTTGTCTTGATTTATCGTCTATAAGTAACGTAGCAAACATACAGATATTCTAACATGTGCAGAGCCGGAGCATGTGTGTGTGTTCAGTGAATTTTCACAGCACATACTCTCTTTCGCTTTAAGTCTATTGACCGAATGCTGACAGGGGACGCTGCCACCTGGTAATAATTTCTACTGTTGTTTTTACCAATTGTTTTATTCCATTTTAGATCAATTTAACTAGTTAAGTGCCGACTAGGATTCGGTTTGTTGGTACGATGTTTTACTGGTTTGAATAATTTGAACGATTCTAATATTTGTGGATGTTTTATCAGTTTAGTCAATTTCGATATTTCAACGGTGCAAGCTTAGCACTTAAAGCGGTAACAATATTTATTTGTTCATTTAACTTCTAAGATGGCACTTGGAAACTACTTAGGCTGAATGTGTTAAAGAATTTCCTTAATGTAAAGTAGTCAATTTTGAGGTAAAATATAAACCCTACTTGCTTCACCGGGTTACACAAAATATTCACCGCGGGCACTCCCAATATAAATAAACCCCCCATTTACCTTGCCTTGTCCTTATATCCTGTCCCGCGAATCTCCCGACGCCTGTTTTTGGCGCCGAAATATCGCGCGGTCCAAAATATTAGGCGTCTACGGCGTAGCTCTGTCGTAGCTTCACACTCCGCCGCGTACATTTCACCGCCTTGTGCAGTCGACGGTGTTAAGTGGCATACGTGCTAAATATGAGCCAAATTTTATTTGTGACGAAAATGTTTTCTTGAAATTATCGTTGGATTCTGCGTAGTCTTGTCAGGAACTTTATTTTTCCACTGGTTGTGTTTCAAGACGTGACACGTTTTTCGTTGACTGCTCCTGGAGAAAACGAGAACTCACCAATTCGAAATAATTGTGAGGTATCCCAAGCAATGTAAATGAGAGATCAAGATGCAATTATTTTGAAATTGTTGTTCTAAGAAGAGAAAAACATATTACATTTTAAAATCTGTAGAATGATAATGCTGCAGAATCCATTAAAAATATTAAAAAAATATTTTCTTTCAATTATTAGTGGCGTACCAGTTTACGATTAACAGTATATGATAATTCATTTGAATTGTCGAGATTTTGTACATTTACATGTATTTCGCCACTGATGACTCGAGTTTCGCCTTTCGGCATCTTCGAACACCCTCAGTCGATGTTTTAAACTCGTATACATATTTGGTACATTAATAGCAATCCAGTATTAACGCCTTTATTGTTGTTAAATAGGATTTTAATCAAAGTAAAATTTAAGATGAGGTGATTAGTTAGTAATTGCCTGAAATTTTTTTTCTCATTTCCGCTCCCAGTGTGGAGCATATGCCCCCATAATAGAGGTATCTCAACAGAAGTTTTCTACGAGAACTGCTTGTTACTCAGTTGCTCAAGCTCTCCTTTTAGAAAAGAGTAGGGATAGAAGGATAGGGCTATGATAGTAGAAGTGGTTAGCTAATCACTCTGGCTATACCCCATTTTCAGGATCAGATAGGTGGGAGGGAAGGTATTAGCGAAAAAATATTTAATAAACGTAGATCTAACGATGGCGTAATGGCGAAATAGCTATTGATAACATTTTAAAATAAATATAAAAGTTAGTAATATTTACTCAATTGTTTATCAATGTTTTGTTTTCTTTCCTTCAAAAGGTTATCAAACGCTGACATGAAACTTTGCTTGTACCTTTTGCAGTACCCTCCTGTCCAAATAAATCATAACTTTAGGCTTTATTTCACGACCTGCTTAGGATGGATTCAAGGGTGTGAAATGCGAAATGTGGGAGACCATACTATTTGCAAGTAGTGCCTACTGCCATTCTAAGCCGACAAGTGGTGATATTTTGAACTACATGTTTGGGATAGAAGTTTTGATGGACGACATATATAGTGGCGCCCTCACAAACAACTTATTATAAAATGTTTTTTTTTCCGGTGCGTGTAAGTTGGTTGACTTCTGTAGCTTATGATATTATTCTGTAGCTAAAAAGTGTCCTGGCTCAAGTCTAGGACATTCCAATATCAGATGTTTTAGATCTAGAGCATAGGTGCTTGTGCCGTATTGGAATTTCCTTCAAGTAAATCGAGAATCTCGATAAAAAAAGTAATTGGAAATTAAAAAAAATATATGTTGCTTAGGGGTATAGCTGTTATGTAAAAAACAATGCTGGTTAGAGTGTAGCCGAAGAAGTTTTTAAAAATACTTGTTTTTTTTATAATACATTGTTTTTTTTACCATAATAACCCTTACAATGCGTGCCGTTTTCGAACGAATTCAATTTCAGTCAATTGATCTGTTAAGACCCTCACCATGGCTAAAAATAAAAATTCAACATTAAAAATGAAGAATTATGTGAAATATACAAATACATTAAGAAGTATAATAAACTCGTTGCATTCTCGCTAAAATAAATTGAAGAAAATGAAGAAGCTGAAAAATATTTAATCTACGGCTTTGCAAGCAAAATGGCTGCGGCCAGTCTTCATATACAGTGCCATCACGCATATAAGTAAGCGAGTAGCCGCATGAATATGTGTAACACATATGGCTGACGATTAATGCTGCGTATCGGCTTAAAAATTGTTTTAAAAATATATTTCCTTGTGTCCTACTTGACATTTTCATAATCTGTTGCCTAATTTCACTACCTAAAGGTTTTAACTAGTTTTTAAAGCATATATCCACAAGTGTACACCTTTTAGTTTAGCCGGAAGCACGAGATAAATTCTTGGACATCTAAACATGTCCACCGTGCCGATCGGGTTAAAATTAGGTCTAACAAGTAAACGGAAATTCAATCAAAGTTTAAGTGACCGTGTCATCGAAAAATGATCTTAGTCGTGATATGTATTTATAGAGTTATTATTTTCGGAAGAAACAGTGCAATTTTTCATATTAATAATTAAAAAAAAAATAATGATTACTAAGAGACTTAGATATGACAATTACAATGGTTTTAAACGTCGGATATTTACAATCAATAGTATTACGGTGTCTTTCCAAAATAACACATTTAAAGTAACAAATCACGATAGCCTCAAATCTAAGTCATAATTAACCATGTTTAGACATGTATATCTTGTGGTGTACCTTGGGCATATTTTGGATATTTAGTAACGTGATCACGTCGAACGATTACACACTCAACCCCTATTCCTGAAAGCATCCGAATGCATCTTGGCGTTGAAATGTATTACACAACATTATATATACGTAATACAGGCGTGGTTTGTTGCGAAATGAACATTTCGATTCTGAATTTCGAGTTGCTAGGTTGAATTCTAATTTTTAATATTTTGTGCATTTTTCACTAAACATGATGTATTGTTTCTGAAGAAAATTACCATATTTTTTCGATTTTGGAATCTTTCAATTCGGAGTGCGTATTATGATCGATAACGTCTTACAATCGCTGTCAAAAATGCAAAAGAAGATATTTTCTGCGAAGTCAATGAAAGTAATGATCAGAAATATTGGACAGTAAATATAAAAACCTACTTTGAATACTTCACATGGTTATTATATTACTTCTTTGTTTATAGCCAACTTGTCGTTATGTTTTTATTATTGAGATTAAGAAATAAGGATGTATCTTATAATTTAGTGGTTTAAAGTTGATGAGATGTGGTTATTACAATACTCGTACTCGGCTGTTGATGTTTTAATATGTATTACTATGGTCGTGAAATTAAAGTCGTCAAAAACCTGACTTGTGCTTTTTTGTACGAATATTTAATTTATATGGTATCGTGAGTGTCTGTTGCGAGTTTATCTCAAGCATTTCGAAATCATATAATCTCTAACGCGTTGGAAGTTTGCTGTAATGTCGAATTCAATTTTTTTAACCATATACGCTCCCTACTCGGAGCATATGGCCATCACACGTTTCCTCCAAGATTATCTGACCCCGCCAGACTTTTTGTTTCCTCCCAGGTCGTCCCATAGCTCCGCCGAATGCATCCTATGGATGGCTATCAGCGGCCTTCTTGGGCGACGGAATCCATCTGGTTGGTAGAAAAGACAGGCAGCATTCAGGATCCACTGGGGTATCAATAACTCACGTCCAATTATATTCAATTGAATTTTAACCGAATTAATCATTTTATTCTACGCTCTCCAAAAATGGACAGATGAGATAATTTTTCAACAGTTCCTTGATTGACACGGTAAAATATGTTTAGTCCTTTTTTGAGTATCAATTGAATAATACGAATTCCGGTTTAATTAAAGGTAATGGAGTACAATTATATTAGTGAATAGACAATTCATTTAATACTTAACGAGGATTGAATTTTATCCATCTTCGAGAAAACATATTTTCGGTGACAGTAATATCCTAATTTACTTAACACTCATCGGGGATTATGTGTCAATGGTCTATGACCTTTTTCCGGATGTTATTGATATAGGGTGGCATTAGCCGGTTAATAGGGAGATTTATGTTAATGTTTCTGCGTGGCGTCGAATGGTTTCTGTATTTTTGGTATTCGGGCACGTTTTATCGGTTTGCGAAAAGCACGATTCTATTATTTACGGGACATGTGGTTTTTAAGCAAAATACTTTAGTCAACAGACCACTTTTTTACTAGCCTCTTGATAAAAAACAACAATATGTTTCACGCCACAGCGCACAGGCATTTGGACGTGTTTGCTTTAATTGGAATGGTTTTTTAATACCTATGTATTAATTTTATTATCTTTATCTAGTTCAGTATACCAGTACAGTCATATATTTTAAAACCTTTAGGGGTGTTACTCATCAAATATAACATTTTATATGACATCAAACTTTTGAGAATTCTCAATGAATTTGAGCTCTTTTTCTATTTTAAAAAATCCTGATAATAGAACATAATAGTTAGTCATCTTTTGAGCCACAGCACATAGTCATTCGATGCAATTGTCCTGAGAAAATGCTGTCTAGCAGAGTTGTATTGTTGAATATTAAAATCAAACAAACATTTATTTTGTGAATCAAATGTGTTCTTAAAATAAATCAAGTTCTTAAAAAGTGACGGGGAATCGTACCGGTCAAATCTATGCGATTCTAGGTTCATTTTGAAATGTATAATTATATATAAATATTGTCCCACTTTTTCTGTGAGATTTAGCATGTTGCATAAAATTCGGCTGTAAATTAATTGGAAATAGTTCATTAAAAAAGAACGTTCATTTGATGCACAGTAAAGTGTGCCAAGGCCTTATTTATTTTTCAGTATCTGATGGCAAGCCTTACGCCAGGATTTAATTGCTCCCATGTGAAGCCGTTTCGGGCAGCTAGTTATTAATTAAAAACCAATCCATGCAATTGTCACACTGAAAATACAAACGTTCAAATACCGACTGGACCATGATATCGACAGTGTGGCATATCGACTTTCACTGTATAAACATTTGAATTTAAAAGCATTTATAAAGAAATCAAATTGAATTTAGTGTGCGATTATCAGTTATATCCGAGCTTTTCAAATCAATGGTATTTACGGTCATATTTACACTCGTAAACGTTCTCACGAATTAACTACTTCCTTTTTACGTTGCTTTTGCATTAAATACAAAAGTGCTTGCTGCTGCAAACTGATATAAAAGTACTCACCATTCAAATGCTCGTTGGTAAAATTCCCCAGAAATTTCACACCTAGTTAAATCAGCACTTTAACTTAACACGCTCCTACCTCTTTACCACGGCACACCTAAGCACTCATTAATATTTTGCTGCACACCACATGGCAAAATGTAATAAAATTTACTATTTATTAATTTGTTATTTGATGAATTTTAATAGTAGCTAATTTTTTTTTTTAATAAAAACCGATAAAACGCTTTTACCCTTTCAAAATGATTGAACAATTAACACAAAATATAAATTATCAAAAGATTGTAAAAGTTGTAACTAAAAATACTACTTAAGTAAAGTAAAGTTAAATCTATAAGTATTGCCCATTCTTTGTTTAGCCAAATCAAAAATAATCTTTCTGTTTTCAATAATAGTCTCGTTGGTCCTTCGGAACATTTCCAATGGTCCCAGTCATAACTCTGCCAATTTTTGAGTTTGTGTTTGTACCCGTTTTATTTGTCAGAGCTTGTCAATAACTTTTCATTTCGTCATTCCTCGAGAAATTTTTAACTATCAATATTTCGCAATATATGCAGGAATGGTTAATCTATGCGGTAGAATTTTTTGATTCACAGCCGAGACAAAACTCATTTTATTCCCCATCATTTCAGTTGAACTATCCGTGCTGTTTGCAATTCTATTTTCCATTAAGTATCAAAATAATACAATATTTGTTTCAACGAGAATAATTTAAACGGAGATCTTTGCCACCGAATGGCTTTAATTTTTTTTTTATTTTAAAATACTCGTTTTTTTCTCGGCTTGGACGTACTATGCCACGGCACACCGATTGCGGAGCACTGATCTATACTATGACGAGACGATGCCAAGTAATCGTTAGGACCGAAAATGATTAAATAATTTAATTTCAAAAATTATATAACATGCTAAACTCATCTTACAATGAAAATTATAGCCTTCGTGTCACTCAACTTACTTACTTAACAAAAATGCCTAAGGTGATTTCATGAACTACCTCCGCCGTGGATTATTCACCTCTATGGAGATCACGCCTTTTTGTTAGCATCGTTAGAGAGTAAAACATAACACAATTCAATTTAATACGTTTCGAATAACTCCGACGTTAACGCAGCCTTATACTTACAACTCCAAAAAGTTGCTTCATAACTTCTATCAGTCTACTTGTCTAATAAGTGCAATATGTTTAACTTTGAACACTATTTTTAACACAAAGGAAACTTTACTGTTTCTATGTTTTGGTCGATCAAATTTAATTTATTTATATAACGCGATCGTTCAAAGATACGATAGATTGCTCGGAAACTCATGAAATTCTCCATGTGTTGACGTAATTTAAGAACGTTTGACTTATTTTGGTATCAATTTATAAATCAAGGTATTCTTAAGTGGTGATAAAATGTAAAATAAAATTCGTTTTTCGCCAACATTCGCTGCAGAGCTAATCTGTTATTGTAACAGGCGTTTTTCTGAATAAATCTGAATTAAACAGCTTTTCCTGAACATAATTTCGTATACTTATTGTTATTTCTGCAAGAAAAACGAAAGCTGGTACGAAAAAAACGAATAAATTTTCTCGTTCCTTTCCTCCGTCGATAAATCACTTTGCTTGTCGCCCCTCCACTCTCAACTTGATGATTCCTCCCCCGCCCGTGTTTTTGAACTCTCACACCCTCATATAAATCCCCCGGCGTAATGGCTTCATCACTCGGGTAACATTTCATAAACACACGTCGGCCTTTTATCTCGTTTAGAGGTGTAGAATCTTTTTTTCGAAATTTACAATGCATTCTGAAAACTTAAAAGAGTCCGTTCTGCTTTAGATGTGTAACAGTTGATAAGGACATACGCTTAATCAAATAAAAATAAACCAAGATAACTTCAAGACTGTTGGAAACCGGTAGTTAAACTTTTCGAGCATAAAAAATAATTAAAAAAATGGAAAATAACCACATTAAAAACAAGCGGACGAAAAAGGCCTAGCCTCGATTAGATTATACGCCTTCTAACTTTGCACTTTTTATTAAACTGTTACGGTTCCTGTATACTACACAGAGTGTGTCAGTGCATTAGTATTTATAGATTCCCTGATGATAGAGTAGTGTATTGATCCCTTGTATGTATCAGTATGGATCCTATAGCCGTGTATTGATCCTGTGATCCTAAATGCTAGAGCCAGACCTTAGAGCAAGAGTGCAAATTTATACGGCATAAACTCGACTTCGCAATGAATTACAAGATACCATGCCAAGCAATAAAAATCCAAATTTAATATTTTTGTGCCAAAGTGGAACGAGCTAAGTCTATTAACAAAATTATAATGATCAAAATGACTGATGTGCTCATTATCTCCTATCTACTACTTCTCTGATCCTAAAAACGAAAGCGTTTATCCGCATTAAACCTTAGAAAGCGTTTATCTAACTACAAGTTCTTTCTTTAAACCATGCCTGTATTTTTTGACACCGCCCCGTACTTATGGGGCGGACAGGAGTAGACTCAGGTGCAGACTCTTTCTATTAATGCAAATTTAATATGTAATATCTCTCCTAAGGCATTCAAAAATAATTTGTCATATTTGTTTGTTTACCGTTAGAAGTAAATAAAAAGCGAGCGATGCTTAGGGAAAGAAGTAGTTGTCCCTCGGCCTAAGGGCTTGGCGGTTATTAGCCGACACAGCCGCGGCGTGGGTCAAAGAGATTTACGACCCTGTCACAAAACTACTTGCTGCGCTTTTAAATTGAAATTGTGTATTTTAAATCTGTTTGTGTTTGTGTAACTGTCTTCGAGGAATTCGTAAGTGTAAACTAACTGCAATTAAAGAGAAAGTATACTGAATACGACCGGGTTTTAATGGAAGACGAAGGAAGCTGTGAATTATCCTTTGTCACCACGTCGGACTCGGGGCTGTCGAATGGTGTTGACGCTCCTCCACCTTCCCCTCGAGTAGCGGACATTATTCCTACTCTCTCTAAAGATTTTGAGCGAATTGATCTCGTTAATTTTCTGGTGTTAAGATGCCTCATATACAGCGGACATGCTTAATTGTTTTCTGATATTGCCACTTCCTGGCGATGGCCCTGCAAAACCGCTGATGATCGTAGATGGAATTTACTCGGTGGAGTTACGGGAATGACCTGAGGGGCGAAGAGAATCCTGTAAGCACCGTTTGGTGGTCATATGTTCCGAATAAGGAGTAGATATGGTCAGAGAATATGTTGCGTTTTTTTATCAATGTTACCGAAAATAGAGATCGTAATTAATGATATTTGTATGAATAACAAAAGTGTGTATATTGGTTTTACTTTGTACACTTAAAACAATTATTCTCTTCGCTTACGAAATGTATTGTATCCGATACAGTTTTCAAATATATACAGTATATACCTAACGTTATAGGCCTCTGATTAAGAATGGTTCTCCATCAAGAAAATGCGTAGCCAGTGTTGCCAGCTGTTTTCTCATCCTACAAAAGTCCATATGTTCCCGAAACATGGTGCCAAGGGTCTTGTGTTACTAACCGACCGCACACCACTCAGAAATATGAGGCAACGAATGGTTACGAAACACAGTTTTTATTATTTATTGCTGAGATACATAAACAAAGTTTTTTTTTATGTAAATGTCTAATCTAAGATAAAGTTCTTTACCAGTTTCGTCACTCATGTGTTTCCGCCAGTAATATTGACAATTTTGCCTATTGATTGAATTGACATTCTTAATATAAAATTAAAATTGTTAACTTATTATTGTTAACTTATTATTAACTTATTATTAACTTGTTATTCCACTTGGTTTATCACTAACGTGACGCGTTTCGCCTCTTTAAGAAGCATCTTCAGACTAACCATATCGCAAGGTTATTTATTTGTAAGGTAAACGATGATTTTAATTCTTAAAAGGGTGGGGGTGGGTTTAATTTCATTTTACTGGACGTGCGGAGGGGGTTAAGATATAAACACTTACAATATTTACAAATCAATTGTTGGCGTCCGTGGCGCAGTTGGTTTCGTCGCTGGCTACGGTTACGGATGTCTCGGGTTCAATTCCCGGTGCGGACGTTCTTCATAGATTGATCTTTCAATCGATTTATGGATTTCTGTTCGTAGTCTGAGTCCTCCCTCCCATCAATCCCATCCTCACGGGGCGTAACGAGAGCGATTAGCTAACCACTAGTCCTGTCATAGCCCTATCCTTCTATCCCTACTCTCTTCGAAAAAGAAAAGAGAGGTTGAGCAACTGAGTGACAAGCAGTTCTCGTAGAAAAAATTCTGTCAAGATACCTCCATTAGGAGACCATATGCTCCACATTGGGAGCGGACATGGAAAAAAAATATTTACATGCACATAAAAATTAAAAATAATGCTTCTAAAAAGTTTAACTAAATAGCCATATGTGTATGCCGTCTGTGAAATAATAGCGAGACAGTACAGATATAAAATTAATAATGATCACTTAGTTATTCCACTGGCTTTGTTACTAAATGTGACACGTGTTGCGCTTCTTTAAGAAGCATCTTCAGACTAATTATTTGGCAAGGTTATTTATTTCTAATGTAAACAACGATTCTAATTCTTAAATTAAAAATAAAGGTAGGGTGTGTTTGTTTCCTTCTACCGAGCGTGAGGAGGGGGTAGGACACAAATGATTACAGTACTAATTACCATAACACTACTAATTACTAAATTAATTACTAGTGTTTGGAGGTGAAAATCCTAAGGTAAATATATTTAATAGTGTTGAGTCACCTGTCCTATTTAAAATGTTATTTACTAATAATCGATTACTGTTAATAGTTGTATAAATTTCTAAAAACTTATAATTAAAACAATTCATTTTAATACCGTTTTTTGCGATATAGCTACTCTTATGATGCTTCTTAAAGAAGCGAAACGCGGTATATTTAGTAACACAGCCAGTGGAATAATTAAGTTATCAATTTTTATTTTATATTAGGAGTAAAGTTGTTAACTTACTTTGAAACAGTATAATTATAAAGCCTAGTCATTATCAATGATTGTTATTAATCGACAATTCAGTGTGTGTATTTTGCGGTAAATTACAATTCTTGGAGGTTTCTAATTAATTAAGTATTTCTACGTTATTGATAACGAGTAAATAAAAAATACATTAAAATGAATAGTTAAGAGTTTTTAGAAATTAATAAAACCATTAAAAATTATCGATTATTAGTAAATAACATTTTAAATAGGACAGGTGGACTGGAGAAGTTACCGCCGAATCCATCGAAAAAAAATAGAAAACAGATTTTGAATCATAATAAAAGCAGTCTATGCTTATTTCCTATTTTCCGCTAAAAAGTCCACGTTTATAATTCTCAACGTAAATATTCACAATGTAATAATAGCCTTTACTTGAATATTTATTATCCTCCAATGAGAGGTGTGGCATGAAAATCTCTCAAACCCAACTCAGTTTGACGATTTGATGTCAACAAAAAAAGATAGAGAGTGTGTGGCGCCCAATTGTAATCGAATTATTTCCTCTTTTATCAATATGGCAACACCTTTTCGATTCCCCTCTGTGAGTAATCTATTACCCATTGATTTCCCGATTTGGGGAAAACATTCCACTCTAACTGGCAACACTGCCTCAATTCTCAACTGTCAGTGCAGGCTCGTCGTTTATCTCACTTCTTTCCCACCATCCGGCACCGGGTGGAAACGGAAATAAACATGTCGGCACTCGCTTATTACTACCACTCGGCCTCTCTGCCTCGTCGACATCTTCAGAGGATTTTTTTGCCCTGCGTTGTGACACAATGCGTCGCATAATAAAGATGGTAATGTTATATCATTTATCATCATCGATGAAGCTCGACTCGTTTTTTTTGCGGTCTATGCCAACTTTTTCATATATAAGTGTCACTTTAATGGTGTTTACTGTCAATTCTTGCTGGAGATGCATTATATTTAGAAAAATAAAACACATTTTATAATGATCAGACTTGTTTCAGTCATTATTAATTATAATTATTAATAAAATTGATTTCGATTATATTGTAAAAATACACAATACTGTGTTATATTTATATAAAACCGACTTTACGTATCTGGCGTAAAAAACAAATATATTTATTTTTTGGATTATTGAGATTTTGTACACTTCCATGGATTTTGTCACTAACGAACCGGGTTTCGCCTTTCGGCATCTTCAGGCATTCGAGCACACGAATGGACTCGAACTGACTCGTGTGCTCGAATGCCTGAAGATGCCGAAAGGCGAAACCCGGGTCGTTAGTGACAAAATACATGGAAGTGTACAAAATCTCAATAATCCAAATTTGATATTGAAATTCCATCAAGCACCCTCAGTCGATGTCTTAAATTATATAAATATATTTATATTTTAATACATGGGTCTCCAAACTACGGTCGTAAGTAGTCGTAACAATCCATAACGCACGCCCCAAACTATAGTATGTTGGTATGATGATGAGCTAGCACGTCCTGGGCCTTGGGACTTAGTAGAGGAGTCAGTGTGGCCCTCAGTTTGGAGACCACTGTTTTAATGTATTGAAATAGCTGAAATATCGCCACTCCCAACGAACATTGTTTTTTGTTCAATACATTTTTAATTGACAATTTTTACAAGCTTGTATTCACTCGCTCTCCTGTAAAATAACCGAAAACGAGTGGAAAAAATGGAGCGGAAACAATTTTATAAGAACAAAATGGTGTAGATAACATTTAGGAATTAGCGTTATAGAAACTCTTGTTATTGGGGCTGAACTGGAGATTGTTATAATGGACGATAATCATTTATGAATTTCTTTCCAAGAACGAAATACTTAAGTAATACATTCCCAAAAGTAATTTACCGTGATGTCAAATACGGGTTTCATTGGAACCTTTCTCTGAATACAATATTATTTTTCCGTTCAGTGGCAACGACACTTCGAATCAAGGCTTTCAATTATGACAAGTAAATATTTAGCTACTTTTTGTTTCGAAAGCGAAAGACCTCTACTCGGTTTTGTTATTTGCTTGAAATGAATCAGTATATATTTGCTTTTATTCACAGTGTCTGTAATACAAGTTGCATGAGGATCTTGACAAAAATACTAAAATAAACGATTGTTTGTAAATCTCTTATTGCGTATGAAAGATATTGAAACAATAAAGTATTATCAGAAGTAAAAGAAAAGATTTCCTACAGGGGGTTCACTACGAAATGACACCAAAAGAATAATGAACACTTTGTATTCTCTTGTTGCCGTCTTGTATAGGTATTTGTTGCATGTGAGAAGAGTTTTTCAGTGAATGCTAAGTTTGTCCCAAAACTACAATTTTTATGTGTATCTAAAATAATAACACTATTAAGAATTTATAAAAGCAAGTTGTCTAACATTTGTCTTCTTCTTATGGTTATCACACGGGTAGGTAACCTGCAGCCTTTTGACTAAACCCATTTTCTAAATTTTTTAATTTTCTTTCGTTTACAAAATAGTGTACACCTATTTTTATGTGAAACTGGTCGAAGTATTTCGGGCCTATAGCCGAGTGAAAAAACCTCTTAGATTGATCCTTTAATCGATTTATAGATTTCGTTCGAAGGTATAAATGTCTGAGATGTTTCGATCACCCCCCCCCCCCCTCCCTACACCAGCCGGCCATTAGTGTTGTACGTTATGAGAGCGATTAGGTAACTATCCGTCCTGGCCTAGTCCGATTCTTATATCCTTACTCAATACGAAAGAGTGGTTGAACGATTGAGTACCAAGTCGTTTTCGTAGAACTGCGTATGTTACGATAAACCCGATTAGGAGTCGAAGTGTCTTGGTCGCTTTTTTTCATTAATTACGGCTAAATGAATGCGGCATTCGAATACAGATGTGTCTCACCTTTGGTCTATTGCAGGACTCTACAAACTACGGTCCGTCATAGTTTTTTCACACAGATAAGTAGTGCCGAAATCGGGAAAAAGGCCAAGAGCAACTAATCAATCAAATTTGTTGTCGAAATGACTTAACATGAGTGTACAAATCAGAAAGAAGCTGGTTTTCTCCTTGTCGGCTATCGGCCATCTCCGCCGCAATGAAATGTGCTTGACCGAAATTTGCGCGTAATTCAAAACTACAGTATGGAATTATGAACTATTGGCACTTACTGGAAGAGTCAGTGTGGCTCTTAGGCCAAAAACTTTGGGACCCCTGGTCAAACAATAGTGACTGATATTTAATATCTGTGTTGCAAACGATGAACGCAATTTGCTGAACGAAGATTTGCGAAATTAAAACAGAATTTTTTCTCAACAGTATTATTATCGAAGTATGGTATTAAATTTAGTGCTATTCTGCATAACTGATTGCACTAACGATTCAGTGCTCACTCTCAATTTCTAAATGACTTATTTGCGTGTTTGGCGTCAATATTACTCATGCACAGAGGCGTATTAAGATTTACATATGGATATCCTGTTTTATTTCTTTTTTATCATTTCATTAAACGCATGAACATCACAGCTATTCAATTACATTAGATAATTTCAATAGAGGTAGATGTTTATTCTCTATTTACGTAGTTAACGCTAAAAATAAAACCAAGTTTAATTCTGTTTACAGTCCACACTTCTATAACGTGGATATTAGGTTCGGCGTGTAAGAAGTTTTATACACTTGTCTATGTTTGTTTTGTTATTTATTCAAATTACGCAAAATCAAGAAACCAAACATTCTCCCATTAATTTATTCAAAGATGTAGCTGTATTGAAATCTGAACGTTTTCGTTAAGCCTTATATCAGTTGATTTATTAACTCTTCTAAGATAGTTAATATAGATAGGCGAAAATATTTTTAAGCGTTGTTCAAACGGAAGAAGACATTGACTGAAAAATACTAGTTTTGAGTAATTGGACTTTTGGAAGTTTTTCAAACGTATGAAATGCTGTACCTTTTTCATTTAATTTGTGAAAATCTGTTTTTAACTAAAAGTATAATTTATAAAAATAAGTTTGTTTTTCCATACGGTAGAGCTCGAAATAAGGAACATTTTGGTATAACTACTTCAATATGTATTTTTTTAGTGTTTTCTCCGAGAACAGCGACGATATATATAACGTAATGTGAAACTAAGAACATTTTTATTTTTATCTGAATACTACGAAGTTCTACCAAGTAGATGACAAATCAATCAACAAAACACCATTCCAATCAGCAAAAATGGTCACAAATATAATTTACAATTTTCCATTTAACACATAAAATTACACTTAATGACCAATCCCGTGATTCCTGAATTGAGAAATTGAGAAATTCATAAACAAAGGTCCGGGATTAGACGCCCTATGTGTAGCTTTTCATTTTATGCACGACTAAACAAATTCTAAAAACGTGTTACAGCGAGAGTATTAGCTCTGGACTGAATAACAACCAGCTCTCACAAAACAACTTCTGTTGAGGTACTACATTAGGATTACATATGCCTCTCATTGAAAGCGGGCAAAGATGTAAATTGTTACTAATTGTCGGTTGTTTGGTTTCTCGATAATCATTTTATTTGATTCATGCTTGAAAATAATGTCCACATATATTAATGTACATATTAGGGCATCCAATCCCGGACCCTTTTTACGATCCCGGAATTTCGGAATACAGGTTTTCTTAATCCCGAGATCGGTCATTAAGTGTGATTTCATGTTTAATTTAATTTGTATCCATCATTGCTTCAATTGGAATCCGTAATACATGATGAAATATTTGTGTGGGCATTTGAATGCTTTTATGTTGATTTAAAATCAAAGAGTCATTTACAAAAAAGGAGAAAAATATTTAAAAGAAACGTAATGATCAAAATAATTTTAACATAAAATTTTTACATTTTAAAATATTATTTATTTTTAATTTACATCAGTCTGAAGATGCTTCTTAAAGAGGCGAAACGCGTCACGTTAGTGATAAACCAAGTGGAATAACTAAGTTATCAATTTTTAATTTAATTTTACATTAAAAATGAACTTCCACAAAGTTACCGCCGAATCCATAGAAAATAATTTTATTTTATTTATTGCATTATTGTTGTAGATTTTACCAAACGGTATGAGAAAATAAGACATGTCCTTCAATTTGACTTTAAAATATTGTCCTCCATTCATTTAAGAAGTCCTAATTTGTCCTCCACTTCTAATTGGTTCAGGACGCCTGTTACGAAATATGAGAAGGAGGGGAGACTACAGTAGATTCATATTAATTTTATAGGTCTTATAAAAAAACAATATATCTACATGAACAAACCGAGGTACGCGTTGTAGTTAATTAGGAAATTTTAATTTGATAGATGTTTTATTTTTTAGCATTTACAGTGAATCCCGAAATTCCAGGATAGTATGAATATCAATCCCGGGATTGAATAATTAAGAAAGCTCTAGTACATATCATTCAAAATGTAAATATGTTAGTTATGTTTTCACATTCGTAATTATGTATTGAACTGTCGCGGTTTAGCGATCTTCTGGTATAGCTGACTATTTGTGTTAACGCGTATTTGTTGCCAAATATATTCGCCAGTTCGGGTTAATATTATATTTCACCGATGTGTACCCCTGACCGCATGTCGATTGATATAAATCTGTTTTGAAATGCCATTAGGTCGGATTGCATCGGAGCTATAATGCGTTTTTGGAAACTTTCATATTGAAATATCAAAGTGCTATATTTATATTTGACGTGGTGTACCATCACTTTTCATATTCATTACATCAATCGTTTTTTTCAGCAATCAGACCAAACAGTTGAATTCAGAGATCCATCATTTAACTTTCATTCAAATCGTGAAATTGAACTGAAAATGGAAAAGCTTACATTTTGTGATATTATCACTCAGCATTAATATTTTTGCCAGTCCTATAGTCAAGTTATAAACGTTATTCATTAAAAAATCACTTTATGTTTATAATATGTATTCAAAATTGTATTTTTGGAATACAATGTCGGGTCCACGGTATTCGGATTTCACGGGTTTTAATCAATTTATGGATTTCTGTTTCAAGGCACGGATGTTTGTGATGTCTAAAATTCACTCCCACCCACCCGATCTTATAAACAGAACGTAGCGAGAACGATTGTCTAACCACTAGTCATGTCCTAGTTCTATCCTTCTATCTCCACTCACTTTGAAAAAGAAAGGTTGGGCAACTAAGCAACAAGCAGTATCATTGAAAAAGTCTGTTGAGATACCTCAATTAGGAGTCGATATTATCCACATTGGAAGCGGACATGGTAAAAAAAATATGAAGTATTCTATACATATAACATATTTGGAAAAATACATGGAAGTGTACAAAATCTCAATAATCCAAATTTAAAAATATAACATATTTATTGTTGTCTTGCCTATTTTCTGTTTTTTTATCGATGCGAATTATTACATTTTTTTAAAAATAATTTAAAGTTCCATGTAGTTATGTGGTTAAAAAAACCCTTATCAAAATCCGTCTTTTTAGTTGTTTCGGCATATCCATTAAAACCGTCATGGCGCAATGAAGAATAGCGCATGGATACTTTATTGAATAGCTGTTTCAATTATTGTGTAACGTTCGTAGTAAACACATCTCATGTTTTCTTTTGAGTTCACTTTTTTCGACATCGGACCTGTAGATTTGTATTCGTAAAATATTTGACAACCTTTCGTCAAATGATAACAATGCTCTATTGAAGAAAAGACATCTATTCAATCCATCGGAAAAGTTCTGATTTGTATATCGGCGGGTATCAAAGATTCAGTATGATAGTTTTAAGCAAGCGCGCCTCGTCCATACGCACTGCGGAACTGTAGCACCCCCATGCAAGTTGAGAAACGCTATTATTTAAGCTTGTATTAAAATCGCGCGCGCACCAATACATCTAATAATTATCATACACTGCGGTACTCGTATCAGAAAGTGTGACATCTTCATGATTTTGTGCAATACGGTTTTCGATGGAATATGTTCGAGTGGATGAAGGAGGGGCGCGGAGAGGAGGGACTCGTGGCTAGAAGCTTGGACAAATTTTGAATTTCAAACAGGGGACGAAATAAGAAGAAATTTTAGGCGTGCGAAAAAACTTGTTTTATTGAAAAATCGCCAGGAGCGTGTTTAGCGACTCAGCGAATCATATATTGGATGGCACACGTTATTGCATTGTGTCAATACAGGTCTTCATACATTATAATTCCAGTTTTAATTCAGTCGAAAGTTAAACTCTCCCATGCTATCGTTCTATTCGATTTCCTTGTAAAGGTTTCAAATTCTCGAATTGACATTTACGTTTATTGATTTTTCAATCGCGTATGGACTTGTATTCGAAAGGGTTAATATCTGTGATCGTTTCATTCCTTCGCATACACCTTAATAGATCCTAAGCATTGATAACGAGATAAGCTAACTTATAGTCATATCTTAACCATATCACCATATCCTCATCGTGGCTGAAAATAGAGATTGATTAAAAGATTTGCGATTGGTTTATTTTATTTTTAACTCCATATTTTTAATTCTCTATTAGAAATCATATGCTGTACATCAGCGGTTGCCAACCAATGGTCCGTGAGACAATTTTGGTGGTCCTCGGAATTGTTGCAGTGACGTCATAAGATTTTAAAATCCATAAAATTATTTAAAACACACAGGAACGTATATCACACTAATGCATTTGTTTTTATTAAACAAGTGTAATTACTATTTATTGTCCTCTATCTCACCCATCCGATCGTCATGGGGTGTAGCGAGAGCGATTACCTAACCACTAGTCCTGTCCTAGCCCTATCCTTTTATCCCTACTCTCTTTGAAAAAAGAAAGGTTGAGCAACTGAGTAACAAGCAGTTCTTGTAGAAAAATTCTGTTAAGATATCTCCATTAGCAGACCAAATGGTCCACATTGGGAGCGGACATGGAAAAAAATACTATTTAATAATAAAAAACTTAATAGTGTGGTCATTAATTTGTCTGTGCCTTTTTTTAAATAAAATCATGTTAGTGGTTCTCGAAGTTTGAAAGGGTGGGAACCGCTGCTCTACATTATGCAAGGAAATGCTTAAGTTTACTTTTAATATATGATGAAAAGGCATTATGAAATATAAAGAATATAGAAAATTTCCATACAGGGATTAGAATCGTTGACTGGTTAGACCCGGTAGAAGATAGCACAACAAGCTTCATTAATCACTTGATTGTAAGACAGAAGACATAGTAATATTTTATTCATACCATATCCGCTCTTACCTTAGAGTACATGATTTTCTTATAAATCATCTCAACAGAAATCTTTTTTTGAGAGCTGTAGTTGGTAAAGATAAAAAGACGGGATCAACTAAAGACTAGAAGTTAACTAATCGCTCTTACTACGTGCCGTTATTTGGTTAAGGTGTTTGGAATGTAAACATCAAATCCGTAAATCGATTGAATAGTACACTAGCGCACGGAACTCTTGATTTGAATCTAATTCTTTGAAGTATTATGATATTAGTGCTGCCACAAGTATCGATCCATGATCTACCCATTATAGATTCTAGCGTCGATATTTTATGTCTCGGGTGACAGCGGTAAACACGAGTTGTCAGCAGATAAGCAAGCCCCCGCACTCAACGCGTAAAAAGACGTATTAACCTATGCACTCGATCAATCATATATTAGCGCTACGAAATGTTTTGCTTTGCAATATTTGTTGGAGGACAAATGAAGCGTTTATCGACTTCACTCGATTGACTGCCGAATATCGACTTGAGCCGTTCCAATATAATTATTATTGATGCTTCGTTTTTTTTTATATCTACTTGAGCATTGATATTTATTTCGAATAAAGCAATTACAAGTGAAAAACGGAGAATATTGGATAGAGGGATCACAAAATATGTAAAATGGGAGCTCAGCGGAGAACTAGGATTAAGTTATCACAGGGAAGTGGATAAGGTTTGCCAATCTCCGTACACTTTACTTTGTTCTCTACGGAGAAATATATGTGGTAATTAAATTTTGGGCGCCAGGCGTGAAGGAAGATACACGCCAAATGAAAGATAATAATAATAATTAAAATACGGTTACCGTTAAAAACACATTTAATTAGAGATGCGGAAACCGTAGATGCACAGAATTTACATTATGAACAAATAAAACAGAAATTATACGACGAAACAATATTTATGAACAGATGGTTACACTAAAACAGAAAAACTATTATAATATATAAAGCTACGACCTTGGATGATAAACCATCTCGGCGGCGAACTCGGCTGTCCGAGGCCAATCTCCAGCGCGTTACCGGCACGTCCTACTCGTTCGACGTCCCGGCGCGTAAGCAAGTTTTAACGCAATGCTTGGCGAGGCTTCCCCTTCGTCTCCTACCAACGACGCAGCGAGGTGCGTATCGCCGATAGGTAACGATTGTCATGTTGCGACGAAATCGTAACATCCTTGCTTGCATTACCGTCAGAAAACTCATGACAAAATCAAGCAACACCGTCAGAATGCACGCGTTGAATAAGTGGCACTTGGTTCTGACCGAGTACAACCGTGAGTCCCAGAATTTCCGCATTAAGTTAAAGGTTGCTCCAGCTATCCCTAATCGGATTGCGAGCTCTTTACTCGGATTGCCATCTCCCGTGATGTGTACCCTTAAGTATCTGAAGCCGTCGTCTCTATCGATGTCTTGCCCCTCGGTAGTCTGGGTCCAAACAGAAACTGTTGTACTAGGGCAGTGAATGCTGTGTTAGAATCTGCGACGTAACGACAGAATGGTTTGGGGTCTCAACCGGGGTCAGACAGGGCTGTGTTCTGGCTCCGTTCCTCTTTAAAATAATCTTCGACTTCATCCTGAGGAAGTCAATTCCACCTGACCGAGATGTGACCGTTGCCCCCGATCTGAGGCTATGCGACCTCGAGTATGCTGACGACGCTGTCATATTTGACAAATCTGTCGAGGGTATTCAAGAAACAATGGACAGGCTGCAGAGCAACTCGTATCTCATTGGCCACAAAGTCAATGCGAGTAAAACCAATGTGCTCTGCAATAATTTTCTAAATTGTATTAATTATATCTCCTTTCCACCGGCTTTCTGATCAAAAGCCGCCATAGATTTCGTGGTGAATAATCTACGGCGAAGTCAGTTAACGACATAATTTTTTTCTATGCCAAAAACACAAATATTTATACTGTGAGAATTGGGGTCGTTATAACCGAGTAGGTTTTCGCTATGCCTCAGATGCCTTTCAATTTTTAATCGATTATTAAAATATGTGTTTTTTTTAAACGTTCTGTAATAGTTTTGTATTTTGTCTAATAAAAAATAGTTACTTTATTATATTATTTATCAGCAACGTAAATATTATAAGAAATAATTCATTTATCTATAAACCAAAACCGCCCTCGTGTTTACTTAGTTTTTTTTAAATTCATTTATTTACCGTGATAAAATAACACTACAATAATCACCAACTCCGTAAGTGACAAACATTACAATCAAAAGACAAATATTGTGAGTTAAGATCACAGAAACCCATGTCCTTAGATAAAAACTTACTGTCTTTCCTGGTGAGAATTGTGAATCCCTGGTTAAGTGAATTTAGGTTATTTTACGCTGCTTTTTCAATTAACGGATACTTTTTAATCTGTATGTAAAAACTGTTTTTTCTGTCGATTGATTGAAGATATTTAAAACCGAAAGTTTTCTTGTATATTATATTCCCGTGTTATTGGTGACTCTTATATAGAAAGTGGATTGATAACAACTTTGATAATATAGGTTCTATTATCTATCATATTTTAGATAACATAATCTCTATAATTTTATTAAAAACGTGAAGTTATCCAAATTCATATCGCCACATGATATAATCTGCGCTGATCCAGTCACTTAACTGACTAAACCAACCTTGTCGCAGTTTATTAATACAAAACTTAGATTTATCTAGCGCGCGAATCAATAAATAATATAATATACATATTTTGAATACATTTACCTTTTACTATCTAAAATTAAATATTAATGTTTTTTAATTCTCCGAATATGGAAAAATGTTAGTGTTTCTGGATTATTACTATATTGAGACACTCCCTACATATAATTTTGATAATGCAAAAATGAGATTTTACAGAAGAGTTTTGGAATATTTTGATTAGCCTTGTTGTAATTAGAGGTAATTTAACATTTTGGAATAGGTCTGCCGCCAACTTTGCAATCGACGTCGTCGAGAAATTATTGTTGCTTTTTTCAGAAGAGTTAGGTAGTGCGGCTTCTATGACGCTCGATCGCGTTCCGTCTATCGCCCGCTTCCGTCTATCAGTATGACGTGTTCTGTTGATATCTCTGGTTTGGTTAAGTGTTGTCAACTCGTCCTTGTTGACAATCATATTTATTCGTTTCCCCACACGAACATTTCAAAGATGCATAACGCAATTGTAAAATAAAAACTGCATGTATCTTCTTCAAAATTGCTGCAGTGCTACTATTTTAAATCTAGTTTTTCCCTTTTTTTTATGCCTACCCATATAACTATGTGCGTAGACACGAAAATGCAAAATACATAAATATAATGACGTATTTAGATCGAACCAAATCAAAATCAACCCAAATAATTTGTCATTCGCGTTCATTGAATATTTTTAAGCAAATCGTTATTCGCGAAAAGAAATTGTACGATTTGCTTAAGAAAAATCACACTGATTAAAACAAACACGTTTTACTCAATTTATTTCGAAGATTTTCCAATACATTACACTCGACAGAGCAATCCCGACAATCGCGAGAAGTCAATTCAAACGATTTCGTCCTGAGAAAAGTCGAAACAAAGAATCGGGTGTATGTAGGTCAGTGGGTCACATAGACGCGCACTTCCTTGCAGCTATTATAACACGAGGGATGAAGATATGCGACTCGAATAAATACCGCAGCAAAATGCGTAGAACAATATCAATTCTTTGTTTAGGTAATGTAAGGCGCGTATTTATTACAATGCTTTTGTATTTGTCTGTTGGTAAAATTGTTTAAATTGAAGTTATTAAAATATTAAACACGGTAAGGTAATTGTACTGGTAGTTGACCATGTACCAGTAGTTGACATTTTTTCAATAAAAGTGGCCAAAATAATAAAAAAACGTAGACGCGGGATTGCTCTAAATTGTAGAGTCCAGAAAATTGAAACCATCATCATAAATGTCATTGGGGTGTCATAGAGTCCGTTTAAAAACAACACCTTACGCAGTAAGTATTTTGTTTTGAATTTCTTAAGAGAATTGTTAAGGATATCAAGTAAATGTAAGCATATGCTACTTGATTCAGCCAAGAATGGTCTTACAAGAAGCTGTGATGAAGGGTTGTCATGAAACCCTCTTATTAGACATGGTCAACTACTGAAAAATTAACATGGTTGTTAAAAATTGAACCCAAATTTATTGTAACAGACCCTTTGCTAATTTTTGTCTTATCATATTAATTAAGACATTTGATCCATTATGAGTACACTTGCTTTGTCATCATTCGGTCTAATGCTGAACGTTTTTCGTTATTTTTGTTGAATTTTTCTTTTAAGTGTCAACTGCTGGTACATTTACCTTAATATCTTTTTTTATAACCAGTTAAAATCTGTCTATGTCTATAATTTAATTTAAACAGTATTTCATCTGACATGCAATCGTTGTGCTAATGAATCCGTCACGCTTTGTTATAATGCCACGGATATATATGACGTTAGAAAATTTAAAAAAGTTACTGATACTTACATTGGACGGAAAAATCAGTTGTATTTAAAATATCAATTAAATAATTGTTAATTTTTGTTTTTGAAATAAGGATAGTAAAATTAGTAGTGACGATGGCGTAAAACCGAAATATCTATCAACTGTACTTTTTAATTCTTTTGAAATTAAATGCTATTTTTACAGTTTTAATATGAAGTGCAACGTAAATTATTATTTGTACAGTCGACTAGCGCTCATGTCAATTTAGTTTAATGGTCCAATTCACTACCTCCAGGTGTCTCTCTATTCAGTTGAAATACGCGTTATCGATAACCAAAATCAAAATTTTTTTTTACATTATATTTAAATATGGAAAGCTTTTCTATTAGCGTTACATTGTTTTCAGCCAAAGGTGTGTTGCCAAGCCCACCTTACGATGATGAACTAACTTAAAAGTAACCCGTGATGAATGGAATAAAGATGTTTGGGCGCAATTCTGATTGCGTGACGCTATGGCTGACATTTTTTCCAACCAAAATAAACAAGACGAGTAAAAAATTATGACACAGTGGCGAGTAAATGTAATCTGCCATCAAACACAAAACATGCAAGCATTTGTCGCCAACAGCTGAAATGCGAAATAAAAAAATGATATACTTATTCAAATTATTCCCACGAGGGTAGCGTTTGGATGTGCCTACAGCCCTACCACAACATTACAATTAAAATAGTACATATTACGAACAACATTTTGTATTATATATGCTGTCAATGAAGCATGTAATTATGGTAGCGGTTTGTGAGTGATTAGCATGGTTCGCATACTCAAAAATACGTACGCTCGAAGTCAAATTTGTAATGTGTCATCTAATATAAGAGATCTATCGTAACCTGAAATCATTCAGTTTTAATATAAAATTAAATTAAAAATTGACAACTTAGTTATTCCACTTGGTTTATCACTAACGTGACGCGTTTCACTTCTTTAAGAAGCTTTCTTAAAGATAGAATAGAATCATTGTCACAGTGTGGAATATACCGCCTCTCTTGTGAAGACTGTCAAGCTTCTTATATAGGACAAACAGGTAGAAGCTTTAATATTAGAGTTAAAGAACATATAAGATCTCTCAAAAGTAATAATTTTTCAGAGTTTGCGAATCATTTAATTGAAAATAATCATACTTTTAATAAAAATAATAACGTAGAAATAAAAAAGGTATTCAAATGAATAGCTTAGAATTTTTAGAAATCAATAAAACCATTAACAGTAATGGAGGACTAGTAAATAAAATTTTAAACAGAACAGGTGGCTCACCATTATTAAATTTATTCCCCTTGGGTTTTTCACATCCAGGTGCCAGTAATTGATTCATATATAGTGTAACAGTGTTTATACCTTACTCCCCTCTACACGTCCAGTAGAATGTAATAAAACCCACCCCCACCCTTTTAAGAATTAAAATCATCGTTTACCTTACAAATAAATAACCTTGCGATATGGTTAGTCTGAAGATGCTTCTTAAAGAGGCGAAACGCGTCACGTTAGTGATAAACCAAGTGGAATAACTAAGTTATCAATTTTTAATTTCATTTATATTAAAAGTTACCGCCGAATCCATAGAAAACATTCAGTCTTACTTTCGGCGTTCAAAAATTAATCATTATAATAGTGTCGTGGGACTTAATAATTTTCGTATATCAATTTGATATCTTGTTGGGCAATCAATTGATTCATTCTCTGTTATAAAATGCGTTTTCCTAAGAATTAAACGTTTATAGTATTCACTATTAGCACCCGTAAATACGATGGTTGTCGATTTTTTCCATGTCCGCTCCCAATGTGAAGCATATAGTCTCCTAGTGGAGGTATCTTAACAGAGTTTTTCTACGAGAACTGATTGTTACTCAGTTGCTCAACCCCTCTTTTTTAGAAGAGAGTAAGGATAGAAGGATAGCGCTAGGACAGGACTAGTGGTTAGCTAATCGGTTTCTCTACGCCCCGTGAGGATGGGATGGGTGGGAGAGAGGACTCAGACTACAAACAGAAATCCATAAATCGATTGAAAGGTCAATATATGAAAACCGTCCGCACCGGGAATTGAACCCGAGACATCCGTAACGGTAGCCAGCGACGCTACCAACTGCGCCACGGACGCCGACAAAAAAAATGTAAACTATTTACTAACTGTCAGTTCGAGTTCATTCGTGTACTCGTATATCTTACGATGTCGAAAGGGGAACCCCGGGTCGTTAGTGACGAACTACTTGGACATGAAGCAATTATTTTCAATAAAATAAATAAAAAGTCTCATTTCTTATATTTTTTTAACCTTGAGGTGATAACCTTGGATTCGAAATAGAAGAAAACTGATTTAAAAAATATGGATGTTTGGCTGTGGCAATGTCATTTTCACTTTTTAAGTAATATAAGTAATAGCCTCCGGATCAATTCATCTTTCTGTGTGAATTTACAAACATGTTTAAGGTATAGAATAAACACTGGTTATGAATATGGTCAGCGTAACCTATTGTTGGTCTTGTATGAGCTCGAACAATCGCAAACAATTATATATTGTGATTTTATCAAAGAAAGTTTTCATCATCCTATTATAAACAGCTTATTTGCCAACCGATATCTTCCCCTTAACTCTAGATAACAAAAAATGAATCCCTGGATATGTTAGGCCGCTTTGCTTTTTATAAAACAAATAACACGCTAAATCGAATAACCTTTTATATTATTAGCTATATGACAAACAAACAAGGGTTTTATTTAGGAATATCTCTGTTTTTGCCATATCTTTTCTATTCGTGGATATTTCGTAAGTTCAGAGATGGTGAATTTGCGGCATGTGTGCACCAAGGAACGTTTCACGTGAATTCTAATTTTAATTACTTTGCGATTGATAGCGTAATTAAAACTCGGTTTACCCGCCACTACCTGGTGTATCGATGATTTTACAGTCGATTTCCATAATGGAATAATGATTAGCGGGGCGCAGAAGAAGTGGCATGCCGGATATTCGCTGGATGGACGAAACTTTTAATGACTGTGGTTTACTTGTGTTTTCGAGCTAGAGTACGATCACTTAGGACAGTGATAGGTTGAAAGAGTGATTAGAGGCAGCCAGTTCCTACCCCGTGTTATCGCGCTCCTGATTATGATGATACCGCTGAGCTTTTTTTCTCAAACATTGTTTTGAATATCAATACATTTGGATTGGATAAATTTCTCCAACATTTAATGAAATCCTTTCGTTACAAATCTATTTATCATTTGATTTCGTTATTGAACCTTCAATACATTTAGGCATCCCGCTTCTAAAGCTTCTCCATCTCTGCCTTATGTTTTGTTATCTCGTCCTATCACCGCCAGAGGCGTAACTGCCGCCTCCGAAAAGGGCCCGCGATGCCAGCCTAGTCTAAGCAATTTCTCGGTTTGCCAGGTTTGTGGGTCACCAGTCGCATGATCGACCATTTGCAAGCGTAATGCGCATCCCACGCTTGTCGTCACCGATCCCAACAAGCCAATTATTTGATTTGGGAGATTCGACCGATGTTCTTCACCATTTATTTGAGAATGACAATAAAGCCGAAACATTTCTTGAGAATGGCGATGTTTGAGATAAAGGAAAGATTATCTTTGAATGGGACGACACAATATGGGTAAACGAAAACTTATATAAATATTAAAATTTAGTGTATTTTTCCCTTTGTCACCTTTTTGTCAGTTTTCTCAGATATATCGAGCTCTTTTTCGAGTATAAAAAAAACTGATGATAGGAAATCGTCATCATCGTTTGATCCATTGCATAAAGAGTAATTCGAGGCAGTTAATCAAACAAAAATGCATGTCACCTTCTGTTATAATTCGTAAATGAAATATGATTAGAGAATTATCAGACTTGAACATCGATTATGTGATTTAAACGTTTTTATTTTATTGAAATTGATGACCTTCGTCGAATCAACGATTTAACGCATTTTCTTGAAACGATTACATATCATACTGTAAATTTTGATTATTGAGATTTTGTACACGTTTACGATTTGATTGTATGCATTACATCAAAAGGAGTTCAATATATAACTACAGTATATAAACTGTTGCATAAAAACATGGGGGATCATAAATTATTTTATCAAGAAATTTTGGAAATTAATAGAGCCCAGTTAAATTCCTTGCCAATTTCGAATGAGCAGCTGAACCTTCCTAATTCTCCGCTATTATATCCGATACGTTGAAACACCTAACAGATGTCACTAAATGTGGAATGATTGTGTATATTTACCCATTCGTCGAATTACATCCCGTCAAAACCCACAATACTATTATAATTGTAAAATCACTGGTATTTCTAAAAGAAGTTGAAAAGCGGCAATTCGCGACTCTGTTAATATGGTGTTTACAAAATAAGGATTAGGGAGATTCCCGAAATTTTAACTCAGGTATCAGTGTGGCTCTCAGACATATAATATCTTACCTCGTAAATAATATTTGTCGCATTTGTATCTTCTATATAAACGTTAGACACTGTTAACTGACTCTCAGTTCGAGTCCATTCGTGTGCTCGAATGCCTGAAGATTCCGAAAGGCGAAACCCGGGTCGTTAGTGACAAAATACATGGAAGTGTACAAAATCTCAATAATCCAAATTTACAGTATATAAGTTTTTTTGTTCTACTGGTTTTGTTTCAGATTGTGACACGTCTTTCGCTTCTTTGAGAAGCGACTTAGACTAACAATTGTAAAGTTATTTATTTATAAGATACAAATTGCTTGTAATCTTTAACTTATGAATTACAAAAATAAAAGCCTAGGTGGGACTATACATTTCTACTGGACGTGGGGAGGAGATTAGAAGAATTGTACAAATGAATTTTTGTGAAGTTGACGCATTTATATATTGATTGGCATTTCTCCAATTGATCAAGCAGATATCAAGACAAGTTTTGTTTTAATTGTCGCTTAGTTTGTTGCTAACCCTACAGTTTCCCGTTCTTCAATCCGTGATTTTAGTACCTGAATGGAAATTTCGCGTACCGACATGTATAAATTTGGTCGTTAGGTAATTTATTTCCTGGAATTTAATTATGTTAATGTAAATATTAACCGTTGTCAAAATGTTTTCGATGCATTCTATTTTGTCTCTTTGAGAAACATCTTCAGACTAACTGTATCGTTAAGTTATCGTTAAGTTATCGTTAAGTTATCGTTAAGTTATCGTTAAGTTATCGTTAAGTTATTTCTGTGTGCGAAAGGAAAAGGGTGTTTAGTCTAAAATTGGTACTTTTCAGGAGAGCCAAAACAAGGTTTGCTTTGGTATGAAATTTGATGAAAAATATGATACCTTAATTTTATCAATTCAGCAGCATTGCTTCCACGCTTTTGCTATTGTATGCATGTATGCATTGTAGATACAAACATATTTATTTATTAGGGGAAAATTGATTCCAATTCTTAACTAATAATTAACAAAAATGAAAGGCCGGTTAGCGCCATTTCTTTCTCGTGGGGAGGAGATTAGACACAAACAGTATCACACAACTGAATAAAGGTATCCACGCGCTTTCTCAATACTTATTGGTATATGTTCGTTTACCGTCAAAAAGTACTGTCCTTTTGCGTAGTTTTGCACAACAATGAATCACTCAATACGCCTAGTGATTGTTTTCTTTCCAGTAAACCAGTAAACTAATAAAATACTTTTACGAATAAACAGACCATTTTTTTCATATTGCTGTCTCGGAATATTATTTATTTCACCGCTAGTCGTATATATATCAACATGTTCTGCGAATAAAAAAAGTACTGTAAATATTTTGATACACGGCTTGTTTCGGCTGAAAACTTTTCCCCTATTAAATCAATGAAAAAGTTTTCGGAAGAGATTTTTATTCCGTTCGCAAACTTTGTACTTGATCATCGTTATTGTATTAATGTTTGAAAATTTGTTGTCAAACTTTTACCTTGCCACAACTTTATCAAATAACATTAAATTTATACATTAAATCACGTGATACGATCGATCTTATGTATTATTAATTTATTTGTAACACACGTAATATAATGCTCAGTTATTCATTATTTATTTTAAAAGGAATAATTAAAGTACAATTATCTAAAATAACTGATGTTTGCCGTATACAAAATTTTGATTTATTTAAAATCTTAACCACGGTTGCTCGAAATTGTTGTACATCGGCGCCGGTTTATTTAGTTAAGCTCATGTACTATCTAATTTTACACTGGGAAAAGTTGCGGTGTTATGTTTTAATAAACATAGTGGATCACTAGGTGTTAACTGTCAATTCTTGGTGGAAAGGCATTATATTTTAAAAATAAAACACAATTTGTTCGTACTAAGTCTTCAGTTGGTAATGCTCGTGATGATCGGATAGATGCTGCTGAATTAGTAAAATTCACGTTTAAACAGCACATTGTCATCAAATTTCATAGACACGCAAATCTTGTAACTCCCTTTTCCCTTTGCACAGAAATATCCTTTGAAGTCTAAAACGGTACATTATTTTCAAAACGCCATACTTTGTTTTGAAAAATGTATAAATTGAAGAAAAAAATTACCTTTATATCTTAATGTTTTGCATCTGTATTATTAGAAACTAGTATAACCGTACCAGTCGTAAATGACGGTATTGAAATTGAAATACTGAATGTGTAAAGTGACTACGTTGGAACTGTGTCCATTGCATACAATTTTATATTATACACCGTGATCCGTGACGCTGAGGTCATGAAAAAATTTTATACCTACTGTGATATGTGATAATAATAAGTGTTCGGCCAGAGTCAATGCGCGACGGCGGGGCGGGCGCGGCGCTTGAAACTGAAATGCACAGCATGCTTTTGAAATGTCCGTAGTTAATTTACAGGGACTGGAAGTTCGCGCGTCTTGTCTTGATTTTGCATTTCAGTTCGCGCGTTGACTGCCCAAGCACTAAAGCGTCAACAGAGTTTTCTGGGCTATTATATAAGATATTATACACAGACCTGAGAGTGTAGCATAACCAGTCTAGATGTGGTGGTCGTCAGTTTTTTTTATAAACCTCAGTTAATTAATTGGAAAGCTGCGTGATTGCCAAAGCAAAGAAATATATTTTATAATCAGGCTCGTATTAATTTTATTATTCCAGACATCTAAAAGGCAACGGTAACAAATAATAAATGTCTCTATTTGAACCGTTGAAGGGTCAACATAATAATTGCAGAGGTAAAGTGGGGACTCGCTGACGGCAATGGTTTTGATTACCTATTACGAGAGTGAGAGAGTATTAAAATTGACGATTTGATGCTCGAATTAAGATTTTATGATGATGAAAGACGGATCCACCGTCCTCTTATTTGTGGATTTTATTCGATTGCGTATTTACCTTATTTTAGTTCCAACCTGTTAAAGTCACGGAGTAATTTATTGGAAAGATACGGTTTTATTTGCGTTCATAATCTGAAACTATATTTTGAATGCCGTTGAGTTTATGCGTAGTAAAAATGCATTTCGTGACGCAGCGACATGCCAAAATATAACTCAGAATACGATGTTACTCGAATGTTACTCATGGCTATAGAATCGTTTAAAAAGCTATTAAATTCGACATTACCTTCCATTCCGACCTCGATTTTAACAAATTTAATAAGTACGACTGATTTTTTGTGTGTAATTCTATTATCAAGCACTTACAAATAGTAAAATAAACCAAACGCCGCGAATGGTTTAATATTGCCGTCACACATATTATGTATTGGTGGTATAGATTTGAATAAAATATTGACCCCTTCCACCGAAATCACGAATGCCACTCGTGTCTGTATTAGGCAGGCGTATTTGGCAATAAGTTTTTATATTAGGTACTTATAAGTAAATAGTATAAAAATGGATTGTGAGACGACCACGGATAGAAGAGAGGCGAGCGGCTGGTTATCTAGAGTCCTGGAAGGGCTGTGATCTTCGACAAACACCATTTCAAATCCGGTTCAAAACTTATTTATTTTTCCATCCAAGATGCAGTAGTTTACATTACACAAATATATAAATCCTAACACATAAAATTGATTCTACATTTACATTTACTTAGCAACTGAATTTACTTTAAGTTATAATACAAATGACACGACAAACGATTTTAAATTAAGTCCGATGCAAATCAAAAAAACACAACTCACATCGTTTTCCGCCGCGATGAGACCCCACTCGTCCGGCTCGACAGATCGTAATCGACTGTCTACAAATACAATTAAAAAAAACTCCCTGCATTGTCGGAGCTACCCCTTTCCGTCAAAATGGACTCGCCCAGCGGGCGTACCCGGGGGCTATTGAACGGCATGGTAACAAGTTTTGGGCCGATTCTGCGAATTATTGCCGCTGCCACTGGGTGATTTCAGTTCTGGACACTAATGACACTTATACTTAACAAAAACCAGGGTGTGTCAGTTGTTACTGAATAAATATTATTCGCAGTCGAAGGGGTTAGTTTCGAAACCTAAAATTAATTAATTAAAAACGTAGTTCTTCTCGGCCTCAACTACGATCCAGACGTATCAAAAGTCCGCTTTCACATCCCTGAAGGAAGTAGATTTTTGTACAATATTAATGTCTTTTGCTGAATAGCTGAATTAATTTTCTTTTAAGGTGTTAACTGTCAATTCTTGATGGAAAGACATTATATTTTAAAAAATAAAACAAAATTCATTTGTACTACTTCCACATATTTATAATGATCAGGACCGGTTTCGCTCATCACGAGCATTATCAACTGATAAAAATACAAACATAACAGGCTTATTTATATAAAATTGAGTGTAGAAATGAATGTAGATTAAACTGATGGTTCATGAACTAAGACAAGAAAATACTGATTAGCAAACAAATTATACATAAATCAAACAAATAAAAATAAAAAATGAATTAAATTTCTTCAATATATTGTCCGTGGCGCTGTTAGATTCGGTCACGTATTTCGCCGTTTCGAATCCCACGGACAGTTTCATAAATTGATTTTTCAATCAATTTAGTAGCGAGAGCGATAAGCTGACCACTAGTCCTGTCCTAGCCTTAGCTTTCTATC
Source organism: Himalopsyche phryganea (assembly GCA_022494535.1). Lineage (NCBI taxonomy): Eukaryota > Metazoa > Arthropoda > Insecta > Trichoptera > Rhyacophilidae > Himalopsyche > Himalopsyche phryganea. Next base: position 358,790 of record JAGVSL010000141.1, on the reverse strand, counting down.
CCTACTCTGTTTGAAAAAGTGAGGCTGAGCAGCATTGTAACAAGCAGTTCAAATAGAAAAAAAACCTTTAACATACCTCCGCTGAGAGGCTATATGCTTCACATTGGGATCGGACAAAACGTTTCGTTTGAAACATGGCCCTCGACTTTGGCTGCCAATAAGTACGTATGTAATATGTATAATACTAATGTACTCATACCTTATGTCACTGTAATGGAGTTCTACCAAAGGAATATGTACTATTTTATTATTGGATATGCACTGGACGATTTTCATAGTGTTCTTTTCTTATGCATTTGTAATCTTTTTACTTTTTTGCTGTGTATTGAACAATACTGTATTGGAAATTTAGTGTTTATATGTAATAATAAAATACATATATAAAGTGTCAAGTCGAATTTGGTAATTAATGCTTTTTTGAAATAAAATTGAAAACAAAATTGAAATGCTCACTTACGAATTAATTTTTGCTGATGCATTTTTGATAAATTAAAGGTGACATCATCCGAATTAGAAACATCAATGAAAAAATTGTCAATCCAACCGAGTTTTAAATATTCAATAATGGTTTGCATATTATATTATCGTCAAATTTGTTTGCTTTTTTGATCAGCACTGTCGTAATCCGAAAATTTCTTTTATCATATTAAGCGAAATCAGTCATTAAAGTAAAATTTATATCGCGCTATAAACGAATACGATCACTCCTATATGATTTCCGTTTGTCAAACTCGATTTGCTACGCTTAATTTTGCACGAACTATCGCCAAAGATAATATATCAGGCAGTTAAACCGTTTTCACCCGAATTGATTGCGCGATGTGCCAGAATGGTGGATTCGTCGTGGGTATTATAAGATGGCCGACACGCGTATCCAACGTCGCATGGGAAACAAACAATGAACAGAACGTGATATTTGGCCGACCCATAACGATAATAATGTCTTTGATTTCGTTTCCTCAATAATAATTTCGAATTGCCCGAGAGCCATAAAATATTTATCTCCGGATGTAATTCGTCCGATCCGTTGGAATTTGGGTCAGAGCATAGGAAATTGTGGATATTGGATTGTTTTATTCTTGTGTAATAATGCCGGTCCTGTATTGTAGTCGTCAATGTTAAGTGTGCACCTCCTATTCAATTGCAATGACCATGGGTTTGAATGCAATTTTATAAATGTATTTTTCGATCTGTTCATAGATTAGAATTCAAAAGCATCGATGTATGTTTCGTTTGCAGTCTCTCCAACTCATCCATCCGAATCGGGGCGCAGGGAGAGCGCTATTAGCTAACTAGTCCTTCTACTTTTATCTTCTCCGAAAAAGAAAATCTGAGCGATTGCATAACTACTAGTTTCGTAGAAAACTTCTTCAAGGTACTTCACATCAGGAGTGGACGTGGTTAGACGGTGACTGTAATATTTTTTCCACTTATATTATTTCTGTGGGCTAAAGGAAAAGGGAGTTAATTATGAAACGAGAAAACATACATACATTTTTTTTTAAATTTGAATTATTGAGATTTTGTACATTTCCATGTATTTGTTTGAGTACATTCGTGTACTCGAATACCTGAATATGCCGAAACGAGAAACCCGAGTCGTTAGTGACAAAATACATCGAAATGTACAAAATCTCAACAATTAAAATTTGATATTGAAATTCCATCAAGCACTCTCAGTCGATGTCTTAAATTATAACATACATGCATATAATATAAAAAAAGATGAAATTCTGATTATTGAGATTTTGTACACTTCCATGTATTTTGTCACTAACGACCCGGGTTTCGCCTTTCGGCATCTTCAGGCATTCGAGCACACGAATGGACTCGAACTGACCTGAATGCCTGAACTGACCGAACTGACCGAATGCCTGAAGATGCCGAAAGGCGAAACCCGGGTCGTTAGTGACAATACATGGAAGTGTACAAAATCTCAATAATCCAAATTTGATATTGAAATTCCATCAAGCACCCTCAGTCGATGTCTTAAATTATAAATAAGATGAGTCGAATAAATGCTGCTGAATTGCTAAAATTCATGTTTAAACATCAAATTTCATACAGATGCAAATCTTGTTTTGGCTCTTCTGAAAAGTACCAATTTTAAACATAACGTCTTCTTGCTTTTTTCGCACATAGATTTATTCTCTACGCTCAAACCCTCATTTTCGAAAATGGTAAAAATACGTGTAGAAATTAATGTTGGTTATCTAATTGCTCTCTCTTTGCCCAGGCTGGGTGGTTAGTTTTAAGAATGAAAACAGTAATGACATCCATGGCTTGAAAACTCAATGTATGAAAGTATCCACTAGTGGCGTCGAACCCTTGACCGTTCATCTAAGTAAGGCAAATATTTAAGTGTGTTTACTGCACACGGCTACAGGAAAAAAAATAACTAACAGATAAAATAGTAACAGAAAGACACATTTTGTTATTATTAATGTTTTTCTTAGCAAATATATAATCTGCCTTTCCTAAATTGTGTTACGAAAGAGGGCAGGTTGAATTTTCCTCTTTGTTACAAGGTTAGAAGTGATAAATGTGTCAACATGCTTGTCGGAAACCGGGGCTTTTCCGGCCAATACATCTCATCCCATACCCGGGGCTTATTTATTTATCATAAATAATGCTTAAAGGCTATTGAAAATATGTTGGAGCAGTGCGAACGTGCCAAAAAATGACCTTTTTATCGAAAAGGACGGAGCTTTAGAAAGCGATATTTTGAAAAATATATTTACCCAAATTTTCTAAAATGAACGGACGCAATTTTTGTTCGTTTTTTTCATCTTGAGAGGTAAAAATAAACGGATGAAATTTCATTAATTTTGTTAAATCCTACGATCTCATATTCATATTCCTAATATACCTGAGCGGTCGACCTATTCAGTTGCGGTGTGAGTGATTGTTAAATGTATTTATTGGTTTTCTTTCTGTTCATTGACAGATAGAGATCTATCATCCTTCTGATTCTAAAACGGGACACATGGATAGCGATTAGCTCCTTTCCTAGCCCAATCTTTACCATCTTCTAAAAATTGACACTGTTGTGACTTTATTCGAAGTCTATATGCTGTTCTGTTATATTGTAAGCAGACATGGACAGTTAATTGTGAGCTCATTTTTGTTGTTATTGATATTTACTTAATAGAACAGAAGCATAGAGACGTGTAGAAGCCGTACTACCTCACACACCGAAGGACGTCAATACTAATTCACTGGCTGTCGGCCGCACGGGTCCACCCGAGCTTCTAGATAAAAATGCAGACGGCCGAACTATTCTTAAATTAAATCTCTGTTTATATACGAGTTAGGAACGCGATTCCCAAAGAGATTTTATTCCTAGGCCGCGTTAGTATCAGAAAACGTCCTAGCTTCTATTATTTTTAATTTTGTTGATTCTAGTGTTTTTTTTTCTATTTATCATCCATTAGGTTCGTAGGTTGGGTTGACTACGACCGCGCGAATCAGCATAATGGATCTTTGCTCCAATATCCATACGTTCAATCTTGTGGCAGATTTAGTGACGCAAACCTTTGACGAAATAATGACGTTCGATAGATTAAGAAGACAAAACCACTCCTATGTCCACGTATACATTGACGCAGAGGCTTAAACATAGCGACTTGATATTATTTGATTAGATAAAACAATCGCTTATATCTCAGATAGCATAATGATTTCAAAATCGCATGTTGAGAAGGAGAGGTACAAACATATAATTTTTTGTTGCAAAACAATTTTTTATACATATTTAACAAAATAGTTGTTTTAAAATGAGTTTTATGAACACAAAAATTAGAATCGAAACAAACTTTTCAAGTTTAATTGTATGAATGAATCTGTAAAGTAAACGCCGAATGCATTGATATTTAATTGGCATTTCTCCAATTGATCAGGTAAATATCAACACAGTTTTGTTTTAATTTTCGCTTAGTCAGTTGCCGTGGAATCTACAGTTTCCTGTTCTTTAATCCGTGATTTCTGAATTACTGAATGGAAATTTCGCGTACCAGCATCTACATATTTGTATATTTGTAAGTATTTTTTTTTTGAAATATATTTATGTTAATGGATTCGGAGGTTTTTATATAGAAATTCATTTTAAATTATAAAAGTATTTCGTCTCTTTTCGAAGCACCTTCAGACTAGCCATATCGCTATGTTATTTATTTATAAGGTAGACATTGACTCTACTAATCTGACTAATTTTTAGCATATTAATTAAAAAAAAAAGATGGAGTTATTTCTTTCTACTATTCGTGGTGAGAAAATTAGACACAGATCATTGACTATGTTATGTAATAGATATGAATCTTACTAAATGAGAAGACCCCGGATCGAAGAGAGGCGAGCGGCTGGTTATCCGGAGTCCTGGAAGGGCTGATCTCAGACAAACACCATTTCAGATCCGGTTTAAAACTTATTTATTATCCATTCAAGATGCAGTGGTTTCACATTACACAAATATATAAATCTTAACACATAAAATTGATTCTACATTTACATTTACTTAGCAACTGAATTTACTTTAAGTTTTAATACAAATGACACAACGAATTTAAATTAAATCCAACGCAAATCAAAACACAAAAACAAACAAACAGTTCACATCGTCACATCACTTTCGTCGCGACGAGACCTCGTTCGTCCGACTCGGCAGCTCGTCATCCACTGTCTACCAAAATTCAAAAAAACTCCGTGCAAAGTTGGAGCTACCCTTTTCCGTAAAAATGGACTCGTCCAGCGGCCGAAGCCCGGGGGCTTCTTAAACGCCTGACAACAAGAAAGAGCGTATTCTGCGAATTATTGCTGTTTGTCGCAGGCCGATTTCAGTTCGGGACACTAATGACACTTATACTTAAGAAAAACCAGGGTGTGTCATAAAATGTAATTTTGAACCTGTGGAATTTAAAAAAATATTAATTTAATATTGCAATAAATCTCCACAAAGTTACCGCCTAATTCATGGAAAATATACACATATGTAATTTAAGACATCGACTGAGGGTGCTTGATGGAATTTCAATATCAAATTTGGATTATTGAGATTTGATACACATATGTGATTTGATAGGCTGTCTTCACCGTGGTTTACCCACATCTATAGCGATGAATGGGATGCTATATTATAAATCAGTGTTATATTATAACCTGGTCCAAATGGCGGTATTTAGTTCATAATTTAGTAGTAATTAACGGAATTTAGTCTGTTTTTATCTAAATCATCTGTTAAACTCCTTTTGCGGCTAAATTTACTTGAAGACATTTCGAAGACAATTTACTACGCTAACCCGACTGTCGAGGATAGGGGTGCATAGAAATAGGTCTTTTGTCATTTTATCCACCTTCCTCGCTTATATCTATCTGAATAAAACATTTGTCCTATTATAGCCTAGCGGTCGACTTCCGACTTGTTTGTTTGTACTTGTTTAGATTTGTGAGAGTAAACGTCACTTGTGGAATTGCGTTGTATCGTGTATTAAATAAATTTTGTAAAAATACTGTACATATTTAGTCTCACAGCATTAGGCTCAAGGTTATCTTTCACTATTAAATATAATTTAAAAAATGATAATAATGAAGTCCTTGTTTTTCAATTCACACTATTTCTTTAATATGTACATATACTTTTTCTACAGTATAAACAAAAAAATAGATTTAAAAAGTTTTCTTTTCAAATCCTTCATCTTATAGAGATTATTGCAACATCACACTGGATTGAATTACTGCGATAGGAAGAAAAGGGTTGACGACCACTGCTATAACTGAAGACGAATAGAAGTTCTATGAAGGAAACAAGTCTTTGGAATCAATGCCTATGTGCAATAAGTACATATGTTACATTTCTTTGAGACATCAGAATTAGACCGCTTAGCTTATAGGTATTTTCAAGTGATGGTGTGGTAATGTACATAAAAAGTTGTTTTCATATCACTGTTTATATATTTTCCAACAATATCAAAATAATGTATTATAGGAGAGTAAACATCTCAAACCCCACGTTGGGTGCCAGCTACAATTTATATAATTTATATATGCTTAGCCCAAATATTCAGTATAAAATATTTTATTCGCTATACTATCGTAAGTAAGATTTTTTAATAAAACTAACTAATTGTCTATAACGTATACAAATAGTAAATCCATTCCGTAAATGTCAATAAAATGTCGGTTAGTTGTGTAAGTCTTTTAAACTAGTGTATTAAAAAAGTTACGGCGAGTCATGGCGCATTGTCCTTTTGGTAAAAATTTCGCATTGCCACGATGCTGTCATGTTGTAAAACGTAACCTTTTTGAATAATACAAAAAGCTGATTGGACAGGAAGATGTCGAATCATCCAAATTAGGCTCGGTCTCATTAACTAAATTGGGAATACACAATAGAGTGACCAGGTTTTACAGAGAAAAAATGATTCTGATAAATATATGTATTGATATGCCCACCTGTGATTGAATTCAATTTATTTATACAATTGAAAAAAATAAACATTATTCGCTTATTACGCAACAAAATAGATATAGACAAGAAAGTCTTTTGCACAAGTTCCGACATAATCTACGTCTAGACAGTATTCGCCTGAATTCTCATTTGTCTATGCGTAAATGCCACATCTCTTCACAAAGTTATGCTGTTTTACACTTTGGGATATAAAACAAATTGTGCAATTACGAATCCTCAGATAATTATCAGGAACATAGACCAGTTTTGCTTGACATCATGCAAGCAATTTTAACTGATAACATAAAGACGGTGATAAGTTTGCTAGAATTTAATTTATCATACACAATTTGGCATTGCCACCTCCTGTCAAGATTCTCTCCTACTTTCAATCACACGCTCACTCTCTATCGCGAATCTTAAGGAAGAGCAGTGTTGTGCAATACAGATTAATTAAAACAAATATATATATTGTAATTAGTAATTTGCTTTGTAGCTCTTTTCATGAAAGCAACACTTTAAATTGTCAAGGAGCATTAGAACAGATGACCGAAAGCTCCAGCGTTAACTGTCAAAGCTTGGCGGAAAGACCTTACAATAAAAGACACTATGTGTTAGTACGCAAATTTAAGTATTCGAGTATTTTCAAATGATAATTAAATCTAGGCGTGGCAAGAAAGTCGAAATTCACGAAATACAGTTATCTGGTTGTATGTATTGTTTTATTGTACATATTATTACATTTTTAGTTTTAATGTTAAAAAAACTCCCTCTGTTAATGAATATTCGAAATCATCCGTTGATGATTTTATATTTCGAACTATTGATGAACTGATGAAAGACCTTACAATAAAAGACACTATGTGTTACTACGCAAATTTAAGTATTCGAGTATTTTCAAATGATAATTAAATCTAGGCGTGGCAAGAAAGTCGACTACGAAAATTTTGCGACTACATTAGATTTATGTTTTCAATCCTGAGTGATTCGGAACAAGAAAAACAGGTGGTCTTCATGTGTACATGGTTTAACTGTAAACATATTTATTATTTCGATGTTATACATTTTTTAATGATTATCTGTTTGAAATTTCAAAACGTATGCAATTTAACTCTCTACGCACTGATAGAACGCATGAAGTCATATGATATAAAGGGCATTGAAAAAAGCAGCAGTAAGTCATTTTGTATTTTTTTTCTTCTGGCAGATAGCGTGCTATGACTATAACTCGCCAGCCTCTGTGGTCTAGTGGTAAGTGTTTACCCTAGCGATCAGGTGGGTCGTTGTTCAATTCGCAGTAAGGTCAATATCAAATTTCAATTTTATCAATTTCATTTTGTGATCTTGGACATGAATGACTTCTAAAAATTCTCATCGAGATTATCTCGTATAATTTTCTAATTTTCAAAATATTTGGCGCATTGGCTGTCAGCTGTAATGCTATATATTCTAAAAAAAACTCATCGATACCAAATCTTATGATTTGTATGCCAAAAAGGTTATTCTTTGTAACAATTGTACTTTGGGAAAGAAGTGCTATGAAAAAAAATAATGCCTTAAACGCGATTATCTCAAAACATGTTTTTATGATTGAATGCTTTTTGTCAGTATACCCTCGATTAATAGTCTGCGGTTTTATCCAAAGTGTACGTAACTCTATTCCAGAAATGGAAGAATACGATACCAATAAGGTATCTTGTGCGGGCAGGTGTATTTACATTTTGATAAGACATCGATATATTATAGCGTTGATTGGAATTCCGAGAATTGTTCGCGACAAATGGATAATGATGAATATTTTAAACTTGTTTTGTGTTGCATAATTGAATTGTATAGTTGGTTAGCCTATTCTGAATGAAACACAAATACATTTTATTATAATTTTTAAAATTAATATTACAAGTGTGATAGGCAACTAGTTTGTTATTTTTCATGTGTTTTTTCAAATTATCTAGATAATCCCTCAAATGTTCGAATAAAATAGGTTCTTATATTATATAAATCACGTGAATAAGTCCGCTGAGTCGTCGGGCTCAGCGGCTCTCACGGCTGAAACCTCCAAATGCAAAAAATACGACTGTCTCTCGCTTAATTTCATTTTCTGTCCATTGGGTTTTGAGACGTTCGGTCCCTGGGGACCCTCGGCTTTGAGGACGGTGGCGGAAATTGGTCGAAAGATGACGGACAGGACGGGTGAGTGCCGCTCAGGTTAATATCTTAGACAGCGAATAAGCATAGAAATCCAACGTGGCAATGCTGTCGCCGTTATGGGTACGCTCGAGGTATCCAGGGGGATGCAAGAAATTTTTTTCATTCTGGGCGATTACTAAACATTAAAAATTACTACAAAAAAAAATTTAATATTATGTTATTTTAGTAAATTGTATTTTTATTGACTTATCTAAAAATATATTTATGTATTAATTAATTGTAATGGTAATGTAATTTTGTATTTTCTAATACAATTATTCCATTCAATATTAAAATATTAAAAAATTTTTTTATAAATTAAATGTAAAGTCAAGTTTTCTTCAAATAACAGAAGTTTTAACTGTGATTTATCGGTCAATAACTTTAGTCAAGTTACGGGGAAGGGTCTTTTGGACCAAAGGAAGAACATTGAATATTAACCCTTTGTTGGACACTTTATATCTTTATTTTGAGATAATCGACTTTTAGGAATATCATGAATTTTATATTACCTGCATAATTAACCAGTATTTATTGAACTAGCCATTTTATGATATTCTTTAATCATTTACGAATTCGATTTAAGGATTAGTAAGTCAAATTTTAATTATTGAGGTTTTGTACTCTTCCATGTATTTTGTCACTAACGACCCGGGTTTCGCCTTTCGGAATCCTCAGGCATTCGAACACACGAATGGACTCGAACTGACAGACAGTAAACAGTGTCTAACGTTTATATAGAAGATACAAACACTTAAATTATTTGTAATTCATTTTTTACAGCGATATTAATTATTGTTTTCTTGCCACTAACAACTGTGAACGAAATTGACTTCAGATGATCGTGCTAAAATCGATCATACTGCATTCATAACTCAAAACAGCCGATTTTCGACTTATGGCCTTCTGCCACTATCTTGACGAAATGTTCTGACGATGGCTTCAATTAAATTCTATAATTCTTGTAGAACTAAATACTTTTACCTTATTACAATGGAGCTCTACCAAGTTGATGTCAATTCAATTAATACTGTGTATTCCATTCCTGCTCGTATTTTGTCGTAATATGTTATGACACAAATTACGAAAAAATCCAGGATTTAAACTGGGAGGTTCTACCACAGCCTCCATGTTCGTTAGACGTTCCTCCATTTGATTATTACATGTTTCGGTCCATACACTCCATAGATCACATCATAATACATAAGCGCTTTAGAAATGTAACCGAAGTTGAAAACTAATTAAACGAAAACATTGGAACTCCGATGCTCAATTTTTCAAGGGACCCAGAAAAGTGACCATTGGAATATTATCGCCACAATGGTCAAATTTAAAATTTTTCCATCATTTAATATGATATTTTATCTGTGATTCCACTTCAAATTCTCCACGCAATATTGATAAATAAATATTATGTGAAACTAAAGCATAAAATATTCTGACGAATTTTGTTACAGCTTAGATTTTATTACTGATGACTGACGTTTAAAGTAGCAGTATAATCAGGCTATTTAATATTGTTAGTGATTCGTATCTTGATGTTGATAGATAACTGTCTCTGATAACAGTGATTAATATTTGATAAATGTTATCTTTAAAAAGAAACATTTTTTAATTAAATAATATTTTAAAGTGATTTATTTATCTCTATACTTCTTCGAAACAATTCATAGTATTTGCGAACACTAGGCCCATTTGTAGGATTGAGATTTGAAAATAACTATATTGTGAGAACATCTAGTCGAATTATCGTAATTTTGCGATAAATGCGTAAAATATTCCAAATATTAGCTAAGATTCGGTATAGATAGTTAAGAATGGGTTACACAAAAATATATCTTTAATTCTTGTACGTATGAGTGAAAGTTTTCTTGCTTTAATATTTTCAATAACATAATATCAACAATAAAACCATCTTCTTGGCCTTTTCATTAAAATTCATTTATACAAACCTATAGGTACCAGTGTCGTGTCGGCCATACATGCGGTAGATGCGCCGCATGGCTTGCAATTTGGAAATGAAAAGGCATTTTTTTAATTATAATTTTACGTAATTATCAAACAAAACTGCTTCAAAGTTTCACGTTTATACACTAAATTCAGAAAGTGTGCGCGTCCTGATTGGCATTTATCTGCGTTCTATTCACCCGTGAGCTCTCGATAAACGTACGGCCTCTGACCGAATTTGTTTGAAATTTCGTATGCATGCCCTAAGAAGTTTGCTTTACACGCGCATGCGCAGTAATGAAAAATCCGATTTGCGCTATGGATCGCGCATGACAGTTGGTATGCGTATGCATGCGCTTGGATTTTAGCATCTCACCGTTATATTGTGATTCGGATTGTCAGATAAATCGTGTTTAATTTGTCGCTACCCTCAATATGGATTAACAGCAAAGAAAAGAAAGGTGATTTAACAATACATTAGCGGAATATTAGAGACTGTAGAAGATGTGAAATTAAGGTGTAAAACTCGTGAGAAGAATAAAAGAAAAAAACAAGACAAATTTTGCATATTTTCCTCTCTTACAGCATGGCTTGCATCATAAGTTGCCGCACGCCACTGATAGGTATATATTATCATATGCAATATACTGACGGTGTTTTGGCCAATCGATGTAACCCTAAAAATTGAAATTGATCAGGAGAGAGTAAAAACTGTTTTTATCGTAAACATTATATTATGGTGAGTTGCGTTATGAATCTTTGGAATGCACATATTTATACGAAGGGAGTGTCGATATGATCAAATATTACTAGTGGCTCACATCATTTGGCTGAGACCTGCTCTGTCGTCTTTAAAATGAAATCCAATCATTAACTCATTTTCGTATTTTTTGAGGGTTACATCAATTGGCCAAAACACCATCGATATAATAAAAGCAATTGATATTAGCCCGTTCTTAGTTACGTTAATCTTTAAGAATCTAATTGACAATTATAACATATATTTAAAAAAACCAATCTACTTAATTGATCGCAGTGTCAAGATAATATAAACGAAAGTCAAAAATTTTCAATGAAAAAAAAAAGGTTAAATTATTTTTGTTTGCTTAGATCCAAATGATCCAAATGATCCAACTTGATTCAAATTGAATATATTAATTTACTTTTAAAATTGTTACATCGTCACTTCATACTGTGTTATTTATGCGTTTCTTTGGCTACAAATTAAACAAAGCATTACATGTGTCACACACATCTGGTTAACCCAAGCCGAATAAAAAAGTTTTCAATTTCTGTCTTACATTTCTTTAAATCATTTTTATTTTAAATTAACTCAAAAATCACCGAATACATTACATGTACATTTCAAACAATTATATTGAGAAATTAGGCTTACGATAGATATACATTAATATTAAATATAAGATCATCAGTATTCTCATTAGTGACGAATGGATGAGTGTTTGAAAAAAAAAACATAAATTTTGAGTTAGATGTATTAACTGCACCTTTAATGAGGTAAGCAAAATTATACAATGCGTGATAGTTCAGGTATTTTTGTTTATTTCCTTTGTTGATTTTCTCATCCAAACCCTGCTTAATATCTGCAGAACATATATTTAATTTAAGCAATATTTATTACCGCGCTGAAAAAATATATATAATTATTTATGAGCAGTTTGTTAGTCATTTGTCTTCGTCATTATATTATTTTATTAATTTAACATTAAGATGCTTATATTATAAATAATCGTCATCCTTGGAAAATACATTTTTGTTTTACATTCTGGCCGTTGTCGATAAAAATCTGATGACAAAATTTTACCAACGATCATGGAGTATTTTATTTATCTGTAAATTTAAAATACATGACATTACAGCTGACGCCAATGCGCCATGCATTTACACAATGATAATAACATGAGAAGACCCCGGATCGAAGAGAGGCGAGCGGCTGGTTATCCGGAGTCCTGGAAGGGCTGATCTCAGACAAACACCATTTCAAATCCGGTTCAAAATGCAGTGGTTTACATTACACAAATATATAAATCCTAACACATAAAATTGATTCTACATTTACATTTACTTAGCAACTGAATTTAATTTAAGTTATAATACAAATGGCACGACAAACGATTTTAAATTAAGTCCAACGCAAATCAAAACACAAAACAAACAATTCACATCGTCACCTCCGCCGCAACTCACCCGGCTCGGCGGATCGTAATCGACTGTCTACAAAAATTAAAAAAACTCCCTGCAAAGTTGGAGCTACCCCTTTCCGTAAAGATGGACTCGTCCAGTGAACGTAACCGGGGGCTATTTGAACGCCTGGCAACAAGAAAGAGCCTATTCTGCGAAATATTGCTGTTGCCGCTGGCTGATTTCAGTTCTGGACATTAATGACACTTATACTTAACAAAAACCAGGGTGTGTCAAACAATACAATAAAAATAATAACAAAAATACATAATGGTAATAAAAACATTTTAAAATAGAAAAAGAACAAGACATATAAAGATACAAGTAAAATGCATTGATCATCATTGATATTTTATTTAAAACAGAATATTAAAAAAAAGTGCATTCGTAGAAAAAATATATAAAAATAGTTGTATTTGAGAATGTATATTTATTATTTTGAGCTCCAGTTTATATGGAGACACTGGCTCCTATTTCCATGCAATTTTTCTCAGATGTGCGATTTGTATGTTTCGTTTTAATTATGTTTAGCTGCGAAGATATCATTTCGCAGTGCATAAAGTTGATCCAAAAATTTTATTGACATTTCACAAAATTCCGCAGCTTATTAAGTTGATCGCAGGTGCCATTGAATAGCTACCGGTTTGACATCACTGTTCTAAGAACATCATTTACATAAAAATAGTATTTCTATTTAAATCACTGCATGAAATTTTAAATCTTGTCTAATTAACTGGAATATACACAGACTCAAATCACTTTCTTACTTACTGAATTTCAGAGACTATGTTGTATAGCTTCTAACTCTTGTGTTTCATTCTTTGTTACAGATCATGCATCCATCAGCCATCGGAGTTCAAGTAGGTGATGAAATACAAGTGAAGTACTTCGGACGTGACCCAGTCTCCGGTCTTATGCGGCTGTCGAGGAAAGTTCTGCAAGGTCCAGCTTCGTCGATCGTAAAGAATCTTGATAGATCTTAACAGCTTAAAAAACATCTGATATTGTTTATACATACAGTAATTATTTGCATTCACGAAATACAGTTATCTGGTTTTATGTATTGTTTTATTGTACATATTATTACATTTTTAGTTTTAATGTTAAAAAAACTCCCCCTGTTAATGAATATTTGAAATCATCCGTTGAAGATTTTATATTTCGAACTATTGATGAACTGATGTTTCTGTATTTAGTTTATGTCATTCGAAACACCTTGGAATTATGACATACCTATTTAATTGATACCTCTCGGTATTGAAAAATAAATTGTGCATACCTTAGATAAACCTTGTTGTGATTAAATCAATTCGAAAGCATTCTTGCGTCACTGGTTTCAAATCAAAATACGTAATCATGTTGTTTTTATTAAGGTTACATTATGAAGTATTCAATGTTATGAATTATTTTCAAGATGCTTTCCTTTTATCTGAACAGCTAAAATGCTGAACTTTTATGGTGTTAACTGTCAATTATTAATGAAAAGGTATTATATTTAGACAGCACACTTGATATAATGATCGCGATGACCAAAACCGGTCTTGATCGTTCAATAAAATTGCGGAAAGTGCCTGAAGCATATCGAGTGTGTTAAAGAACTACGCTATTACACAAGGGATTTTTCTTGTCTGTTTTTATTTATATGTAAATAGTTGCCTCCGTTGTTTCGTTCAAACTTTATTGTCCATCTTCAGAATCGAATCTCTCTAATTATTGTCTATTTATGACATTTAGTCTATTTTTATACAAATTAAATACAATTCTGTACCTCAGACGCTAATAGTACTATGCCCAAAAATAGTAAAATTGAGATATAAATGTCACATTATTTGTAATTTTAAGATCTATAGATGGGTAAATAAAACTTTGGCGTATGTGCGCTAGTTACCGAACAACCTTATCCAAATTCTGTCCTATGTCACACTGCATTTACAGGGTAAACAATCATGATTTCAAGATTTAACAATAAGAGAACACTATGCTAATTGAGATAAAATGAAAACCGTTTTAGAAACAAGTTTTTGCTCCTCCTGTAAAGTTGATAAAATTAACATTAGCCTCTCTGGTTATGTTTATAATGTTATTGTTGAAATATGCCTAAAAAACTCACGATTTCCCTGTAAATGAAACTTTCCAAGCCCCATTATCCATCACCTGTGAAAAGAACGAAAATAAAAACAGAACAACTATTCTAATTGATATAAAATAAAAACCGCTTTAGGAACACGTTTTTGCTCCTCCTTAATGTTGATAAAATGGACATAAGACTAATATCCTCTCAGGTACAGAATTACTAATTCCACAAATTTATGAAATGATCAGGACCATTTTCGTATTTTCATTCAAGTATTTTTTATAAAAAATAATAAAATGCATTTCTACCGATAATTGACAGTCCTTAAACTTTCAGTCATTATTTAATTTGTTCTAAGCAATCCAAAATGTCTTTTATCCTATAAAAAGTGTCTTTTCTCCTATGTATGAAACCTACCACACGCAATGAAAACCTTACGGAACTATATTTACCCACTGCTTCAGGGTTTTGATTTGAAGAGTCATTGATATTTTTATCTCACGTTGTCGTACACTTGTCGTTCCCAGTTGTGATTCAATACAAAAAGGGATCCAGAAAACCGTTCGTTTTTATTCCCTTTTATTTGCTACTTCGTGCGTTCTTTCGGGGACTCTCTGTTCAGGTTTTGATTAACAAATGAGAATATTTCTTTTTTTGATATTTGCCAACTACAATTAAATAGATTTCAGTTGTATACATTTCATCTGTATTAAGTCCCGTAGAGGGAAAGAACTTTGTGACATGCACTATTAACGGATTTGCATATATATAATAAATTCAAGATTATTAAACAGAATTAAGTTTTTTAAAACGTATATGTTGTAATTTACGTAGGTTATAATGCTATATTATAAATATTTTTTACTTATAATAAGTTTGAAAAGAATGAGTTTATTGTATGGTCGATAGTAAAATAAATGTTTTGTAAGTTCCATTTGGTTTATTTATTATTTATTTTACCTTTTCTGTTTAAATAGTGGATAAAGGACGATGAAAGTTTAGTGCTGATACTGTTGACATCCGATAAATTATAATCATGTTGCATACATTTTTAAATACGTTATTATGTTTCAGTGTGTCCGAGACCACCCGCATTGAAAATAAGTTCAATGTAAATTTGTTTATGTCAATTTAACAACAACAAAAGTTGGCAATATTTTATTAAGTAATAATTTGGTTTTGTGCCTTCTTCCTCAAATCAACATTTGCCGATGTGCTAACTTTGTCATCACGTATTTTCTAGCAAGATTATGAAGTAATTAAAGCTCGTTTTTAATTGGCTCTCGTTGAATAATGATAAATGCTACAATTAAACATTAGTGTAAAGGGAGTGGATGAAAAGATATCACTAACAAACCAATGAACGTTTTTATATCGACTGGCTTTAGACAAAAAGGAGTAAGCCTGAGGTTTTTTTAAAAAAGTACTTTTATTTGATAATCATTATTTACACAACCAAATACACTTTCTGTCAAAAGGAATTAAGCCGAAACCACCAAATTACTATCGAAATTCAACTTTTAAATTTGACGAAATTCTAACAGTGCTAACGATTTTTGGCAAGGAAAAAGCATCAACCCTCAATTTTAATAATTTTTATTTTATAACTTGTTTAATTATTATCAGATCACAAAAAAATACACCAATTTACTGAATATCATGCGCCTCAAGCTTGTGTTAAGTTATTTTGACTTAAGCTCAAAATCATTAAACATACGTTTTTCGTGCCTCCTATTAAATTTTTTCTGTGTGGCTTACTCCCTTTTGCTTTAACAGGATCAATATTATTATTTTTGTAAAATGACCACGTAGCAAATGAAATTCTACTCATAGCTGAGTTCAGAATTGAACTGTTGGTTTGTGAAGGCAAGCGGATTATTTCTTCTCGACGAGCCCTTCCATGCGAGATACGTCAGGAAAACAAAGCTGAAATCCTGCTTGCTTTTTATTAGCCGTAAGTATTTTGTGGCTCAACTTTGAGCGGAATCAGCGTCACTTTGGGTGTCTGCAATAGCATCTCTTTAATAGGCAGCGCCACCCGCAGTACAATAATCGCATTATGCCCTTCCCTCCGGCGTGGTTAAGTGTTAGCCCTTTGGGACCGGATGGTCGGCTAAGTGCTACCGCTGACCCTGCCCAGAGCCATGTTTAAAGTGATGCTCATTGAGTATCGGGGCTACTGGTATTCGTTACATTTGTCAATATACCTTGTTTGTGATCGATTTTGTTAAATATCGATTCTTCTCGATTATCTAGTTCAGCGATCCCCCCTTCACGGTGTAGGCGATTGATGGCTAGGGGTAGGCTAAAGATAAACCAATACTGGAGGATGTACTGTACCTAAAAATAAAAAAAAAAATGCTTTGTTTGTTATCACGAGGTACTTGAAGGACAATGACGTTGAAGAAAACCTTTTGCTTTACCTCTGTCAAAATGCAAACAGGCATTAAATTGAATGATATTGATTGTTATTTCAAAGAAAAGGGAATTAATTTGTATTAATTGGTTGTAGACTATGTACTAATGTTGGCAAGTCTATGTCAGGTATATAAATAATCCGGTTTTTGCGGTCACGTCATGAAAGTGGCTCCCAATATAAATTGGATCCACTGTTGCATCCTCAGGTCTAGCATCAAGTCTAGCCAAGCACCTTACTGAGAAATTACAACTCGTTCTCAATGAAGCTGTGAAAGTGGTTAATTTTCTAAAGTCAAGGGTCAAAAACTCGGAATTTTTCATAATAATGAATTAATCAAGGAAAAGGGAAATTCAATCGAACTTTCAAGTGATGCTATTTAAAGGCTTAACTCAAAAGAATATTACTGATTTATTTTTGCTGTGATATCAGCAAAGAATATGCGCAGCTTTCTGACAAAGCGCTTAAGTTAATGTAGCCGCTTACAAGGATGGAGCTGGTTGCGAGAGCTTTCACTTCATGTATTTTTGTTAAAAATAAATAAGCTGAATGCAGCTACAGATTTAAGATTATACTTTGCATAATTTGAACGTGATAACAAAAAACAATGTATCTCAAAACATTCTCACAAGGATCTCACTGAATCATTTAATTTTACTGATTGAATTGGCATTTACTTGGTGTAACTCCATTATAATAGGATAAAATAACAAAGCATTTAGTTCTACAACATTTTTATCAGGTAATTGATAGCTATTTCGGCTTTACGCCATCGTCAGAACTACACTTAAACTTATTTTTGCGTAGCTATATATACTGTTTAGAAGAGATAGACAAATATCATGACATCATTTAATTTTACGTTTGTAACTAGCTTAAATTCACTATTATTGTCTAAAGTTTGAATACAAAATACTCTATTTACACTTTACAATTACTTTATTTTTCATTGCAACTTTTATAAGAGCAAACGTGTGACAAGATTTCATCATTAAACACTATTATATTTAGAACTTTACAACACTGGAATTATTTAACATACAAAACTGCCATTTCATGTGATAGAATTAGTGATGAAGACGAAATAAATTATTTTCAAGGCCCTCATAATTCGGAGGTTACGAACTCGCGTCTCATGCCCTTATGGGATATTCGCCATTGCCTATTCGGGTATTGAAAAAGTCGAATAATTTTACATCTCTAATTTTTAGTGTGAGCCCGCGTTCATTAATGGGTCCAGCTTTTTTCAAATGCTTTGTCTTTAATAAGAGAAAACAAACAAGCAGATATGATAAAATGCCTAAATTCCTCTCTTTTCAATTAAACAATGTAAGTCTTATTCATGATTATAATTTCTATATTAGTTATACCTCGATTTTTTAAATGGTTTTTATAGTTAAAGCTAAAAAGCTTAATCTACACAGGTAAGTTGCTATATAAACAATGAGTTTCCGCAATTTAGCTTGGTAAAAATGTTTATGAAGAATTATAATTATTAACTGATTGCAAAATATAGAGCAACGGTCTCCAAAAACGGCTTCAAGGGCCACACTGATTGATCCACTGAAGTCTGATGGACCAAGTGCACCGTACTTTAACTTTTCAAAAACATCTAAACCGCCAGGATGTATGGTGTTCACGGGTAAGTTTTTACCCGCAGGACATAGCTGGAAGACCTCTGATATAGAGCACTGGGTCAATCAGGGGTGAGAAGTAGTACTTTTTTTACCAAATCGAATGCAAACGGCAATTAGCTGTCTTACAGAGGAAATAAGATAAATAATATTTTCGGAAGCCTTGTCCACCTGTGCCTTTAATACTATACAACGGTACTATATGAATATACATCAATGGTGTTTTGACCAACTGAAGCAACCCTCAAAATTGAAATTGTTCAGGAGAGAGTAAAAACTGTTTTTATCGAAAACATTATATGGTGATTTTTTAAATAAAATACAATTTGTTTTTACTACTTCCACATGCGTATAATTATCAGTACCAGTTTCGCTCACCACGAGCATTATCAACTGATAAAAATACAAACATAACAGGGCTATTTATATAAAATTGAATGTTAAAAATGAAGGTATATAAAACAGTTGGTACATAAACTAAGACAAGAATTTACTGATCATCCAACAAATTATACATAAACCAAATTAAATAGTCTACAATTAAAATATGTTAAGGACCTCTTACAGAGCAATAAAATACTGATCACAAATAAAGCTACATTAAAAGTCCATTAACTGAGCAAATTTTTTTAATGGCATTACTGATGCTTAAATATTCGTCAAGAAAATAGCAGATTGGGAAAATTTTAAAAAGAAATTATTGAAACATATAAAAACAATTAAATATGCAATTAATATTAATAATAAACAGCCGTGGTACAAGGGGAACGCTGAGCAGCCAGGAGCATTCAAAAAATATTGTATCTCAAAAACAAAATGAAAGAGACTAGAATCAATTCTTACATTTGGAATTTAGCACGATGTTCCAACTTGAGGCATCGATAATTGTCAAGGTTTCCATCGATGGTCTTTTTGCTCAACACTCTTTTGCGAGGTTATTATGCTGTTTTTCGTTTCGCTTTCTACTGCGCCCTTTTTTTATCATAAGTCGCTAATTGTCAAGGTTTCGATGGTATTTGTGTGATTATTTATTTGAATATTTCATCATTGGTTAATTTGTCTTCAACCTGGCTGTTTTCGGGATATTGCGGAATTACGTTTTTTACGCTCTTTTTGGAATATCGCAGCATTTAGACAAATTTGGTTATTTGACGTTTGTGTTGGAAGATTTCTTGAATTAGTGGTATTTCAATAGTGGCTAATTCGCGATATTTGCTTTATATTTCAAGGTTTTCATGGTGTTTTTGTATTAATTAATTTTAATTTCAGTGTCATTTATGACGGTAGATTTGTTTCAATTTTAGTATTTCAACATTGGTTAATTTGTGATATTTGCCTTATATTTCAAGATTTTTTTTGCATTCATTTTACTATTTTAGAATCATTTATATTGGTGGGTTTCTTGATATATTTGAGTATTTCAAAATTGGTTTATTTTGTGATATTTTCTTTATATTTCAAGATTTTGATGATATTTTTGCATATATTTGTGCCATTTATGGTGTATTTCCTCGAATTTTAGCATTTCTATTTTCTCCATAAATTAGCAGAATCATTTGGCCGAGACCTGTCCTTTCGTCTTTAAAATGAGATCCAATTATTACATCATTTTCGTATTTTTTGAGAGTTACATCAATTGGCCAAAACACCATCGATATTATGTAACCGCTGATACTTAAAATATTCTTGGTAAACTTTTTTATAAACTGTTTGCTCAGTTGAATATGTATTCGATTATTATTGTATAAGATAAGATAATATCAATAGAAATGTTATATTTTCAAGAGGCCATATTATGTTAAACTATCAAAACTTGGATATGACATTGTCATTATATTTTTTTATCATTTCCGCTCCCAATATGGAGAGTATGGACTCCTAATGGCGGTATCTCAACAGAAGTTTTCTGCGCGAACTGCTTTTTACCCAGTTGCTCAATGACTCTCTTTCGAAGAGAATACGGATATAAGGATAAAGCTGAGACATGACCAGTGATTAGTTTATCTCTCTCGCTCCGCCTCGATCCATCACCTCGCACCATCCATATCTAGGAATAGAAATCCATAAACCAATTTATGAAACTTTTCGTACCGGGATCTGAGCCCAAGACATCCGTAAATGAAACCATCCACGTTGAACTGTGAGCACGGACCTGACTATTTTACCTAGCATATTTTGCTCTGACCACGAACTATTTTAGTTTATAAATAGCTAGCGAGTACCCGGCATGCGTTGCAATGCCACTCAAAGAAAGAAAGTGTTTGCGTTTTAA
Organism: Himalopsyche phryganea; assembly: GCA_022494535.1. Taxonomy (NCBI): domain Eukaryota; kingdom Metazoa; phylum Arthropoda; class Insecta; order Trichoptera; family Rhyacophilidae; genus Himalopsyche; species Himalopsyche phryganea. The sequence goes on along the minus strand of JAGVSL010000141.1, from coordinate 337,613 downwards.
TTCTGTTTATTGGAGTGCTTTTCGATACAAAATATTTTTTGTTTTTCTGTCTGTTGCACACACGAATAAATCAGAAGGTTTTTTGAGATGTCGCTGTTTGACGTATTTGATTCTTTTTTTTAGATTTTTTTACAGAAACCTTGACGGGTGTGCGCGCAACAACTCACCAAAGTTTCATCGACATTGGATGAATGGTAAAGTAACGCATACGGGACAAATAAACAAGTATTTGTTTTTTATATAGATATAGGTATGGTTACACTTTACAACACAATATTAACTTCAACTTAAAAGTTTAGCGACATGCATTCATTAATTCACATTATTTGAATTCTTACAACTCCACAATTTTAATATTAATTATACCTATTTGATCGATGCTCGCTTAATTTATCAATAATTGAATCACAATTATACGCTTATGCTTTCTGAAAAATATTCATAAAAAACTGTATATTATTTTAAAATTAAATAGATTCATTAAAATTAAAAAAAGCTTACTTTTTAATTGACAAATCAAAGTGACATAAATAAAGTTGTCGCAAAATAATTTGAGTGTAGCGGTCAAACGAAGCGTTCTCTGCTCCGTTTTCGATGCCACTTACTTTATATTTGCTGTTTGTTATCGGCTACTTATTATTTCAGATTAGTTTTGTTTTTTAATGTAGCGATACAAACTATTTAGAAAGGCAATTGTGTTATAGCTGTATTACGTTTTATGTAAGAGCTATCAAATTGAACAATTTAAAAACTCATTAGTCTGTTAGATTAACTTATGATCCAGATTATACACTTTTATTTTGCTTACGTCTTTCAATCTAATACCGTTTCATTCTTTGACGCAGTTACTTAAAATACATTTATTTAATCGTAGACAAAAAATGAGTCACTCGTTTTGAAGATTATTTGTAATCATGTAATAAAAATCAATCGATCTTATCTTATCTCATTTCAGGCCAAGGTAATTATAACAAATTATGACTGCACCTTTAAAACATTGTGAACTACGGGTTTGTTACCTTGTTTGTTAAATTATTATTTATACGGTAACTGAGCAAATTTGTTTTTTATATGTTGCAGTTAATGTGTGAAATATCGTCAATATATGCATTTACTAAATAGTTTACTCATTACCTAGATGTTTTAGTTAATGTTCACCATGTTGCATTCCACATTTGCTGGACAATTTTATGCATAAGTTTGTAGATGTATAAAGATTGTTTATAAAGAAAATGATGAATGCTTGACGGCTACCTTACCACAATTTACACAACTTGAATGCTTGCAGCCAGCGTATTTTAGATAATTACTTTTAAGGTGTTAACTGTCAATTCTTGGTGGAAAGACATTATATTTTAAAAAATAAAACACAATTTGTTTGTACTACTTCCACATATTTATAATGATCAGGACCGGTTTCGCTCATCACGAGCATTAAACTGAATCATCAGTTGATATTGCTCGTGATGAGCGAAACCGGTCCTGATCATTATAAATATGTGGAAGTAGTACAAACAAATTGTGTTTTATTTTTTTAAATATTTTAGATAAGGTTAGGTTAGGTTTACCTAAACATGGGTAACTGTTTAATATGTTTAATAAAAAGAAATTTTGGGGGAAGATCTTTTAATACCTATTTGAATGTACGAAGTTAAATTTTTGGCAGGGTCATATAGAAATGTTAATTTTTCTCATATAATATTTGATTTGATAACTTGGATTTGGGAAAGTCTTTGAGTTAACGTATTGAAATTGAATGAATTATTTTTGTCTTTAAAAATTAAATAATATTATTTAAATTTTAAAATAACATTTTTTTTGTAAAGTGTAATTTTGTATAGTGTAAAACCTCTTCTTACCGATCAGATTTTGACAGGGTAGTTCAAAGTAAAGTTCAAGTAAAGTTTCAAAGTAATTTTATAATATAACATTTGATTGGGAATTTCCTAATAAATAATTAATTCTCAAGTGATATTTTTTAAGATATTTTTTTCCCTTTTAAGATTGCTTATTTAACGGAATTATTTTAATTTTAACATTACAACTTTTAACACCGCAACACTTCACCAAGACGGCCGGCGATATAATGATAATGTTAATTGATTTATGAGCTGATTATATTAAATATTCTTGGCAAATCGATTCTAAAGCGATTGTTTAAAGAACACACATAATAAAAAATCATTTGATCAAGTATTGTGATTTTAAATAAAAAACAAATATTTTATTTTTGCTTAAGAAGCCTTTAATCGATTGAATAGCTGAATTCGGCGTTCAATTTTTTTGTATTAGAGACGGTATACTTTCATACCTCTATCTAAAAGTGTATCTTAAATCCGTACTGTTTAAAAAATATCCTGTTCTCGTGTAAAAATATTATGCACCTGTCACCGGTGTGATGGTATCTTAAATGTAATCTTTCACACCGCGTAATGATGGTTTGTGAATTAATTATATAGTTCCGAACGATTATTTTTTCTAAAGTGGCTAAGGTAAATATGATTAAAAAAATTCTTAAGTTAACAATGTTTACATAATTGGAATTTTTAACTCAACGAATATAGGTTGGGAGTTACCCTTAATTGTATCTGTGTTGAGCAGGCTTTTATATTTATAAAGGCGGTTTTAAACGAGCATCAAAAATTGCACATGGCCGGCAAGATTTCTGAACCTATGGTGCGGTAACGTTTCCAGCAATACTATTACAAGTTAGTCGCTCCACCTCCACCTGTTATGTGTATGCAGCCGCTGTTTCACGTCCGCCTTTAATGACGCAAGAGCGATCAAAAAAAGTAATGAAATTACTCCTAATGTTTTTGGCCCGATGCGTCCTGATGGTTGTGTTCACAAGTGCAGTCCAGCCTTTCAACCAACTTGCCGAGCCCAGTGCCCAGCAGAAAGAAACTTTACCTCGTGCCTCCAGAGATGCCAGAAGATATATGATTGGCGCCCGTTGGTGGATGCAGACCACCTGGTATGCTAAGCTGCTAGGGCTGTTTTGTATGCCAACATATATACGAATGAACGATAAGTGTGAGCTTTAGGTATATTTTGCGACATAGACGAAGTCAAAGGGAAGCATTCAATATCCGTGTTGATGCCATTCAGAAGAAGAGTTAATGCACCACGTGTCTGTATGTGCAGGTCGAACGGTAGCACGCCAGAAAGAACTGGTAGAGCATAGAGCATCCGTTGAAGTCCACTCAGTAAGGTCCTCCTGACAAATCCAATTTTTGCTCTAGAAAGCCTTACGCTAGATTCGTATCCTGCTATCCCCATAAAAATAGCACGGAAAACTATTTTTTTTTTTTTTAAATGCCCTAGGGTACTCAACGTTGTACCCACCACCACCCACTACGGCTTCACACTCTTACAGAGTGTATTCCGCAGCGTAACAACGTTATGCGTGTTTCAAATGTTTGCCAGGAATGTCCGAGGAGAAATTCCTCAAGACTTGGTTGCATGCACTCTAGTGTGCAGTAGGTTATGTTTAAAATAAGTGTTAAAAAAAGAAAAGGTAAAACAAGGGGTTTAATGTGTTAAGGAATTGCGTTCCAATCGCTTTCCATAAGACGCCGTAAACTCTTTAAATGCCTTGTAATTTGTCAGAGATGCAACCAAGTCGGCATGACCGACGGGGCCGACAGATCCGACTGATAGTCGTATCGTCTTGAGCAATTTTTCCCGTTCGTTGTTCATGTCTGGACATTCCCAAAGGATGTGATCAGCATCCTGGATCATATTGCCACATTTACATAGTGGACTATCTACCAACCGGCCAAGCTGGAAGAGCTTGGCAGCGAAGTGACCATGGCCAGTTATGAATTGGCTGGTCCAGAAATCAGGAGTCAAAACTTTGGTTATCTCCATTCGCCACTTTATTTTCGGAAAAAATTTATAAGTATGCCTGCCCTTAGAAGAGTTATCCCATCGATTCTGCCATATCCGCATTGCAGCATCCATTGCTACACTACGAGATGCAATTTTATGAACATTAGGAATGTATGGATTTAGTCGAGGAGGAGGCAGTAAAGGAATCCCCCATCTCAGATTCAAAACCCTTATGTAGCATTACTGTTGCACCTCTTATTTGAATATGTAGATCTAGCGGAAGTATACCAGCCAGGACAGGCAATGCATCTGTTGAAGTAGTTCTGTATGCTTTAGTTAGGGCTATCAACGCACTACGTTGGCCGCTTAGAAGGATTTTCTGGATGAACAGAAGGTCGCATCGCTTGTACCATGTACTAGCAGCGTAGCCGGCAATTCCCATGTAAATGGATTCGTAAGCGATTTTAAGAGCACTAGCCCTCAGGCCCCAGTTACTACCAGCTAAACGGGAGATTCGGTAGAAAGCAGTGGTAGCCTTGCTTACCGATGTTTTGGCATGGTATGCAAATGAAAGTCTGTCATCCAGAATTATTCCAAGGTAAGTGACCCTTTCAGAAACTTTTATCGTGGTACTTCCCATGCGGATAGTGGGAGGCCTATGTCTACTGAGTGCAACACCACCCTTAAGGAGGATAGCTTCAGTTTTCCTGGGAGCAAATGACAGCTTATTGGTGATACCCCAAGCTGAAATGGATGAAAGCGCCTCTTTTGCTGTTTTTTCTAGTGCTGCGCGACTGTTCGCACTTACCAGGAGTAAGGCATCATCTGCGTAAGCAAAAATGTTGCAGTCAGGTGGAAGAGAGATCGATAGAAGATCATCGAATAAAATATTCCATAACAAAGGGCCAAGAACGGAGCCTTGTGGACAGCCCATTGTGGTGTTCCGTTTTAATATAGTTTGACCAGTTTCATAAAGAACCGATCTGCCATTGAAGTAGCTTTGGATTAGAGCATATATATTTCCAGGGATTAATCTCAGTCTAAGTTTCAGCAGAATAAGTGGCCAAGAAGCACTGTCAAAAGCTCCAGCAATATCCAAATATATCCCCAGAACATATTTGTTCGGAGAAGATTTCGCAGTGGCAAGTACAGTGCGGATTGCATCTTCTGTAGACTTGCCTGGTCTGAACCCAAATTGATTTTTAGATAGTGGTGCTATCTCAGCCAGATGGGCCTCAATTCTGGAACACATGAGTCTTTCCAAAATTTTGCCAAAAATTGGCAGAAGTGTTAAGGGTCGATAGGCTTTTGGGTCTGACGGCAACCGATTGCCAGATTTTGGAATGACTATAAGTATCCCTGTTTTCCAGCAGTCGGGAAAAATGCCACTAGTGGAGCATTGACATAGAAGTTTTGTTATTTCTGGCGCAGCGAGAGCCCAGGATCGTCTAACAAGAGTGTTATCGATACAATCTGGACCTGGAGCTTTGCCAGATTTTAACGACTGGATGATTTTACCAATCTCCTCCTCAGAGGGCAGTGTTGAGTGGGCGGTATCAAGCGGAAGAGTGGCTAAAGCGCGGGCTTGTTTTAGATGCTCATTATCTGAGGATGAATCATCTTGAAGAATGAGCGCGTCCAGCAACACTTTTGCGGTTTCTGATTGGGTGCTGGTAAAACCATCTCCGTGAGGTCGTTCGATACCGCAAACAATCTCATTCGGCCTGCAATCGAGCTTCATTGCCCGATATGGGGGACCCCAAGGATTCCAGCCTCCCAGCGAAGAGAAAAAGCTTCTCCAATGGTCCCTTTTGGCCCGAAGTATAGCATTTCGGTAACGGCATCGTGCTGATCTATGCGTAGCTGTCAAGAGATCAATTGTGGCAGGTGAGCTTTCGGTCCGGCGAGCATTTTGGAGTGACCTACTAGCTTTTTTAAGAACAACCCTGAGGTCAGAGAGGGTCTGCGTCCACCAAGGTGATTGTCCTCGATATCTCGGCTTGCAACGGCCTATAGTGCGATCAGCAGCATTAACTATATCCGTCGTCAGTCGCGAAGCAGCCAACTGCAGATCTAATACCGGATTCCTAGCCGCCCGGTCTAGTTTTTTGGTAAGTGCTATTGCGGTAATTTGTTTGGGCAATGTGTATCTGGCAAGTATGGCCGAAGATTTTATGCGTATACGTGAATAGAGCTAAAACAACAACAGCCGACGTTCGTTGCTTATTTGACAGCTGTCACCTTTTCCGCTGCGTGTGAAACTCTGAATTAACGTGCCTTGAATTCACGTTTCCCTGGTATTTGACGACTATTTCTACAGTCCCGTTTCATTTAAAGTACGTTTAATACCGTTTTAAATTTTTATTTCCCGCAATTCACATCTGAAGTGCGTACGCGTACACGTTAATTGCACTACAGGAAAAATGGCAGTGAAGCTGTCATTCCTTTACGCAGCCTATTATAGCCTTGAAATAAAAACATCAAGACGAGAAGAATGTGGATCCGGCCTACTTTAAATAAACGGGAAACAATATCTAATATATATAGCTTATAAGCTAGGAGTTGGTTCTCGATAAATATTTATTTGAAAAATTTACTAGAATGTCGAGGGCTGACTTTGAGTATTTATTGAATAAATTGGTCCGAATATTGTGAAAATTGACACACACATATGAGGAAGGCAATGTCCATTACAACAAGATAGGTTATACCGAGGCCTACAAAATTGCACACTACAGTAAGGTAATACTTGATATTGCAATACAATTTTGGCAGAATCGATGTGATGCTTCGTCCGAGTGCAGTTGAACTCAGAAATTCTCTCCGATTGAAAAGTGACGAATGCAGATAAGCCTCTTAACCTTGACCAGTTAGCTGATATAAATGTGGCAATATGTATCAGGATAAAGATCGCATTTTTCGCATACATTTAATTCATCATGATCGTATACATTTAATTTTTCTTTCTACACACTATTATAGTGAATGTGAATCAAATGTAAGTCAAATTTATCTCGGACAATCCGGGCAACAATTTGAAACACGCTTAATATTGTAACGCTGCGGAATACATACAGTAGAATTAATTTGAAGCTGTAGGTACTGTAATTACGGATAGACGGCTGACGAAAAAAAATAATAATTATTACTGTGGCAATAATTACTCTGGGTTACTTTTAAGGTGTTAACTGTCAATTCTTGGTGGAAAGACATTATATTTTAAAAAATAAAACACAATTTGTTTGTACTACTTCCACATATTTATAATGATCAGGACCGGTTTCGCTTATCACGAGCATTATCATCAGTTGATAATGCTCGTGATGAGCGAAACTGGTCCTGATCATTATAAATATGTGGAAGTAGTACAAACAAATTGTGTTTTATTAAAAAAACAAAAAAAAATTACTCTGGGGGTAACAAGATTCAGGTCCGCAGTCGAGTGGTCAACTTAGTTGGCTTCGGTTGCGGTGCTCACGGGCTGAAATCCCTGTACGGGCTTCATAAAATGATGTTTCAAACGAGTTATGTCTGAAATTCTCTCCCACTCAGCCGATCCTAAAACCGTGGCGTAGAAGAGCAATTAGCCAACCACTAGACCTGTACTAGCCTTATCCATCTATTCCTACTCTATTCGAAAGACAAAGGTTGAGCAACTTAATTACAGCAGTTCTCGAAGAAAAACTTCTGTTGAGATATGTTCCATTTGGGATCATAAGCTCCACATTGGAGTGGACATGTTTAAAAAATAAATAATAATAATTATTAAATAACGGCTTTGAAATTTTTGCTTATTAAACTTGACTTTGTCAAGTGTCAAGGTAAAATAATGTTTAATATTAATCATTGAACACTCAAACTTGAATATGGGACTAAGCACTTAGATGAATGAGACAATAATTTACCAATAACCCTTTGTCAACATCGCTAATGATCAAAATTCTTCAAATTACATATTCTGTCAGATTCAGTTTCGAGGAATAATCATTATCAACTAGGAAAGGAATCGTCAAACCAGCTTTTTTGAACAAAAAAAAAAAAATAGGATCTGAAAATAAAAGGGTATATTTGATTCATAATAATTGTAATGATATTCAGTGTGTACATATTTATTTTAATAAAATAAAAACAATTTTGAATATTCTTGTTATTTAATTTGGATTATTGAGATTTTGTACACTTCCATGTATTTTGTCACTAACGACCCGGGTTTCGCCTTTCGGCATCTTCAGGCATTTGAGCACACGAGTCAGTTCGAGTCCATTCGTGTGCTCGAATGCCTGAAGATGCCGAAAGGCGAAACCCGGGTCGTTAGTGACAAAATACATGAAAGTGTACAAAATCTCAATAATCCAAAAATTAAATATATTTGTATTTTTCCACTAACGACCCGGGTTTCGCCTTTCGGCATCTTCAGGCATTCGAGTGCACGAATGGACTGTCAGTTCGAGTCCATTCGTGCGCTCGAATGCCCGAAAATGCCGAAAGGCGAAAACCGGGTCGTTAATGACAAAATACATGGAAGTGTAAAAAATCTCAATAATCCAAATTTAATATTGAAATTCCATCAAGCACCCTCAGTCGATGTCTTAAATTATATGTTGTTATTTAATTTGATAATCATTTCATTCCGTTACATAACTATTTGAGTGTTAAATATTTTATCTTTCTTTTAAATGAGTCGTTAAATACGCTCCAGGCGATTTTTCAATGAAATAAGTTTTTAATGTATGTTCTCTATCAAAAGATCTATAAATTTTTCCAGTTGCAATTCGTCCTGTATTCTTAAACTTAAAAATGGCGTTTTTTTACACTATCTCGATCACAAGATCGACGCGCTCCGAGAAAACGACAGTTTAAAAGAACATTTTACTTTTCTTCATACACCGGAAGACACAAAATAACTTAAATTATGCTTAAAACTATAATACTGACCATAGCAGGTTTTCGTCATTTTCTCAAAACTCTAAAAACCTTCGGGAACGTGTTCAGCGACTCAGCGAAGCAAATAACGTGACACACCCTGATTTTTGTTAAGTATAAGTGTCATTAATGTCCAGAACTGAAATCAGCCAGCGTCAACAGCAATATTTCGCAGAATAGGCTCTTTCTTGTTGCCAGGCGTTCAAATAGCCTCCGGTTACGTCCGCTGGACGAGTCTATTTTTACGGAAAGGGGTAGCTCCAACTTTGCAGGGAGTTTTTTTAATTTTTGTAGACAGTCGATTACGATCCGCCTAGCGGGACGAGCTGCGGTCTCGTGGCGGCGGAGGTGACGTGACGATGTGAATTGTTTGTTTTTTTTTGATTTGCATTGGATTTAATTTAAATTCGTTGTGTCATTTGTATTATAACTTAAAGTAAATTCAGTTGCTAAGTAAATGTAAATGTAGAATCAATTTTATGTGTTAAAATTTATATATTTGTGTAATGTTAAACCACTGCATCTTGAATGGAAAATAAATAAGTTTTGAACCGGATTTGAAATGGTGTTTGTCTGAGATCACCCCTTCCAGGACTCCGGATAACCAGCCGCTCGCCTCTCTTCGATCCGGGGTCTTCTCAAATGATTAATTCAACGGTATACATTTGTAAACTAACTGTATATAAATTTAATGTTTGATGTTTTTAACTATTTGTTACAGAATACTATGATTTATTGTTTCGTAACTTTATTAATTAATATAAAGTTTAGTAAACAACACGAATAATGAATTTCAGAAGCCTTTTATCGTTGATGAAAATAATGTAATATTGTTCCCAGTTAATTAGTATTGTTCATATTGTTCTAAAGGAGCTATTAGTGGGCATATATAATTATTTGAGAAGACCCGAATCGAAGAGAGGCGAGTGGCTGGTTATCGACGTCCTGGAAGGGCTGGGACCTCAAGCAAACACCATTTCAAATCCGGTTCAACACTTATTTATTTAAATTGAAGATACAGTGGTCTAAAATACACAAAAATAACTTTAACATTTACTACATTTATTACATTTACATTTACTTAACAACTGAATTTATTAAAGTTATAATGCAAGTGATACGACAAACGATTTTAAATTAAGTTCGATTTCAAAACAAACACAAACAATCCACAATGTCAACAGTGCTGACCACGCTGGCCGGCAGCTCCCCTCCACTCCAAGGCTGGTAATCGACTACTGTAAAATCGGACTCCGTACCGTCGGAGCTACCCATTTCAGTCAAAAATGGACTCGTTCTGCAAACGTGTCCGCAGGCGATGGCGATCGCCCTTCACGACAGCGTTGGGTCGATTTCTCCGAATCATTGTCATTACCGCTATGCGTTTTCAGTTATGGACCCTAATAAAACTTAAACTTAACAAAAAAGCCAGAGTGTGTCATATTATTATATGCCCAATTTATCTGAATATACACTACCAATTGTCCTCATCTAGACACCACTACTTTTATACTCCGTTAGTTTTATACAACCAGTGGTGTAACAAAAGGTATATATAGATTTTTTTATTGTAACCCGTAGTGTCTCAGGAGCAACTCCCCAAGAACTAGTTCCATTCTATCACGTGTATATTAATGTTAAGCAATGTTTAAATTGATCGAAAAAACGGAAATAAATATTATCATGGCTAAAGCCAATACGTTATCGGCTATTCAACGGATTCCTATGGAATAAGCTATACGTTAACATTAACCTAAAAACAAATAGACAGGAGGTAATTGGTATTGAAAAACAATATATGCGTATTGTTATAAATTATATTTCTATCTTATAATCAATAATGATTGCAAACAAAAATTATGAAGTAGTTGTACTGAGATGGAAAAAATCTGCATGTTTTTCAATACTAAATATGTATCACCAAACTTGCGTAATTTTTTCATTCTGGCCCAATATTTTTTCGTTCGCCACCGCGTATCACTAACTAAAAGTACATAACTAGTAAGTTATGGTGGTAATATTTATTGCTATTTTATCGTCAATATTTGAACAGAACTTTTGATAAGCTGTTCGTAATAAGGATGTTTATTCAAATATTAGTATTTAATACAGACCGTCTACCGATAAAATTCATATTATACTTTATTTGTTGTCAAAAATGCAAATAATGCATTAATTTGAATACCTACTTCAAAACTAAGCTTGATTTGCAGTAGTATTCATAAATACAGTGGAATTTAGACATGAATATTTACTGACGTGTAACATGTAGTCTGTTTTATTTATCTTACATTTTATTTTTCCGAAATTTATGTCAGATATATCTATACAAAATTTGAATATTATTTATATCTGAAACAAGTTCCGATTTAATCAATGGTATGTGTTTGTTGGTTGTTTGTTATTTATTTCGGTTGGCGTGTACCGCTGAATCGTTCGTTGCATTTTTGTATATTTATTTTCAGTTTTTTAAATGATAGATGTTTACAGTTAAAATAGTATACCTATGTCTTTATAAATGGCTTAAAATGTACTTTACTTCTTAGTATCCATTGAGTAAAAGGCGGAACTCTTAGGTTGATTAATAAATATCATACAATTAGTGTTAGCAAAACCCGGGAATTTCGAAATGGTGGGAAATAATTCTGAAAATTAGGAAAAACACGATAAATAGAGAATCACCCGTAAATAATGATATTTGTCATTTTTTCCGACATGTTGAGTCCATATGGACATAAAAATATGTGCGAGTTAAACTTCATACATAAAAACAGAAACGTTTCGGTAAATATTTTGTGTTGGGTTCAAGTAAACATAGATGTTACTGGTTATCAGATATTGAAAAAGTTATTTACTTCCATCTGTATCATCGTACTAATAACTCATCGTCACCTCAGATTTGTGGATATAATGTTGGCATACGTAAAAAATGCCACGCTTTTAAAATAAGCGTTACCAAATGCTAAAAATTATACCCAGTTATCATACATATTATAACGGTTTTTTCCCAATCTTCCCATGCGAGTTTATACCCTGGCTTAAGCCCAGGATTTTAACCGGATAAAAACACAGTTTATTGGTTGAAATTGAATATTGTTTTGAAATTAAAATACGTAAGGCATTTTTTTTTAGCCTCCGTTGACCTTTTATCGTATTTTGCATATGTATAGTATTCTAAAAAAATATGGAAGGAATTAGGTCTTGCCATATTTATGTTGGATACAGCCAGAAGAGGTCACTGGTTCGATGAAGTAAAGAATTTGACAGTGTACACACTGCACTGTACGACATGGGGCCGGAGTAGTGACATAAATGGGTAATGGGAACACGCTCTCGTAAATTGGGTAGTTTAAGAAACTAACCACTTTTATAGTGTTTATTTCTATATAAGTTTACCGTGATTTCATAGTAATTAATAAATAATTGGCGACTAAAACTTACGTTTGTGAATATTTACGCTTTCCAACAGATAGTTTGTGGTGTGCTAATTTATAGTTACGCTTCTTGTCAGGGAACGCTGAACAAATATTGTAGTTCAGTGGTTGTTTGAAAGAAATTTTGGATTTTTAATGTGATTAAATATAACAGAGAGTAAATAATATATATGAATTCTCTTCATATCTCATAATGAAATATTGCTACATTTGTATTGGGTGAGCATTTTGACTGGTAAAAAACGTAAATTAGACAAGGAATCTTAGAGGATGATGAGACTCAGAGACGGACTGGCTCTAATAATATTGGTTGCTAAGAGTCAATTGGTGGCCACTCAAAGGGGGCCCTCTACGCTATATACTAATTCTTATGTACTGTACTAATAATTATTTGATAATTACAAACACATGTCACAAAACCCTAAAACAGACATAGAGAATAAGTATGTCATAATGAGTTATAAGTTCATTGTGTATTTCGTAAGAAAACATATTTATTTGTATTGATGAAATACCCAAAGTGATTTGTCCTGTATATTTTTAAACACGTAAAATGAAATAATTAAAAAGTAATTTGATTTTTCTGAGGGCCCCTAACATAAAGCGGGGCCCACTTGCCATAGGGCAACATGGCTTCTATAGCCAGTCTGCCACTGGTGAGACTTATTTGTGAAATAAATGAAACAGAAATAAAATAAGCCAACAGGAAGAAATTGTTTTTCTAAGAATATATCTTTCCACCAAGGATTAACTTTACTTAAATTTAAATTTATCATGTTTATTTCTCACGAAAAGGCTGTTTGTTTGCTTTAGGGATATCGAAGAAAGGAAATGATGCAGTCGAAATTAATTCAGACCAACTCGTGTGTTAATAACGCCGGCAAAGTTAGTGAATGCGTTATCACTGAAAAGGGACTAAGTTAAATTATAAGTTGTGAGATAAGTCGAACGAACGTTACGTTAATCGCAGGGCCTTCCCCTGAAACCGTTTCGGCGAGTCGCGCTTTTCCGGAAGATAGAATTTTCGCACTCGTCAGCTCTAAGCGGTGGACAATGCAACCCTCGCGAAGAAGGCGCCTGCGCCATCCGTCCATACGAATGAACACATCGGTGATTTTACCCACACAACCGCGAATCACGCACCGCGGCCGTGCGGGCCGCGGGGGAAGGGGGCCAGCCGCCCGGTCCGCCGCCTTCTCTTTTACCATTCCGCCCTGAACGCAGCTGCGAGTCGGACGTTTTGGCGCGCGAACCGAACGCGAACGGAAAAATACGATCGCCGCAGGATGCCGCTCGAGCGGGACGTCGCCACTTCTCTTCCGGCGGCGGGAGCTTGAAATTTTGAAAAACTTCAAATTCCTAACCGACCCCGCGATCGCGCCGGCCACCCCTTTCGCTCTCCTTTCCGTCTTCTCGAAAACTCTCCGAAAAGTCTTTCGCTCCGATCAAAGTTTGCGCGGAGTGTCGGCTCAGCGTCCAGCTAAACTTTATTAGATCACAATGACCGCCGTCGCGAAAGCTGCGCGCTATGAATAGATTTTCTTTTAAGCTTTAGCGTCACGCGCTTCCCGCCGTCACCCGCGTCTCTCTCTGTCTGTCGCGTTTTTCACCGACCGACTCTTATCGCGTTATCGATAAAGATACGCCTGGCTTGTATTTCGATCGCTAAAGTTATCATCGCAGTATTCCGAAAATATTATCCGCGATCCGCCCGCACCGTCACCCGTCAGTGCAGAGGGGGTTTCGACCGCACCAGGTCCCCGAGTGTCTCCGAATTATTTTTTAAGTATTGTTTTAAGTGTGTGTGAAAGTGTGTTTTTGTTCGTTATCGTGCGGCACTGTCTATCCGATATCGTCTTCGACTGGCGATCGCATCTTACTAATTTTATTTTTATTATTCTGTATTTAAAAAAACCTGTCAGTGATGAGCGGTGCACTTATTTCGTGAGAATTGACAGGATGTCATCTGACTGATGCGAGCCACGTTTTGAGAGCGAGGAACGCCCTCTTCTCGCACGATTGTTACGACAATTCTCTCCGGTGTACTATGCAAATTTACTTTTTTCCAGTGCAGTGAAGTCACTTTTTGAATCGAGGCTTACATTTATAATGACTTTCGATAGTTAATGGGGTTTTCGTGTGTGTTAAAAGCGAGTGAGAAAGTTTTCGTACGATGCTGAAATTTTCCAGAGGAAACTACACAATAAAATTTTCCCCGTCTTGAATTTTGTAACCGTTCGAACAAAAAAAAAACTAAAATGAATTCCATCAACCGGCTTTTTATCGTGTTGTGCTTGGCGCTTCCGGCGCTGTCCCAAGACTCAGGGGGCGCGACCGCCAATGGCGCCAACTCCACTAACTCCACCAATATATCTGTCGTCGTTAGCACTCAGAGAATTTGCGAAAATGGACTCGTGGTACCGGTGTGGCAGCCGCAAGGAAATATTACCACCACGGATCAGGTCATTCGAGGGCTCTTCTATTTCTGCTTTATGCTGTATCTCTTCATCGGTGTGTCCATTATTTCCGATCGTTTCATGGCCGCCATAGAAGTGATCACTTCTCAAGAGAAAGAGGTCAGGGTCAAAAAGCCTAATGGGGAAGTACAAATCGTCGTGGTCCGAGTTTGGAATGAAACGGTCGCGAATCTGACTCTCATGGCTCTGGGATCGAGCGCTCCTGAAATTCTCCTTTCTATTATAGAAATCGTGGCTAAAAATTTCAAAGCCGGGGATTTGGGTCCAGGTACGATCGTTGGATCTGCCGCGTACAACTTATTTGTTATTATTGCGATTTGCGTATGGGTTATACCAAACGGTGAAGTGAGAAAAATAAAACATTTGCGAGTATTTTTTGTAACGGCTACCTGGTCAGTATTTGCTTACGTATGGCTTTACATGATATTGGCTGTGTTTTCTCCAGGAGAGTTGGAAGTCTGGGAAGGTCTTCTCACCTTTATGTTTTTCCCTGCGACCGTATTCACAGCGTGGGTGGCAGACCGTAGACTCCTTATTTATAAATATTTAAACAAAAACTACCGAATGAACAAACGAGGAGTCATTGTGCAAGTGGAAGGTCATGATTCAGTGGAGATGGATCTAAAAGATGACGGACTCAAATGTCTAGAAGAAAATGCTGTCTCAGATGAAATGAGAGATTTTGAAGAATCCAGAAGGGAATATATTAACACTTTGAAAGAATTGAGGAAACAGTACCCACAGAGCGATCTGGAGCAGATAGAATGTATGGCACATGAGTTAGTATTGAACAAAGGGCCTAAGTCTCGCGCGTTTTATCGCGTGCAAGCAACACGGAAGATGATGGGCAGCGGCAATATAATGCGTAAAATATCTGAAAGAGCGCAGAGCGATCTCAGCGAAGTAAAAGCTGAACTCCAACGTCAGGACATTGACGAAGAACTCGCAGAGAACGGAGATAGCCGAGTATATTTCGAGCCGGGCCACTACACGGTCATGGAAAATTGTGGAGAATTCGAAGTGCGAGTAGTCAGGACTGGTGACACTGACGAAGCTTGCAGTGTCAACTATCACACAGAAGATGGCACTGCAGAAGACGGAAGCGACTATATCGGAAAGAAAGGCACTCTAACTTTCGAGAAGGGAGAAACGGAAAAGCGCTTTACTTTGGAAGTTATAGACGACGACGTATTTGAAGAAGACGAGCACTTCTATATTCGACTGAGTGACGCTCGAGGTCCTGTTTCTCTGGCGTCTCCCAGCTTGGCCACCGTTATGATATTGGACGATGACCACGGTGGAGTGTTCGCTTTTGCCGAGCGAGACCACGAGTTGGTGGAGTCGGTGGGAACATTCGATTTAAAGGTGGTGCGCTATTCGGGAGCAAGGGGCCGAGTGGCCGTGCCTTATTGGACCGAAGACGGCACGGCCAAGCAAGGGAACCAGTACGAGGTGGCCAAAGGAGAACTTATCTTTGAGAACAATGAAATTGAGTAAGTACCTCATTTTAATACAACTGCTGAAAATGCTACACCACATGTTCTATTATTATGTCATAAAGTAAATAAACTTTAGTTAGACACTTGCGAATTCAAATCTGTCAACCAACGTATATTATTATAATATTATTTTATATACAGATTATTTTATTGGTTCAATGTAATATGCAATAGGTTTAATAAATATAATGATCATAAAATAAAAAATGTTGAAAATTACAAAATTCATTTTTAACCATGCCCGTTCACAATATGGAAAATATGAACTCCTAATAGAGCAACTTTACACAAGTTGACTGGTTGTAATCCAGATTCTCAATCTCTTGTTAGGATGGGACTGGAATAGTACAGCGGTTCTTTATCCTGTGGAGGGGGAGGATGGAAACAAACTTTTGGATACAAATCGATAAATATTACATATGCATGGATGTTTCTTTGACAACGCAATCTAGTAGACTATAGCCCAGCATCGTTGACCACTTAGCTACGGGGCCGGCGAGTGTTTGTTTGTAGAAATCAAAAATTGTGTAATAATATTGTGTTTAGCAAAAGTTTCGAGAATAAAATTTGGTCGTTAGCTAGAGTATCTATTTATAATGCTAGATATGAAGACGCGTGTACGTTCAGCGGCCCGTGGAAAATCTATCCGAGTTTAAAATTTCGATTTCGCTTCTCGTTTTTAACGAGACGTTTTTCTTTTTAAATATTACTACTACACCAATTTGGTTGTGAATATTTTTTTCGCGAATTTATCGTAAAACATATTATTTATTATTCTTGAAATATGAAAAAAAAAATTGAGAAACATAAATAAAGGTATGTTAGACAGATTTACGTTCCGTGAAAAAGCGTGTTTTCTATTAAAATAAGTTAAAAGATAGTATATTTAGTTTTGTGTTTTATTAATCGATAGTGAAATGATATTATGAAGAATTAAAAATATATATATTATTATATTTCACTTTATAGTTAGCATCACTTTCAATTCTGATTGTGGGATTCTTTTAATCTGCTTTTAATTCTGATATTTCAATGACGAAGTTTGACGACGGCATTATGGCTGAAAAAGCTATAAATTGTCATTATATTTTATAAATTATATTTCAATACAACTTATGATATTAGCGTAAGTAAGATGATAAACTGATCATTGTTTCCAATATTTATTATCTAGGTGAACAATCCTTGTGGAAATAAATGAGTTGAATATTTTTACCTTACTATAATAATATAACGGGAATTAAATTCCAATTCAATAAATTATGTTTTATTTGATGGATGTAGTATGTTTGTTTTAAGCGTTAAAATTGTCAGTAAAAAAGGTACGTCAAGAATTTTAAGAAAAACCAGCAGAATTAGTGCTCTACGACAGTGCTTCACAAACTTTTTCATGCCACGGCCCCCTAAATCTGAAAAAATAATCGGCGGACCCCCGAAATAAACACATTTTGGTTGTCAAAATTATATTGGACATTAATTATTTCTATTAGTACATACATGTTTATATTTTAACATTATTTTATATTTTAAAAAATAGTAACTAACTTATAAACATTTTTTAAAAATAGAATACGAAAAACTGTGCATAGCATGTGGCTATGTATAGTTGACCATGAAGTAAGCCTTTTGTTGGAAAACCTGACGTTTTCTATTCATCACCAAACTGCTGCCTTCGTTTACCTCAAGTGAAAGATTTAACTGAATATTATCAATTTAATCAACGAAATGTTTTTTTATAATATCATTCAAAGATTTGCAACAAACAAAAGCAAATTTCCTTATTACGTGTCATGTATTATCACTGCATATTATTCAAAATACTTCTTGAAAAGTATTCAGTGTTTTTTTTTTCGCAAAAGCAGTTGAGTTTTTTTATTGCTTGTCATAATAAGTATGAACACATTTTAAAGCGATGAAGTCCGTCATGTAATTTATTCTTTTACACTTAACTAACGTGATAATTAAGATTTTATAGATATTATATGTAAAGCGATTCATCACTTACTAATATTAAGTTTCAATTAGATTTTATCGTTTTTATGTCATTAAATCAAAAAAAATTCAAATAATAAATTAGTTTAGCTGGAGAAGTTTTGCTGAGATGTAACTGTATAATTTGAAAGAAATAGGAATACGCGAAGATAACAAAATACTTTTTTAACCATGTAAATAACATAATTTCTTTTTTAAAATGATTACTCTAAACTGTAGCAAGTCATTTAATTTAATTAATTGATTTAAACAGTAATATTCAATTCATTATTATTATTGATTTTAATTTGAATTTGATTGATCTTTAATTATATTGTTTATTACTATTGTGTAAATTGAATTTGTGTACCAACAACACCGCTAATTGTTCGTATTGAGTAGTGGAATTCCAATATATAAATACTTACTATATATTTTTAATCAGAAAACTATATTATTTAAACTCTTACAGGGCGAGCCGTTATCGCACGAATTTATTTTCAATCAATTGGTCTGTGAAAACGCTCGCTATGGCTAAAAATAGATCGATTTCAAGAGTAAGAAATTGAGAATTATGTGAAATTAGTTATCCTAAATACATAAAGAAGTAAACTAAACTCATCGCATTCTTGCGAAAATAAATCGAAGAAAATGATGAAGCTGAAAAATATTTAATCTACGACTTTGCAAGAAAAATTATTGCGGCCAGTCTTCATATACACCGCCAACACGCACACAAGCAAGCTCGTAACTGCATACGTATGTGTAATACACAGGGCTGACTGGCGATTAATGCTGCGTACCGGCAGTTCAAAGCAGAAATTCGAAAGACTGAATATCGAGAGCTCTTTTCAAAAATATATTTCTTTGTGTTTTGCTTGATATTTTCATGATCTGTTGCCTAATTTCTCTACCTAAAGATTTGAACTATTTTTTGAAGCACAAATGTTTCTTTCTAGTTAAGCCGGAAATACGAGATAGAGTCTTGGATATGTAAACATGTCCAGCGCGTTCATCGGGTTAAGACATGTTTCCAAATGGCTGAAAACATTCTATTTACCCTACCTATATTTCAACAAATTTTATTCTTTATCGCTAAGGATTATTAGTTTTGTCTTTCGTCTTTATTAAGTTTATTCTTTTATGCAGTCGCTATTCAAGAATATAGATGATTTACGTATTGTAACTTTCATTTCGATTAAAATTGAACTTTTGTAACCGCTCAATAATGGGGTAAGGTCCTAAGGGAGAGAGGGATCCGATATAGTGTCATGATTTATGAGGAGGGAGCTGTATGATATACGATATCACAAAACCATTAGAATAAAGTTTTTTTGAGAATAAGATATTTTGTGAAAACATAACTAAGTTTAAAGACGCTTAATTTAAAAAGGGGGATGGAAGTTTGAAATGAATCGTGAAAATGTGAGGAAGAGGATCAAACTATCTATAGCCGTGTAACGTAATTGAGCGTTACACGTACACCCCCTGAGGGAGGATATCACACAAGTAAACAATGTTTTCTTGTCTCAAAAACTGTGTTAATTTGTATATAATGATCGATATCCGTAAAGTTAATATTGTTGATCATTGAATTTTAGCAGTCAAATATTTTTTTATTTAAAGACTTCTAAATTCTCAATTCTATAAATTACATCCAACGTAACAATCAATTTTGTTATAAATGATCGAAATAAAAACTGTTCGCTATATTCCAGTGAATCAAAAAAAACTGTAACACGAAGGTTACATTCAATATTGAATGTAGCAAAAAATTAACTAGTTCTTGCTTCTAAGTTAACAGAATTTCCGCAAATATTGCCGACTGTTTTAATTTGATCCAGCGTAAAAATTTGATCCAGCGTAAATATTTGCCCCACAAAAAGCAAGCAAATCGATTTTCCGTCGTTATTTAATAATATTGCTCCGTTGATTTTTTTGCGTTATGATAATATGATTCAGGTACAAAAAAACAAAGATTTATGAATGTACATTCGGAATTGGATTGTGATTTATTACTTGGGGATTAATATTATTACAATCAAACAATCGTTAAAGAGAGAATCTCCATAAATCTTTAATATCCGTTAGATGTCTTTTCTCAAAAATACTTCTCTAAGAACAGATACAGCACAGTCATCGATTAGTCATGATTTAAGTAGAATTTTTTGTCGTCGTTCTGAAAAAAAAACCATTAAGTCGTATATACTAGTTTTGGGGTAATCGATGTTGAATATTTACTCATCAATCAAATAAAAGTAAACAACGGTTTGTTCAAATACAGAAAATGTTATATCTATTTTGCATAAATACTTGTAAACCTACAATAATTTCTTACACGATTCTTATTTCAAAATTATCTTTGCAACTCTGTATTTTTTTTACAAAATATGTAAGTGTTTTTAACCGTTATTTAGTGTTATTTAGCAAGAACAGAGATGACATTTTAAAACTACTAATTGAATATATCACTTTTTGAGATAATCAGACTTGAAAGTTTTTGAAAGATTGCCTTTTTATGCACAGTTTTAGGTTTTACTAATATAAAAATGGAATATAATTTGCTATGCCTTGAATATAATTTGCTATATAGGTAAACTATACTTCAAAGTTAGCAAATTAGATGAATTAAATCAAAATTAAAAGAAGTGTTACCGGATTTGATTAATGTTAAGACACCCTCTATTTGTTCAAGGTTAGTCAAATTATAAAATATAATTTGTTTATACACTTAACGATTCATTTTTATTCTCAAATGTGGAGCATATAGACTTCTAGCAGAATATCTTCATCGATCAAAAACGTGACCTGTTGTTTAAGCCAAATACTAAAATCTTATGCACAGTTTTAAATTGTAAATCAACCTAATGCAAAATAAACAGTATGTAAATATTATAGACTAGCGATTATCCGGCATGCGTTGCAATGCCACAAAGAAAGTGTTTGTGTTTTAATTCTGTTTATTGAAGTGCTTTTGGATACACAATATCTTTTGTTTTCCACCTGGTGCGTACACGAATAAATCAGGTTTTTCGAGATGTCACTGTTTGTGCGTATTTGATTCTTTTTTTAGATCTTTTTCAGAAATCATGACGGGTTTGCGCCCAAAAACTTCACAAAGTGTCATCGAAATTGGATGAATGTTGTAGGAACGCATAAGGGACAAACACACATCATTTTTATACATATAGATAAACACATTACAATTGATCGATTGAATCTTGCCGTTTGTTTAATATTTGTATGAAATTCATATATTATTGCAAGTTTTTCAAGTAGTCATTATCGATAATGCAGATTGTGATATTATCTGTCTTTATAAAACTACAATTCACATACTCTCAATGTATTATTTTTATGGCAATTTTAAGCGAAGTATGCGATGCAGTTAGCATTATACAACATAAAAAATATGAACATGCCAACCCTGTAGCCGTGTGGTCAAAGCTCTTGAGCGTCGTATTGGGTTGCAATCGCCAAGTGCTCACATTCAAGTACGGAAAATTTCTTTAGTCAATTTTTATATATATATTCTATTAGGCATGGATGTTTGCGAAGTTCAAATTCACCCAATCGATCCTAAAAATGAGACATAGTAAGAGTAGTTAAGTAGCGCCAAGTCTTGTGCCTGCTCTATTCTTCTCGACTCTCCTTATCTGGAAAAGAAAGGTTGAGCGGCTGAAAAGCAACTCTAGATGATTCATTATACAGATCATTATACAGAAATCTAGATGATTTGATTAGATGATACACGCACTATTTAGTATGGAATATAATATAACGTGTAGAAAAACACGTACACACAGCACCAGAATGAAAAGTTACACCACACGACATTTATCAGTTTTAAGTTATGATTGACACCTAGCGTGAAAATTGAAACTCTACAGTATGAAAATACATACCGTCTTTTTCGTAGATGCCCATTTGTTCCCTTTAAGTACCATTTTGTCATTTGCGACAAATAGATCACACAAGAAATCTAGAAACTTATTTTTTTGGTTAAAGGCGCTTTACCAACGTGTTCGTAACCAGTACTAACTATTATTCAATATAAAGTGTTGCCGTGTTTAATATTTTTTTTCGGGTATGTTTTAGCATTGTTCTAAAAACAAAATATGGAAAATTTTAACAGCATTTTAAAGATAAGTAATTAAATTAATAATATAACAATACAGTGCACACATAATAACCACATTTAATACTGATTTTTACTTAAAATTCTCATACAGAAAAAGTGACTTTCGATAGTCTTGCTTTTCATTTTCACGTACGATATCGTTAAGAGCCTGATGTACAATTAATTTTACATTTGACATATGAATTGTTCAAATTTGTGTGTTGCGATAGACATTCCTTTTTGTAAATTAGCAACTAACAAGACGTTTGAGTTTGAGAAATTGATATCTCTTGGGCAAAATCTTGGTCCCTTTTAAACAAACTTATTCAAACTTGCAAAATTTAAACCATTCAAGTATTAATTGACGTTACATAGAGAATTCGTAATAGAGAGTATGTACTAATGATATTATTTATTTGTACCTTAATTAAAAGTAAATCACTCAAAGTTATATGATGGTTATATGTCAAAGCTTCATAAAATAAGTAATGCCACGTTGAATACTTGTCTCTTTATACCACCGAATATATTGTTGCGTTTTATCTTCTTACTTCATGTAATCTTGATTAATATTGACTTTAAATGACGTGACATAAACCCGATAACATTTTTTTAAATGACAACACATACACCGTTTCCCATGATCTAAAATTTTAAATTGAAAATAAATGAATTCGTATCCCAGTCCGCACTTTCATAAATCAGTAATTAATCAAAATAGTCTATAAGTATTATAAATGGTCAGTAAACACGATGTCAATTAATAAAATAAACGGTCAGTTTTTTAATTAAACCTAATCTATCTTAACATGACCATTTGGCAATCGTTTACTAACCAAACATAATTATTAACTGGCAGTTTTACGGTATTAGTTACTGACCAAATAATTAGTTACCAATTTCTAGTTTCTTCTGCAAACAAATAATAATCTGCTTTTACAAGAAATATTTCATTGAAAATTTATCTCAAACTTACGTAAAATAACGTTTGAAATCATTTCAAATTTAAAATATTAATCTACCTAACAGTAATCAATTTACAATTTATTGTTGAGTCAATTTTTTGTCACACAAAAATAATTCACTCAATATTGTATGAATTAGTTAATTAAAATAATGATTTTATTTTATCGTTTAGTTGTCATAATTATGCACAGTGATTGAAGTAGTAATTCAACCGTGATATTAAGCCGATATAATGTGATATTACATTTAGATTTATCGAGAGGCCGGCAATTTACTATTTTATATTTCAATATAGTTAGATAACGACAGGCTCACCCGTGATATCCGTTACATTTTAATGCACGCGTGTCCAATCTGCGGCCCGCGAACTGCATGCGACTCAAAACAAAAAATAATGTTACCCAAAAAAAATATTTTTTTTTGCCTCCATTTTCAGTCGACATAATACAATGTAAGTAATACAAACATTGAACGATAAGAAACACGTATTATGTCTCTTATCCTATCTTCCAAGAGTAAAATATCTTACCAATTCACTTAATATGAAAGCAATTATTTTCTAGAATGAAGCACACAAAAAGTAAAATTGGAAGCAAAATTTTTGACGAGAATTCACCAATAATAATTGTAACCATTTCTATCTAACCAGTTGCATTCAGAGTTAAATTTTCTATTCGTTTTGTGTGGCTCTCTTTTGATTTTATAATAATAAGTGAATGCGAAAATACGAAACTTTATTATTCATGTTGATTTAGTGTATTAAATATTTTATGAGTGGTACACAACAATTATTTATTAATCGATGTGGCCCAAGATAATCAAAACGTTGGACACCCATTTTCTAATGGGATTCAGTCTACGCGAGTGTGAAATCCGGCGTTGTATAATGAAAATAGTGACAAACACCTAAATATGACACATATCGGCTGAACTATATCATATTAATATTCTTTGTACGGCTTCTATAAGAATTTATATTGATATAATTAAAATTAACGCCGTGTGCGTTTTTGGTTTCGGTGTCGGAAAGGTGTAAGTTCAATTGCTGTGAATATAATGTTTATTTTACAAATTTCTGTGTAGCAGGGATGACAAAATAAGAAATTTGATTGATTTTGTTATATGACAGTACTTTAATATGGACTCTAGGCGTCTGCACGGGCCGACATTTGATGAAATTACCCGGCCCGAGTCCGAGTCTTAATACCACACTTGTTACCCGATCCCGACCCGAAGCCTAAATTTATATATCTCATATAATTTAAGACATCGACTGAGGGTGCTTGATGGAATTTCAATATTAAATTTGGATTATTGAGATTTTGTACACTTCCATGTATTTTGTCACTAACGACCCGGGTTTCGAGTTCTCAGTTCGAGTCCATTCGTGTGCTCGAATGCCTGAAGATGCCGAAAGGCGAAACCCGGGTCGTTAGTGACAAAATACATGGAAGTGTACAAAATCTCAATAATCCAAATTTTATATATCTCAGCCCGAAAAAAACCCGATTTAAAAAAAAATACAGTAGCATAAAATTGATTGAAATTTAACACACTTAACGTACCTACCTAACTTTTACACATGTAGAAAAATCTATTATTTCACGAAATGATTTCCACACATCACCACAGTCACCACTTTTTAACATTTTCTTTATATCGTTGAAACTCATTTTTAACGAATGTGTTGAATTTTTTTATAATGAATTTTTCGGCACATGAAACAGTCGACTATCTAAAACGAATAGAAAGCAGATACTGAATAATATCACATTTTATTGATTAATGAACTATTTAAACTTACTATCGGTGATACTTAAATAAATAAAGCATTGTTTCACGGATCAATAAAAATTTTACGAGCTTAGTTTCAGGTTACCAAAATATAAAGTGATGTCTCCATACTTATTTTATTATTTTATTTTATTTATTACCTTTCTTATCAGCAGTATTTATTTATCAAGTGTACTCATGATCCGGTACATAGTCCGAAATATTTTTCTGAAGAACAAATCCTTTACCCGGGCCCGGCCCGAGCCTGAATAACAATTGTCTCTATCCGCCCGAACCCGGCCCACGGGTCGGGCCGGGTAGAGGACCACGGGCCAAGCCCGGGCCCGTGCAGACCTCTAATGGACTCTTTATAAAGCATCGCAACGTAATTTGTCGTTAGATGGTCGGAGTAGAAGGATGGATATAGTAAAGGACTTGTATTTACTTAATCGCTCTCGCTTCAACCCGTTATAGGATCAGATAAGTGGAAGTCAATGCAAACATCACAAACATCCGTACGCAGATTTATTCATCATTTCGACAACTTCTCAGTTATCAGTTAAGATGTAATGTCCGCTATCTGAAACATTTAAATTGTGTAACAATATATTTCAATCAATATCATTCTGTTTTATAAAATGGAGTGAAGGACTAAAAAATCAACGATAAAAGTAAATAAAAAAGAATTCGCGGCAATTCATGTGTCAGTCTCATTCTATATTTAACCCACTTTAGCCGTCAATAAACTCAGACTATGATATACCTATTTAGGAATATATAAGTATTTTTATCACCTATATAACAAATAAGATAAAATCAAAAATATGCAGCTGATAACATAAAAATAGGGTATTAAACAAGATAAATTTTTATTAACTATATCTATGCCATCCTGAAATATCCTTATGCAACCGTGGTGTAATATCAGTTGTGATTTATCATATTAACCATTTTTAGAATTAAAAAATGTTACAAAAAAATTTGAAAAGTTTGGAAACAATATTCTTTGTATCATTTACACTTTGATTTTATTTATAAAAAATAAAAAAATAGTATTTTAATTTGTTATCAATAAAATACTTATAAGATAAGATATATGTCACCGAAAAAAACTAAAGTTTTTTAGGAATTATTATATAAGTGTAATGATAATCGATTCTGCTAAAACTTTGATATTAAAAATGTGGATTATAATTTCTCATTTTAATGGATAGTAATAATTCTTAGTTTCAAATTTGGATTATTGAGATTTTGTACACTTCCATGTGTTTTGTCACTAACGACACGGGTTTCGTCTTTCGGCATCTTCAGGCATTCGAGCGCACGAATGGACTCGAACTGACGCACGAATGCCTGAATATGCCGAAAGGCGAAACCTGGGTCGTTAGTGACAAAATACATGGAAGTGTACAAAATCTCAATAATCCAAATTTGATATTGAAATTCCATCAAGCGCCCTCAGTCGATGTCTTAAATTAATTCTTAGTTTATTTGATTATGACAGATTGCTACGAAGTAATTTTAAAATAAAGACAATTGCTTTTAATAGTTAAACCGGTTATTTCTTCATTGTAAAATTTCACACATATTTTCTGAAATTAATCAAATTTTTATTATCGGAAGTCTAAATCGTGCGTATTGTATGAAGCATGAAAAATTTTTAATGATATCTTTAATGCGAAACTACACATTTGACTAACAAAAGAATGTCAAACATTTTTCGTTTTCTTTGTACCCTTTTCATTTTCATTTGAATTCAGTTATCTCCAGCTTTTCAGTTTCTACAAATCATTGTTAAGCATAATTTACATAAATCACACCACGACTCTCACTCCCATCTCCTATAAAAGGCGACAGCCAGTGGCGTTGTTTTTTTCCCTATTCGCCTTTTTGGTTTGCGTCGGTTTATACCACAAGTCGACACGTCTTTGGGTGGTATCTAAGATCACAGCATTATGTTTGTCCATCACTCACTTAGTAACAAAATATCATTCAAAATAATAAAAAGTATGTATTATATTTGCTATAAAATAAAGATTTAAGATACTCAACCTTTTCATAAAAGAAATATATCGCGGTCAGTATCAAGTATTTTTTACGAGGACGCTTTTACAATTATTATTATACTGTCTTGACTTATCTGTACATCTGTAACACATCACACACACACACACACACACACATGCGCTGACAGAGTGCGTATGTGTATGTAAATTTTTCTAGGTGAGTGAATTTCATATAACAAACACACACACTCTCTGTCTGCTCATCGTTCACATGAATCGTTTTAAGTGAATGGTGATAGGTGGCACTGTCACCTGGTAATAATTTCTAGTATGATAATCTAATAGTTGAACCAATGTAAATGCTTCCACTTACTTTTATCAATTGTTATATAAATACCTATGTAGTTCGAATCCCGAATTCGATTAAAAAACCACTTTATGGATTTCTAGAATGGATATTTGTGATGTCTAAAATTACCTCCCGCCCACCCGATCCTAAAAACGGGGCGTAGAGAGAGCGATTAGCTTATCACTAGTCCGGTCTCTATCCTTCTATCCCTTCTCACTTCGAAAAAAAAGAGGGTATTGAACAATTGAGTTACAAGTAGTTCTCGTAGGAAATTTCTGCTGAGAAACCTCCATTAGGAAATTATATGCTTCAAATTGGGAGCGGATATGATAAAAAAATGAATGTTTCACCATATATAACGGGAATAAACCGGAAGTAGGATATTTCAATATTACTAATAGACAATAGAGCCTTACTTATTGCATCATAAAATTGACGTATATTTGTAGTTCAAATTAAGTTAAAAAAAAAAGTGGTGACATCAGCGTGATGGTAAACTAGCTATCAACAATAGTTGGGAATCTTTATGTTGATATTTTATTTCCCTTTTAGTTAATACGCACATAAATTAAAAATTTATTCGCGTGAAATTAAATCGAATACCAGTGATAAATGCGGTTTTTAAACTATCGTTTTTATTTTATTTAGGAATAGAACGAATTTAAGATAAATTGAGTTACTGGTATAATATTAAATCAATAAACAAAACGTGTATTTTTGAAAAACATGTTTTAATGTTTTGGTTTTCAAAATAAATAAAGGCCTTTTAAGACATAACATTATTTTAAAAGATATTTTGCCCAGTTATTTTATAAGTGGAAGACTTACAAACTTAAAATTACTACCGAAGTCTAAACATGATGATTTTCATTTGATTTATGGAATTGTGTTCGAAGTAGGGCTTCCAATCCCAGAATACCGGTTAATTATTCAATCCCGGGATTCACTGTGAATAATAAAAATATATTCGTACTCCGAATTAAATACTTCCTGATTAACAAGAGGGTTTTTTCATGTACGTCGTTTTTTCATAATGAGGCTCAGGGATTGGATGCCCTAGTTTGAAGGTATAAATATCTGTGATGTGTACAATTCAGCCGATCTTTTCCTCGTCTTATTTTAGTCTATGTATTAGCCTTTGTGTATGTTTCTATCCTTGCTCTCTCTGAAAAGAAATGCTTGAGCGTCTAAATAACAAGAATCATTTTGTTCCATAACGTCTATTGAATGCTCCACATTATCAGCAGATAAGGTAAAAACACTTACACCGTGTCTTAGGTGGACGAATTTTTGCGGACGGGAGGCGGCGAGGCGGTGTTTGGCGTGATTGCCGTTGTATCGGCGCGCCGTATGTTTTCGTCACCTCTCACGTAGGACACTCCCATTGGTGGAGAACACATGTTCAATTGTTTCGCTGTATGGCAAATAACGCTTTATTAAAATTACTGTAAAATAAAGTGTATTCATTAAAATTGAAAAGCTTTTTTTGTAACTGACAAATCAAAGTGACGTAAATAAAGTCCTCGCAAAATAATTGGAGTGTGGCGGTCAAACAAAGCGGTCTCGCTCCGATTTGAATGCTACTTGATACTTGCTATTCGTTGTCTGCTGCCCTCTGCCCTGTTAAGTGTAACTATAATATTCGAAAGTTTTAGGTGCTTATATTTTTCAATTAATTTAAGCTCATAGTGTTTTTACACTTTAAATGAGTTACTTGTAAATTTTATGTAGACATTTAAATTCTGTAAACTAAAATTTTCTAGATAGCAAAAAGGGCTTATAACATAAAAACTAAAAGATCTTAATAATAATTATTAAACAAATTAAACTAATTCGATAATGTTCTATCGCTAAGCGAAATTACGAATTGATATTTTTCTTTCCAGGATAAAAAAAATCAAAGCCGTAATTTTTTATACTGACGATGTTTTGGCCAATTGATGTAACCCTCAAAAAATACGAAAATGAGTTACTGATTGGATCTCATTTTAAAGATGACAGAGCTGATCTCGGCCAAATGATGTAAATTAGAAAAATAAATTGATCACTTTTTGGAAGTGAAACAACATTTGACATTGGTTTTAGGTTTAAACATTCTGACTCGGCCTGATGTAAGCTACTATTATATCGACACTCCTTACATATAATCCCGTATCTGCAAACATCAGAATTTAATCTTTGAAATGAGAGTGCATTTCAAAGATTCATAACGGAACTCACAATATAATGTTTTCTATAAAAACGGTTTTTGCTCTCTCCTGAAGAATTTCAATTTTGAAGGTTGGCCAAGACACCGTCGAATTATTATATTTTCAAATTTGGATTCTTGAGATTTTGTACCCGCCGGATCGTTAGTGACAAAATTCATGGAAGTGTACAAAATCTCAATAATCCAAATTTGATATTGAAATTCCATCAAGCACCCTCAGTCGATGTCTTAAATTATATTATATTTTCATAGAAAATGCGTTTGTGACCGAATGGACAAACGAAGCAAAATTAATTATTAAGGCGACTGCGAAGAAATACTGTGGTAATAGTTCAGAAAACAAAATGACTATAATGCAGTCGGAAACGAGAAAAATTGAACATCAAAATACTCAAATAGACGAAAGGGCGTGTGTCGCGAGCCATTACGTTTTTTTAAATTATTTATTTCTCTTTAGGAGTTTTTCTTTATGAAAGTCGCTTTTCGGTATAAAATTGTCTTTTGGCGAAACCGCTTCTGGTAATTTTATAAAATTGTGAAATAAGCACGGCATGGTGTGTTGGTCCTCTTCCCGATTGATCAATGTTAAGGGCTTGAATGCCAGTACAGACAAAATTTCATTAAAATGCTCGTATGTTTTCATTGCCCTTTCACCCATCCGACTCTAAAAACAGGGCATAGCGAGAGTAATTACACAACTACCAGTTATGGAATTTAAAACGTTTGTGTAAAAAGAAAAATGATTGAATATTTTATTCTAACAATTTTTGTGTACACTATTGAAGAAATCTTTCATAATACAGTAGGTTCCACTTGATGTGATCACTAGCTATTAGAATCAGCAGAATTATCGAATCAAATGTGTAAAAACCGATTCCAAACAATCCAATTAATATTTTCTTTCAAGGTGTTAACTGTCAATTCTTGGTTGAGAGGCATTATATTTAAAAAATGGAACACAATTTGTTTGTACTACTTCCACATGTTTATAATAAGTACAAACAAATTGTGATTTATTTAAAAAACAATTCAATTTACATTGTTTGAATCGGATATTAGAGTCATGTCGCCAATAATTATTCGCACTAAAAGTTGATTTGAGTTCAAAAGACAAATTACCTCTAGTTGAAAACTGCGGTAAATTAAATTTTAAAGTTTTATCTTAAAGAGAAGCGGCTGTCAAACTGGGCATTCTGCAATCAATATTATCAAAACTTTTAAACATCGTTATGAACTATTTCGATTATTAGAATCACCATTTATTAAAATTAACCTGATCACATTAAGTGACCTCTATTATACTTTATCTGTTTCTTCCACGGTGCTGTCGTATTGCCATTTTTTGAGTAGCAATTAGTAGTATGGTGAATCAAAAATTCTTCCAGTCTCGTTCCACTAAAATACTCGCACCTATTTGAAATTCTTTCAAGTCTCAATTGTAACCTTGCAACATGGATGTTAAATTATTCATGTCGACAAATCACTTTGTCTACTAAAACATTACCTGCGCTTACTTATGACGCCATGGGCGTTCAAAATGTAATAAGGTAATTTGTTGTTACTTAATATCTAATATTTATTATTATATCGTATATTATCCTCATATGAATGGCGACACAACCAATTTGAATGCATATTTGTTGTTTTTATTTCTTCTGTTCATTGATTTATTTGGCATTCACATTGAAGACTTCTATTATGTTAAACATTATAAATTTATATAGCTATTCAAGAATTTCATATTAAAATGTTATATGCAATA
This sequence comes from Himalopsyche phryganea, assembly GCA_022494535.1. Taxonomy (NCBI): domain Eukaryota; kingdom Metazoa; phylum Arthropoda; class Insecta; order Trichoptera; family Rhyacophilidae; genus Himalopsyche; species Himalopsyche phryganea. The sequence goes on along the minus strand of JAGVSL010000141.1, from coordinate 306,293 downwards.
CATTTATCTATGTAACATCTTGAACTGAAGTTACGACATTGAATAAATCAAATTATAATCATACTAAACATGTCAGTCAGTTAGTCGGTGTATTCTATCGGTACTGTGTTGATATGGTATATGTTTATTGTATACGTATGGAGCAGATGCATTTAATCAACAATTGATAATTCTTGTACAAATAAATGGTCATATTAAAACGTAGATATGCAATTAAAACTTTTTAATTATTTTAACGCAACCTATGAATTTCTCAGTAACTGCAAAACAATTTATGCCCTGGAGTCCAAATCCATATATTAATTGAAGTGGCACATAATTAATATACCAGCGGTGATTTTAACGTTATGCCGCAAGTAAAATAAAATATATTATTCGATATACAGTAGTTTCTAGCAATATTACAGTTTAAATCCTTTCACAGTTGTTAAAATAATATAAAATCGCTAGCGGTTTGGTTGATACATACGAAACCAATCAAAATTAACAAGATATTCTGCTTTAAACATTGAAAAAATAGTATCTTTAATACTCAATATAATAAATGTTTTACTAGACTTACAGTACGTTTGTTCACAACACAGTTTTAATTTATCATCATAATCGTTGGTATTTGACTTATAAAGAAGAAGTATCCTGGTTTCATGGTTCTTCTCTGCCTAGCGTCGATCCTGGAAATTAGTGCATCAACATCCGCGCTGACACCGGAATTCCACCAGTCGGAAGAAGACGCAAGCAGGATTGACGCTCTCCGGAGGCATCAGGAGCACGTGACCCAGCCAAACCCTACGTCTCTCTATGACCACTAATGTAACAGGGCGCTGCCTGGTTCGTTCCCTAATCTCCAAGTTCCTCACAAAGTCAAAACACCTCGTCCCCAGTATCCGACGCAAGCATCTATACTCGAAATTGAGTATACGGTTTTTCCGACTCTTTGTCAGGTGCCATAATTTTCTTCCGTAAAGCAGCATAGGTAGAATTCAAGCGTTGAGCAAATGGCATTTGGTTTTAATCGTGTACAGCTGCGTGTCCCCGACGTCGATCTGCATCGAGTTAAATGTGGTTCCGGCTATGGAATAGCATTGAATATACCAAAAAAATTAAATAAATTCTTGTCAAACAAAAGCAGGTAACTTATAGATTGTAAACAAAGATTTACGTCAAAGTTAGCATGTTTCAAAATAACCGATCACGGCTTCTTACTCAGCTGGATCACGTAACGAATTAATGTATGACACGTCTCTTTATTGCCTTGCCCACACTGTCGGTGTTTTAGATGGGCACATATTAATAAGGACGCTCTGACGCCATGACAAAGAGTTCAAGTTTACTCGGTGAAATATTATATGTGATGTCATATAATCATGAAGCAGGTTACTCCGCGATGCTGTTACAAATGATGACCATTCCACCGCAATTTGGTTTAATTCGTTGTTACATAGCGCGCAAGTATGTCAACTAAATATTTAAATAGCAACTTTGCTGTAGAAGCAGAAATAAATACTGCTCAATTGCAGTTAATTCAAAGCAATGAAGTAATCTGGCGTAATTAATTTTAATAAAGGTTAATTTATTATCTTATCCAGCGATTTCAAACCTTTTTAAGACAGTGAGATACTTCGACTTCCACATTTTATTATGTTCTGGTTGTTGGCTCTGTCAGAAATGTCGTTAAATCTAGGGAAAATAACAAGTTATTAAAAACTTCACGACACTCTATATTGCCCTCTTAAACCAAAAAGACGTTTCCCATTTTTTTGTTTTCGGATTTTCCCCATCCACGAACATAAATAAGGCAGTGTCATAACTAGTGAAGACGCATCTCCGAGATCCATTGAAAAAAAAGATACGCTGCACAAAACATCAAATTAGAATTTACAATTCTTTGTGGCTTGTAACATTACAAAATAATACCAAAAAATAATTGTCTCGAGATGTAGCTTTTTGGCTTAGCGAGCATTATAGTTTTTTACCATGTCCCCCCCCCCCCCCAATGTGGAGCATATGGCTTTCTCTTGGAGGTATCTAAACATAAGTTTTTCTACGAAAGCTACTTGTTACTCGGTTGCTCAACCTCTCTTTTTCGAATAGAGCACAGTATAAAATTTATATATTAATCTCTGCATGGCTTTATTTTACTTATTCTCTTAAAATTAAGAGAATTAGTAAAATAAAGCCATGCATTTACTTCTAGAAAGATTTTCAAATAATTGTTATCAGTTCTTCAAGTATTGCGCTGTCGTCAGGAAGTTATAGATGGTGTAATGTTAAAATAGATATTAATAATTTATTTAGTATTATAATGCAGTTTTCAATCAAAAATCTAAGATTAAATATTTGTAGGCGTAAGATTTTAAAATTAGTCCGTCTGCGGAAAAAGGTTTGCAATCCCTACATCAGAGATTTAACCAGAATACTATTTCAATCGTTGAAAGCATGTGAATTTGTGTACCCAAAGTTTTCTCGAGCACTTGTTAAACCAAATGGGCTTAGGATTTGGCAGCCGGACACGAGTTAGTCTGGCGGGTCGTTTTTAGACGATTGCGTCATTTGGTCTGACACTCGTTCGGTGTCCCGACGCCGTTAAAAGCGACGCTCTGGCCAGCGGGCGTCGGGGCGCCTTTCCACGGTGACCGTCTACCAGCGTCGCGACGGCCGCACGCCAAGATCAATTTTTCTCGGGCTTTTATATGACATGCAACCAACTCTGGCCGCCAGAAGTTTTGCGTGACCTCAAACACTCGAAGTGCCACGCCACGGCGTGCCATTGCGTATGATTTCATTTGAGAGGAATTTTTACATTCTCGTTCGTAATGATAAAATGTATTAAAGCACTGTTAATAGTGATGAAATCAATCAATTACATGAATACCATTTTTTTAGTAACGTCCGTTCCCATTATATGACATTGAATCTTAAATGGGCATTGCAAGAATTTGTATTAGAACTGTTTTGTTATATCATATATAAAATATAATTACATGCAGTCACAGTTGCCCAAAGATAAAATGATATAATGTACAATAGATAGCCAAATTAGTGTTACCACATTAAAAAACTATCGATATAAAATCACAGTAAGGTAAATCTACTTGTCGTTGACCATGTACCAGTAGCTGACTTTATTTCAATAAAAGTGCCCAAAATAAGAAACCTAGACGCAAGGTCGCCCTAAATTGTAGAGTTCAGACAAAAGAAACCGTCTTTTGTCGGATTGATGAACTAACTCATCACCATATATGTCATAGCGGCCATTTGAAAACAACACCTTACGCAGTAAGTATTTTATTTTGCATTTATTAAGAGAATTGTTAAGAATATCAGTGAATGAAAGCATATGCTACTTGATTCAACCAAGAGTGGTCTTACAGGAAGCTCCGAAGCAACTCTGATGAAAGGTTGTTACGAAGCCCTCTGATTAGGCATGGTCAACTACTGGAAAAAAAGTTCAATTACTGGAACAATTTTTTAGATAGAAAACTACTGAAAAATTAACATAGTCGCTAAAAATTGAACACAACTTTTTTGTTACAGACCCTATCCTATTTTTTCTTTTATCATATTAATTATGATAGTTGATCCATTATAAATACACTTGCTTTGTCATCATTCGGTCTAATGCTAGACGTTAATCGTTAGTTTTGTTGATTTTTTCTCATAAGCGGTCAACTACTGGTATGTTTACCTTATATACAATATGTCTAGTATGAAAATAATTATCAACGGAACAGTGAAACAAGAAGACTGAAAATAAATTAACTGAAAGAAGGCATTAAAGTGACATGCGAGAATTGCGCTATTTCAGGTGACTAGTCTTCTTCTTCCAAATAAATTCAAGCTCATTTCTTTTAAATTTATATCTGTTAATTCTTCATGGCCATTTTTCTCATTGGTGAGGGACTTCGCTTATCGTCACAACTTCGTGTCCCTCCACGATGCTTCGCGACTTGCTCCTGCTCTCCGCTGCTCTGAGGTCCATCGATCAGTAGAGGCCCGTGGCGTCCTTCACTTACCCACTCAAGAGAGTCGGGCTCTTTCCGCGTCCTCTTCTTTTGCCTTGAAATTTTCCTGTGACGACGAGCTTCTCAAGATTGTTGGTAGGCTTGCAGGCAATTTGGCCAAAAAAACCATGTAGGCGTCTTATGTACATGGCCGAGAGTCTATCCTGGATAAGTAAATAGTTCATGATAGATGCGTTTGTGCGTTTGGCAGTCCATGGTATTCGGAGCATGCTTCTCCAGAAGCACATTTCAAATGCGGTGTCAATAACAGTTTATGTGGAACGAAATTGACCTTAGCCTATATAAAAAGCTAAGCAAAATCCTCCATAAACTCTATAAAGAAATTTTTGTTTTTTACAAGATTATAGAAATCGTAAGGCATCGTCTATAGAATTTATTTAGAGAATACGAAATGGCAGGCGATTCTGATATTCTCGCGTGCGACTAAATGGCCAAATTCAAGAGTTGTGCCCAAGGTATCTAATTTTTTTGCAAATTCAGATGCCAAAGAAATGTACTAATTTTTTAGAAATATTATTTATAAAATATAGCACATGTAAAAAGATATTGATTCATCTGATGTATAAAACATTGACTGCTTCAAGTTATTATGTTTGTATCAAATTTACCTATCAAAGAACATTTCACTATAGCACATCGCAGGATAGATTCCGAGGTATTTTCGCTGATTGGGAAACACCTGCGGGCATCGTCTTAGGCCGATGACTTGTTACCTCTATTATAAATATAGTCTACAACTGTGACTAGTCCAATAGCTTAAATCTAAGAACTATTTATAAATTCACTATTTCGAGAGTTTTTTTTGGCATTAAAGCATTGTTTATTTGTGTTTTTCAACTATTTGTTTAACTTCATTAGTAAGTAACAATCTGACAATCATCATTTTTTCAATTTGATTAATGACCATGAGCTTTACCAAATTGTCATACTTCAGGTAAAATTGAATTATTAGTTAATCTTCACAAAACGATATTTAATATACAATATTTCTCATGATGACACGATGTCGAAATAATATTGTTATCTATCCATACATAACTTAAAACTATACATCAAAATATTACTTTTTATTACCTTTATATAACACAGTTAAATGCCAATTAAATCAATGCACATTACCTCTATACTATTCCTATAAATATTAATATTATTCTGAACATTTTTCTGACTTCACATTAAATGTGTGAGTAGCCTAATCATAAAGAAATACTTATATTGTGAAATTTAAGTAAAATTCTGTAACCACATAAAAAAGATTTGTAAAATCTATAAAAAAGGGGTCGGGAAATCCGTAACAAACTTTAAAGTTAGATAATTGTACATTTTTAAAATACATAGTATATTTATATTATCAAGTATTTCTCTTCACATTCATGCATTGTTTCTGTTAATAAAAGGGTATATGCCTGATTCAGTTATCGATACAGATGTTTTGATAACCTAAGTACAAATCAAATGTGACAAAAATTTGGATACAAAATTCCGACATATTACTTTTTTTTACCAAGTATTTAAATGCGTAAACTTTTAATCAATTTTATGTTATCTGCACTCATTGTAAATACCTCACGCTTTGGCACAGGATCTGTTAGATTGACAAATTAACATTAAAGTAATTTCTATACAAAGAGTATAATAGTAAATATACAATACTTAACAAGTATATTATGTGACAATATTTTCTATTATAGATCGGCTGGTGGTGTGAGTGTATTTTAGATTGTTTATGTATCAGTATAGCTATTATAGATCTTATCAGAATTACTAACAAATCTGTACAAAATTGAAAACAGTTAAAAAAAATATTCATAAAAAAGGAATAAGCGTAACGCACTTTCTTATACTAAAATTAATTTGTAGTGTAGACGGTTTGCTGACATTATTGTAATTGAAAAATTTGTAGCTAACTTCAGAGGTGTCTCGAAGACACCACTGGCTAGCCAAAGTGATGTCACTTTAAATTTGCTACACTGGTGGGCGATTTTTTTTCTGCATTTCTAGTATAACTTGTGTCGTGGTTTTTTTTTGTTTGGCTACAAGGTCGCATTTCGTCATACCTTAAAATATGAAACAAAAACGAGTATTACAGTACTTCAAAAACAATCTACAAGCTATTATTATACCATTCGGAGTGTACGTTATTGCAAGTATTCGGAGATCAAATTGTTCGCTGAAAAGTAATGATTTACGATTAGTTTTTTAAAACTCATTTTTTATATTTATACATATAATATTTATTAGTGAATATAATTTTACAGTTAAGTCTGTTAGTAATTTTGTCTGTATTCAGTTGTGCACTATTTAAATTTATTATTATTAAATTGCATTTAAATTTAATATAACTATGGTCGAGTAGCCAATTCAGTTCGGATATCTTAATATATTTTTTAATCAAGATATTCGTCTTGTGCTCCCTTTGTCAAATCGTTTTTTAGCCAAAGAATTGGTACGTAATTAAAATAACTCAATTGTAATAAGTTAAACGTAGCAAAATATAAAATTCTACCAGAATTATAAAACATACCTCGAAGATATTTCAACTTTGAGTCATTATAACAACTATGTAAATGTGACATTCATTTGTAAGTACCTATATCTAATTGAAGTATCTGCGATGACGTGATAGCTACCAACTATATCTTATAATTCTTGAAGAACTAAGTTTTTTTGTTCTGTATTCTTCTTCATATGACTACATTTCCTTTTTTTTATACTCTGGTCCAGCCAAAATCAATTATCTTTGGCCTCAAAGTGTTGTGATGATTCTGCTTTTATCATCAGGGATACTATTTATATTACAGTGAAATTTCAAGGGAACAGCAATTATATCATGCACTAGGGTCCTGGCAATGCATACGCTTGGAGTATATTTGTGAAATGATAATCGCTTAACGTATACATTATGAATAATCATTTTAAAATACAAATATCCAAATGTGATCCAATAGCATGATGTTTTTAGCATTTAATTTATTTACGAGGAAGTTAGTGCATAGTTAATATTGATTTTATCCTGTTTTACTTACAGATAGCCTTTCACCCGTTTTCTTACACGCCTATTTATATCGAAGCTTTTCCCCGCCTTGTCCATAGCCGGACTACCCGCATTTAGCCTGGACCAAAATTATGTCTTAATCATTAGAAAATCAATAATTCAATTGCTTAAATTATTGTTTCAACATCAGGTTTTTTCACTATATATTGAAATCTTAATATATACATAAAAAAGTATGATTTCTCATATATGCGACGGGAATGTGCGAAATACTGCGTACTAAAAGGTTTTCTGATTTTGATTGGTGTTTTGTCACTGTTTGGCACGTGCCCTTTAGTTAATTTCCACTTACCGCCTTCCAATATAGCAGTGCTCCGCAATCTTTCCGCATCCACGGCACACCTAAGCTCACCTCAAAATTTTACGGCACACCAAAAGCATATATAAATTTATATTTATTAAATTGTTTGATAATTTAAAATAGCAAATAATATTTTTTTACAATATTAACCAACTAAGCGTTAGCAGAGTGGTTATTAACATGGAACACTTTAGATCGTACATTGTTTGTAATAATTCATCTGGTAAGATTTTAACAAGTAATCCTTCCAGATGTATGTAGCAATGTGAAACTCGAGACAACCCGCTTTTTATTCTCCATCATTTCCGTTGCACCAACCATGCTAACACTAATACAATTAATATTCTATTGAATGTCATATCTATGGAAAAAACCATTAGTTGATAGGAAAATTTTCTCATCAATAGTTTTCTTTAGAAGCATACTGAAAAACGGAAATCTTAGCAACCAAATGGCTTTCATTTTTCTCTAATTTAAAAATTCTTGATTTTTGTCTCATTTTGATCGTATTACACCGTGGCACACCTGGCATTGTCTCGCGGCGCACTGGTTGCGGAGCACTGCCATATAGAAATGATTAATTACAATTTAACTACCGCAATAATTGTTAATTCGTCCATGATCAATAAGTTACACAGCTTATTGCCGAATGGTACTGTTTCATATAAATAATAAATGAATTATTTTCAAATTGCAATATAATTACGAGTCAGGGCTTTAATATTAACCACTTTATTGTTTGACAAACAGGAAGTATCCTATGGCTATTACGCGTAATTATTTAAAGTATAGTTTTTATCAAGCTATTTTAAACTGAGGTTATGTTAGTAATTATATTTTCATCTAATTTTATATTCACGCTTCAGCAAATTTGCGTTGTATTGTAAAATATAAAGTTACAAAACATTGTTTGATACTTATAACTAGATTTTTCTATAGATTATTTACTATTATTTGTTAAATTATCTAATACTTACCTTCTACCGAGTGAAATTGTCTCGTATTTATAATTAGCTTAAATATTTAATGATGTAAGTAAGGAACGTTATCAACTTTTAATGTCCGCTTAGATTTTTTTTTGAAATATTTATTTAAAAAAGATCACAATTTTATACTTCACGTAATATGATCAGCACCGGCTTCGGTCAGTAAGGGAGCATTTTGGACTGATCTATTCTGATGATTCTTGTTTCATTTTGGTAAATGTTGGTTGTATTTTACTATATCGCCCACGTATATGAAAAGTGACACTATACGAAATATATCATCCATAAGTTATGAATGATATCTAGTGTGAAATTTTAAACTCGACAATATGCACAAACCGTATCTTTTGTAGTCGTCTATTTGCTCCCAAGATTGTATAAGTTTCATTTGCGAAAAATAGATCACGTAAAAACGCATTTTTACTTAATTTCTTGCACAATTTACGTTTATTTTTTTACTAACATAACATTTTGAGGGTGGTGCCATTGTTTTGTTGAGACTCTCAAGTTTAGTGAAATCAAAAAGTATCACCACTACATATATTTTTTTTGGATATGTTTTAGGATTGTTCAAAAAACAAAATATAAAAAATATTAACTACATTTATTAACCAAACTTGGATTACTGAGACTTTGTACACTTCCATGTAGTTGATGTCTTAAATTAAATTACATTTATTAATGTTTTAAGTCTAACTTTCATTTTCATGTGCGATATGAAATATATTAATTGCTATTTATTATTTGGTCAGTAACTGAATATATCAACAGTGAGTAATTTAATTAATAAATTTAAGTTAATATGAAGGCAGTTAATAATTGTTATTTTCAGTCTCAGGATTAAGCTAATTTTATACTGACATGTCGATTGAGTAAGTGACTTACTGTTTTGACATATTCCTAACAAAAAAATAAATATATATACTGATCAAATATATACAGGGCATTAGAGGTCTGCACGGTCCGGGTTTGGCCCGTGGGCCGGGTTCGGGCGGGTAGAGACAATTGTTATTCGGGCTCGGGCCGGGCCCGGGTGAGGGATTTGTTCTTCAGAAAAATATTTCGGACTATGTTCGGATCATGAGTAACTCTTGATAGCTAAATACTGCTGATAACAAAAAGGCAATATCTAAAATAATGTTTTACGTTTTGAATATCATTGGACACAATAGTCTCTTATTTGATATGGAGATATTTGATATTTTTTATTTTGGTAACCTGAAACTGAGCTCATAAAATTGTTATTGATCCGTGAAACAATGCTTTATTTATTTAAGCGTCACCGATGGTAAGTTATGAACAGAGTGTAATATTATTCAGTATCTGCTTTCTATTCGTTTTACATAATCAACTGTTTCATGTGCCGAAAAAATCATTATAAAAAAATACAACAGATTCGTTAAAAATGAGTTGCAACGATATAAAGAAAATGTGAAAAAGTTAGGTAGGTACGTTAAGTGTGTTAAATTTCAATCAATTTTATGCTACTGTATTTTTTTTTAAATCGGGTTTTTTCAGGCCGAGATATATAAATTTAGGCTTCGGGTCGGGCTCGGGTAACAAGTGTGGTATTAAGACTCGGGCTCGGGCCGGGTAATTTCATCAAATTTCGGCCCGTGCAGACCCCTACAGGGCATATTTAAATGACCAATATCTTTCGATAATTTGCAATTGATGTAATTTTATCTAGTATATTTGTGCTATATTTAAACTGATGATTAAATCTCTCAGCTGATAACGATAGAAAAAATAGATTATATAGATGAATAACACGTTTTACATCCGGTATTTGTAAGGATTTCATGCGTAACGGTATTATTTAAAAAATATACGCAGGTCACTTTATAACGATTATAATGTGATTTGAAGGGAGTGATTAGTGTGGAACAGAATATGGTTTGAACTTAATTATTTAAATAGTAAATTTCGTCCATAGTCACTCTTAATTTTTTTATATGTAGCAAATACAATATACCTACGGAAGTAGAGAGAGAAAATTGAAACTATTCACCCAAGAAAGGATCGTCAAAACACGGTAGCGAAAAGGATATTACGACATAAAAGGGATACGGTGTGTGCGTATATGAATCTTTGAATATCTTAAAAAATGGCGAGCTGAATGATTCAAGGAAAATTCAATAAAATATATTTTATTACAGGGAACTAGTTGTACCGGCCCAATAAATTAGATTTGCACCTTTTAAAAAGTATATTTAAATTCTATCTATAAAATATTCAAATGATTACCATGCTGTTTTTCTTCTTCTTATCGTTATACGGCAACAAAACGGGCGCCATATTTTAAGTCTGATTATCCGACGGTCATCGAGGACGTTGGAATCTCATGGGTCGGAAGAAGAGACACACAGGCTAGACTTTACGATGCTCACGACTCAGCATGAGTCATGGATCTGTCGAATTAGTAATTATAATCAGCATATTAAAGCACACGTAAACTTGGGAAATTGGGAACAAAAGGTTTGCCTTAGGTCTAGTGGAATAGATTTTTAAGATTTAATTTGAAGGCAATTATAAATAGGAGTGGAGAAATAACATATCCCTGTCTGATTCTAGTTCAGACCTCAAACAATACGGTGATGCTGTGACCGGTTCTTACACACTGAGTGCTACTCTCTCCCAAGGATTTGAAGATGACAATGTTAAGTATCCCATATTTTCCCAGTGTTCTCCATAGTGGTGCCGACTGTCACCTACCTTTATGTAGTCTATGAAACAGGTACTGTAGAGATTAAAGACAGAAAGTGTTAAATTTTTTTTGGACTTTTGTGCTCTCCTGAAAATAATGAATCCGATATCTCAATGTGAACAATCTATATCATATTTGAAACTGTTCCATTGTACATTGTTACGACCGGATCTGGTCATGGGTTGCCCAAGAATATAAGACATGTACCCTTGCTTAGAGGAATTTTATTTTTAACGCTTCTTAAAACAGTCATGAGTGCTGGCTGTCATTGTTATAAACATAAGAATTTTAGATTTAATCATTTAAAAAAGAGTAATTGTTAAAAAATCAATTAACACTTTAAACTTACTAAACTCTCGTATTAAGTTGTTTATTTTTTGAAAAATTGTGACGATAAATGCTTACTAAAATTTGCATATCACACTGTCGCTTCTATATTACATAATTGTGCATTTCTCTTAGATAATTTTGCCCCCGGAAATTCTAGAAAAATTTAAATATTTCTTGAACTCAATGCCACTATCTCGGCTTTGAAATCATGTATCCGTTATTATTTAAATAAAATAAAATAAAAAAAGTGACCTTAAAACATTGCGGAATTCACACTCAAAAGTTGAAGGTGACACTTTTGACAAGTCTACAGTGAAAGCAATCCGAAAATATGCCGAACATTGGAGTAAAATAACATTTTCCATTCAAATCGAATTGTCAAATAATTCGGCAAAAGCCCTTGAAAATGACGTATAGAAAAGTGGGTTAACCGAGGCGTGTTATTCTGGCAACTCATTCATGTCATCCATAGACAATTTTTCATTCCAATTACAAACGCCGCTCGTCACGCCATTCTTGAATTAAAAATTTCCCCGATTTGGCCTTTTTTTGTTATCGCGACACATCGCGTCATATAAAACACTTGTATTTTATAACAGCTGTAATGTGACATGACATACTTAAAATTGAATACATTCTTTTCGTATTAAAAAAGCGTTAAATAGTGTTCTATATGTCAAAAAAACTTTTGGGTTACGATTTACGATGAAATCACCTATGTTTGGACATAACTATCATCAGTTTATAAGCACTTCGTTCGTTATGTTTTTTTTAATACATACCTCAATATGTGATTGATTTTTCAATATAGTTGTAGCTTAGCGGTAAGTGCTACAGCGATCAGACGATTCAAATCTGTGCAAGGTCAATATAAAATATCGATTTGTTAATTTTTTCAGTCTCTGTGGTCTAATGCGAGTAGCTTTACCCTAAAGATATAATGGGTCTGGGTTGAAGTCCCAGCAATGGGAATGACTTTAAAATCTCATCGAATTTAAGATATTTGGAGTTTTGGCAATTATTAGATGTGATGTCAAATATTCAGTAAAAAAAACGATCAGATATTGATTTTAGTGATGTCTCGAGTTGATTTAAAGTTCGTTAAATTACCTTTGTGCTTATGTCAAGAGATTTAAAATTAAAAAAATATCTGGCATATTGACAATTTACTGCAATGAATTTTACATATTATTGATTGTGATTGATTTTCCAAATTAAGCGAGCTCTGTTAAAAAAACTAAACATTTTTTAACCGAAGTTATGAAATCGAAAACAACTAATTAATGAATGATACAAATTGATATATAAGCAAGTTTTATATTTATGTTTAAAGATGTCCATTAAAGCATTCTCAAGTTCATTATCAAGTCTATCGTTGATTTTTTACCTCGCTGTTGTGCTTGAATCGCAGCTGTGCCATTTGTGAATTACAGAATTTAATGTGTGCATTTAGTAAATCAACTTGATATCAGGTTTCACTTTTGATGAGCTTAGATATATCTTGAAATGAGACATTATTTCACATTGAAAAAAATAAAATTTGTATAGCTGCCAATCTGTCACTCGTTTGTTATCGATCGAATAGAAAATATTTGAATCACACAATCGTTATTCTATTGTCATTAGCCTTTTATTTACTATAAACTACATAGAATTATTTTAATGATAGAACGTTTAAAAATAGAACAAGAGCTTAACCGCTTTGGAAAGAATCAAAATAAAATTAGGCATTTAACACATATGACGTAAATGTCCTTTTCAGTTTTTTTTTGTAGATATGACTGTTTATCTTGAATGGAATGATATTCTTTTAATATAATATGGAAAGATACTGATAACACATTTTATAGTTGAAGACAATAAAGTTTTCGCTTAGAAAGTAAGCATTTCTGACCTTAAATCCTTACTCACTTGTATAAATACAAGTTGGTTGCCCCCACCTCCACCCGTTATGTGTATGCAGTCGCTGTTTCACTACCGCCTTCCATAACGCAATAACGATTAAGAAAAGTAACGAATTTACTCCTCATGTTCTTGGCCCGATGCAGAGCTGCAAGGGACCGATCTTTTAACCACGCACTATTGTGCTTAAAAAAAAGACAAGATAGAAAAAAAAATGTGACTTGCTCAGTCACTTAAGCGATATTAAGTATCTTGTGTATCCGTATACTGAGAATACGCCGTAGCACTAGAGTTTAATCAACTCCGCGTTGAATCTATAGAGGAATCGAGAATATCCCGCTCCCCATATGATGTTGCAAATTTATCGAATGCCTCAAAGTTGGCCTTGGTTGAGATCAAGTCAGCGTGGCCTATTGGGCATGTATGAGGACGGACATCACTTATATAAATAATATTGTATGGGATACAGATTCTCCCATTGAGCCCTAATAGCGTCAAATTGACAGAGGTATAGTATTACCAACATCACTTGGCCGCCGCCGAATTTGAAACTAGAATTGTCAGTTTAGAATAAATTTCTCCAATTGCCATTTTATGAAAAATAAATATCTTACTCTAAATTTCTACTTTTAATAACCGTCGCTGAAATATCAGTTCTGGAGTTTATTGAAATTTCAGTTTTGGTTGAGTATGGTAACATTCCTAACGCGACGGTAGCACCCTCACTAGCGGCCAAGTTAAATTCGCACATCTATACCAATTATACTTTTCTTGTAAAAATTATAATAAATGTTCAATTACTTTTCTATATTTATATTAAATACATTCTTTAATGAACAGATTTTCTATTTATATTTTTTAAAAGATAAAATATCATTTTCATTTAGTCAAAAATGATCAAAACATTTTTTTAATACAAAGCGAGAAGAGGCTCCCGAAACAAATTTTCTCTCAAAATAAAGTGCTTTTTGACAATAATATAGGTAATATTCATTGAAAAGTATATGCCTAGCACAAGGACCTACCTAGAAAGTTAGCAAGGGGCCCTCGTGTAGTCAAAACTCACAACTCACAACACTCAACTGGTCAAGAATATTAGATTCAAATTATTTCATGTCAGGATTTTTTTCTTATGCGTGGGCCGGGAATATAAAAAACTAATAATCACATTGGCGAGATATCTATTAGATGATTTTGGCAAGAAGACTGGAAGTAGGAAAATATAATATGGCGTATATATATATATATTCGATAGGTCTTCCAGTACAAGATAGATTTGAATATCTGAGTTTTTTTGGTTTTGAATTGTTTTTAATAATTATTTTGTTGACGGCGCGATATTCGGAATGTTCTCTTTGACATATTCATGATATTGTTAAAACGGTGTTGATAAGTGTTGATTCATCACTTAAAATCAGAGCTGGACTTTAAAATTGGCTTAATATATTTTTTTATTTATCGCGTTCACTTATTTTGAAGCAAACAATATTATTTTAATTCACAAGTAGAAAAAATGAAACTCTTCAAAATAAGCTGTTTATAGAAAACTGGTTTTAAGACAGTAGCTTCACACACCGAGTCACTGTTTGTAATAAATTTCATAAACATGATTGACGCATGGTCAGAAAGCTCCAGTAGTTTAAACGCGTGCCGACCGATGATTTGAAATGCGCTTATAAAAAATGTACTCCGAAAAAAAAACTTTATTATGTAATGATATTTTGGCTTAAACGGGCACTCCTTCATTCACATTATTCCGTAAAATCGTGGTTTTACTCTATTAAATATATTGATCAGAAATCCTTTTATATTTGATAATAAAAAATGTTACGTTTTATCGACTCGCTTAAATGAGAGGTTCGCAAAATATCTTATATATATTAGCCCAAACCGGTCTGTAGGCGTAGATGTAGACGTTTTATTATTATCACGTACACATGTAGGTATACAACATTCTCATGACCTAAGCGTCCGCGATGTATATAAACAATGCACACGGTTCCAACGTGACGCAAATTCCGAGGCTTAAGAACAGCTACTTTAGACATTCGGTATTTCAACTTCAATACAGTCATCTATGACGGGTGTGCCCACTAGTAAAATATAAATGTACTATTCATATGAGGTATCTTTTTGACTAAGAGCTTGGCGACCAGCGACAAAACTGATTGAAAATGCGGTTCTGTTCGCCGGAAGCTTTTATCTCGCGCATTGCCAAGATTCCAGCCAACTCCTACGGAAGTGGAAGCGATGACATCTTGCGTCATCCGCCGGTAATTGTGTCGAGAATGTTTTTATAATGTTTTCACTTTATTTTGAATTTGCGTTGCGTCACCTCATTCAAAAATCGCAGACTGCACCCGGTTGACCTTGTCTCGTACATATTATAACCAGAATCAACGATACGCGAGTTTGATAAAAGCCCTTTCCCAATTATTGTAAAATCGCACCGCAAATGAAGCAGATATTATAACTATTATCCGACATATTTCATGAAATATTACTAAAATTCGTGTTGATTTATAAAATTGAATACATATAATTAGCATATATTTTACTTTTTGAAATTCGAATACGGAATCGTAGAATGAAATTATAGACTTTATTTCTATCTAGAAATAGTTCTAGTATTCGTAGAAAATAGTCGTTGTAGCTTAGTGGAATACGCTCTTGGGACCTCGTTCTATACAATTGTGGATTCACGGGTTCGAATCTTGAAACCATTTTATCGATTTATAAACGAACTAGTGTATTTGTTTTTTTAATATCGCCATTTTTAGTATAAAATTAAAATTAATAACTGAGTTATTCCACACGGTTTATCACTAACGTGACACATTTCACCTCTTTAAGAAGCATCTTCTGACTAATCATATCGCAAGGTTATTTATTTCAAGGTAGACAATGACTTTAATTCTTTCATTAAAAATAAAGAGTAGGGTGGGTTTTATTCCATTCTACTGGACGTGGGGAAGGGGGTAAGAAATAAACACTGATACACCAATTACCATAACACTATTAATTACAAATCAATGACTAGTGTTTGGAGGTGAAAATCCCAAGAGAAATAAATTTAATAATAGTGAGCCGCCTGTTCTATTTGAAATTTTGTTTACTGTTACTACCCGATTACTGTAAATGGTTTTATTAATTTCTAAAAACTCTAAGCTATTCATTTTAATACCTTTCTTATTTACTCGATGTAGTTATTATTTTTAATAAAATTATGATCATTTTCAATTAAATGATTCGCAAACTCTGAAAAATTATTACTTTTGGGACATCTTATATGTTATTTAACTCTAATATTAAAGATTCTATCTGTCTGTCCTACATAGGAAGCTTGACAGTCTTCGCAAGGGAAGCGGTAAGAATTAGAATCAATGTCTATCTTGAAATAAATAGCCTTGCGATATTATTAGTCTGAGGATGTTTATTAATGAAGATAAACCATGTGGAATAATTAAGTATATCAATTTTAATTTTATATTAAAAATAAATTTCCACAATGTTACGAATCCATATAAAATATAGGTATCGCCAATTATAGTAGCAAGTATAACGATATTTAAATTAAAATTGATGATTTTGCCAATAATTCTGTTAAAATTTAAAAAAATAACTGACAAATCCACTGATGATTGATATAGATTGCTTTTTTTACTTATAATTATAGAGCCATGTTAACAAGTCACGCCTAAGATTCAAGTACAACACTATATTAATTTTTATAATCAACGCTTTTTCGTTGTCAATTCAACGTGAGAAAATAAAGGAAGCTGAAATATTTATCTTATAAATGCATTCATTATTTTCTAGGCTATTGATAGATAGTTTTTCACGGTCAGTTAAGTGCGTTGTCTATGACAGTACATAGATTAAATCAATTGTTTATGGACATGGCTCTCGGCTAATAATTGATGGACCGTTCGACCTCACGTACGTTTGACATTGGCATCAGTCAATTGGTAAGAAAACAGCTGATCGATACCAAGTTAATAAATTGCCACATTCGGAAAGATACATAAATCGGTTGTTATCTTTACCTATAAATAGAAACCAAAAATCGACTGACATCTGAGTTATATACGTTCGTTTTCATGCTGGATACGAAATAAATCATTTCATCTTTCTCGAGCTTTTTTGTATGCCCACATACAGTAATTTATAAAGATGATTTTTATGAATGGATTTCAAAAGAAAAACATTTTTATTCTACATTGACTGGAAACGTGGGGGTTTTGTGTCTTTGTTGATCTTCTGATGCTATTCTTGATCCATTGAGCTCTGGAATATATAATATTTGTATTTTCGATGGATTTAGCGGAAATATCGTGGACAGTTCATTTTAATTTTATATTAGGTTACTTTTAATATAATAAACTCATACATGTATGTATATTTAGGAATCCAAAAGGTGTGTTTTAAATTATTTAATTATTTTTATGTCGTACGTAAGTATCGGCAGTAATTTGTCAGCTTGCTCTTACTTTTAAGAGCTCAACCAAGAAAACCTTCCCCATTTAATTTTGCAACAGTAGTTATCTGCCGTCTAAACCAGTGTTTCTCAACCGGTGGTCCGCAGACAATTTAACTGGTCGTACAAGGATACTTAGCGCCCATTTTAAAATGCATAACAATTTACAAACATTTCAAGCAATAATCATCATTCTTGAATTTGATACTGAGTGATTGCTGACTATTTCAAATAACTACAGAATTCGTATATTACATTTGTGTATTTGTTTGTTCTGACTTTATGTTTAAATATTGTTTTAAATTATGATATTTAAAAATTAATTTACAGAAAATACATTTCTTAATTTTGAATTTGAAAATTAACTAAATGTCTTTTTTTAAATTTTTTATTTTTATCAATTCAAGAAATGCCGGGCAATCCAGCTCTTACTATATAAATAATATTTTTTTATTTTTGCGTTGGTAGTTCGCAAGTGTAAAAAGGTTCAGAAACACTGGTCTAGACGATTAGATCTATTTTTAGAATTTTACGTATTGAACTTCTGGTTACGCTTAATTAAATAGACTGTTTCGAATCATGGGCGTAGATGTTTGTTCGTGTTGTCTTTTTTCCTCGAGTTGAGTTTATCTCCAGTGTTTTAAAATTAAATGTGTTTCGAAGTATCTGACCCTTTGGATATTTTTTTTGAATGTAATAAATTCTGACCTAGTAACTAGTTCGAGCTTTCTGAAAAGGACAATTTGAATTCGACACATTTACTTAAAAATATTAGCATAAATTAACAATCATTAAATACTCTTTTTTCATTAAGATTGTATCTGAAAAATCACTTAATCCTACCGTCAGTGTTCCATCAAAAATTTCACAAGATAACTAATATATTATTATACATAAAACACTGCTGAAAAGTATTTAGGTATATGTTCTATTTATAAAATCATTAAAAAATAATTTATGTTAGTTTTTTTCAATGTTCTAATAGTAAAATGTTAACGGGTCATATAACAAATTACGTGTCAACCTTTTGTTTAGTCAATGTCATTTTTCTAACCATTGGCGAGTCCTAAATCGCATGTAGGTCAAAGTGGATGACCTTTCATGGCAACATAATGTCGGAATATCAGAGTTTATTCGAAGATAAAAATAATGAGCCATCAATACTTGCAAATTATAAATGACGACTCATTCAGCGCACCCCAACCCCTGTAAACAAAGAATTCGCGTGTTCAAATGTCTAACAACGGTAGTATGTTTTGTCGAGGCGTAGATTTTTAACAATCTACTTACTGCTTGCTTGCCAGGGGCGGTGCCTTAGAACGTGAAATTTCTGTTACGTCACAGATTAAGAAATAGATTCAGAAATATAAATCAATAGTTTTATAATTCAATAAATGGTAGAAACAACGGAGAAAACTATTCGGAGCTTTGTATAGTAAACACTAAACAAATCTTGCTGGAAGCCGCATGGTAACAAGATAACTAGACAAATAATGGCAAAGTAATAGCACCCATGCTAAAAATATACTTCGTAATTTATTGTAATTGATATTCTAAGCAATGTGATTTATTATTATTATCCATTAAAGCCATCAATAAATTCGTTAGATTTCGAATATTTGTTATTTTAAAAGCTAATGCTTTTGATTCCTTTGTCTTCTGAATATCAGTTATCTATTTCATCTCACGAAATTGTTTCATATTTCGTGTTCCTGTTTATTTTATTTTCTTTCTTAAAAAATAATTCATACTCTCAAAATGTACATAGTTGACAGGGCAAATTTTTGTGGAATATTTTTTTGCTTAAGTCGAGCGGGCCACTGTGCGACCGGGGTGAGAAACGATTCACTCGGTTCATTTTTATAAAACACTTGAGATGTCCCCCTTATTATTTAGATGGCGCTTGTTTGACATTTTTGTTCTACATTTTAGAAAAAGCAGTTTTTACGAATACAAAGGATTCCGTGCTTTTTAACACTAACAGAGGCCACCGCACACTGTCAAACAGACACTTAAACATGCGCTAGTGTGAGATATCTTTTGTTTTTAATGTCAAATATTTTTTTCGTCTACTTATTTAACGATATTTATTTTATAAGAATAAAAATTCTAAGTAATTATAATATTCTGAAAGTAATTAAATCTTCACGATCTCAGTACTCGAATGGCAACGCCCTCGGCTATATGTACTAACAGATTTTGTTACTATTATCCACGAATAGAAGTTCTATACATTGTCTTTCATTATTTTGAATATGTCAACGATATGGCAAGGATCGCGATTTCTTTGTCCAGTATTTTATCTAGTTTTACTTGCTTGATAAATTTAACTAAACTAAACATTTGACGATCCTTGATCTAGATTGACGATATCGTCGTTATTCTGGAAGAAGATACTAACCGAAAAATAATAGTTTTGAGTAATTGGACTTTGAAGTTTTTCGAATTTTTGAAATGCCATACCTTTTTCATTTAGTTTGTTTGTACAAATCTGTTTTTAAGTAAAAGTATAATTTATAAAAAATAGTTGTTCTTCCGTGCGGTAATGTTCGAAATAAGGAACATTTTGGTATAATCAACTAAATTTGTCATTTTTTCGATTTAGTGTTTTCTACCAGAAGAAAGCGACGACATGTTCGTTATCATAATGAAATGGTGGGTAAAAAACGATTCTGTTTCCAAATTTATTGTCAAATAAACATTTTTTTTTCGACTTGCATTTAACTTTGATATCAATAACTTTGAATAAGTTATTTCATTTCAAAGACCAACAATAATTAACTGTTTTAAAGAAGTTAACACATTGAGTCCCGGAGCCGTGTTTTCACGTCATACAACAACCATCACTTGAGTCCCGGAACCGTGTTTTCACGTGATAGACCAGCCTATCAAAAACAGTCATTTGAGTCATCAAGCGATACGTATTATAACGGAATCCTGGTTTTAATTATAGTCAAGACTTAATACTTTCCAAACCATTCATCTAATTTGTCGTATCGTCAAAATAGGTTTTGATTTTATATACTTAAAATCTTAATAGAATTTTAGTTCTTTAATATTCCCCCTTCTGGAGACGATATTTCGGTGACACCGAGTCACCGGAGTTTTGCAAGATCTACAAGAAAGGTTGTCGGGGGATATGTCTAAGCACATACGATACCGATTCCGTCAACAGACAAAACAATAAGCCCTGTTCAAAATGCAAGGTGAGTGCAAAGCACAAGAAAAGAAGTGAAACTCGGTACACAAAGGGTAATGTTAGAAATTTTACCATACAAAAATTAAATATTAAAATTTTTTATGCAATTCCACAAAGTTTCGTTTGATTTAATCAGCTATTTCCATAGTTATAAGACTTTTAGTAAACGCTTAAGAAAAATGATATTTCTTCAAAAATAGACCGGGCACAGGTGTTGTTTTACTTGATTTTGGCTGGAGCTAATAGTGTTAAAAGGTTCAAACCTTTTTTTGAACGCTATACCTATATTATGTCTTGTAAGCATAATTGAAATAGATCTTGTGTGTGAATATACCCCATAACAATAAAATTTATGAAATATTTCTTACAAAAAGAACTGGCATTCGTACGTTAATAATGATTTATTTTACGGCAATATATTATTAACTCATTCCGATAGTAAGAAAATTCCTCACTAAAATTGGCAAAGGTATTACTAAATCTGTCAGCTCAAAGCCGCCATGTTCGCTTTAAGATTGTAAATTAACTTCATATGATTTAGGTTCTGCGAAATAAGCAAAACTAATTGCCACAATAATAATTAACATATTGTGTTGATTGTCTACCCTTCATATACCTGTCATATGTAACTAAACGTATTCATCAAATACCTTCAATTTAGTCGTGGTTTGGTGGTCGACGGTGCCTTACGTAATTAAATTCCTCGCAGATGAATCTTAAGATTTTGTTTCATCAAAGGATAATCAATTCAGAAGTTCTTCGTGATAATTTTTTAAATAATGCAGTGTCAATTATAACTGAATATTAATGTATATTCACTTTTAAGGTGAAATAAATTGAATTTTAATAATTATATAAAACAGTTGGTTCATAAACGAAGATACAAATTCACAGATCATTAAACAAATTATAAATAAACGAAATCAAATAGTCTACCATTAAAATGTTAAAAAACTCTTACAAATCAATAAACTTTAAGACATCGACTGAGCGTGCTTGATGGAATTTCAATATTAAATTTGGATTATTGAGATTTTGTACATGGAAGTTTTGTACATAAAATACATGGAAGTGTACAAAATCTCAATAATCCAAATTTAAATCAATAAACACTTATCTGACATCAAAAATAAAGCTACATTAAAAGTCCATTAACTGAGTAAAATTTTATTAAGATGAACCAACTGTTTTATAGCCCTGTTTTGATTGTATTTTTATCAGTTGATAGTGATTATGATGAGAAAAACCGGTAATAATCATTATAAACTGTGGAAGTAGTACAAAAAATTCTGTTTTATTTAAAAAATTAAACGTATATTTGTTAAACAGTATTTATTATTTTCGGCGTCCGTGGCGCAGTTGGTAGCGTCGCTGGCTACTGTTACAGATGTCTCGGTTCGATTCCCGGTGCGGACGGTTTTCATAGATTGATCTTTCAACCGATTTATGGATTTCAGTTCGTAGTCTGAGTCCTCCCTCCCACCCATCCCATCCTCACGGGGCGTAGCGAGAGCGATTAGCTAACCACTAGTTCTCTCATAGCCCTATCCTTCTATCCCTACTCTCTTTGAAAAAAAAGAGAGGTTGAGCAACTGAGTAACAAGCAGTTCTCGTAGAAAAAGTCTGTTAAGATACCTCCATTAGGAGACCATATGCTCCACATTGGGAGCGGACATGGAAAAAAATAATTATTAACAGTGGATTCTTTGTAGAAATTATCATATTACTGAGTCAAAAACAACAATGCAGACAATTATTGTATGCTGTTTATTTCGCATTCATTTTAATTTAGTAATATGCATTTCGGTTTGTTTTTACTATCGTTGGTTGCCGTATACGAGAGGTATCGCATATGTTGTTTCGTCCGTCTCCAAAGCTCGAATCTCGTAACGATTGTTTTTAAATAACTATCGTTCAATTAATTGATCATTTTCAATACAAATGTAAAGATGTGTGACGTTTTCATGTCATCCCACTGCTCTCTTACCATATAAATCTCAAAATATAATATTAGTGTATTGTAGAGAAAGCGATTAGCAGACCTTTCATAATAAATTGATACTCTTTGTGAGATATTCTTTCCATTGTTATTAAAAATATGACTTGTGCATAAAGCACAGCAAACTCACTTGACCTAGTATTTTATTCTATCTATTTTTGTCATTATTGTAGATAACAGGATTTTGTATTTGTGATTTAATATATAAATATTGGCCTCTGTGGTCTAGTGGTAAAAGCTTTGCTCTAGCGGTAAAGTGGGCCCTGGTTCAAATCCCAGCTAGGTGAATATAAAATTTAGATTTTTTCAATTTAAATTTGTGAGCTTGGACATGAGTGCCTTATAAAAATTTTCATCGAGTTTATGTCGTATGATTTTCAAATTTTCAAAATATTTGACGCATTGGCTATCAGCTGTAATACCAGGTATTTGTTAAATAAATTTAAATACTAGTTATTCAAATGTTCAACTCATTTAGTTGGTTTGTATAAAACTGTTTAAAGTATAATTTACAAAAATAAGTCTGTTCTTCGATACGGTATACTCGTAGTTCGAAATAAGGAACATTTTGGTATAACTAACTCAATATGTAACTTTTTCGCTTTAGCGGTTAGACGAAATTTTCCTGTGTTAAATATTTAATTATTAATAATTCACTCCAAGTAAAAAATTACGAGTATAAATTCCGTTTAATTGCGATTCATATTGATACTAGCGCTTAGATTAAAAGCAATCATTTGCCGTGATAATACGTTCTCATTAGATGTATTAAGTAGTAATATATTAATCATGGAATCCGAACATGCAATTACCGATGCAATTATTAATTTACAGTCTTGAACACGTCAAAGTCGATTTGTCACATTTGTCCACCTCACTAGTTAATTAAAAGATACAAGTTTCAATGAAGTAATTCAATTTTATACAAAGAATCTAAAGACATAGCACAAATAAAAAATATTGAAATAAAAATGAATCAATTCGTATTTACTCTATGACAATCAGTATTATAGCACTGTAAGTATGTTAAAAATAGTTATATCGATAAAAATGATCTGATTTCGACACACGTAATCTATGGAAATTTACATGCTCGCAGATAATAAAATATACCACTTTTAAGGTGTTAACTGTCAATTATTGGTTGAAAAATAAAACATTTGTCGGCGTCCGTGGCGCAGTTGGTTTCGTCGCTGGCTACGGTTACGGATGTCTCGGGTTCAATTCCCGGTGCGGACGGTTTTCATAGATCGATCTTTCAATCGATTTATGGATTTCTGTTCGTAGTCAGAGTCCTCCCTCCCACCAATCCCATCCTCACGGGGTGTAACGAGAGCGATTAGCTAACCACTAGTCCTTTCATAGCCCTATCCTTCAATCCCTACTCTCTTCGAAAAAGAAAAGAGAGGTTGAGCAACTGAGTGACGAGCAGTTCTCGTAGAAAAAATTCTGTCAAGATACCTCCATTAGGAGACCATATGCACAATTTGTTTGTACTACTTCCACATGTTTATCAGGAACGGTTTCGTTAATCACGAGCGTATTACCAACTGATAAAGATACAATCATAACAGGACTATGTATATAAAATTGAATGTTAACAATTACAAAGTATATAACACAGTTAGTTCATGAACTAAGACTTTACAGATCATCAAACAAATTATATATTTTATATTAATACTAAAGTAATCTATAAATAAAGTATTTATTGATTTGTAAGACGTCCTTAACATTTTAATTGTTGACTATTTAATTTGTTAGATGATCTGTAAATTCTCGTCTTAGTTCATAAACCAGCTCTTTTATATACTTTGTAATTATCAACATTCAATTTTATATAAATAACCCCGTTATGATTGTATTTTTATCGGTTGATAAGACTCGTGATGAGCGAAACCGATCCTGATTATTATAAACGTGTGGAAGTAGTACAAACAAATTGTGTTTTATTTTCCAAATATAATATACGTAATAATTTTATTCATCAAATGAATCTAAAAATATTCCATATGGAATAAATTAATATGTTCAATATTGGAAGTTGTCATGGTTTTATGTACAGTGTTCAAAAATTTGTGGCAATATATTCATATATCTTTTTGAACGTCAAAGTAATAGTTAAATAATATTTTAAATCTCAGAGCCGAGTCATTGCGAATGCCGTATAAAATAACTATAACAAAGTTCGTTTACTTACTTTGAAAAGGTTGTAACTGACATTTTGGCCTACAATGATCTTTTGATCGAAAAATGTTGTATTTGCCACATTCTACAATATACGTTGATTTTAGAGTCATATATTGTTCAATGAGGGAGTTAGCAGTATTTCGGAGTTCTATCCATACATTATTTTTCGTAAATTTGTTTTATATGGTTCTATGAATTGATATAACTAATTATTATCATCTCACAGAAAAAACATACACATCACAGTTTTTTAGAAAAGGTTTTAACGTCATGCTGAACATTCTTCGTTCGATGGTTGGTGTGTTTTACCCTTTACTTCTATTGTTCTATCTGTTTGGTCATTGACGAAAATTAGCTCAGTTCGTTCAAACATTCCAAGTATATATGTATTATTGTCTTGTTGTATTATAATATTATCGTTAGCTTATATGGTTGAGCAAGTTATGATAATATATAATATTAATAATTATCTCAAAAATCAGAACATTTTGATTGATAAAATTGAAATTATAATTAAACCTTTTCAAACAAATTATTGTTGTCAGTTCTAATTAAAGCTTTAGTTACTCATTATTTTCTAATGTTATGGCTTTATTTAGTAAGTAAATTGTATAAAAAACAAGTAATATATTTATGTATATAAATATTTGCTAACTCACTAATTAAAATACATTTTTTCCTTCAAAATACAAAGTATAATCAGTCAAAACTTCAAACGCTCGTCTCTCAAAACATGGTCAAGTGCAATTAGAACCTTTTCAATGTAAGGTAACGAGTTATTGCTTTTATGATTGAGAGTGAGGGATTCAGCAATCTTTACGACATATCAATATTGAATTTCAACGTAGAAAAGCATATTGCCAGCGACGCGATTTTCTTCGAAGAAAGGGTAAACTCGATCACAAAGAAAAATCCGAAACATACGTTTCGTCAGTAAGACATAGGTCTTTGTTGCAGTGCAGGGGATAATAAAGTTATATCCAGAGCGTAAGCGGAAAATAAACCGCCTTGGGCATGCAGTAGTTCGGTGTTCCCCAAACCTAAATCTGTTTTACACGATATAAAGTTTCACGAGGGCTATTTTTTTAAAGCTAGATATCAACTATCTAATAAAATTTTGTATAACTAAATACTTTGATATTTTATTCTATTATAGCAATGAATTTTGACCCCGATCTATCGTTCACGTATTCATTGTTTTCCGTATCTATCCTTGGCTTTGAAATTTCTCGAATTTCCCGCATTATTGCTTTTTTGAGAGACCCTCAAAAAAGATGAATCAGGGTTCTAATCTATTAAGCCCAATATTTGAACACAGAGAAGTGAATAGTATAGTTTATTGCTGAACATTGGTGGAAAGAATTACAAGAAATTGTACAGAAACTGTAAATCATATTTTATAATTTTTATTTAGAAACTCGATCGCATTGCTCGGATAGTTAACTACAGCTAAAAATACTCACTAGTTAAACGTAAACGGTCATGCTACTTTTAATTAATCAGAATATAATATATACAATACACGGACTATTCATTATTTATGAAATATTTCAGAAACACTATTTTATGCAGTGGAACACTATTAATAAGCATGATATGTTTTGCTCCAATTCTTTGCCGACAGTCGTAACTCGTTTACTTTTTATTTTCATTTGATGTCTACAAACGAGTAATATTACATTTTATCCAAATACAAAATAGGAAAATGATTTCGCTAGCTGTCGTGAATAAGTTATTTTTTTTTAAATTTAAATTTAAAAAAAATCAACTATCTTGAAGTAATAAGAAATAGTCTTGCCTTGGATATTCTTGTTTAAATAAAATGATCGTGAAACATCGCACAATGACCCGAAATCTTATGGTCGGTATTCATGTGAGAATTTTGTGCCAGTACAGCACGCTGTAAGACATAATTTGCTCAGGTGTGGAGTTTAATGACATAAGCATATTATATTTTACTTGCTTCGGTTGAATTTGAGTAACTTTAGAATCAAATGAAATATTTTACGAGTACTCCTTTCATGCATTTTTTGCATACCAAAGTTTGGCAAACGCTGTTGTTGTTGATTCAGAATACTATCTGACGTTACGTTCACCTTCATCGCACTCCTGACTTAGTATTTGCGTTACGAGATAGAAATTGCTTCATACTTCATCTATTTCGCAAAACCTCTCATGCGTCGTGCGACGTGTGTACAATATTATGGATAGGTATTATGGTTTAGCAAAATGAATGTTTTAACTAATTGCGTATATACCATTTTTCAATATTCGTATCAGCAATATTTTTCTATCCGCTCTAAATGTGTAGTATATGGCCTCTCAATGGAGTATCGCAACATTAGCTGTTTTACGACAACTGATTTTCATTCAGTCGCTGAAAAAAAGTTGTAATGTAAATGATGAGCTAGCAATAGACTAATGTTAATGCTATACAACCTCTCTACCCCCCTGTCTTCAAGGTCACATAGAAGTGGGTGGGAAGATATGGAAAATATATGTTTTGGTGGCGCAAAAAATGAAAATATATCGGTCTTATATATATTGCGAAAAAATTATTTGGTATGCGTGTTTCTCTACCACGTTAAAATAATCGAGTGTCAATCACTGCGGACACAAAAAGTATCTTGGCTCATTATACTTGGCTTATCCAAATACATATGAGATTATATTTTTAGCTCGCTATGTCCTTTCACTCCCAAAGTATGGGCTGATGAAAATATACTAAGAAGCTGAATTTCGACTAAAGCCGGGTATTTATTCCACATTCTTTTAAACAACTTGACTTCTGATAGTATAAAGCAGTGCTCTGCAACCTTTTATCACCCACGGCACTCATTAATATTTTGCGGCACACCACAAGCCAAAATGTGTAAATTTCATATATAAATTTACAATTTGTTAAGTGTTTTTTCAGTGAATTTAAAATAGTATACTATAGTGATTGCCATTTTAAAAAATAATATAAATGCACATTTTAGATACTTGATTTGATAATGTGTATTGTATTATATTGACACATTCGTTAGTTAATAATTCCACTGGGAAATTTTTCGCCATCAATGCTTCCCAATATATACAGCATGTATAATTTATAAGGCGGATTTTTTGTTTTACACACGAAACAATCCCCATTTTATTCCCCATTATTGTAGTTGTACTATTCATGCAAACACTAATACAATTATTCCATTAATATCAAAATAATACGATATTTGTTTCATCGATAACAATTTAAAAGGAGATCGAATTAGTAACCGAATGGCTTTGATTTTTTTTTGATAGAAAAATACTCGATTTTTTCCGATTTTGAAAGCACTGTGATTCGGCACAAAAAGGATTATCTCACGGCGCACCAATGTGCCGCGGTATACCGGTTGCGAACCACTGGTATAAAGTGTGGATTGTGTCTTGTAGACCATTGTTTTTGTTATTTGTTATGAAGTATTTCAATTAAGCGTTCATAGCAAACAATATTAAATAAATACAGTTTTAATTATAGATATAGCAAACCTCATGCTGTATGGTTTATTTCATTGAATTTATGCTCAATTTTTTTTGTATATATATATGCCTCATAGTCATATTTTAAAAATTAAAATGTGTGCTTGAGAGCATTGGAACCAGAAAAAAATATGGTAAAAGTATCAGAAAAGAAACGTTCTACTTCAAAATAGTTTACATATTAGAGGTCTGCGCAAGCCGAAATTTGATATAATTACCCGGTCCGGACCCAGCATTTTCAGGCCCGGCACGGTCCGGGTCCTAATCGTAATGTCACACTTGTAATCCGAACCCGACCCGAAGCCCAGATTATTTTTTTTCAGTCCGAAAAAAGTCCGATTTTTTACAGTGTTGTTGAAATTCAGTTTTAACGAATCAATTTGAAAGCAGATACTGAATAATAACGAGCTATCTAAACATGCAAGCATTGTCAGAAGTATTTTTATGAAAATTAAATTTATTACACGGACCCCGCTCAGGCCTGCTGAGGAGATTCGATCTAAATTGTATTTACCCGCTTGACACACGGGCCGGGTCGGGTAGGGTTCTGCGGGCCAATTCCAGGCCCGTGCAGATCTCTAGTACGTACTAATATTTTCTCTTAAATATCCAACCTCCAGGTTGGGTTAGGTTAGGTTAGGTTCCAAATTGCGTAGTGAACAACGTATCTTAGTTATTGTCTTCTAGCAATAACGTTAAAGCCAATTTTAGAAAGAACACCTTTTTTACCATCTCACACGCAATATCGTACACCGTTTCAGATACTAGCTTTTATCATTCAACTTTAAATGCTGTGTTAAGAATTTAAGTTTCTATAATTAAAAAACTTCACAAAACATGTATAATTCATGTCATTAATTGATTTTGTAAATTCATCAATGTAGAAATAATGTGAAATCAAGCAAGTTGAAATGAATCGTTTCTTCTGACATCCATCAAAAACTAAGTTTCTTTTTGAATCATTTTCAAATTATCCCTAATTACCCTGTGAAAACAGGGCGTGCAATGATTCGATCTCAATAGCTATCGGAGTAGAACATAATTTCTATGAAAAAGGGACAATCTATTTAAAAGAAACTGTTCCATCCAAAATATATGGTCATATAATTATTATATTTAAAGCGATGATGCGTTTAGTAATATAGTAGTTGAATAGTATCTACGTAATTCAACGCATCAAATTTCAAACGTGGATGGGTCAGGAAGAATTTAAATGTCAAGTTCAGCTATGTCTTTGGATGCAAAATGAAACATGATAGATGAATACAAATTTTCATTCAGTTGATAAAACAGGATGTCAGAATGAGATCAATTGCAGAAAATGAGAGTAAAAGTGTCTAAAGATATTACGAGATTTTTCATAATAATTAGTGATCCGTAAAAAGTAAAAATGTTCTGAATATGCATGATCTTGAGCCTTTTAAATCAAATTTTTTCTCTTCGTATTATGATAATATTATATACAATATAAAACAATAAGTTTTTTAATTTATTTGATAGAATTGGTATTTTATTAAAGATAGCTAAAATATTTCAAAACTATGATTCTACGTAACTGAATGTTTAATGTAATAACGTTATCTAAATTCTAAAACAGTCTCAGTTCCGATATAACATTTAACACTGCGTGATTTAGTGGAGCAGTGTTTGACAACCTTCTTCAATAAGAAGGATACCTCACATGTGTTGCTTATGACAGCGGGTACTTTATCTTAACTTTGGTTAATCAATAGTTGGGAGGTATAAATTTATTAATAATAAAAGTTGTCAATAAAAAATTTATGTAAAATCAAAACACAATTATTTATTCGGAACGCATACAAATCCCACACTTCCACGAGTTAAGAGTGACCAATGTACTCATTATTTATTAGTGTTATTACACTACAGCAATACAGCTTGATTGATGAAAAATAAAATAGTTAAATTACAGCGTTCCTCGAATTATGATATATAACTGTTTACTTGATGTTTATCAAAGTGATGTAGTTTTGGTAAAATTTTAATAGACGTTACAGGTTCAGAAATATTTGGATACATATGTTTGTGGCAGGCACCTTAATTAAATATACTTGTCACAAATCAGTCCGGATTTTCAACCCCTCTCGTAGAGGCTAATGCACCTACGTAATGTAGAGGGTGAGTGTTACGCCAAATATCGGAAATTTCACTTCATTACGGTAGATGACTTATAAGTGCTAAAACGGCTCATAGAGAAGTGAAAATCAATGAGTATTAGAGCCAACGTTCCCTATAAGCCGAAACGTAATCCCATACTGAATAAAGTCAAACGTATAAGTGCTCTAAATAATTGCTTTGCGAGGTATATAATATTACAGCCAACATTTTGTATGCTAATTTATTGAAATGAGTCTCTTTTTTGTCAAAGTGACGTTAGAATTTTTCAATTTTCAAGAAATATGGGATTTAATTTGCTTTATTTATGTCATGTACCTGTCATAAACATTTGTGTATATAAGGTAATTGTACTGGTAACTGACCACGTTCCAGTAGTTGAACTTTTTCAATAAAGGCCGGGCTCAAAATAAAAAACATAGACACAGGATTGCTCTAAATTGTATAGTTCAGACAAGTGAAACCATCTTTTGTCGGATTGAGGAACTAGCATATCACCATATATGTCATTTGGGTGTCATAGTGTCCATTTGAAAACAACACCTTATGCAGTATGCATTTTTTTTTTGAATTTTTTAAGAGAATCGTTAAGGATATCAGTGAATGTAAGCATATGTTACTTGATTCAACCAAGAGTGGTCTTTCAGGAAGTTCTGAGGCAACTCTGATTAGACATGGTCAACTACTGGAAATTAAATTTTTTTAGATCGTCAACTACGGACACATTAACATGGTTGTTGATTTTTTTGTAACAGACCCTTTCCTAATTTTTGTCTTATCATATTAATTAAGACATTTGATCAATTATGAATACATTTGCTTTGTCATCATTTGGTCTAATGCTAAACGTTAATCGCTATTTTTCTCTTGAGCGGCCAACTACTGGTAGATATACCTTATTATGTTTTCAGTAAAAAATAAACCGTGCGTATATTTTATATCCATCGTTGTGACAACAGCATTCGAAAGTTACATTTTAATTTTAGTTCTTGTTTTTGAAACACTTTCTTATCGGATAACTTTTAGTATTCACTGATTATTAAGCCTATATTATTCTGCTGTATGGAACATGATAGAAATCGACAAAAACCCTTGTATAAGTGAATTCGCTTCCCTCGACTAGGGCGAGTGTTCTTAAAGTCAGCCGTCGCCAGTGGCCGTCCCTTTGAGCTTAAAACTTAAGTAATAGTGGATACAAAAAAAAACAATTTTTTAAATTCGTATAGGTAGTCTTGCCACTTGTCAATGTATATCTGCACTATACTGAACTATATGATGCAATACGCAATTAAAAAAAGCACATTTTTATTTCGCAAGTTTCGACAAATTCATGTTGTATGGGAATCGCTAACAAAATATACTTTATACTCTCATGTTTTGCATCATTATCTTTTTTATTGTTCTGTCTACTCTCAGTAAATTCGTTCACGATATTAATGAAGTTTCAAAGTGATGGCCAAACACTGGGCAACGAAAGGCCGACCACTGGGAGAATTGGCATTTTTTTGTAAACTTATGTTATCTTATGATTGGTACAATATTAACTATTTTATTTTTAGTTGGTTACATTACTTAATCCCTGTTTAATGGAATAAAAGCGAAGAAAGTATGTATTTATCATTCATTGACTCAAAATCCCCTTTGAAAGTACACCTGTCGCTTAACTGGGCGACCACTGGAGAAATAGCCCTAGTATTTTACGTGCGATGTTATTGGTTTCTAACTGCATATAAACTCAATTATTGAAAAAGATCTAGCTGCTGCATTACTTAGTATAATAATTTAGATTATTCTATAGTAATGAATTAATTACCGACCCTGTTGCGGCTGTAACCGAGTGTTTGACGGTTTTGGGGATTCGTTCAATTCAACCCCTTGAACGAACACTTTCGTGAATTGATTCTCAATAGGCATAGATGTCTGTGATAGTCACATTGCCTTTTCAACTATCCGACCCTAAAAACGTAGCGAGAGCGACGATAAGTTAACTACTAGTTGTTTCAAAACACCACAAATCTACCATTTCCTTCAGAAATAAGTTGAAAATCAACCAATTCACGAAGTACAACTATGAATTAAATACATATGGAATTTAGTGACTGTTTTTTATTTTGTATAAAATGCTCTTTATTTAAACCCTATTGTATTCTGTAATATAATAAGAGAATTAATTGTTTTAATTTATTATCAATCGCAAGACAAAATTATGTATTACTTTAATTCAGTTGAAAATCGAAATAACTAACATTGTCACATTGCCAAGTATTTTTAATAGACCATTATTTCAACGTTTATTTATTTTAAATTTTCTTAAACCCAAATCGCGATGTTTTTGTCCCTTCAAAAATAAAAATTAATTTACCTTTGATGTAAGAATTAATGTTTTATTTAACTTGAGAAACGGACGAGCGCTTAGCCCGGGCAACAATTACTGATCGCTTTAATAAATAATTGGTTAGGTAATTGCAGACTCGGATTCCATGATTAATGGCGCTACAAATAACAAAGTTTGCACCTCCATAAAAGGACATTGAGTAGTGAAAAAGAAAGTATAAAAATACATTGAAATGTGTTTATTGGCATCTGAAACCGTATACTGAGTTTTAAGAATAGTTTCTGGCTGGGGGTGAGGTGGTTTGACTTCGTGAGGAACTCTGAGATTAGGGAACTGACCAGGCAACGCCCTGTCATGGAGATACGTTGGAACTGGCTGGTTCACGTGGTGCGGATACTTCCAGAGAGCCTCAACCCTGCTTACCTCTTCTTCCGACCGGTGTGATTCCGATGTCACGGCAGACCATCGATTACTATGTGTAAAATTTACACGGCGGAGCTGAGGGGCCGCCATGTCATAGGAGAAGGTAAAACGATTGGCGGGTGACAGGGAATCATTGAAGCGCAACGTGGTAGACATATGCTCCTCATAGAGAATTAATATGGTCAAAGAAGATGAGAAGTGTTAATTGGATTGGTAGAACTCCATTGAAATTAGCCAACAAATAGCAATAGGTGTAGTTTGATAAGAATAATCAATTGACGATGGAATTATGCACGAACCGCTATCAATAATATTTGATAATTATCGAAGCATTATATACATTGATATATTATTGTCATTGGAAAGAAAATACATTATCAAAATGTAATCTTAGCCCACATTTGATTTAATTAAAAGTAATTATTGCAAATATGCTTCTAGGACAGTTAATAGAAGTTACAATGTTAGATGGGTTCGTCCGTTTAAAATGACGATTTTTGTTGACCTAGTACAAATTTAATTGCAATTAACTCTGTACACATAAATGTTTATTTATTGTATTTCTAAGACTGAGAATGAGCTATTCTATACAGATAATAAGATAAAACATATTTTGTTACACCTCCTGTCTTCCTGATTTATTTAAGTCTTACCGAAGGTAGGTTGAATTTGAAATAATATAACATTAAAATTGACAACTTAGTTATTCCACTGGCTGTGTTACTAAATGTGAAACGTGTTTCGCTTCTTTAAGAGGCCTCTTCATACTAACTATATCGCAGGGTTGTTTATTTTTAAGGTGAACGATGATTTTAATTCTCAACATAAACATAAAGGGTAGGGGTGGGCTTATTTATTTCTACTGGTCGTCGGGACGGGGTATTTCTTGGCAGAATTTTAATTTTATATTAAAACTGAATTTTTCACAACAATTCAGTTTCACATTTCATCCGTTGAAAATGTGAAACTGAATTGTTGATATTTTGTACATCTTTAGACATTCGAGTACACGAATGAACTCAAAGTATTGCAAAAAACATTAAACATAAATTTGTATACAGAGTGAGTGAGTGCTCAGAAAATGAAACTTTGGCTCAGTTGTAAAACCCTTTTTAGTAAATAAAAACTCCATTTTCAATTCCCGGCTGCGTAACTATATACATCGATGATTTCAATTTAACTTTTATTAGAGACCAAGGGTTGGTATCATTTTTTTAGTCAAAATAACCGAATTTATAAAGATATAAATGTTGTAAATATAAGTGTGTTATTATTAAGTGTTGATAATAGGTCACTAAAAGATCTTTCATACTGTAACGAGTAAAGTTTCATGATAATAAACGGTAATTTAAGTTTGGATTATTGAGATTTTGTACACTTACATGTATTTCAATGTATTTTGTATGTACAAAATC
Source organism: Himalopsyche phryganea (assembly GCA_022494535.1). NCBI lineage: Eukaryota > Metazoa > Arthropoda > Insecta > Trichoptera > Rhyacophilidae > Himalopsyche > Himalopsyche phryganea. Next base: position 271,312 of record JAGVSL010000141.1, on the reverse strand, counting down.
TGTCTTAAAAGGATGTCTTAAATTATAGGTAATTTAAGTTATGAATGACTGAGTGCCTGTGGTCGTCCATCAACTTATCATTTGAATGAATATTAGTAGAACGATTATTACAAAAATGTTAGGATATTAGTATCATCGCTTCTTTATTAATATAAGGTTAGAAAAATAAGTTATGTTGTTAATAATATCCATTATATAATTATCGTTTGCAGTATATTTTTCTTCAAATTCTTTTTTGAAAAAGGGTGTTTTGAATATGCATGCTAAAATATTTGTTTCGAAGCCTTCTGCTAAAAAGATTTATTATACTTAAAGCAAGTACGTCTAAAATCTGGAAGCTTTATTAGTTAAAATTTGAATTATTGAGATTTCGTACACTTCCATGTATTTTGTCACCAACGACCCGGGTTTCGCCTTTCGGCATCTTCGGGCATTCGAACGCACGAATGGGCTCATTCTTCAGGTCAGTTCGAGTTCACGTCATTCAGTCGTTCAGGTCATTCGAATCGTCAGTTCGAGTCCATTCGTGCGCTCGAATGCCTGAAGATGCCGAAAGGCGACACCCGTGTCGTTAGTGAGAAAATACATGGAAGTGTACAAAATCTCAATATTTCAAATTTGATATTGAAATTCCATCAAGCACCCTCAGTCGATGTCTTAAACTTTATTAGTTCATATTATTGTATTTATTTATATAATTTTTTTCATACATTGTACATTAAATTGCTTATTTGTGTAAGATTGATACCATACGATTAAACATAGTCTTAGTCAAAACTAGTAAAATATTTTTGACATGACATCATTGCTCAAGAAGACGAAGAATCTGTATAGGAATGTAAATTGTTAAATTCTTTTACGCCAAAATCATTGAAAACATGCAAAAATTATTGTACCATTGGAGTTTACAGTATTTTGCACGTCATGAACAATAATGTCAAAATGTATGTAATGTCAATCAATATTTCTTACGGGCTCTTATGGGCTCCTAATGAAGGTATCTCAACAAAAATTTTGCTCGTTATTCAGTTGCTCAGCTTCTCTTCGAAGAAGAGAGTGCGGATATAAAGATAGGACAGGACTAGTGGTTAACTAATCGCTCTCGCTACACTCCGTTTTTAGGATCAGATGGGTTTGAGAGAATTATAGACAACACATCCATGACTACGAACAAAAATCCATAAATCGATTTAAAAATCGTTTTATGAAACTGTCCGTACCGGGGCTTGAAGCTAACGACTTTGACCATTGCACCACGGATCCGACAGTCTGCAGATATATAATTTATGCAATACAGAACATTAAATATTTAGTTCTGTTTATTGATCAAGAAATTATGTAGATATTTTTTTACGTTTTATTTTTGGTCAATTCGAGTTCTTAAGGATACATCGCCATAAACGTGATCTGAAATCTAGCGAAGTGTGCAGCAAAAACATAGCGTTGTTATATTAACATTGTATGTCTTGACTAATCGGAGAAAGGGTTAGTCTACTTTGAAATATTCGTAGATGGGATTATGGGCTAGTTAGACACGCGAATCGGTTACATCACATAACAACTGATGAAAATATGATAAGGTCGGGTCGATAATCCGTAGAGAAAGCTATTTTTATTGCATCTAATCGTACAGTTTGTATGCAGGAAAACTATTCTTTAAAACTCATACATTATAAATGAGATTGATTGGAAGACTTGTGATACACTATTATGTCCAAAGTCATATATCATTATATACTGAATTATGTATGATGATTTTTGAACGCAATTCTAATATTGTTGCCTTGAGGAAAAATGTTAATTTTTAATCTTAGTGTTTTAATGCAAGACCTGTTTAAAAATACCCTTTTTTGTTTGCAGCGCAAAAGAAAAAAAAATAAGGCTCTGTAAGCTGTTTTGAAAAAGAAATGATGACATCGTCAGAATATATCAAATTTGGATTATTGAGATTTTGTACACTTCCATGTATTTTGTCACTAACGACCCGGGTTTCGCCTTTCGGCATCTTCAGGCATTCGAGCACACGAATGGACTCGAACTGAGAGACAGTAAACAGTGTCTAACATTTATATAGAAGATACAAATGCGACAAATATTATTTACGAGGTAAGATATTATACGTCTCAGAGCCACACTGATACCTGAGTTAAAATTTCGGGAATCTCCCTAATCCTTATTTTGTAAACACCATATTAACAGAGTGGCGAATTGCCGCTTTTCAACTTCTTTTAGAAATACCAGTGATTCTACAATTATAATAGTATTGTGGGTTTTTACGGGATGTAATTCGACGAATGGGTAAATATATACAATCATTCCACATTTAGTGACATCTGTTAAGTGTTTCAACGTATTGGATATAATAGCGGAGAATTAGGAAGGTTCAGCTGCTCATTCAAAATTGGCAAGGAATTTAACTGGGCTCTATTAATTTCCAAAATTTCTTGATAAAATAATTTATGATACCCCATGTTTTTATGCAACAGTTTAACCCCATCATCCGCATTAAACGTATGGTTCTCCATTAGCAAGTGATTTGCGAATGTCGAAGTTTCTTTTTTTAATCTAAAGGCAGCTAAATGTTCTGATACCCTTATATCTAATGTACGTGTGGTTTTACCCACATAGAAATGTTGGCAATCATTGCATTGTAATTTATAAATACCAGATTTGTTCTTAAAGTTTACTCTATCTTTATTGTTAATAAGTAATTTGCCTAGAGAGTTTTTGCAATAGAACGCCGGTCTAACACTATCAGCGAGTTGTTTTTTAATTTTAAAGCTTGTGCAACCTAAATAACTAATTCTATGCCAGATTCTAGGGTGGTCTATGTCTTTAGACAAGTTCCCGAAATATAGCATCTTTTCTGCTAATTTACGTTGTTTTTTTGATACAAGACTATCTATAAGAGACGCCTCATAGCCATTATTATGTCAGAATATATATTTTTTTTATTAAATTCGAGTAAAATTAAAATAACTAAATAAAGAATCAAATTCGTACATCATCTTACAATTTTACGAGGTAATTGCTAATTAAAATAGCTTAAATATTTTCAAAATAAGAAATTTTATTTTATGAGATAAAAACGATTTTTTAAACAAGCGATGATGTAATGTTTTGTAACAACTTTCCATATATAAAAAGTAAAATTACGAATTAGTGGTAACTTTTATCAAAAAAAGTATTTCAAACTCATTCGTTTAAAAATGTTTCTCTTTATTTTCGTATTATAATAAATTTATGTAAGTAACCGTTTTTGAAGGGAAAACAAAATATAAGAAGATGTGTTGTAATATCTAAGTATTAAAGTAAGAAGTGCTAAGTCACAAAGCCATTGAAGATCTTCCTAAATATCGATCGACTTTCCTTTGTTGAGAAGAAACACTTTGATTTCTTTTAAAAGTAATATAAATCTAGCGAAAATCTTGTTTTTCCCGAATTTTTATTGTATATCAACTGTGTTTTGGCCAATTGATGTAACCCTCACAAAATACAAAATTGGATCTCATTTTAAAGACGACAGAGTAGGTCTCGGCCAAGTGATTTTACATTAGTTTTAGGTTTAAAAATTCTGCACTATTATGACACTCCCAACGTACAGTCCCATATCTGCAAATATTAGACTTTACATAAGTGAAATTCAACATATCGTCGTTGTTCTAGAAGATGACACTAACTCAAAAATACCAGTTTTGAGTAATTGGACTTTGAAGTTTGCCAAACGCTTGAAATGCCGTACGTTTTTCATTTTGTTTTTTTGTATTAAACTGTTTTTAAGTAAAAGTGTAATTTATACAAATAAGTGAGCTTAATCATACGGTAGACTTTAAAATAAGGAACATTTTTGTATAACTAACTCAATATGCCATTTTTTTGATTTAGTGTTTTCTTACAGAACAACGACGACACAATGTTTTCGATAAAAATAGTTTTTACTGTATAATTTAAATTTTGAGGGTTACATCAATTAGCCAAAACACCGTCGAATTATAATTTATTTGATTACTTGTAAATTCTCGTCATAGTTCTTGAACCGACTGTTTTAAATAACTTGTAATCGTCAGCAATAATTTTATGTAAATAGCCCTGTTCCGATTTTAATTTTATTAATGTTCGCGATGAGCAAAAGCTCAAAAGCCTGATGAACACATGGAAGTAGTACAAACAATTTTTGTTTTATTTTTGAAATGTTTCATAATCGAACTGTATTTTTTCTGTTGAGACAATCGACAATCGCTAAAGCACACGATTTCAATAGCGATCACAGCATTTTTTAAATATTTTTTTTAAAGTGGTGAACGAATTTAGGTAATCGATAGAGGATTATGAATTTAATCATACATCGCTTCATTGGATCTTTTTCCGTAGCGTTTTACATCTTGTATTCCATTTATTGATGCCGATTTAAAAATTTGTCTTTGTTGTTATTTTCAATTTAAAAATGTTTACATTATAATGACAGCATGTTACTGTTATTGCTAACCGATGAAAAAGTGTCGTCAATAAAGAATGCAAGTGCTAAGTTGAAAATAAATTGCAGCGAGAAATACCATTAGATAAATGCAACTTGTGTTGAACCAGACTGACGATTGTTGCGCATTCATTGCGTTCATTTGTTTGCTGTCAGTGCTAGGAAACAACTTGAAGTTGTGTTAATTGACTTCGATTGGCATTCTGCAAAATCAATTCGCCAGTATAGCCAATTTGCGAACATTTATCTTGATTGAATATTATGAATGTATGAGCGCTGAACTGGCATGGAATCGTTGACTACACTGATTTTCGTTCTTAGAGGAGAGGTCGATAACTTTTTTTAGCGCTATGCGGTCATGTTGTGACTGGTCGTACACGAAGTGAGGTACAGTTTTAATTGTTGAGTCATTCAACATACAAATATTATTACGTCACCTCGACCCTTACAGCGCGAACCGTTTTCACACGAATTTATTTTCAGTCGATTGATCTGTTTAAACGGTCACTATGGCTAAAAATAGATCAATTTCAACAGTAAAAAATAGAGAATTGTGTGAAATATATATTATTTATTCCAAATACATCAAAAAGTAAACTAAATTCATCGCATTTTTGCTAAAACTAATCGAAGACAATGGAGACGCTGAAAAATATTTAATTTACAACTTTGCAAGCAAAATGGCTGCGGCCAGTATTCATATAGAACGCCAACACGCACACAAGAAAGCGCGTAGTCGCATAAGTTTGTGTTATACATAGGACTGACGATTAATGCTACGTATCGGCAGTTCAAAACTGAAATTCGAAAGACCGAATATCGAGAGCTCTTTTCAAAAATATATTTCCTTGTGTTTTACTTGACATTTTCATGATCTGTTGCCTAATTTCTCTACCTAAAGGTTCGAACTATTTTTAAAGCAAAAGTGTTTCTTTCTAGTTCGGCCGGAAATATGAGATAAAGTCTTGGATATGTAAACATGTCCAGCGCGTTCATCAGGTTAAGACACTTTTCCAAATGGCTGAAAGCATTATATTTACCCTACATATATTTCCACAAATTTTATTATTTGTTCTTATGTTAAGGATTCTTAGTTTTGTCTTTCGTCTCTCTTAAGTTTATTCTTGTAAGCAGTTGCTATCCAATATATTTCCTTTTTCATTTTCATGACGTGTTGCTTGATTTTTCTACCTGAAGGTTTGAACTATTTTTTAAAGCATATATAGTGTTTCCTTCTAGTTTGGCCGGAATCACGAGATAAAGTCTTGGATATGTAAACATGTCAAAGACGAAATTAAGAAAAATATCAAAGTGCAAGACGGCAATATTTTTTCATTGATATGATAGTAAATATACCTATTGGTTAATCAAGACCCGTTTCGTTTATGAAAAGATCATCATCAAGTGAAAATCTCGGACCGGTTCTGGTTCAGATTAATACTATACCTATTATTAGTAATACGATAAATCGTCAGGGTGCTGCCAAAAAATCTTAACTGTGATGATGAGTATAATAGGATTTAACGTTTAATTTTGTGTTAGTAATTATCTAAAGCTGATAGCTTGAATAAGGTTGCAATAACAAAGTATTTAGTTACACAAGAATCGTAAAATATCTGTACATGGGTGGTAAACTACGATATGAAAATATATGGCAAAATTGAGATGTAGACATATTGTAATATCTCGCGACGCTCTTTCCAGTGATACACTCATCTATGTCGTAACCCTACGAGAAAATAATGTAAAAGGCATATTACACTGTGCTATTTATTATTCCGACGGATATAACACCTAGAATATACGCAATATACGATATTGTAGAAAAACACCTCGACTATGATCAAACCGAGAAACATAACAAATCGTCGTTGTTTTGGAAGAAGACACTAACTGAAAAATACTAGTTTTGAGTAAATGTACTTGGAAGTTTTTCAAATGTTTGAAATGCTACACATTTTTCATTTAGTTTGTTTGTACAAAACTGTTTTTAAGTAAAGTATAATTTATAAAAATAGGTGTGTTCTTTCATTCGATATAGTTTGAAATAGGGAACATTTTGATACAACTAACTCAATGTGTCATTTTTTCGATTTAGTGTTTTCTTCCAGAACAACGACGAAATAGTGGTTTCCAACAAAAAAAGTGTTATTTTTGACACAGTTAATAGTTTACCACCCATGTACAGACATGTTTGAGAGCTTTTCGGGATCACGCCATCATCAGAACTAGTTCATATGTAACAATGATTAATTAAATCGATATTGATACACTGTGCAAATGTGTCTTGTTCAATTGTTTCTGAATTCAACAATCTCTCCAATCGTAAAGTATTTATCAAACTTAACAAATATGAGCTGAATCAAAAATATTTTATCTAGAATATTGACTTTATGAACACAATTATAACCCATATTCGACAACTGTAAAAAATGACACGTTTTATTTAAAACAAGCATTCAGAATTAGCACCGTTCAAGTTAAATATTGGCATATAATTATTATAAATGAAATTTTCAGCCACTTCGGAATTGTCCCCCATTGCCAACATTAACCGATCGACAAACTGTCAGTATGTTCAAAAAATATCGTCTCTGAAACTAAATTACGAATTATTTTAATTACAAGCAGAACTGTTTTCAACAGAATAATCAAATTAGAAAAGTTTGTATTGATCGTGAGAGTTTTCAGAAAATAGAATATTGTGGCGAACATTGCTTTCTTACTACTATGGTTCGCACAGCCGCGGACGGGGCATTTGCGAAACGCCATGAATATTTGCAAAAGACTAGCTATATTTATAAACATTGACGTAACTATAATTTGGCCCTACCCAGAAAACTTTCCGCCGAATAATTTCCACAACTTCTAAATGTAAAGTTGATACATTTATAGCTAAGAGTTTTATTCAACTGTTACACATTTTAAATCAAATTTATTTAATAAATTAAATGATAATATCGCAGAGATCAATATTTCTGTACCTTGCGGCTAATAGTCCTATGTCAAAATTTTTAAATTGAGTTATAAATTAAAGACATCGGCTGAGGGTGCTTGATTGAATTTCAATACCAAATTTGAATTATTGAAATTTTGTACACTTCCTGGGTCAATTCGAGTCCATTCGTGCACTCGAAATCCTGAAGATGCCGAAAGGTGAAGCCCGGTTCGTAAGTGACAAAATACACGGAAGTGTACAAAATCTTAATAATTCAAATTTGAGTTATAAATGTTACATTATTCGGAATTTTAAGATCTATGGGTGGGTAAATAAAACTTTGGCGTATGGGGGCTGGTTACTGAAAAATCCTATTCAATATCAGTTCCTTGTCACAATGCATTAACGCGGTAAACAATTCTACGTCCATTAAATACTAAAAAGAAAATAATGATTTCACCTGTGAATGAAACTGTCCAAACCCTGATTTATCCAACTGCGAAATAACTAAAACAATAAGAGAACAACCATAGTGACTGATATAATATAAAAACTCCTCCTGACGTAGGACTATTAGCCTCTCATGTATAGATTTAAATTTGGGAATGTTTATAATTTTATTTTTAATCTATACCCGTTCCCAATACTGAGTTTATGGACAATAGTTGTTCAACCTCTTTTTTCGGAGTGAGTAAAGATACAAGAATAGGGCTAGGGCAAGATTAATATTAACCTTATCCGTCTTAATTGTATCGTCTTAATTGTATCGTTATATGTTATAAGAATAATCAAACAAGCGGACGAGAATTTACGCATACAACAATTTTTGCGAATAGGATTTGAAACCGTGAACACAGCAACAAAACAAAGGAAATACTAAACGATAATTATATTGCATATTAATGAGGCGTAAAAAAGGGATTATCATAGTACTGTTCATTCCCTAACATAACACAACCTCGTCAAAAGATAGATAGGTAAAATTGGGTTTGGTTAGAGAGTGTCTATCTAGTATTATTCTTTAGAACAGTGAAATGCTTTATTAGGAGTCCGAATGATCCACATAGAATAGGACACTATTTAATAAACACAATGTTGTTAGTCTCAGATATCAGGTTATCAGAACCCATGGGCAGTTGTATACTTTAATAATGTGTAAGAACGCAAGATAATTTTAGTGGTATCACTCAAAATACGAATTTTTTTATTTACAGTCATGGTTTTAATTTTCTTGTGAAACTTTTTACTTTTCCTACTACCTCATTAACCCTTACAGCACGAGATGTTTTCAGTCAATTGATCTGTTAAAACTCTCACTATAACGGTATAAAGGTTATCGTAAATACATCAAAAAGTAAACAGAACTCGTCGCATTCTTTCTAAAATAAATCGAAGAAAACGAAGAAGCTGAAAAATATTTCATCTTCGACTTTGCAAGCAAAATGGCTGCAGCCTCATATACACTTCAGTCGTCATATACACGGCCAACACGCATACAAGTAAGCGCGTAGTCGCATAAGTATGTGTAATACATAGGGCTAACGATTATTGTTGCGCATCGGTAGTTCAAAGCTGAAATTCGATAGACTGAATATCGAGAGCTCTTTTCAAAAATATGTTTCCTTGTGTTTTGCTTGAAATTTTCATGATCTCTTGCCTAAAACCTAAAACTTTGAACTATTTTTTGAAGCATATATTCACATGTGTTTTCTCCAAGTCTTGGACATGTAAACATATTCAGCGCGTTCATCAGGTTAAGTGATATACAAATATCTATGACATAATGAAACAGTACTGACTTCCATATTCCAATAAAATATTTATAAAAATATGGCAGATTTCGCTTGGCGTTGAGCCGGTCCTGTTTTTTTTTTATAAAATATATTCTGTACAAGTTCCTTCGCAGTGTCTTATATTTTCTTTTCACAAGGGATTAACAGTACGTAAATAAAAGCTTCTTTTAGTAAAAATATTTTCCAAAATCAAACAATAATGTGGAGAGTCTAACTTTTCCAAACTTCGAGTAAAATATTTTTAAGACTATTTGCTTGTTAATCGTTGATCGAAAAATATATACTTTGGTTCAATAGTAAGTAGTTAGTTTCGAAAGAAATGTTGGTATCCAATAAATCAAATAACATCTTATGGGTTCTATATTACTTAAAAGTTTTTGAGTTCTTATCTCGATGAAAATTTGAGGCCAAAGCAGAAAATAGTATTATATAATATATATAAAATATGAATTGAGTAAAAAAAACTCATTTACATTCTTAACACGTTGCGAAATTTATCGTGAAAGCAAAAAAGAAATTCGATAGCCACGCAATTCGCGAAGGGAAGAAAAATTTTCATTTTGAAAATTGTCGAAAACTCTTGAAGGTTTTTATTTTTTAAATTATTGCCTCATGTTCGATGATTTTTTTAAATCTTATTTTGGTCGTTGGGAAATTTATACACTCTACTTTTTATGAGTTCGCTTGTGGTAAATTATTTCGGAGATTGATGGTTATTAATTAAGTGGTATATTATAATATAATAAATTTTATGTCAGGTAAAGCGTTTTAATATAAGCGTATAAATTCATTTTAGAAACAGTAAATTTCCTGTCTTGAAATAAATGAATTATCATTCCAGTTTTTAGTCAAAAAGTTTTTGCATATTTGAATAGAAATCAGCAAAAAGACGTTCAGAAGCATTCGATTTGACAAAATCGTGCTATTTTTTCCCAAGCCATTGCTCGTTTACGGGAAAATATAGTATTTGTTGTCTCTTTATGACTGTTATATATTATTATGTATGCATACATCTTTATAAGAAGCTTTAAAAATAATATACGTTCTAATACAATAACAGACAATGTTTGTTGAGGATACATAACATGCAATGGCTTTTTTTTCTTTTAAAGCTTCAACAATGAGAACGACATTTTTTACACTAAATCAAATAGACGATTTGCTTGGTATTTTTATAATGTATGCGCATTAATAAAACTACATTAAAGATCTTTTCCGTTTTCTTTCTGTCAGTAAAGCAAGACCTGATAAGATCAATACAGTTGCTTAATAATTAATTGAGTAAAATTGAATATTGGTTCCTAATAAGTGCTTTAACTAGGTGGCAAAATCTCACTTCACAGTTGTTAATGTTTCAATCAAAATTTGATTCAGGTCATATTTATTTGTGCTTTTTTAAATCACGTCCAATACCGGAGGTGGGGAATCTACGGCATTCTGTGCATTCCATTGTGCTGAATTTTAGTTTATCATTTCATCGTTTTTAATCATTGACAAAATAATGAAAATAAATTTATCTAGTTAAAGTTTGGGGAATGCAATATTATAAGTAAATAATTGATAAATTAAGCGGTTTCCAACATGAAACGGTTCCTCGCAACTATGAATATCTTTGAAAATGATACACTTTTGAAATTTGAATTTTACATTAAAAACAACCACGATATGTATTGAAAAACAGATCCATTTAAAAAAACGTTAGGAAAAAAGAAAACGGTTTGATTTGTGACAAATAATTTTTATAATATTTATTTAGTTACGATAATGCACTTGCAAAGGTTTTTAAATTTCCATCAATACTTTAAAAACCAAGCTTTCACGAACAAAATTTCAAAATGATATATGGTTTGAAAACAGCGTTATTATCAATGCAATCATTATTAAAAACGTATTCGAAGAAAATTTCCCGAATAATGACGGACAGAGTTTACTATTCATGTTTTAAATATAGTTTATGGGATATTGTTTTACGAAATCAAGTTGTTTTTCTCTGAATAAACATTTCATAAAATAAAAGTAAACACGTGTTTAAGCGTTCGCTGGGTTGACGAACCAAAGACATCAAACGAAAAATTTCATAAAATTTACGATCAATGTTCCTAGCTGTGTGCCAGAAAATGGTAGGGTACATTACGACGAGTGATTGCTTCGCCGCATTACGAAAACATCGATGTTTTTAACTATACAATTAACAAGGAAGAAATTCATATTTTTTAAATTTTATAAAAACATGATTTGAAATAATCTTAAAAATATAATAATAAGCTTTTTAGCTTTTACACATAAGAATTTCAAGTTCCGACGAAAGCGCGAATCCAGAAATGTTAAAAACGATATTGTATAATTCTTGTTTAATAGTATTTTTTTACCTTGTTCGCTCCCAACGTGGAGCATATGGCCACTTAACGAAGTTATCTAAACAGAAGTTTTCTATGAGAACTGCTTGTTACTCAGTTTCTCAACTTTTCCTTTTTTTTCGAAAAGAGTAGGGATAGAAGGATAAGGCTAGGACAGGACTAGTGGTTAGTTTTTCGCTACGCCCCGTTTTTGAGGATCGGATGAGTGGGAAGGAGTTTTAGACATCACAAACGTTCATGACTACGAAAAGAAATCCATGAATCGATTGAAAGATCAATTTATGAAACTGTTCGCACCGGGCATTGAACCCGTAGCCAACGATGTTACCAACTGCGCCACGGACGCTGACAAATATTAAATACTTAGCTATTTTAAATTTACTACAATATAGGTCTACCGAGTTAATGCCAGTTCAATTATTAAAATCCTTTTTTAAATCGACTTTTTATTAAACTTTTCGAAAAAGACAAATTGTTTCATTGACATTGTATGAAAAATATTTTGTTTGATTCTGTTATAGTTTTTTCATTACCATTTTAAATAAAGCAGAATGCCTCTAACGTAGCGCTCAATTTTTATCTACCGAGCTTTCAGTTCTGCTGACGAACACTTTTCTTTTAGCGAACAAAAAAAACTATAAAACCACAAACCTTTATAAGAGTCAATTAACTTGAATATATAATTGAATGCATCGCAAGGCTCTGGATGCTTCAATTATTTTGAGAAAGAATTTTAATGAACATTGTTTGAAGAGCTTTATCAGATCAAAGAGAAGGAATGGATAAGACTGAAACTTTGATACCGGCTTTGTTTTGCTTTATTCCACACATAAATGAACACGATTCTTTGTTATCACGCACAGATGATTTATATTGTTATTTTCTTTAATTACCTAAAACAAGTTACTTTTATAAAATATTACATAATACATATTAAATAATATAGTCTCAGTCAAGGAAAACCACCAACAGCATCATTTGTATTACCCGTTGCCTAATCCAGTTCACATGCAGTAATTTTATTAATTGTGACATTTAAGATGTAGTCGTAGCAATTCTAACTATGCTTTAGTCGCTTAGCAACCAAAACTATTATTAGTATAATATAAATGTCACAAATAGTATAATAGCAAGCTAAGATCGTGAATTTCGTTAGCATTTTTGGAGTTATAATATACTTCATCAACTTAAATGATTCATTTAATCATCAACAAAAACCAATCATTTAAAATTATAATCAATTTAAGCGGTCTTAACCTCACTGAGAAAATGACAAAAAACATGCTTGTCGTTACCACAATTTTAATATAATACGTAATGGTAACATTGTATTATTCAATAAAATGAAATTATTAATAATAATATATATATTGCATGACTAATATAATAATGAACACAATGTTTATATTCTCAAATCATGGCGTGTCTTTTTTTACAACTATGATTTCAAATGAATGAAAAACCAATTTAAATGTTCATTTTGAAAAAAATTTCCTTACAAAACGTTTGACGTAATTATCACGAGATTAAATATTATACAATTTGTTTTTTCATGTAAATAGAAATGAAAAAGTCACTATATTTATGTCAATAAAAAATACATACACTAGTAATTTTTATCCGGTTTCGCCCAAGATAAAAGTTGCCCATATTAGTTAATTTATCACTTTTTTCTTCCTTTTGGGCATAATTCGTGTAAAACTCACGAAATGAGGATGTCATTGTTTTAAATTTTGGATTTGGATTATTGAGATTTTGTACACTTCCATGTATTTCGTCACTAACGACCCGGGTTTCGCCTTTCGGCATCTTCAGGCATTCGAGCTCACGAATGGACTCGAACTGACATTATATCACTGTTTTAAGTTTTATAATTTTAAAGGATAGATAATTTTACGCTCAATCATTTGACTTTTTACAAATTTTACGATTCAAACATGAACAATTATTATTTGTGATGTTTGAACTATAACATATTTATAGTTGCTTAGCGACGGGACGATGACAATCACGGAATATTTTTGGTACGGGGGCTGTTGCTATGCGATCTTCCTCAGATTTTCTTAATTTTTTTTATTCCGCATTGTAAACATCAAAAATTAGCGTTTTAATTTTAAATTTGAAAGTTGAGAGTTGCAAACAGCACAGTTAAACTAACAATTGCAGCTAAAATGACGTGTGACTGAAAATTTCACGTCGCTATTGTACACCGTTCGGGAGGAGTTCTAGTGACCAACAGACATACAAACAAATAAACATACAGATTTTTACATGTATTTTGTGCTGTATAGTAGATTTTACCTATTAGTTTGCATTAAAATTGGTAACGATTTTCTTTGTTCCTAGATTTTGTCAGAACTTGCTCGGTAAACTCTTTTGCCAATTTTCACTTAATTGTCGTTTTTATGAATGTATCATTTGTCACATTTTAAAAACACTACACTTGTAATTTTTTTGCTATGCGTTTATATAAATAAATTGAAATACAGAAAAAGATATGATTGCTTTTTCGATCATTAAATATTGTATGCCTACAGTACATTGAACAGACTTCAATAAAAATCACTGAAAAAGTTTGTTATATTTCCTGTCAACATGAACTGTGACAGTTTTTTAACGTTAACCATCTCCATAATGGTAGTTTTATGAACTGTAATAAAATCTCCATTATGTCACAAAGCATTCACGCAAATTCGAAGCAATCAATACTTTTTAAACCTCATTTTGTTTGTTGAGCAATCGTTAATGTAATGGACTCGAAACATTGTAAAGCTATCCATATTTTTATCAAATGATATCCATCAACAGTTACTGTAAGATGTTGAATACAAATGATAAAACCTTTCAGTGAATTTTTATCTGTCCGTGTTTTATAGTATTATATTTTACATGGAATTGTTTTCAGGTCTTTTACACGCTGTTTTACATACGACAAAGAAAACTGTCCAGTCAATCACTCAATATTTTAATTTAAATAGTGAGTAAGATAAAAAAACCATAAGAATTAATTGAAAACACAATAAGAGTGTAACATAAGATTAATATTATCATATAAGTAAAGTTGATCATTCAGTGTAATTTCTCTTCTAGAAGTTTTTGTTGAATGTATTACAGATAAACAATATTCTAGTAAAGTTGACTATATAGTCACAGCACTGGCAGAAGTTGTTAAGAAACATATTGACAGTTCTGAGTAAACAGCAATTGAAAGTTTTAGCTCGTAAGTTAAGTAAGCCTCGGTATTTTATGTTAAATAGATAATTATAACATCAAAATATAGATCTATTTATGACAATCATCAAGTTTCATTTCATAACAATAATCAACTTAGGGATCCATTTTTTTTTTTTTTTTTTTTCCATGTCCGCTCCCAATGTGGAGCATATGGTCTCCTAATGGAGGTATCTTGACAGAATTTTTTTTCTACGAGAACTGCTTGTCACTCAGTTGCTCAACCTCTCTTTTCTTTTTCGAAGAGAGTAGGGATAGAAGGATAGGGCTATGAAAGGACTAGTGGTTAGCTAATCGCTCTCGTTACGCCCCGTGAGGATGGGATTGGTGGAAGGGAGGACTCAGACTACGAACAGAAATCCATAAATCGATTTAATGATCAATCTATGAAAAACCGTCCGCACCGGGAATTGAACCCGAGACATCCGTAACCGTAGCCAGCGACGAAACCAACTGCGCCACGGACGGATTCAGATCGACAGGAACAATTGCTTGCATAGAAATCTGCATTAATATTAATAAATTGCTGTTTTTTTTTCAAACTGGTACAGTTAATACACCTAATTTTATTTTTATATATATTGAGTTATTCCAAGTAAAAATTGATATCCATGAATCTCATTGTGCACGTTGAAAGTTGCAATCACTAAGATTCAATGCAGTAATTTTGTGTTTTAATACTATTTACGTACAGTGTTAATATATTATTCGTTTTGTGAACATAAATAAATAATAAGTACTAATATAAAAAAATATTTAATCTAAAAATGACTGGCTGAAATTTGGCGTTTATTACTCATAGCTAACAAAAAATAGGTGGATTGATTTATTACTGGTAATCAACAACATAGAACAAAATTACATATCAGGCATTATAAGTATGTATACACAAAAAATGGAAGATGCGGCTATAGAATTTTATTATACTTTTTATCTGTCGACAACTAGATCCACCGGAAAAGCGAACAACCGAAAAAACGCAGTATCAAACACTTTATAATAAACGAAACAGAGGATTTTTAAAAATCATTCATGACATAGTATTTTGTAAGTTATCATATTGTAGAACTAATACAGCGGTATGTATTGTATTATATTTACATCGGTGGCCGGTTCGTGCTACACGCAACTATTGTGCATAAATTTGCCTAAAAATACACCTTCTCTAGAAAGAGGAATTCGGAACTGGACAGAATAAATAAACTGCTAATGAATAAGGTTTCCGCTAATTCTGTTTAGCATCTAGAACTGTTTGGTTCTGTAAGCTTCATTTGAAACATATCTTTGCCTGAAAGTTATGTTTTTAAGTTAAGAAAGATCAGAACAAAAAGTTAAGAAGCGTCTTCACTTTGGTCAAACTGAGAACTTTTTCAAAACAAAAACATCATGGTATAATATATAATCTTTGAAAAGAGTCAGTTTGACAAAAATCAAAGATTCTGAGTCGATTACCCTTTTCCATTGGTTCATTTACCAAATCAATCGTGGCTTAATTTCAATCAAATTCTCCACAAGTCATTCGTTTTCTCATTCTGCTTGCTATCAATAAAACAATATCAGATTGATGGTACGGTTCTAATATTTTCACAATGGCAAACAAGTGATTTTCGTTCACCAGAAATATGAGATCGTTTCGATTCGCCTACTTCCTATATTATGGTTGTAATGGAGGTTTTTTATTTAAGTACAAAAGACTGTCACAAAATAGTTTGTATCTTTAAAAAAGTATTATTTACGTAGATATCAATGTCTTAATGTCGAAGTAAAGAGATACTGCCAAGATATTTAGATATGTAAAATTAAAAACTTTGTTATTAAATTGTTTGTGTGTATAGGTCTAGCGCGTGTTTTGTTTCTTTCAAGCATCTTTCAAATAACTACGTCGTTAGATATCAAACTAATTAAACTGTAGATAGTAAATTCTAATTATTGTATTAAAGTATCTTTTTCTGTTCCTCATTTTAGAGTTTCATACATAACAGAGAGAATTATTATTATAATATTAAATGTCACTTTTAAAGTTTTTAAGATTCCGAGGTTTGTGTTCATGAACTTATTATTTTGAGAAAACCGTCGTACGATCGATGGTCAGCATCTGAAGTTTAAAGTCATTGCATTTTCTACTGTAATAATTAAAAAATAATAGAGAATTACTTACATAAAATAAAGAATGTATGTTTTTCATTATTATTTCTAGGCCGAATATTATAATTTCACGTAAAGTGCTGGAGACCATGAACTTAAATCATTAATCAAAGCATAATTAAACTTGCTATAAGACTACTTTCAATGCACGACCTTAAAATTTCTTCCTTTTTCGTGCTTTATCACCTATTTATGTAGAATTGATGTCAAGGATTCTTTTAAAGTTTGTGTATACAATACTGGTGGTTGAAAAGGAGAGAACAATACTATTTCAAAAAGGTATACTGCAGATAACTGTATCAAATATGGCTATTGGGGTTGGCCATGTTTGGCACAACCAACTGCTTATTTTTTGTTGTAATAAATTATCTATAACGAAATAATAATATGATATATATATCTTGTATTAAATAAGTATAACAGTAAAATAATATTGATTGCATTGTTATTATTGAAGGAATAATTAGGACTCAAATATGTATAGTTTTTCATTTGTGTGGTCATTGAAATTGTACTATGATCGGACGTGTATTCATGATTTCTGAGAAACTGTTGTGTCATAGTGGATAACATAATGATAATGAAGTCTTTTTATATTGGCTTAGAAATACAATTAAAGAACGTTTAACGATGGAATTACACAACATTCAAATTCAGATATAATTGATTGAAATATAATAATTTAATTAAACTATATCTCTACTAATTTCTTCGCTAATTTTATATCGTTTTTAATTTAAAATTGAAATTGATAGTTTCGTTATTCCAATGACTGTGTTATTAAATGTATCTCGTTTCGCTTCTTTATGAAGCATCTTCCAAACTAACTATACGGCAAGGTTATTTATTTCTAAGGTAAACAATGATTCCAATTAAACTAAAAATGAAGGGTAGGGTGGGTCTTTTTCCTTCTACAGGAAGTGGGGAAAGGGTAAGACACAAACGGTAATAGTACTAATTACCATAACATTACTAATAATTAGAAACTTAATTACTAGTGTTTGGAGCTGAAAAATAGTGATGAGCCACCTGTCATATTTAAAATCTTATTTACTAACAATCGATTACTGTAAATGGTTTTATTAATTTATAACAATTATTCATTTTAATACATTTTTTTGTATACTCGATTGGAGCATTTGTACATAATTTTATTATATTTATTTTTCTATTAAAAAATTTGTAGAAGTAAGCAAAGTAAATGAATTATGTTCATAATATTTTAGAGAATTTTAAATATTAATTAAAGAAACTGCAAATGCGACAGATATTTTGAATGCCAAACCGCTTGAATTCATTCTAAATTAAAACGAAGAGAAAATTCATGACAACCATCCATACCACAAAATCTAAAACTTTCAATTGATTACAGAATACACATTGATATTGGCTTTGCCAAATCTTTTTGATTGCTAAATGGACCACTTTATCATTGGCTTACAGATGTAAATTATTTATGGTAATGAAGTTGAATTAGGTATTTCCTGTTCGTTCTATGTTAGTGTCATATAAATTTAGTTGAAAAAACCGTATTAATGTCCTGTCCTGACATCAAAATTTAATTTTCTTGTTGAATGAGTAAAATCAATAATTAAAATTGCAATTTGTGAGTAAAAGATATTTTTCAATTAATATTGTCAGTTATTATCGTTCTTCTGACGAATCACCGGTTAGTGATATTAGATTATTCGTTAAACGAGTAGAAAAATACATGCCTTGATTTGTTTCGTCAATGGAGGGATTCGTTTGTGACGAAATAAATTAAGCCCAGTTGATAGGAGCGGCGAGCTGGCGCATCAATTTTAGATCCCTGAATCAATTAAAATGGCAGTCGGCAATCTACATCTAGAGAAATAATATACCGCGGTCCGCTGTTTAACGACGATGATTATTAAACGATCGAAATAATTCAGAGCACCGTGGATGATAATGTAAAATCAGACTTGGAGATTTTCTTTTTACAGTGCTTTCTGTGATGATGGAAGGATGTTTGTAGTATATTAATTACCAATGCAAATTCCCACTTTCCTAGAATTAAACGGATTAAATAACCAAATGCCAAGCTTTTAAGAATGGGTAGCGTAGTAGGATAGAACGGAACGCACAACTGTAGATTTAAGCACCGGCATATAAAACAGGGGCATAACAAGTTACCCTTTGGTATCTATTCTCTAATCTTATGGAAAAAAGCTAAATTAAAATTATTTGCAGTTTTTTATATTCATCTGGTAACATCTGATGATAAAGAAACTGTTTGATATTTTAATATTGCTCATTTTTGATTTAACGCGTCAAATCGGTTCATTATTCACAAACGGTAATTTTTTCTCTCTTAAACTTTTTACATGGACTATGTTTGAGACAAACTAAATTTAAATATAGCAAGGGGTTAATTGTGCCTAGATAAAACACCCAACAGAGCAAAAGTAACAAAATAATGGACGTATGAAAACAAATAGTAAAAATTAAATCCTTCAGACTGACCACAATAATTTCTACTGCTCTAAATGCAATATTTAAAAATTATTTATGAAGATATTTCCCATAAGCGGTTCTGAAATTTTTTTTTAGTTGCTTTTATATACGTATTCTTTGTATAAAGATTATAATCTTTACGTCAATTTGCCTCACTATTTTAAATGCAACACATTATTTTCTTTAATAGAAATAGCTGAAGGAATCATGGCGTTCAAGTTTTCAAATAGAAAAAATGGAATTCAAAACCACATCTATTTTTTTATATGTGGAGATTTTTTCGAATGCTGCCGAATTTTAATAATATTTTGTGCAGTTTTATGAATTTTATCCCTAAAAATCTAGTTTTTGCCTTCGTAATTTGGAATATACAAATTCTGTATTAAAGTTCCATCAAGTACCCTCAGACTATATCATAAATTATACCAAAATGTGTAGGGAACACACATTTTCAACATAAAATTTTCTTTATGATCGGCTGAACGCGCTGGATATGTGTATTTTATTTCCGGCTAAACTATAAGGAAAAACTTGCGGATATATGCTTTAAAAAATATATAAAACCTTTAGGAAAAGAAATCAGGCAACAAATCATGAAAATTTCAAGTAAAACACAAGGAGACATATTTTTGAAAAAAGCTCTCGATATTCAGTCTTTAGAATTTGAGCTTTGAACTGCCGATACGCAGAATTAATCCTCAACCCTATGTATTACACATACTTATGCGACTACTCGCTTGCTTGTGTGCGTTTTGGTGGTGTGTATGAAGACTGGCAGCAGTGTTTTATTTTTCAAAAGTAACATACCAATTATGGAATTTTGAAATTATTTAAAAAAAAATATGAATTATAGCTCCACCTTTTGGAGTTATCATAATATTGTCGTAGCTTTGATCCCTGCGGGTAGTGGGATAATAGTTGTGGTGTTCCATTTTTAAGCTTGGTTGGACCAAAGCCAGTTGTCTTTACATAACTTAAAATATATATATAGATCGCTGTTCACGAGTCAAAAACATAATACTGCTTGCTGTCACGACTTTGTTTGCTATAACTAAAATTAAATAACCAAGAGACTATCGGGTTCAATCGGTAACGCATGTGTTCAATTGTTTTACATTTGACAATATTGTTAGCATTGTCTAACTATAATACATCAACATGAATATAAAATGTATTATATCGTAATATCGTCGTCACAAAGCAAAGGAGGACTTGAGACATTTTGGCGGTTTGAAATTGTGAAGCAGTTGTGTTCAAATCTTTTCTCTAAATACTAAGACATTTGCGAAATAAAATCTATGAAATCACAACTGAAAAAAGAAAAAAAATTACTTGTATATTTGTAAGCTAATCTTCAAGTATAGTCATGTATACCAAAATATATTCTTTTTTATTCAAAAATTATGGGTTGAAATCTATATACGTATTTAAGTATATTTAATTTGATTTTTAAGCAATCAACCTAATCACTTTTAAGGTATTACCTGTCAATTCTTGGTGGAAAGACATTGTATTTCAAAAAATAAAACATAATTCTTTTCCACATGCCACATTCCACTACTTCCACATGTTTTATAATGATCATGACAATTAGCATTTTCAATTAATAAAAATACAAACATGACAGGACCTACTTATATAAAATTGAGTGTTAAAAATTAAGGTATATAAAACAGTTGGTTCATGAACTAAGGCAAGAAATTACTGATTAAGTAGATGAAAGAATATATTTAAAGACATGCGGCTTCTTAAAAATCCAAAATTGAAACGTTAAAAAAATGCATTTTAATCTTAGAGTAGTAAGTCATCCAACCGTCGGCGTCCGTGGCGCAGTTGGTAGCGTCGCTGGCTACGGTTACGGATGTCTCGGGTTCAATTCACGGTGCGGACGGTTTTCATAGATTGATCTTTCAATCGATTTATGGATTTCTGTTCGTAGTCTGAGTCTTCCCTCACACCCATCCCATCCTCACGGGGTGTGGCGAGAGCGATTAGCTAACCACTAGTCCTGTCCTTACCCTTTAAGAAATTCTGAAAGAAAAATTCTGTTAATATACCTCCATTAAGAGACCATATGCTCCTCACTGGGAGTGGACATGGAAAAAAAGTAAGCCATCTGTGATCCAAGTTTTGTTTCAAAATACTAAGAAAGTACGATTTTTTCAACCCTAAAAACACCATTTTCTCAAATTTTTTTACCAGTGTCATTTGCTTTGGTGGCGACAATATGTAGCTAACTGGTAAAAGGTTGTGGGCTTTCTTCTATTCGTTCAAAATATTCATAAATCAATTTTGCAATAAAATGATGATTATACTAGTCGTTGTCTTACCAATCCCCATTCATATTTCTTTATTTTCTCTCTAGAGAAACTTTTAGTGACAAATCTACAAACAGTTCTCATTATCTCTATCGGAAGCTCATATGATCCATATTAGAAACAAACTTAGTAAAAAATATGAACTTGGTTGACTATTTCATTCAAAAAAATATGTTAATAACGATTTGGAATTACGTTCAAGCTTCATACAAACAGCTAAAATCACAACACAACGACATACAGTAAGACTTCTGCCGGGTGATTTTGGTGTATTACAGTCAATATATAATTATATTATACGTGAATCGTATGACATCATATTTTTCTTCTTAGAATTGTTTACGGAAATTTGAGTTTCTTTCAGATCTAGTTTCAGTAACCTCAGTAATATTCAGTGACGTAGTCGATATAAGAGATGACAAGGCGTGGAACAAAATAATATAGTATAATTGAGTCGCTGAGTCCCTAAACACGCATTTAAAATATAAAAATAAACATAAAATATAAAAACGCATATAAAATATAAAACGAATATAAAAATGTCGTTTTTTTACACGATATCAATCCTCGTTTTACACGGTCTATGTGCTTCGAAAAAACGACATTGTAAAACAATATTTTTCACTTTTCCAGCATTTCCTTATACACCGGAAGACACAAAATAACTTAAATTATACTTAAACCTGTCATACTCTAAAAACTTTCAGGAATGTGTTTAGCGACTCAGTGACTCAATTCAACTGTGATGTTTTAATTATATAATTTGATGTATACCCTCCCCAACACATTGTCTCTGTCGATATCCCACTCAAAGTTTTCCAGTAAAATAATATCACATAGACCGTTTTGAAGTCAGATGGGATGTGTCCATCGTGGTCTATATTGAGCTAGTATTGTATTTGGTACACATCATGGCTGTACACAGATTTCCTAGATATTCGACAAAGATTTTTGAATTATCATTTTATTAAATAAACAGACCGAATACCTTAAAACTATAATGGGGTCAGTTTGTCTATCAT
Organism: Himalopsyche phryganea; assembly: GCA_022494535.1. Lineage (NCBI taxonomy): Eukaryota > Metazoa > Arthropoda > Insecta > Trichoptera > Rhyacophilidae > Himalopsyche > Himalopsyche phryganea. The sequence goes on along the minus strand of JAGVSL010000141.1, from coordinate 248,559 downwards.
GTAAACTTACGATCAACATTTTTTAGTGTTTGAACATATCTATTACATCTTAACTTACTTACAGCTTGCAGCCATCAATTTATAAAACATGCTTCTCAAAAAAGCGAAAAACTTCTCACACCTAATATAAATAATTAAGTATTTTAATAACTTGTACAGTTTTTTTGATTCCTCTTTAACGCTAGTTTGGTTTTATTAAATCACTTTTCACTAGTTGAGAGAATTTTTTATTATGTAGGCGAGCTTTTTCCAATTAACATGTAAAAGCTGTAGTAGCGGAAACGCTTGATTTTGAAGAATATTATCCACCAGAGTGGAGTTCCCCTTCAAACCTGAAATTATTATATTTTCTGCGTAAACTTTTTAGACAGAGGAATATTAATTTATTCATTAAAAAAACGTACAAAGAATTTCTGTCAGTCGAGAGATGTCTAATTTTGATATTTTCATTGCGAGTTTAAAATGCCTTGAGATATTAAATTAATAATTGATACTTGGCACGTCTTCCGATATTTTTTTATGGTATAGCAAATAGAGTGGATATACCTTTTTTTTAAGGTGTTAACTGTCAATTCTTGGTGGAAAGACATTATATTTTAAAAAATAAAACACAATTCATTTGTACTACTTCCACATATTTATAATGATCAGGACCGGTTTCGCTCATCACGAGCATTATCAACTGATAAAAATACAAACATAACAGGCTTATTTATATAAAATTGAGTGTAAAAATGAAGGTATATAAAACTGATGGTTCATGAACTGAGACAAGAAAATACTGATTAACAAACAAATTATACATAAATCAAATGAAAGAGTCTACTATTAAAATGTTATGGACCAATATGTTATGGATGCAATATGTGGTAAAAATGAATTGTATTTTATTTAAAAAAAAAAAAAAAAAAAGAGTGGATATATTTAAACAGTTGAAAATCAAATTGGAATTGTTGAGACTATGTACATTTCTATGTATTTTGTCACTAACGACCCGGATTTCGCCTTTTGGCATCTTCAGGAATTTGAACACACGAGTGAACTGAATCAAACTGAGACAAGTAAACAATTTTTAACAATTATATACAAGACAAACACGACAAATATTATCCCTGAGTCTAAGAAGCATCTTGAATAATCCCAACTCCCAACGCATGTCTACGGGTGAAAAGAAGGGGTTTTTAAATGCACTTAAAAGAACTACCTATTTAATTTAAACTAATTGGCCTTGTCAGGGTGACCATGGACCAATGTATTAATATGGAAAATTCATTATTTTGATTTTTAATTTATGTTTATTTTTTACGGACTCATCTCACGTAAAGGGTACAATAGAGGGGAGTTTGGAAGATTCAGTTGTTCGTTCAAAATTGGTAAGGATGGGCTCTACTGATTTCCAAATTTTTTGATAAAATAATTTATGATCCCCCATGTTTTGATGCAAAATTTTAACCGCATCATCCGCATCGAAAATAAAAATACGTGGAAATGTAAAAAATCTCAACAATTCAAATTTGATTTGAAATTTGAAATTCTATCAAGAATCAGTCGATGTCTTAAATTAGTTGAAAATTATTTCTTTTTAATCTCTTGAAGGTGGATGCATATATTTTTCAAACGATTTTCGTCTGTCTTATAAAATTATAGGCAATATATGTATCGTTTTCTAATTTCTTTTTTTTTGTCTACAGGTAAGTTTCCGCTACATCGTAAAGATATTATGTGTTGGAATGTCTAGACATCTTCCTCGTCAAAAGTGAAAAAGCTTTTTTTTTCAACTACAATGTTATTTCGGATCTATTTTGCTGACATTTTCACAAATTACAGCCTAAAAATCAACAAATCAAAGAATTTAACTATAAAAATAAAATGCAACCTAATGACAAATTAACAACACTTAAGCTCAAAATAAACCACATCTCATTATACATTTATCAAATAAACTTATTGTACAATATTCATTAAAAGCTTTTGTTTTCTTAAAAAAAAGATTTTGATTCTCGTTTTTTCATTTGTTATCCGTTTGTTCATGGGATCGTAAATCTTCTTACTAAGGATATGAAATCAGTTAATTCTACTTCCGAGAAAAGGCATTATTTTTTGAGATTTTTTCCTGAATAAATAACTTTGCCCACTTGTTCATTTGGCATAGTTAATATTTATCTTTAGAATAAATTTTTTAACTATATAAAGCAATACAAACATAGTAAAGATTTTGAATGATGGAAATTATTTGAAATTAACTATGTCTAATACTCAGTCTCATGGCCAAGTGGAAAACTTTCATACATTTTTTTCATACGAGTTTTCAGTTAATTTTCATTGTAATACATACATAGTAAAATGATGTAGAATAAATTGTTAATTAATAAACATTTGGATTGTATTGAAAGTTCGCACTTGAGGACCAGGAAAGCTATAAGTTCTCCAACACTGTAATATCCAATTGTGAAAACGAAGTTCAGAAAGAGTGATTAGTTAACTAACATATCTCCTCACAGTCTCTGAAAAGAGCAACCGACTTACGACCAGTTATCGCTGAACAATTTATATTATGATACTATTAGATTAAGAGTTAATGATGCTCTAAATAGAAAGTGAGATTATTAATAACTCTATATTCATATTATTTCAAATAATGTTCTGAATATTTTATACATGTCAATTAAAAGATTAATTTGCTGTTTTTTTTTTGCTATGAAAAGCGTGATGACCAGCTCTAAAACATGATAATCGTGACCGTATTTTGTAGCCGCAGTTTAGATTAAGTGTCTGATAATGATAGCGTGAAATTTCCAATTAAAAAAAATTCGATTTGACATGTTTTTCGCTTTCAAATAAATAACACCAGACAATGGTTAATCACAGTGGTTTTTTTAGCAACGGTGTATGAAAAACGTATCACACGTTCAGTAAAAAACAGTTTGTAATTTCTTTTAAAAAAAATGTTAACAAATTACGTCGGAGAACTAGCATGATTCAAAATATTACGCATTGCTAAACTTCAAACACAATCGATTCGCCTTTCAATCCAAGTGTATTTATTTCATAGTACAAATGTTTCAAGCAAGGGTGTGGAGTCGTCAAAAAAAAACGTGACTTATACTCGGAATCCAACATTGACAAAAACCCGACACCAGGTTTCTTCTTTACCTTTTCTATTTATTCGTAATTGGTCTTCAAATTCAACACCTACCAACCAATCCGTCATATAGCCATTTTTTTATATTATAGACGTAATATATACCATACATATGTATATAGTAGGAAAAGAAGATATACTAGACATAAATAGAAATGATACAGGCAAAAATGCATTTTATAGAAAAAGTAGATTAAATCGCTAGTTTTTTACGACTCCGACACAAACTCTGCAACCGTAGTTTGAAGTTATATCCTAGTTAGGGATTATAGTCCCAGAATTTACTGGGAATTTTATGTTTAAAATCGTCATTCCAAATAACATTACTTTAACATCCAAGACGCAACAGATAAGGGGGAAAAATGTCTCATGTTATGTTTGTATTTTTATCAGTTGATAATGCTCGTGATGAGCAAAACTGGTCTAGATCATTATAAACATGTAGAAGTAGTAAAAAAACTAATTGTGTTTTATTTTTCTACATATTTAAGGAGATTTTTTCCTTATTTCAATTCATTTTTAATGTGTACGAAAAGGGATGGGAAAACCGGGGTTCTTACGGTCCTGAATGGTAATAGGTGCGGCCTTTTGAATGGATCCTCATTGAATCAAAGATTATTAAGTCTTTAATTATAACATTTGGGTATCTTTAATAATATTCTGTGGATACTGCTAACTTGATGTGGCCTTCCAGCACAAATAAGTTATCCCACTGCTGTGCTAGAAAGTTAACTCAATAAATTGATCAGATATTCTTACCCAACAGTGAAGGACACAGTGTTAGAACAAGGTCAAAGAAAAAAGTTTTTTCGGCTTGAATGTGGAGAAAATGTGTCACGGGGGGTGGTTCAAAGGCGCTGTGGGAGCGATACTCTTCCTTTAGAACACCGAATGATAATATAAATACATGTTCTTCTACTGTTCAATTTTATTTCTATTGTTTGCGAAGCTGAATACTTATTGTTTCAAAAATATTTCTAAAGACTTTTTCACTACATTTATGTTTAAAACGAAATTCCTCACTTGGGGTTTCAGCCAAGTTTTCGAATTAAACATTTCTTATATAAAATTGTTTATTAAAAGATCAAGTACGATACTTTTTTACTACTGACATTATTCAGAGTCTATGCACAATATTTACATTACTATATCAATTTTTATCGCTTATTCGTCTGTCATTTTGAACATATTAAATTTGTAATATTCTCCTCACTGTTTTACCGTTATAGTAGTGAGGCATGTTTAATAGAGCTCTTTGTTTCCTTAAAGTAAGCCAGGGATTATACCTATAGCTTTCAGTCCGTACACTGACAACCTAACCTAACCACAGGTGTAGTGTTTGATAAGGTCATTTAGTCATTCTAGAATAATAGAACTAATCTTTCGTGTTTTATATAATATGTAAATGGTAAATGTTTGATAAGATTTGAATCGAATACGTTTTTTTTTGATGTCTAAATAAGATACCCATCACATAATTTATTATATTCGATATCTTCGACGGTTAATTTGAGGAAATTAATTTAATAATTTTTCCACTGGCAGGGTAGCTACTCGTGATACATCTTTCGTCACTTCAGACTACTATATTTCAACTAGGTATAGTTTGTTATTCTTTTGTTGTAATACACATCAGGAATAAAGAGTGGAAAATGTTCACTTTTGAAATAATATCTCGATATAACTAGCATTGTCGTTAAATATTTACATCATTGTTGTTGATACTTAATCTCACGTTTGATCATAAATGACACCATGGGCGACCGGTAGACCACAAATAGCCAATATTTTGACTAGGAGCTTGGATAATATTTATAATTTTGATGCTCAATAATATCATAATTAACATTGATACTTCATATGATAATTGTTTAAAAATGGTTTCGTGGTTGACCAGTAGACCACGTACAGTGGTGCATTAGTGTAATGCTATGTATTTTTTCAATACTATAATACAGGGGTCTACAAAGTACATCTCGCGGGACAACACCGGCCCGCGAGCACCACCAATCAGGTCCGCGGTAGCTGGCCGGACGCTTGGTATCCGGTATGCAACCGATCAACCAAATATTTTGTCCTAAGAATTTAATGTGAGTGTATAAATCAGGCAGAAGCTGGTTTTCGCCTTGATGGCTATCCGGATATCTCCGACGCAATGAAATGTCCTTGACACATGCCCTTATCCTTGTCCTTGACAAGATTTGGACGTAATTTAAAGCTGCAGTATGTTGGTATGATGACTTAGCTTGACCCTTGGGACTTTGTACAGGAGTGTGGCCCTTAAGCTTAAACGTTTGGAGATCCCTGATATGATATATCGGCTCTAATGATAATCTTTTTCAGCATAAATAAATTACTTCACACATTCAGTGGCGTATTCGCGTCACCCTGGGAAGCGATCCACTTTTTGATTTGTTATCAGCGTGATAGATTATCATATTATAATTTCAGCGGCCGTAAAAATGAAAGGCGCTCTTTATTTCTTTTCTCAGTTCAATTAGATTAATGCCAGAGGGAATAAGTGCAGAAATCTTATTCATAATCTGCTCGGCATAATATAAGTAAGTACCTGGCATAGACATAAATGTCTCAAGATTTGGCCGCCTTCCAACGATAGGAATAGACAATGCACTGTGCATATTTTTTGTCAACCGTCAGAATTAAGTGTAAAGCGAATTCCATTCATTTATTTGAATAGGTGCTAGATTGTTTATGACCAGTTTTTTTCTTCTTGCAACATTTTTTATCATGATCATTTATTTATTTACTTTTTGCAACAAGACGATACACGGCATTATATTTGGACAAATTTAATATATATACCAGAGATAGGACGTTTACCTTGGACTGCCGGTCGCCCGTGGAGTCATTTATAGTGTCTAAAAAAGAATCAACGTATTTAAATGACTACACAATAAATATATGCAGATTCCGAGTCAAAAAATGTAATGATGATGTAGTCGATAAAATATTAATTGATTTAAATAATATTTTGTAATATTAGCTTCTTTCATTAAATAATAGTAACTAAGAAAGCAACTTCAGAGATTCAGAAAGAACAACACAAAAAAACACAATAACTATGAGAGATATAAATTGCAACTCATGTGAAAGAAAATTCTTGACTTCCGACAAGGCAATATCAACCACATTGCTGTAATTTCTTTTACTTGTGATTATCTTAGAATTTAAATTAGATGGAGATGTCTCCGTTTGAATTTCATTCCCGATCGTAATGTTGTAGAGGTCTGCACGGGCTCACGGGCTGGTAAAGACAATTCAGATTTAATTTTCAAGAAAATATTTTAGACTAAATTTTGGCAATAATATTCATAAATTAAATAATTTATTTCACACTTGTTGTTAACATCGGTAGAAATATTGAATTATATTCTTTGAAAAGTTTAAATGTATTATTGAAAAATCGGGCTTTTTTCGGACTGAGAAAAACAAATCTGGGGTTCGAAAAAAAATAAGCCAGCGAAAACGTTACGCGGCTGCAACGCTACGACGGTCAGTGCCTACGGCTGAGCGACGCACTCCAGACCCCTCACGGTGGGCGACTGCCGAAAAAAACGAAATCATAAGACTACGCCTCCTTGCTTCTGTAAGGGTAGAATACGCCCTACAAAAGTTATCGCCACTTTCTAAGCTCATCCGATGTTGCCAAAACACGATGCGCTTGACACATTACAACATATTTTTTTCTTGACTTTGCGCTTCAAGGGATGACCCTTTGAAAGTTCTGGGCACGATTCACACTGAATAATAATGGGTTGTATAAGTGAAATTATTTAAGTAATGGAATATATTAAATACACAATAATTAATGACCTACGACAAACATGGCAAATGCTTCTTTGAGTTGATTTTATTTGTTGCCGTGAGTTTTGTATCTATTACCAAAGATATAAAGATACACACATATGGTCATGTAATTCCTCGATATCATTTCATGTCATATATTTTATACTTGATATGCAAATATGTTACAAAGAAACGTAACAAAGTAACATATTTATTAGAAACATCAGACTCTTTATTTTACGCTCTGTTGAACCTGGTACAGCCTTTTGATATCGTTAGAATTATTTAGACATTTTATTTTTGGTGATGTGATACGGATATCAATAACTGTATCGCAACAATGTTGGTATGTTGGGCTTGCGAATGCTTAACAAAATTCGATATTTACTTACCGACGTGTATGGAGGTTTTATTATAGCCGATGTCAACGAAATAGTCGTTGCCTTACCGCCCACGACCACTGTGAGGCTTCCCGCCCATATGTGCGCGTACCTGCCAAAGGTGAGCTATCCAAATAGGGCTTTTCAATCAAATAGTTCATATCAACATTGTATTCTCAATCTGGCTTGTGATGTAATATGAATATATAAGGTAGATATTATTGAGCTGTTACTTGCTACTTTATAGAAGCGGATGATACTTATATATTCAATATAAAATATCGTACGTTTATTAATGGATCGTGCAGCTTTTGCGTTTTTCTAATACTATTTTTTCCGATGAAATAGTAGTAAATAATTACGTTAATGAATTGGAGCTGTCAATTATTGACAGAAAAAAATATTTCTTAAAAAATAAAACACAATTTAACGTTCGTATTTGACAATTTTGTAGTACAATCACGACCGGTTTCGTAAAGCGAAGGAATGTTTTTAATGAATTCGAAAATGCTTCCCCGCTAAGCAAAGACGGAGAACGTATAATTGATAATTTTAATTCTGATTTATTTTTATAAATACAGTTGTTCATGGTCAGAAGAAATGGCATTGTATTTAATGGTCGGGTGACCAAAGTCGTTGGCATCAGTTGCGGTCCTCAAGTGCTCGAATCTCAGTGTGGACAGTATCATAAATTTATTTTTCAGTCGATTTATGGATTTGTGTTCTAAGGGATGGATGTTTGTGATAACTAAAATTTCCTCCCACCCATCAGTTTTCAAAACTTAGCTTACCACTAGTTCTGTCCTAACCATATACTTCTATCCCTACCATCTTCGAAAAAAAGAGGTTAACCAGCACTTATCCTAGAAAAACTTCTGTAAAGATATCTCCATTAGGAGCCCATTTGCTTGACATTGGGAGTGGACAGTGGTGGAAAAAATGATTTACCAACGTTACAAAAATGATAAATTCGGATGGAAGAAATTATATCTCATCAACCAACTCTTCTGTAATTGATTGCACTGTAATATTATATTCAGAACCCTTAATATTATTTTATAGCAGACAAAGTAGCACCCAACATTATAAAGATAGCTGATAAAATATCCTATATCTTTAAATAAAATCTAGTATGTAATTTCATTGATAAAAAAAAGACAATATTATATATACTTACTTCTTTTTAGAAAATATTGTGGTAATATTTATATGTGGTATGGAATTTACTGTTAAATAATGTAATCGTACTGTTTATTTATATATAAACGATTGAACAATTAAGCTTTTTGCTAATGGAAATTAAGGACTTTTAGAAGAAAAAGTTTGGCTAAACTACTTTTCATAAATATCTTACGGAAGGACAATGTTAAATGGATGATTGACGAAACAAGAAGTCCCAGGTGCCTCAACCAAAACTTTTCCTCGCTTATGTATTATTAAATTTAACAAACTTAACGGTTCATGTTATTATAATTTAATAATGTCTTTCCATCAAGGATTATCTGTATACAATATTAAATGTATTTATAGAACCTCATGCTATTTTCACAATTAAAGTATGAAAAAATACTAGACTGAAATTTATTCGGTGTGAATTATTTATTCAATGTATTTTTTACGTGATTTGAAGAAATCAATATGATTAAAGTCGATTTCGTTCACTTAATTAGTGGCAAAAAACTATATTTAATATTACTATAAAAAAGAGTTACTCATTATTAAATCGAATTCGTAAATGACTAACAAAACTCGTCAAGTGTTTAGTTTATGAGTAATGGTTAAGGTATAAAAATAGAAAGGCCAAGTTTTCATGATTTTCTTTAAAGCCGATTATCTCAAAACAAGGTTTTTTGACTTAACGCCTTCTGCATCTATACCGACGTTATATTGTAGAATTAAGACAACATTTTCCGCTGATTTGATTATCTTATATTGCGGAATAAATACAAATATGTGTTTTCGTTTTAATAAAAAATATTAGAAATTTTGAAAAGTCTATGTATCGTTAATATTAGTATTGTTATTTTTTTACCATGTCCGCTCCCAACGTGAAGCAAATGCCTCATAATGAAGGTATCCTAACAGAAGTTGTCAATGAGAACTGCTTGTTACTCAGTTGCTCAACCTCTCTTTTTTCGAAGAGAGTAGGGATAGAAGGATAGCACTATGAAAGGACTAGTGGTTAGCTAATCGCTAGGATAAGGACATCAAAAACATTCATGACTACGAACAAAATCCATAAATCGATTGACAGATCAATTTATATGACTGTCCGCACCGGGACTTGAACCCGATACATCCGTAACCGTAGCCAACGACGATACCAACTGCGCCACTGAGCTGACATTATACATATTTCATTAAATAAAAAAACATGTTGAGCATTTTCAACTAGTATGAAATCATTTTTAAATTATATTGTGTGTTTGAACAAAGGATATTTTGAAATCGAGTGTTTGTAATAATAACGTTACAATATTATTTCGATAGGCATGTAATAATCATAGTTCTTCTTTGTTGAGTTAAAATTTATCGATTTTACGGTCATGCACTAGCCTTTCGTCTGATATTCACAATCCGTGGTTATACCAGGTCTTTTCCCGAACCGAACTTCAAAATAGATTCCCTTGATAAACGACGCTTTGTCATGCAAAATTTTCCGCGGCGCGCTCGTCGATGCGTTTCTGCGTCGGAAATAATGACTAAAGGAAAGCCATGAATTTATTACTTCTGCAATCTTGATCTTAATGATTTACGCCAAAATCGTCGGAGAAAACATTTTCACTATATATTAATCAAAACACTTTTCTACTTATTTGAACGTTAAATACCCATACAATATATTATAATTCGACGGTGTTTTGGCCAATTGATGTAACAGTAAAAATTGAAAGAGTAAAACCTGTTTTTATCGAAAACATTATATGGCGAGTTGAGTTATGAATCTTTGAAATGATTGTAAATTATCATGTTTGCAGATACGTAGGTAGTGTCGATATAATAGTAGCTTACACCAAGTGGCCGGGTTAGAATTTTTATACCAAAAACCAATGTAAAATGATGTTTTCCTTCCAAAACGTGATCAATTTATTTTTCTAATTTACATCATTTGGCCGATACATGCTCTGTCGACTTTAAAATGACATCTACGTAGAGAGTGTCGATATAAAAGTGGCTTACATCAAGTGGTTGAGTCAGAATTGTTAAATCTTAAACCAATATATAATGATAGTACCCTTCCAAAAAGCGGTCAATTTATTTTTTTAATTTACATGATTTGGTCGAGATCTGTTGTGTTTAAAATAAGATCCAATCATCAACTCGTTTTCGTATTTTTTTAGGGTTCCATCAATTGGCCACACTATCGATATACTATGTTCTTTTCTGTTTTTATGGCCAAATCTCAAGGAACAGAAAACAAACCATGGAAATGGCAGTAATTGGGGCAGCGAATTTAAAATCGCAACACATATTGTATACTTATTTGATATAAGTATTTTTGACAGTTAATAGTAGCAATTTACTGTCGTGATGAAAATGAAGACTGTGAGGATGAAATTGTTGAAGTCTATACTTATGACAGTACACACGTGTCTGTGTTTAACCAGAAGACAAAAATTACAACCGGGCTACAGCAATATTTTATGCACAAAGGTAATCAAGGGTATGCTACGTCTAAACTGTATACATGTGCTGATCTTGTAAAAGTTCAAACATTCGTTATATGATCGATAAAATCAATATTACTTGCAATATTTATCTTGCGTTAACAGTTTATATAACTGATACCGGTCTGCAGGGTAATATCAATTAAACCAGTGGTCCGCGGCCCAGTGCCGGGCCGCAGAGTCTTTCCCCCGGTCCGCGAACAGTATGTCAAATTTCAAGAAATTCACCATGGAAAAATATTAAATATAGGGTTTTTTTTGCCTGCACGTTTACTTGTATTTTTAGTTATTGTTAAATAATAATAGTTTTTAATTACAAATTAAATAATAATAAGTGTTGTCGGCGTCCGTGGTGCAGTTGGTAGCGTTGTGGGCTACGGCTACGGATGTCTCGTGTTCAATTCCCGGTGAGGATAGTTTTCATAAATTGATATTTCAATCGATTTATGAATTTATGTCCGTATTCTGAGTGTTTGTGCTGTGTAAAACTCCCTCCTCACCCACCCATCCCATCCTCACGGGGAGTAGCGAAAGCAACTAGCTAACTACCAGTCCTGTAGCCCTATCCTTCTATCCCTTCTCTCTTTGATGAAGACAGGTTGAAAAACTGAGTAACAAGTAGTTCTAATAGAAAAATTCTGTTAAGATACCTCCATTAGGAGGCGATATGCTCCACATTGGGAGCGGATATGGAAATAAAAACAATAATAATTGGTAGGATGATGTGACACGATGGTTGCAGGTTTTCTTAGAATCGACAGTCATAAATCATCTCACGTACACTCAGGGAGAACGGAAATATTTTCTCTTGGACAGTGAACCCAGATGCAAAACCCTACCTAAATATATTTCCAAGAATTTCATATGTATATTTGTTAGTTATAGTTATGTCCATCTGTCACAATATAAGATTAAAAAAATATTACATAAAAAAATATTTTAATATTAGTGGTCTGCAAAAAAATTTTCCTTTTTTTACCGGTCCGCAGGTGTAAAAAGGTTGGGGAACTCAGATTAATTTTTATTTCTTATTCAATATATTAAATAAAACTTGTAATGTGAAGTAAGAAAAAATTTGAAATGACACAAAAAAGGGCTCTGTAATGGGTTTTAGTTATTATTTTAAATTGTAGGTTAATCAACTGGTCTAAAATTTAAATATTTAAAATTTTTATCCTTGGTCAATTGTTCATTCTAATTTAATTTTAAAAAGTGAATTGTAGACAAATTTGAGTAAGGGTGGAACACATGGCGATCAAATCACTCAAATTAAATCTGTATGTACTGAAACAATTTCACAAACGATCTTAAATTTTAAGATCGTTTTTTAAATGGTAAGAAAGCTTTATTTTAATTAGCTTGGCAGGTTGTTTAAAGCTTTTCATCTTGGCTACAAAAGCTCATAAGACAGATGAAGCTTCCGATTGTTTTAAATGAAAGAACGCCAGCACCGAAAGCAGCCTTTTAATTCAAATAATGGTCTTTGTTTTAATTATTTAACGACTTCCTCGCTCGCAAATGCATATCTTTGATTCTGAATTGTGTAATCTTGCAATCGATGGAACAATTGCAAGAAAACATTCAAGAATTTCTATCTATTACGTATTCGGCAAGGTGGCTTTACGCTTTCAAAAATAATAATAATCATTTAGTAAAAACTAAATAAAATTATTAAATTGTGTAAAATATGCAATTATTTTAAAATATCTATAGTTTGGCCGAGTGGGCAACACTAACACTCGTGAGCGTTCTTTTGATATAGTAAGGATTAGACTATAAAAGACAAGTATTTGGCTAATTCCTTGCTCTTCCTACTCGGTTTTTTAGAATCGGATGGTTGGAAAGAAGTGTCACATCACATGCATGCCATTAAATGCAAATCCATAATTCGATTAAAAAAAAAAATAACGAAATTTTCTGTACGTAGTTTCGAACACGTGGCCACCACAAATTTACAAAAAAACGTACAAGGTTATGATATGACACCGCCCCGTACTTATGGGGCGGACAGGGTCTTCAAAACCAATCTGCAGACTCTTCCTATTAATGAAAATTTAAGAATGTAATACCCCTGCTGAGGCGTTAAGGGTGGGGGTCGGATTTGTTGGTTGATGTTGTTGATTTGCAGTTTGAAGTGGGGGGGAAGCGCCTGCGATCCTGCGAGAGTCAGTGGGGTCCCGACCGTTCCGGAGGAGAGGTCGCGGCCTGATCCCTTCGATTACTATAAAACCACTTACACAGTTTAACTTAAAAGTATGTAATTCTGTTGTGTCTAATGTCTTGTGAAACTGTAGCTAATTGCAAATAAATCAGATGAGTACGCGGATAAACGACCGGGGTTTTAATGGAAGACAAGGAAACGTTGTTTTCTCCTTTGTTTGTCTTTATCCCCAAAGGACGCGGGCCTTGAAGTGTGTTGAAGCCCGCACCCCGCTTCTCCCCGCTCCTACACCGTCATCCCTCGAGCGGCGAGCGAGACAGATGTGATTTGTGTCGTTTGTTTTTGTTTCGTTTTTTTTTTCGCACTACTCTCTCAAGTGTCGCCTGCAACGTGGGCCGTGGAGGTTTAAATACCTCAGGACTTGACGACCTGAGACGCTAGCCGGAAGATTGCAATTAGTCAGGGTGAAACTCCCTGTGGCGCCCAACAACGGAAAGTGAATGTGGAAATACAAAAATGCATAGAAAATGCGAATGGCGAAATCGCGAGGAAGTTCCGCGATATCCGCCGAAGCCATCCGGCCGAAGAAGGAACCGGAGGAATAAAAATGAGTCCGCCTATAGGCCGAGTCAAGTCGGATCTTATAGTGACCGCATGTGTGCGGAAAAGCCCCCGTTATGTGCCGAATCAGTTTGAATCATATGATAAACGGGTGTACGTAAACAAACCCCGTTATTGTAGAGACAATACCTCGGAACAAACATATGTAAACCGGAATTACGTAAACAAACCACGTGAAAATACTTCGAAATACACGTATGGAGACCGTGTGTACGTAGATAATTCGCGGTACACGTCGAATAGGTTCGACACCTTGGAATACGTTAACGATGACCGGATGTACGATGAGCCTCGCTATAAGCCGAATCGATATGCTAACGATGATTGGATGTACGCCGACGGATCGCGCGACACGTCATACGAATACGCAGACGACGATCGGATGTACGCCGAGGATCCGCCCTACTCATCACATGAGTCTGAAGCTGACGATGACCGGATGTACGAGGAAGAGATTACTTATCCGCCCGCCAATAACCAAGCTTTCGCAAACCGGCATGAGGTTTGATGGAACCCGATGACCGCAGAGCGCTTCCTGGAGGCTGTGAAGGAGCGCTCCCTAGAACCGGGACACCTATATCGTCCTGGGTGGCACAGACTGCCGACATCTTGGAAGGAGAGGCCAAAAGCTGGTGCTCCGCGAGAAGCCAGCTAACTGGGAGACGTTCAAGGTTGCTATTATCGATCATTATAGTGACGAGAACCGCCGAGCTCGTGACAGGATTGTGCTGATGACGACGAGGCAACGTGAGGACGAACCAATCGTCCTTTTTATGATAATAAAACGGGACCTAGCCCTGAACGCCGGCCCGAGTGATACTCGGAACAATTGGCGAAGGTCTGTAGATTGATGCTGCCGAGAGACCAGCGAGAGATGAGTCAGCGCTCTTGGAGAACGTTGAACGAACTCTTTGATGCCGTCCTCCGATACGAGGAGGCCAAGAGCCCGGCTACGAAGCCGCGCACATCATCGCGACGCCAGATGACGTCATGACGTCACCACGCTACAAGTATCGAGTTAACGGGTCGTAACGAAGTCGCCTCTACACCGGCGTACGTGCCGGTAAGTTGTGACGTTCAATTCAAAGTGGAATCGCGCCGACGTCCGCTCATGAAACCGAATTGCCGCCCACACCTCGAAATCAGCCCGTCTACACTGAAGAAGCAAGACAGACAGTCGAACAAGCCCCCGACGTTGTGCAACGACACCCCTAGCTCCGAAAGCGGACTAGAGGAAGACGCCGGTGAAATACATTCACTATCCATCGCCGCCCTTATTCCCGACGTGGCTGCCACCAGTGACAGTGAGGTCGGAGATGGAAGCCCTTTCGAAACCAGTAACGCTACTTAGTCTGCAGTTGCCAGTTTTTGGACACTGATCAATGTGTCGTTGCTACACCACTGGCCGCAAAGATAAATACAGTGTGATGCGAGGTCGCCAGTAACGATACTGCCGGATGAGCATACCAGATGCAGCCGCTGGTAGTATTATGCTTGATATGCGTAACTCCGATGCCAGACGTTTTAAATCAGCGATATGCAGCTTACTGCTGAGATGAGCCTTTTCCGCCCTAATTCGCCGCCTACGCTGACGATATTACGGCCGGCCGCAAAGCCACCCGATACGCCGTTCAGTGATCCGGTGAAGTTTAAGTGGGAATCTTATGAGACGTCGCGACGCCGACGAACGCGCCACTTCGCTTAGTGACTTATGCGCGTATTTACAGAATTTCTTGCAGTTTAGAACGTTAGTTTTTGTGTTTGATATGTCATTTCCATTCTGTGTTTGTGTTTCAGTTGAAATTTCTCTTTAGTGCTTATGTTTAATTTGACATTTCTATTTTTGTGGTTTTTATGATTGACATTCCTGTTTGTTTTTACGTTATTTTTGAGCTTATTTTATATTTTGCTGGAAGAGCTGCAGACGGTTATTGAACATTGGGAGTGTGGTGATTTGACACCGCCCCGTACTTATGGGGCGGACAGGGTCTTCAAACCAATCTGCAGACTCTTCCTATTAATGAAAATTTAAGAATGTAATACCCCTGCTGAGGCGTTAAGGGTGGGGGTCGGATTTGTTGGTTGATGTTGTTGATTTGCAGTTTGAAGTGGGGGGGAAGCGCCTGCGATCCTGCGAGAGTCAGTGGGGTCCCGACCGTTCCGGGGGAGAGGTCGCGGCCTGATCCCTTCGATTACTATAAAACCACTTACACAGTTTAACTTAAAAGTATGTAATTCTGTTGTGTCTAATGTCTTGTGAAACTGTAGCTAATTGCAAATAAATCAGATGAGTACGCGGATAAACGACCGGGGTTTTAATGGAAGACAAGGAAACGTTGTTTTCTCCTTTGTTTGTCTTTATCCCCAAAGGACGCGGGCCTTGAAGTGTGTTGAAGCCCGCACCCCGCTTCTCCCCGCTCCTACACCGTCATCCCTCGAGCGGCGAGCGAGACAGATGTGATTTGTGTCGTTTGTTTTTGTTTCGTTTTTTTTTTCGCACTACTCTCTCAGATAGCTATTGATTGAATTGGCATTTACTTGGTAGAACTCTATTATAATAGAATAACATAACAAAGTATTTAGTTCTAAAAAGTTTTATCAGGTAACGCCATCTTAACACAATAGTTCTGACGATGGCGTTAAGCCGAAATAGCTATCAACTACCTAATAAAATTTTGTAGAACTGAATACTTCGTTATTTTATCCTGTTATGACAGTTTTTCATTAATCTTCTGAAATTGGATTGTTTTCAATTTACATGATTATTATTGTCAGTAGTGTTTTTTCCTATACAGCTTTCGCTAAATGCGTTCAAAGTTTATTGTTAGTATTTCTGTAACGTATCCAAATGCGACACTAGGTTTAACTGTCATGCCACATAAAAATGTTTAGAATAAATAAATAAAGCTACTAGAATTATGTTACTCTAACTCGAAAATTTATAAGCCACAGTTGCCCTTACTACTTTTTTGTTTTAGTTTTAAACATATGGGACGTTTTTAGTTTGGTTTTTTTTACAATAACTATTTAGTTTGTAGTGACAGTTTACGAACTGAAGTTTTAAAAGTATACGCTTGATATTTTACGAGAGTGAGATGAAACTTCAATCCAAAATAAAAAAAAATCCAAAATACAATAAGTTTGGTACATATTACAGTGCTCTAGTGGTTTGGTTTTTTCAAACATTCTCTTTCCATATCTTCTTGAGTATCGATTGGATAACAGTCTGGACTCATAATATATGTATATATATACATACTAACCATGTCCGGTCCCAATATGCAGCATATCAACGGTGTTTTGGCCAATTGATGTAGCCCTCAAAATTGAAGTTCAGGAGAGAATAAGAACTATTTTTATCGAAAACGTTACATGGTGAGTTGCGTTATGAATTTTTGGAATGCACTTCTGTCAATTCTCTTGTTTGCAGATACGGGATTATACGTAGGGAGTGGCGATATAATAGTGGCTTACATCAAGTGGGGGGATCAAATCAATGTAAAATGATATTTATCTTCCAAGAAATGGTAAATTTATTTTTCTAATTTACATCATTTGGCCGAGACCTGCTCTGTCATCTTTAAAATGAGGTCCATAATGAACTCATTTTCGTATTTTTTGAGGGTTATGTAAATTGGCCAAAACACCATTGATATGAAATCTTAATGATGCTTATCTCAACAGATGTTTTTCTATGAGAACTGTCTGTTACTTAATTGTTCAACATCTCTTTTTTGAAGAGAGTAAGGATAGAAGGATATATCTAGGGTAGGATTGGTGGTTGGTGAATCATTCTCGCTATACCCCGTTTTTAGGGTCCGATGAAGGGAAGGGAATTTCAGACAACACATAGATCCATGATTTTGAACAGAAATCAATAATTCTATTGAGAAATCAATTTTTAATTGATAAAAAAATAGCAATATGCATGTTGAATGCATTATTATAAAATTAAAAAAATCTCAAAAAACTAATTGCTACATTTTTTCACAAATGTCTACGTATTTCTAAAACAAACATTCTATGCTTTGGTAAAGATATTCATTAGCAACCGTTAAACTGACATATTATAGGTTAATAGCAATTGACCTTAGACATTATTGATATCTTGAGTAGCTACTTCCAGGGAATGTTAATTGGACGGTCAAAAAAATGTTCTCTCGATGCCATCATTGAAAATCAGCATTTCTAAACGTAATTTTATTTAATTTGGATTATTGAGATTTTGTACACTGCCATGTATTTTGTCACTAACGACCCGGGTTTCGCCTTTCGGCATCTTCAGGCATTCGAGCACACGGATGGACTCGAACTGAGTATTTTTCGAACTGTAATTGTATTTGTTTGTAAAATACAAAGCAGGTCATCCTCAATGCAATCGACGTTTTCGATTGAGATTCACGAATCTATTTCAGGACTTAAATTGCGTAGGCCTGGCTTAGCATTGCCCCAAACATTGTGAATTAACCATCAATTGTGTAAATAAACCAATTCGTGAACGGTTATGCTTCTGAAACTTTCGTCAATTACCTTCCTTCATTGTTTAAGCAGTACTTGGTGTACATATCAAGCGATTGAATTGATAATTCATTCTGTAAAACTCCATTTGTTGTTCAAAAAAATTAACTACTTAGTTCCGCGATAACTTTTGTTGAAATAAATATTTGCCTATTTTTACCTTATCTTACGAGTTTTATTGGAATGTAATAGAGTCGTAATAACTTCGAAATTGCCTTATTGCAGGGCATGACAAAGTTTTTGACTGTTTGGCAACAATAAGAATTTTAAATGAACAACGTGCCGCAAAGTAAAATAATATTTGATTCATTATTATCAACTAGTAATCGTACCCGTCATTGATGAAATGCTGAATGTCTGAAGTATCCAGTACGTCGGAACTGTGTGTGCATTGCATAACATTTTATTTTACATACCGCGAACGTTTACGTCATGAGAAAATTTCATACTTACATGTGATATAATAAAACGTCTACAGAGCGGTCCGGGCTATTATTATTATTAATAAAGAAATTCATCATAAAAAAATAAGTGAAATTTGTAAACCATAATTTTATGAAACAGTTTGAATTTGGCTAGATAATACAGCTTAGTGAAACTGTAAAATATTTTCCCGTGTAAATATACGGGCCGTACTTTGACCAGAACTGTCTACTGTATTTAAAAAAATCTTTTGTCTTGTTTCGACATTTTAGTATCACTGCATATTTTTTTACTGAAATAAAAATAAGCAAATGTCAATATAGCAAATTTTTCATGCTATTTCAGTGTGAATGACATTAAAAAAATCAAATGTTAATCGATGTTTTGATTCTGATAGTTAAAAAATTGGTTAAAAATAATTGCACTTTGTATTAGATAGTATTTACTTGGTACACTTGAACTTTTATTTCGATAGTTTGCACTTTGGATTAGATGGAATTACCTTAGTACACTCAAACTTTGATTTTAATAGTTTCCACTTAGAAACGGATTCTCTTAACAAAGTACGGCAAACTTTAATTTCAAGAGTTTCCACTTAGAAAAAGGATTTTTTTAACAAAGTATCACAGACTAATTTTGATAGCTTGGCCTTTGAAATGAATTATATTACTTTTAATTTGTATTTTATGGATGTAAAAATAAATTATGTTAACATATTGCATGTCCACTTGCAACCCCGCTTTTTCATAAATACCCCTCCACCTTGCTTTATGTCTTTCACTGAACTTCGTTTGATAAATTCAATGATCGAAGTCTTACACCCTATATTTCTTAGCCATGCCAAGTTTGCATAAAATATACTAACAAGAACTTGATGGATGATTTTTATAAGCTTTCATTTGGACCCCTTCAAATATTTTAAGCAATAACAATGAATTATCGATTTCATAATGTATTATATTTAGTATTTATATTGAGTAAAAACTATTTTATCTATGTGATAATATTTTTTCGTAAGTGTAATATATTTCTTCGAATGTTAAAATATATTTTATTATGTGGGATTACTTTATTTTTAGTGAAAGAATTGCTTTTTTATGGTATGCATTTTTTATTAGTGAAAACTATTTTTATGAAAGTGAATATGATCTAAACAAAAGTGCATTTAATTGTAAGCATTAAAAAAATCGCAAAAATATTAAGTCTATTTAGAATCCCATCATCTTTTTTATTCTATTATGTCATAATGCCGAGTTAGATCGCATCTGAGTCAAATAGTCAAGAATAATTCATGATGAAGCTGGTTCACAAGGTTATTGTAGACATTTTTTAACGAATTATACCAAACACAACCAGTGAAACTGTGCAACAGATCATGTATCTTTCCAGATGTTAATTATGTAAGAAATATTGATAAGAGATTCTTCGATTATTTTTAAAGACAGTAACCATACATGAGGTTTATTCAGTTAGCCTGACCACATATCTCTTTCGGCTAATACGATACCAAAAGTATGTCATGTTTTTTAATTTAACTCGAGTATCGAATGAATCGTGAAATTTAATATTCTTCTTCCAATGTATAGAACACCTTAGCAAAAACATTAACTACTATTTTTGTTTGCATAATGCTAATCGTATTAAATTCTGTTCAGTATATGATTTGTGTAAAAGTTTCAAAAGAGATACGTATTATTTTAATTTGTAAAAGTTGAAACCGAAGACCCATCAGGAGTTAGAGATGTTTCTTAATAACCAAGAGTCTCGTTCTTAAGTTCACAAATTTATTCTTTTTTGCACGTCTGCAATACCATAATCCCCATTCTATCGTTCACAGACTACTTGGAAAAATTACGTAAAATTCGTAAATATAAGAATTCACAAGGTTACTGATCATAATCTTATTCGGATAATACTAAGATTATAATAAAACATCTATTTATAAATACATATTTATTTTTAAATCATGTCCGCGTGGAACATATGAATTACAAATGGAGCATGTCAAATCTCAACAGAAGTTATTTTAGATAGCGTAACGATAGAAGCAAACCGCTAGGAAAAGAATAGTAGTTTAGTAATTACTATCACCAATGTTGGTTTTTAGTATCGGATAGGAGGGAGAATGTAAATATTACAGACACCAGTGTCTTACCACGTTAGCTCCGGGGGACGCGTTTTTCGAGTCGTAAAGTTTTTTGTATTGCGGCGAGGAACGCGTTTTTCGCGTCATTCGATATAGGCGACATTAAACGCTCATAACTAATAATTCATGTTTGATTCATAATACTATTGAAAGAATTTGATCAGTTTATTACGAAACACCTTTAGGAGAACATCCAAACTTGTTTTCGCGTAATTGTCGATTGCTCAGTTTCATGCTATTCTTTCCATGACGGATTGTCAATTTTCTGCGAATCAGCCCCGCCGCAGCGCGTATTTTGGTCATATTTCCCCCGTTGCGACTGTGTTAAGACACAGATTGATAAATAATTGAATGTTAAAATTACATGTGTATTATAATATATTTATTGTCTTCTTTGTTAAAAAAAACACGTTGTTAATGGCGTTTTACAGTTTGAGACGCTTCCTTGTAATTGACGGCTATCTTCCGTTTTAATTTCGTATCCGCGAACCGGATGCTGAGTAAACTAACGGCTCTCGGGAAATCGGCTTCCTCGTTAAGGGCAATTGTTTGTTTTTTTGACCGCATTTGGTTATGATCGCTGTGCATCTTGCCGAAGCTACGTAAAAATGAACTCCGCTAGTACATAGTGTCGCTCTGTAAAATGACAGTTGGAATTTTGTATAATAGTAATTAGCCTTCAAGTTATCTGAAAACTTGTTTTATTCAATACAATTATAGTTATTGTTATATCGTTAATTTAGTTAGAACAAATAAAGTGCAATTTCTAGTCTGATGTTTACATTAATTTAATTAAAATTCAACTTTGAACGATTCATCAATGTTGAACCACGAATTGACAACGCATAAATGTTTTAAGTTTTTTATTTATTTTGTTGCGCAGCAAATGTAGTAGCAAATGTTTGGTATAAAATCAGTAATTATAGAATTAAGCTTTACAAAAAATAAGTTGATTTTTACATTCGATTTAGCAAAAATGTGATATTTTCCACCTTCGTATTACAATGACACGAAATTAAAAAAAACGAGGCTTTTGTATTTAATTTTGGACACTTCTTAAACATATTTTATTTATCTATTAAAATGTTGAAACGAATGAAAACGGATTTAAATTTTTCATGTTCGGTATTTTTACTACCAAATTTGTGGGGAAACGAATAAAGGCAGTCAACACGGACAAGCTAACAAAATTGAACAACACCTAAGATACCTACTTTACGCGGATACTGAGACCAAAGCTCGCGGATGACAGAACTTGATCTAATTACATAGAAGCAGGACCTACCTCGCACACGGAAAAGGCAACAATAATCTCTCGACGCCGTCGAACGCAATGGTCGGCGGCGAATCTATTTCAAAATGTTAAAATATCTGTAATTACAACAAGACCAATAAACGCATTACTACAAATTAATATTCCAATTTCACATAAATATTCATCATGAATGTAAATAATAGCAGTTTATTTAGTAATAAAACATAGTGATTTTTTTTATAATTCAAGACATCGACTGAGGGTGCTTGATGGAATTTCAATATCAAATTTGGATTATTGAGATTTTGTACACTTCCATGTATTTTGTCACTAACGACCCGGGTTTTGCCTTTCGGCATCTTCAGGCATTCGAACGCACGAATGGACTCATGTCAGTTCGAGTACATTCGTGCGCTCGAATGCCTGAAGATGCCGAAAGGCGAAACCCGGGTCGTTAGTGACAAAATACATGGAAGTGTACAAAATCTCAATAATCCAAATTTAATAGTGATTTTTATGCTATTTAAATCAAGTTCAACCCAGAAATGTCAAATTAAATAAAAATAATTTCATTTATATATCACTAGCTAAGTAAAGTTGGTCTTTTTGATAAATTTAATATGTACTATCCATTTTCCTTATTTAATTATGTTCAATATTTATTTGAAGGTGTGTTTTTTTATTTCTGTACTAGTGAGTACCCGGCATGCGTTGCAATGCCACTCAAAGAAAGAAAGGGTTTGTGTTTTAATACTGTTTATTGAACTGCTTTTGGATTAGAGGTCTGCACAGGCCGAAATTTCATAGACTTACCCGGTTCGAGCCCATCATCTTCAGGTCTGGCCCGACCCGAACACGAGTTACAATATCACACTTGTTATAACAAAATATTTTTGTTTTTCGTCTGGTGCCTAAACGAATAAATCAGAAGGTTTTTCCTAGATGTCGCTGTATGTACGTATTTGATTCTTTTTTCAATTTTAGATTTTCAATTTTTTTTTCTTCAGAACCCTTTATGGGTGTGTGCATAACAACTCACCGAAGTTTCATCGAAATCGTATGAATGGTAAAGGAACGCGTAAAGGACAAACAGACATTTATTTTATATAACATTTCCCGGCATGATCACAATAAGTCCTTCCTGAAAGTTTCGTCGCGATCGGTTGAGTAGTTTAGGAGCCGATAAGATCCGGACAAACCAACAAACCAACAAACAGACAATCTATTTTATATATATAGATTATTCTCGCTAGTGAATTCGTTGACAGACGCTGTCAAAACCTCTGTAAAACATGTCACCATTAAAGTAGTATATTTAGTTATAGCTCTTGATGCACATCCATCCATCTGCAGCTGGGCATGTAGAAGAGTTTTATTGAGGTCCGCATCAAATATTCACGATGCGTACTTCTCTTGCCTTCAAATTCATGTCTAGCAATTTATATCATATACATCCCCGAGCTTTACGACTATATTATACTTCTCTACCATACGGCAAACTCGATATTGGATTTCCAGTTTATATTCCTAGACTTCAACTATTATATGACGATTTTAAACGAGACATGATAAACATGGTTGAAATAAAACGCTTCAACCATTTTAATATAAACTGTATTAAGTTAACTTTAAACCTTGTAATATGCCAGCTATCATGGTTGAGCGATACACCTCAATGGCGTTTGTACCGATGTGGTTCCGCGATTTGAATTCCTGAACTGATATTGGTAAACATTATTTTTTCAATCAATATAAGAAATTGCAACCAAATTTTTTGCTGTCCTGTTAAAAAGCGTTTACCTGATAACGATTCCTTTCCTGTCTACGTCGTTCAATCATTACGATCACAAAAGAGGAAAGACGAATGACTGGCTTACAAACTAGTAGTAGCCTAAAACGGTATTTTTTCAATTTAAAATTCAAGTATTTATGTTTCTCCAATTCATTCATTCGTACGTAAACTTTATAAGACTTCGTTGCACTTTTATTTAGCTATAGTACTTAGCTATCTCCTGATATAGGTTGTAATTCAATTCTCGACCAGATTTTAGAGATTTTAAATCATTGCAATTTGTCCAAAATCTTAATTCTGCAGCCTTTAATTGCACGGAGAGTTTAAATCATTCGCATTAATTGGTTTTGATGTTTTTTAGTTGGCTACCTTACTAATAAAGTTATTGACCCCCAGTAAACAGTAGTTTTCTTTAGATTGAACTACCCACAACCCTGCGGTGGATGGCTCAGGTGATATGAGCGTTTAATGGATTATATGATTGCATAAATTAATCAAAATATATGATTCTTCCATTGTTAGTAAAAATAACAAGATGTTTCGTATTTCGCTTTTGAAGCGTTCCACAATGTTCCACATTATAATATTATTGTGAGGTAAAAATCTAGTCTGTATGTGTGTATCGTTAATAATATAAAATCAATATGTTTGTATATGTAACTGATTAAACGAAAAGTGTAATATCAATAATCAATATCCAATGAACAAGCCAGGGTGACGAGAGCACCACGGAATCACTGCCAAATAAATATTTACTATGTGTGGAATGTAAGATCGCTATAAATCGAGCCTACCTAAATCCAAAAACACTATAAATAATTATGCTACTTATTTAATTGTCATTTACTTAATAAAAATAACAAAGTATTTAGTTCTACAAAAAACTTTACACTTTGTTGATAGATATTTCCGCTTTACGCCATCGTCAGTCTTAATGAGTAATTATTTGTTTGTACTTTTAGTATAATGATGCTGAGACATTGTTTTGTTCGACATGAATTTCCAAATATTATTGATAGCTATTTAATCATTACGATAGGATATTCTGAGCAATTATATGTAATCAAACTATTTAGTTATCATGATCGCAGTTATAATTTTCTATAGAGCCATAAGTATTGTTTGTATGCACTTATAAACAACTATAAAACATTATGGCGCATCTTTACAAGCTCGCATAAAAGTAATTTATTATGCGTCATAAAACACTATAAAATTAATGTTATTTTACTATCACATTATTTTTAAATCTCCTGTAAAATACCAGCTTTATTATTTGTTTAAGAAACGACACAATTTGCAGTAAAAAATGTGCATTTCCATTGGAAATTTTCCGGAGTGGTGTCCGATATTATTTGAAATAATCATAATTTATAAATATGCATATTTAAATATTTTCGTTTGGCTGGCGCTATATTACTTCGCAAACGTCTTCTAATCATCTCTGTGTCAGTCTTACTCTCTCCTTCATATATACACATTTTTGAATGCTTTTAATTATGCTGAAAGTTTTCATGCATATTTTTTTATATTACGACTTTCATAGGGTATCAGTGGGGCAAACGGATACCCCAGTGGGTTTTGCGTTATTTTCAATGTGAACAGAATGATGAATAAAGTTAATTAACCTTATTCAGTAGCACATTCATTCGTTTACAGAATCTAGACAAAAAACGTGAAGAAAAACAACGTTTTGCTAAAATTAAGCGAAAACTACACGTAAGTCGAAGTGTCCTTAAGTTATTAGAGATTTCGATGGATTTAACGGATTTATTCAGTATTTCCACCGAAAGATGTCCGCAAGTACAAAATCTAGATGGAGGTGCTCGCTAAATAGCTGATGATC
Source organism: Himalopsyche phryganea (assembly GCA_022494535.1). Taxonomy (NCBI): domain Eukaryota; kingdom Metazoa; phylum Arthropoda; class Insecta; order Trichoptera; family Rhyacophilidae; genus Himalopsyche; species Himalopsyche phryganea. Next base: position 222,800 of record JAGVSL010000141.1, on the reverse strand, counting down.
AAATTGCATGTCTTTTTTCTGTTTGCCCCCATATCCATTTGTCCCAGTGTTACCCTACCATAGAATATCAAAAATCGATTTAGTGTCCTCCATTAACTGATTTTTTCTCATGGTTATAAAAAATACTTAAATAATTAAAATGAGTTACTAACCACCCTAAAATATGTATTGCTTATGATTATTATCAGTATTGTACCATATAAATCAGTGATTTATTAAATATCGCGAAATTTTTTTACTTACATACCTCACTTGTATATTAATAAAAAATACAATACTATTGTCATTGGTCGAGTCAACAGCCGGTCACTCTGACGTCTCTCTCTGGCACTCTGGGTCGGGTGTTTTCTGAAGGAGTGAGGATCGATGATTACCAAATAATAAACTGAAAAAATAATGAAAATGTTCACCTTGATTATTAAATAACACAATGTCGGATGAAGATATGATAGATCATCTTGCTAGCCAAAGCTATCAATTAACAATAGGTGATAGCGAGCTTGTTGAAGAGAAAAATACATTTACTTTTATTTGATTTCAATATACCTGTATATATCTCTGCAAGAAAACATTAGACGCCAATTCTTCTTTTCAAAACACGGAGATATTAGTTATCTTCAGAAAATACTCTTTCATTAAATACCGATATGGTTAGTCTGAAGATGCTTCTTAAAGAGGCGAAACGCGTCACATTAGTGATAAACTAAATGGAATAATTTAAGACATCGACTGAGTGTGCTTGATGGAATTTCAATATCAAATTTGGATTATTGAGATTTTGTACACCTTGATTTTGACAATTCGCCACTCTGTAAATGTGGTGTTTACAAAATAAGGATTAAAGCGATTCTCGAAATGTTAACTCAGGTATCAGTGTGGCTCTCAGACGTATAATATCTTACCTCGTAAATAATATTTGTCGTATTTGTATCTTCTATATAAACGTTAGACACTGTTTACTGTCTGTCAGTTCGAGTCCATTCGTGTGCTCGAATGCCTGAAGATGCCAAAAGGTGAAACCCGGGTCGTTAGTGACAAAATACATGGAAGTGTACAAAATCTCAATAATCCAAATTTAAATGGAATAACTAAGTTATCAATTTTAATTAAAGATGAACTTCCACAAAGCTACCGCCGAACCCATGTACATTTCTTGATTAGATACAAGTAAAAGCATTGTATTAAATACTTTTGAAACATATGACTCTGTTTGAACAATAGATTTTGGTGAATCAATTGTTTTTTTTATTGGAAAGGTAGAGTGATAATTTAAACTTTATTGTTAAATTTTACTACAAAGACAAAAATATTAATTAAGCTTTTGAATTTTTAAGTATGAATAATGCAAAAAAATATACACTCACGTTGAGCTTATAATACGTTTTGTTTAATTTAGATTTTATATACGTGAAGATTTCACAAATGAATTTAATTTAAATCAGTTTCCTAATGTTTGTTTTCTTTTTCTGTTTGCAGGTAAGTGTTTCACAACAAAGCTAACGATCTTTTCCTGAACGTCCGTCGTACAAAGTAGGAGATTGCATTTTTTAAAGAATATTTGTGATACCGTGAAACCCCATTTTTTCGATTTCCAAAGGACACTGAAATAAATGCGAGAAGATGACGAATGTGGGAAAATCTTAAATATTTATGTTTAGTCTCTCAACTAGGGTCCTAAATTTATTCATAGGAAGTATTTTAGTTGGAAGTTACGATGTGAAATACTAGACAAAAATTAATACTGACCGATTCGCCGGCACAACTGAAGAGTCTGTAGATAGGTGGTCAGTAGGTTAGTCATCAGAAGAAGCATTGTGAGATGGCAGGATGACAACTCGACATGAGATGCAGTCTCGGTCTTTTTTTTGTATAATGGTTTAATGGGATCGCACGGGTTTATGAGCTGGATGACAAATATTCCACAAAAAAAAAATATATCGGGGATGAAATATGTGACGAAACATCAATAGTTATGGAATGGAGTCGGACGCACTTCTCAGCCGGATGTCTAATGTTAGACAAAAACGACGGGATCATAAATCGAGGAAAACGATAGATCGGGGAGCGATGAATGCATATTTTTCAAAGATTGTTCTTATAGAAAAACGATGAATCGGAGAACGATGTATCGAGGGTTCACTGTACAGACATATTGAGTTGATAAAACTCTATAAAGTTATAGAAGCATTGAATTAGAATATTCCTAAAACAGCTTCCACAGTAGTACTTCCTTTTACCGAGGTCTTTGAAGTAAGCGTTTGTCTGAAAATAAACAACACGGGAGTTGTAATAAAAATATCTATAAAACTTAAAAATACATCGCAAACTTTATGATTTTTGGAAATTAGCAAATTACATCTTTGAAAGAAAACATCCGCCCATTGTGAAATCGCTGGTGAATTGTTAGGGCCAAGGTAAACAGAACATCTGTCATCTGACTCATATGTTAAGAATACAAGTTTTACACTAACATCGGTTCATTTGAGATATACATCCAATAATATACTGTTTATTGATCAACTTACGACCAGTAATAAATGCGATTCAGTGAGAATTTATAGACTTAATTTCAATTTTAAATGTTATACGTAGCCGTAAAGAAACTGTTGATGATTTGAGATTTATATAAATTTGTTGAAAGTGTGTGATGAATTTGCTAGCGAGACGAGAATATAAAACGCTTTGAGCGTCAGCTTTTCGGTTTAAAGTTACAGTTGATGAATGCGTTATTGCGCAGGTTTTTACATATTTCGCAACTTCGTAACTGTGGCTACTGGGAGAGCGAGGACCCCCTCTATTTATTTGTATACTTGTAGCAAAATATATTGCTAAGAAATTTGATGTGGCGAAAATAATTTGACGAACAGAATGCAAATACGTATATATGTATATATTTACCATATCCGATTTCTACTCGTCCTTGAGCTCAACCGAGTATATTCTATGGATAATCATCAGCGACCTTTCATGGCGACAGAGTCTATTCCGTTGGTAGTAGAAAACAGGCAGGATTCAAGATACCCTGGAGAATCCGCAGCACATGTTCAAGTCAGGTCCATTGTCGCTTTTTTGTTTTAGACGTAATAAGGGGTTGGTTCATACGATATTTTACTTCCGAGTTACTGACAAAGTCAAACCATCGTAACCCTAATATTCTCCTCAAGTATCTGTACTTTAGTGAGGTAGCATGATTAGCACTATATCATGAACATGGTATATGTATACTAAAATGCAAATACCATAAAAATAAACATTACAATGATGAAACCTTACCTAACTATAAAACGTTTTTTGTATATATGAATTACATATTGTGTGTTAGAGGATACAATATATTATTATGAAAAATATTTTTAAGCTTTTATTCTTCAATGATTTCATATATTTAATGAGAAAGGTCAATTTTCCACTATACAAAAATAGAATTTGAATGAACCTAAATTAAAAAAAAAATGTTTAATGTCGACTATTTAGAGTAAAACTTGCAAACTATGTAATAACAAGATATTATATGCACTACCTCTTGGTGTGATAAAATCTAAGTGGGAAGGAAGAACTACGATTTTGTTAGGAGGCGATAGTGGATATTTTGCGAGGCATCCAAATATGTCAGCATTTTTGGCATAAATAAAGTCTTGGCAAGAACTCCTTGCCAATGTGCCAGTCTTTAAGATTAAAATTTTCACTTAAGGTTATTGAATGCCTACGAATTTATCAGTGTTGCTTTGTAAGAATAAAAAATCGTTTTATATCATCGTGTTTATGACTGCAATAATTGTATTTAATACTATTTAAGGATTTTTATTATAAGGATTTAATAAATAATCCATCAAGATGAAATAGTAAATTTAACAATTGATAAATATTTTTGTGTATTAACTGGTATTAAATTAATTGAGATATTAACAGAATGATTAGACTCATTATTGAGAATGCCGCCATGTCCTTTAAAAATTGCACTTTGCTTGTATGTACAGACTGACCCATTTATACAATTTTAGAACATGTATTTGCAAACTTATCATTTTTGCAGAGCTAGAAGAATCCTGTCAATGTCGTGTTTGGTGAATTGGCCAAACGATTTCAGATAGACATCAAGATGAAAGAATTTCCCAAGCTCACAGAATAGGAAACTCTTATACAATTATTTGGGTTTACTTTATTACTTTGCACCGTTCATGTGACCGACAGACATACAGACAGAGTTATACATGTATTTTCAGCTATATAGTGTAGATATAAAAATAATTTTAGCCAGGTTTGGTGTAACTGTGCGGCCAATTCGTTGAATTCATTTTTTGTCAGTTTATATTGCTTTCATTAATTTGCCTGCCTTTTTATGAATATCCCATTGAATTTTCAACATGGAAAGGTTTGCTCGCCTAATCGTCACAATAATAATTGAAAAAGCTTCACAATTTATTTGCCTTATTATAATTAAGATGACCTTTTCTTCGTTATAATAAAATCAATTTGCTTCTGTAGACTTTTCATACTCAAATATTAAAAGAAAGATTTCAAAAAGAATTTATCTTTTTGAAATTTTACAACCGTATCTTTGAAAAGAAACATCAGTGTGTAAATCGAATTCGTATTTAAATTTTGCTTTCGTTATTTACTTATACGTATATATTCAAATAATTTCATAAATCAAAGTTTTAATGAATCTTTTTTCGCAAAAATGCAAAGCGTCTTGATTGGATCGTGAATTAAATCATAAATATATAAGCGATTCCAAAGTATTAGTCAAATAGTTCATTAATTCGGAAATAGCATCATCGATATTCAGTTAACAATAACTGCTCTCAATGGAGTGGATGTAATTTCTCAAAGTACCAATAAAATTAAATTTACCATCGAAATAATAATAAAAAATCTACAACACCACCACCTCAGAATGATCGAGCTTGTTTACACAGCATGGAAATAATTATTTTATGAACTGCGAAATAGTTGGTGTTAATATATCTAATATTTTAGTGTATAATTTTAATGTTAGATCATCATGTTTTTACTCCGTAGCCGTAAACATTGAGATTCTATATTAGAGGATATGCCTTCTGGCTTTCTAGCGTTATGAGGTCTTGTCATATTTGACCATACGTGCAGTGGACTACATACTGTTAAAAACAACTATAAAAAAACATCTAAATCTAAAAAGAAGTAATGTTATCTAAATGACAATGAAACTCTATCACAGTGAGAATAGAATTGAGAAAGCAAAACCTTTTAGTTCTGTTGTAAACAAAAAAAAACAATGTACAGTAGATCCCCCAATTACGCTACCCCGAATTACACGCCGAATAGAAATATTCGCAGCAAATCCCCCAATTAAATATTTCGTTCATATATATATTTTCTTAATTTAGTCTTAGTTTTGGCAGTTTTGCATTTTTCGCGAAAAAAACGTAACCCTTAATTTTGTATGAGATTCACTCCCCCAATAACGAGGTCCCGACTTTCACATAAATTGGGGTTTTAATGTAATGTATTACATCGATTATAAAACGCATGTTCATCAAGTTTGAAGTTGGAAACCGTCTTATAATCGCTAATTTCGCTGAAGTATTCTTTTAAGAAATAATGCTGCATCACCAATAAATGTCCTTGATGGTATATCGCAGATATCAACGAATTAGAAAAAAGTGGAAGAGTTTCTGGTGTTACTCATTCTATGATGGTGATACAAGCAAAAGTGTGTAACACATAATTTCATAATTTCTCTATAATAAAGTTTTTACGCCATTTTTGCGTCTTAAAATCGATGTAATACGGTATTTGAATTGGCGATACCTTAACAGAGACCATGGAATCTGTTATGAAATGACACCATAGTTCTGGCGATAGTGCTACAATCAAATAACTTATAGCAATATTTGACGATTTTTGCATACCTAAATGTATTGGTATTGTTTATTTAAGTTTTTTCCATGTCCGCTCCCAACGTGGAGCATATGGTCTCCTAATGAAAGTAACTGCTTGTTACTCTGTTGCTGAACCTCTCTGTTTTCGAAGAGAGTAGGGGTAGAAGGATAGGGCTAGGACAGAACTAGTGGTTAGCTTATCGATCTCACTTCGCCCCGTGAGGATCGGATGGGTATAAGGGAGTTTTAGATATCACGAACACTCTCTCCGCACTGGAAATTGAACCCGAGACATCCGTAACCGTATATACATAACGTTATTAGCATCTACACTACCAACTAACATTAGCGTAGGTGTTTTTTCTACGAGTAAACTGAAACCAGTTGCAGTGTATTTATAATGAGTAAATAGTAAACTAGTGATAAATTGTATCCAAGACCAAGAAAGTATTTAAAAATTAAAAAAGGTTCGTTTAAACATTCAACGTCAAATAATGTGGTCGGAAATGAAGACAAAAATCTCACAATTATTTTCTTCAGCTAGACGTGCCGGACATATAAGGTGTGTTGTTAAAAATGCTTATCAACAGGAAGATTTGCTTTGATTCCTGAATTTAAGTTTGATCAAGGTTGTCAAAAACATTAGATTTCTTCTTGTTATGTCTTATTGTTATGTTAAGTTGATTGTTTTGATTTGGGCGATACATTCATATGTTGTAAAATATTCTTACTCTTTCGCGTAATAAATTTATTATTGCATTATCTTGATGCAAGTGCAATGACTTGTATTCTTTGGCACCCTGCCAGCCTGCATATAAACACATAATATTTTTTCGCTCGTAATGGTATTTAACTTTCAAATGTGTGATTAATAACGATCTGTTGAACGTAAATATAAAGATCATTTTAATATCGATATGTGGATATTGGTAAACCCATCAATTATTTGAATCATTTTGGATCAGTGGTTCACCTGATTTTCTATCGACACGATGATTGATTGTTCTTTCATTTTTGACATACATTTATTAAAATCGTTTGGTATTGTGAATCAACTAGATATAATATTTGATATAGCTTTTGATAGATATCGATTTTTGCTAAACAGAATTTGCATGTATATTGTTTTATAAGTGTTTTTTTAACATTTATTGGTTTCAAAACAAAATTCGAATGAAAAAGTATGTATAATGTATTGAAAGCTAAAATTGGTGCTTTAAAAAAGACTTCTATTCACATTTCGTTTCCTTAAAATGAAAAGAATAAAAAGTAAGATTTTTTGTTGAAAATGCATGTATCAAAGAAGAGTGGTTAGTACGCGCCTTTAGTTCTTTTAGTTTTGGGGAAGTGAAAAAATAAAGGGTGATTAAGTTGTTGATAGTTTTTGATTTTTAACAAAGTTATAGAGATTCAAAAATGTGTGTGATTTTGAACAGAGTCAGCAATGCTCTTAATAATATTTTTTTAAGTGTAAAGAAAGGAACAGTGTTTTCCAAAAAACCACGCAAATAAAAATCAAGTAAAAAAAGGGTTTGAGAAGACCCCGGATCGAAGAGAGGCGAGCGGCTGGTTATCCGGAGTCCTGGAAGGGCTGATCTCAGACAAACACCATTTCAGATCCGGTTCAAAACTTATTTATTTTCCATTCAAGATGCAGTGGTTTAACATTACACAAATATATAAATCTTAACACATAAAATTGATTCTACATTTACATTTAATTAGCAACTGAATTTACTTTAAGTTATAATACAAATAACACAACGAATTTAAATTAAATCCAACGCAAATCAAAACACAAAAACAAACAGTTCACATGTCACCTCCGCTGTCACGAGACCGCAGCTCGTCTCGCTCGGCGGATCGTAATCGACTGTCTACAAAAATCAAAAAAAACTCCGTGCAAAGTTGGAGCTACCCTTTTCCGTAAAAATGGACTCGTCCAGCGGCCGAAGCCCGGGGGCTTCTTAAACGCCTGGCAACAAGAAAGAGCGTATTCTGCGAATTATTGCTGTTTGCCGCAGGCCGATTTCAGTTTAGGACACTAATGACACTTATACTTAAGAAAAACCAGGGTGTGTCAGGTTAAGTGTATATTAATTTGTCACACAATTTCCCTCACCCTTAGTAGGATGCTTAGTTATTTTACAAGTGAACACGTATCTTTGTCGATATTAAAGGACAATTTTGAATCAAAGTTTTGGCAATATTTCATTTCATAATCTGACAGTTTCTGTTAATAAATAGTAAGACGTTAAACTAATAATTAATACAATCACAAAGACTAAGTTTTCATGTTGTGGTTGAAAGATTCTCTTTGTGTTAGTACATTTAGTTTCAGCCATAATATAGTTTATATCGTTTTCTAAAGCAAGGATCTCACCGTTCCCGCTTCTTAGGAGATTAAGAAGGCCTGGCATAGTATCAAAGCGGTGTAATTCCGGCTGAATTTTCGCTTCTAATTTTAATATCAAGCGGTTACCAAAACTGTCAATGTGTGCGTTAACTCTCTCGCATACAACTACCGCAGCATTCGTGTATATTTACAACTTAACGTTATTTTAAAGAATGGCGTACACAGCAGGGGTCTTAGTATGAATAGATATTTTATCACACGTCTGGCATTCTCGATCCAACGTTGGACTTTGGCCTCTGCTTTACAATGCCATTTCTCTCTGTTTACTATGCTTTATCAATAAATATTATACTTATAAAGTAACAGATCTAACATATCCCTTAAGGTAGTGCTCCGCAACCTTTTTTCACTCTCGACATACGTAAACACTCATTAAAATTTCGCGGCACACCACAAGCCAAAATATGTAAATTTCATAAACAAAACTCATAATTTATTAATTATTTTTATTGGATGAATTTTAAAAAATAGCTTATAATTTTTTTAACAAAAGACAATTAATGCCCCTAAAACATTTTAAAAGTGACGGAAGCCTTAGCAAAAATTGCTCTTGATTTGATAATGTATAATATTTTGATACATTCGTTCACTTTTTGCAATAATTTCACTCGGAAATTTTTCGCCATTAACGATTCCGAATATATTATGCAGGAATTTGTAATTTCTACGTTAGGATTTACACACGATATAAACCCCATTTTATTCCCTATCATTACAGTTGCACTATTGGTGCAAACACAATTATTGCATTAAATATGAAAATAATACAAATTTTTTTTCAATTAGAATAATTTAAGCGGAGACTTTAGCCATCGAGTAGTTTTATTTTTTTCTGATATGAATATACTCTACTTCTTCTCTTTCTGGACGCAGTGTCGTTATACCTGGGACCGTCTCGCGGCGCACCGGTTGTGGAGCACTGCTTTAAGGTATCTTAGATTCACTTAGTTATCACTGAGTCGAGTGATGGTCCTATCCACGATAAATGTGCTTTGCCCACCCACTTTCTGCCTCCTTTTTTCTCAGTTCATAAAGCGAAATCTTAACCGTTAAGGGTATGATATGTAAATTTATAATATATTTAGCATTGCAATAAATATTCCCCATTACAGTAATTCACAATTTGCAAATATTTGAAATAATTCGAAATACTGCAAAAAACTTTGTAAAATCATTTTTCAATCAAGATTTAAGATCATAAGTCGCCCACTGTGATATATCAGATGATTTTGGGTTCATGTCCTGACAGAGGATTCCATATCAAATTCAACAATTGTGTTTTTGGTGTCTTTTCTCCTTGAGTTGATGCAGAACGAAATTAAAATTACTCACTTGGCTTACCTCGGGTCGTTTTCAAATTTCAGAAATGATCTGGCTCCTTGACTACACAAAATTCTATGGAAAAATATAAATTATAAAAACGCAAAGAAAAATATACGTCAAAAATTTTTTATATTAAAGATATTATGTATTGAAAAAAAAAAACTAAAGAATTTTTATCTAATGTATAAAGTGGTAAACATAAGGTGGTAATTTAATAAGCCAGTAACTGAAAGTGTAGGTTGGTTTATTACCACCCTGTTATAAATGCTGATAATACTACACAAGTTATGCTATCTGATAAACTTAGCTGTTTACAATTTCTAATGCATTGAAATTTCTTTTATCATTTTATATTGTGCTTAATTCTTATTTTCATATTGCCCTCTACAACTGTTTGTTTAGTATAGTTTAAGTCATTATTTGATCTTACAATTTCATTTTAGTACGGTTAATCTGAGTAACTTTGGCCCAGTTCTGAGGGTTTTTGTATTTTTATGGTTGGCCATTTGCATTTATGTGTAGTATTATTCCACGTCTAATGTCTTACGATGAAATTTAATTAAAATAAATAGATTTATTGTTATAATTGATATATAAATAAAGATGAAACAAGGTGGGCAAAATTGTCATCCAAATCGGGTAACTTTGGCCCACGATACAAATAACCACTGTAATTACTATAAGTTCAGTGATCTTAAAGTCTTGACCACTTTTCTTAATGCATTCATATATTATGTACATTATTGAGACAAGAAAAAAATATACAGCATTGGTTTACTGATTAGTTATACAAATTGAAAGTATGACTAATCCAGTCCAAGGTGACAGCTACAAATCAACAGTAAATCAAATTATGTTGCATATTAGTTCATATTTTTACTACTAGGGGCTATTCAATACTAAAAAATAATCATATGGCATCAGTATTATCATGGTATTATAGCAGCGCCTTTTTCCATTTAGTGGGCTAATCTTAAACCGATGGGCAAAGTTACCCAAATTGATGATACTGTTTTTGATTTAAATTGATAATAAAAGTAATGAAGATTATTCACTTAACACAGTTGTTTTCATTATATTCGATACATATTTTGTGTCTGTGATGATGATCATAATTGATTTTCAACGATACAATAATTTTTATTTTTTTAAATTAATACTATTAATTTTTATAAACAAGTTGTGTTCATCAAACTTTGGTAACGTCACTGTATAAAGTCCTACAAAACTGTGCGTGTTATTTGGCAGCTATTTCCACTATTGCACTATTGGCAGAAAATGTCATACACGACGCATTACAGAATAATTATTTATAATTTACTTGTAAATACTTGAGCAAAGGTCATAAAATTTCTATCAAGCGTGAGTACTAAAAAATATTATAGTTATCAGTTATAATATAATTGATAACTATTTAACAACTAGTAACCGTACCCGTAGTAGATGACGGTATTGAAATTGAAATACTGAATGACTAAAGTAACTAGTACATCGCATGACAATGAGCTGTGTGTACATTGCATAACATTTTATTTTATATAACACCGCGAACGCTTAAGGTCATGAGAAAATTTCATACTTCCAAGTGATATGTGATAATAATAAAACGTCTACAGGTCTGGGCTATTATATATATAAGATGAAAAACATTTTTTATTTATAAACTGTACTACTAAATGTAAAATAAACTGTACTGTAAAAATAGTATTCCTATTTAATAAACAAATAATTTAAAAACCAGCAGCACAGGTATCTATGTCAGCTCAACAGAACTATTGGATTCGTTAAAGTAGTTAACTGAAATTCTGAGTGTACGTATGCAGATTAATTGTATTATAATAAATTATTGAGCAAATGACTAATAAGTATTTCTCGTAGAAAACTTCTGTTGAGATACCTCCATTAGGAGGCTATTTGCTCGACACTGGGAGTGAGCATAGTAAAAAAAATACATAGATTTAATTGGAAAATGTTTTTTAAACTTCCCGTCACCATAGGTGCACCAAGATTACCAAACGAGTCGAAAACATTAATATCTCGCTTATTAGGTTTTATATAAATTTAGGATTTTAGCTGTTTGTATATAAAATAGTTATTTAATAAAATTAAAATTAATAAGTGGTTCGATACAATGTTTTCATCATTAAATTAATAAAATTACAATACTGTGTTGATAATATTATTCCAAACTCAATGAAGGTGATAGCGATATATAAAAATCTATACGCAAGTGTGACGCACGATATATATTGCTAAGTTGAGACAAAGCGAGAAATGGTATTAGTTAGAGGAAGAAAAGGCCGGATGCATCTTCACTTGTAGTTATTTTTTATGCAGCGGCATGTGGTGGAGTTACTATTTATATCGCACAACCTCACTTGTATATGAGCAAGTAGGATATAAGAGCGTACAACCGCAAGTCTTTGTATCTCACTCGCACCCTTCACTTTACATGGGATTGAGTGAGAAAGAGAGAACGGTACTTCACTCGTTTGCTTGTGTTTTTTATAATATGAGTCAACTCGTCAAGTTTACATTTCAAGCGGACTGTATAAGGCAGAAGCGAGACATGCATGCAGCTTATGTGACGTCCTTTTTCCATGTCGTCCATATCTCGATTATATTACATGAAAATATGTAAATTGCAGGCTCTAGACACAAAATAAAGTGTAAAATGATAACAATAGGATGTTTATAAACAGAATAACACTTTTAAAGCGATCAATTAGCTTTAAAATGCTCAATACATAACAAAGTCCAAGTGACACAGTCTGTGTCGACCACGGCTGGTAACGTGATTTTTTTAGTACGGGCTGGAAAAGGTTTAGTAAGCAAAATTCTTTGTATACATACTTATTTAAATAATGATTTAATGAAAAAGCTTACCGTCAAATCCATCTAAAATACAGGTCCTTTGATTATTACAGCAATATTCTAAAGATATTACATATTTATCAAATCAATCTGAGTCACAGGATTATTTTGATATACGAGCAATAACACATGATATCGTATTCAATGTTGTGATATAAACCCTAAGATGGATTATTCCAGTATAGCTTTAAGTTTATTTATTTACCGATGCGATATTACACTATCAATGTAAGAGTGACCGAAATACAAAGTTTGCACATCAAATCGATGGATTTTGTGTCAGCTTTGATGAAAATAAAGCTCCTTTTTTATATTTGTAAAACGTTCACATAAGAAGTGTGGAAGAACTATGATTCTAACTATTTGGCTCGTCAGGTCACGAATTCAATTCACATTTTGATTAAGTCAGGCCGCTTTATTTGAGAAATACTGCTGTGAAATAAGAGAGGACAATTTCTCAACGCCGTCAACCGTAACGCACAGTAAAAAAAAGTAATAATAAAAATCAACGAACATCTAGGTGCTTCCTAACGCTTGACAATTAATTCTCGTTATTAATTACTTCGGACACAATATTACGTGAAAATAAAATAAAAATATGAAAGACACCGTAAAACTTCGGCGTTATAATCAATTCCGAAAATATTACATATTATAACAGCAATTATAATAACAAAATGTGACTTAAGACATGTGTATGTATATTTATATCTGGGGGCTAATGCTAGAAGTGCCTATGTCAGATTTTGACCATTTTAACTTAAGTATCAGAAAGTAATTTTAGATTTTCATTCTTTTAATAGTAGAAATCGCAATGTCAGCCCGTTTAAAATTAGTGAAATATTAGAGGATCTATAGAGCGTTTCAAAATAATGTGTCGACATATTTTGACATAAGCAATTCAGATGTTAGGATTTACTAGTACAAGAAGTGTCTATATTAACATCGGTAGCTGTAGCACAAAAAATCACCACAGCATTTGGCAACACTAACGTGAAATATAATAATATAATATACTGTAATTGAGAAGTACAAAATCATCGTACTGAATAATTAAATAATATGACATAGACCTTGTAGCATTAATCCCCAGATATATATAATAACATATCATTATTTCTTCGTATGTAATCGTACCAAAGATTAACAAGAAACAATATTATTTACTTGAACAAGTGTTAAACCTTCTAGCCAGATTGGAGATTTATCACAGCAACAAGATTGCTTAAAATTAGTGTTATATATAAATAAACATCACAAATCTATCATACCTATAGTTTGTTTATAAGTTTGCGCTGGTAGATCGGCTTTGTGAGGCTTTTTAGCAGTCTCTATGAACCGATAGGCGTTCTGGTGTTATTAAAAGACATGATATGAAAAAAAAACACGTTCTTTATTAGTTATTAATTCCTAAAACTCAGCTTTTTGTATAAATACTACGGTATCAAAATATCAAGATAACCTTTGATATTATAAGTATGTATATGTCAAAATATTAATCATACTAACCCTCTTTACCTTAATGATAAGCTCATTTCTTGTTTTTTTTTTAAAACTTACATTATTTTATAAATTTAATGTTACGTAGAGCATACAGTATAAAAAAAATAATAAATAAAAACATGAAAACGGTTGCATTTGAATATAAATAATTCTAGTGCGGAAGTAATGATACCTGCGCTTTTTAATTATCACTTTTCTGTGTTCAACATTTTTATTAAAGCAACTGTGTATACAAAACATTATCTTGTTTTTTACGGTACTAATAAATATGTATTTATAATGTAATTTTTAAAACAAATGTATTGCTTAAGTGATTATGAATTATGACCAGGGACGGCTCTTGTAAAGGAGCAAAGGGTGCAGTGCACTGCCATGAACATATTTATTCAAGTAATAGGCGATATTGTACAAACTAATTTTAAATTTTCCCGCGTGTTCCCGTTAAGGAAATATTGCACGAAGCGATTATTCACAACAATCCTTAAGCGAACGTATTCCGCACCAAAATACTAATAATAATAATTATTGTTTGTGTAAGCTGCGAGGCGGTTCACGGCGAGGCGGTTCAATTTCTGTATAGCTCTCCCAGAGTAGAAGGGATTTAGTACTAAACTTTAGTTTTTTGTGACGTCGCCTGTGTCGCATATTCGATTTAAATACGAAGTTTTTAGTTATTCAGGAGCATTGCACCTCTTGCCGAATTATGACGACCGTTCCCGAAAGTATTCAAACTAGCAGAGACCTGTCGCATATGTTTAGTAAGTACGTCGAAAGGACCTGTAGTATATTGAGCCTGTCCACAAAGAAACGCATACCATCAAATGTATTTACTTTCTAATTACGTAATTCTAATATTTACGTGCTTCAGTAAAGAATAGTGCATATTCCGTCTCATACATTAAAGAAAATCGTCGGGATTTTTCGAAAAGGCTGGAAATTAAAGCAGCAGGTCGTCCTAGTGTACGGTTAATAAGAAAGTGTTTAATCAGAAATTGAATGTAGAAATTGTACAAAAAAAAATAGTTCGTAAGTAAGTTATTACAGATTCCAGTGGAAAGTGAGCGTTGTTTCTAAACATTAAAAAGGATTAAATCATTTTTGAGAAATACCATGAATCAAGACAGACTAAATGCTCTTGCGACGTTGAGTGTAGAGAAACACTTGGTATTGTCAATATCAGACTTAAATGTTTGTGGTATTGAAGTGCTTTCAAAATCCAAGAATCGG
This sequence comes from Himalopsyche phryganea, assembly GCA_022494535.1. NCBI lineage: Eukaryota > Metazoa > Arthropoda > Insecta > Trichoptera > Rhyacophilidae > Himalopsyche > Himalopsyche phryganea. The sequence goes on along the minus strand of JAGVSL010000141.1, from coordinate 207,593 downwards.
AGAATGGATTTCTTGCATAAATAGATGAGTATTTTCTTGCACTCCCTAATATTCTTGTCACCGGCCGCCACTGATTATGACCATATTCAGTAAAAATAAAATATTTGTAATAATGTATTACACATATTATTTTACTCATGTTGATACTCCGTATTTGATAATGGTTTTTTGCTGTTGTAAAATCAACAAAGTAATGTTCTGTATCTGCAACTATTGTATGAAAAGAGATACAGCTATATTATCAATTTTAAAATGAAAGAAATAACCCGTATGAAACTGCGAAGAAAAACGTAATAAGAGATTAATATAATAATAATCATCCAATCTTTTTAATAGTCTGAACATACATTACGTTAAATCAATAAAAATAATAAATGTATATTAGGACAAATATTGAGTTTTTTCGACAAATCGACAATCAATGTTTTCAAAAAAAAATTAGATTTTATTCAGCTGTTAATATGTCAAATGTCACCTACTTTTTATTATTAAATAAACTCATAATAATTTATGCGCATCTATCAAATATAAAATATTTGAATCTCAAAATCGATATTCATTTGTTTTTGGTTAAAAGTTTTAAGATTTTTTTCAGTCGTAATTGCATCGATCTAATATGTACGTGCATGACTCTTAACAGATTTCCTGTAATCATAAAATGTATACATTAATGTATTGTTTGTTAATAAAAAAATACAAACGTATAACGCAAGAAGAACATTTTGCTTTAGGTATAACATCAATGTTATCGACTGACTTATTTGGGTCTTGTTTTGTCTTTTTTTATAAACAGCATGATTACGGTTTTCATACTTAAAATCACAACATGAATAATCACTGAGACACTTGAATTTGATTGAACAAAATCAATTAGCCCTTAAATTATTGTAGTATTTATTAGTAGAAAACGAAGGCTAAATGTGTTTACGGAACCAATAACTATTGAATATCACGGCATAGCTAAATTATTCAGTTCAGGAAGAGGTGTTAGTGTTCCATCAATTTGTAATCGTAGAAACCGCACAACGGCGTCGCGACGCCACGTGCTTTCCCCGTCGGCGTCTCCGCTTCCCACCTCTCTTGTATTACATTTCAGAGGCGGCGCGCCGTCAATTTAATGATTATTATACTTTTATCAGATTGACATATAAATGGATTGGATGGGAATACATATTTTTAGTAAGAATCAGTCAGAATTAGCAGTGTATCATTTTTATTACAAACAATTGTGATTGTCTAGACTCTAGGCATATTAAAATCATAATATTCACAAAAGTATTTGACATTGAAAAAGCTCATCTCGTTACCCTCTCAATTATCTGCTTGGTAATTTAATATAGTGACTATTTGCCCTACTATGGGCAGATATGGTTTGTAATGGGACACTGTATAGCATTAATAATAAACCCATAATTCACTTAGTCATCGATCGAAAAGAAAATATTATTTTATGATCATCGTTGTTCGTATTAAACTCTTAGCATTTTTCTCTTCCATTAGTATATACTTACTAATGCTGTAACTCAAAAGATGACAAAAATTAATTTATATAAACACGACATAAGAAAAATTAAACAAAGGATGTGATAGAAATGGTCGAATTAATATATGACGTTAAATATAAGATTTAATATAATATATGATCGTCAATCGGTATTTACTGTAGGAATGAAATATTGCTGTGTTCATATGACACTGCGATTATGCTTTGATTATGTTTTAGGCCATTCATGTAACTTTCCATATTAATTTATAATAGTTTCTTAAAAAAATAGTACTATAATATATGAAATGTATACATAGGTACCTTAACTATCTAGGTGTTGTAGCATTTCGTATTGTAAAAAATTGTATTTCTACAGAACATACCAATACGACTCGAAAACGAGTAGTGGGCGTTTTAATTTTTTGGTGAAAAATTATTGTGTTTTTATTTACATATTCTTTTGGTGCAATTTTTGCCTAAAAATAAATAGTATTTGATGAAATGAGCTTTTAAAATGTACTATCTGATCAATTCTGTACGAGATACAAATTTAGGCTTTGTGAAATTTATGTACAGAAAATGGTGGCCAGTTTTTTTTATGATATGACTATCTATCGTGAAAATTAGTTCGCTTTAATTTCATTAACTTAATACATTTTTTAAATTCCGAATGTTGAATAATTAAAGATGTAGTTTCTTAGAAAAATTAGTAATTGTTATGAATAGTATAGTGTAAATGTCACGATTAGCTACTAATCGTTGCTTTACATTTAACGATATATATGTGTGTAGTTTCTTAATCAGAAAAATCAATTTGAGACCTTTTGTCAAAATATATTCGATTTTGCTTTTATACTTTAATTCCATCGTTTGAACTCCATTTTACTTATGTCGAATGTTTCTTAATTAAAGATGCATAAATCGTAAAACAAAAAAAAATATTTTGATGTTCACGAGTTGATTCGAAACTGGATCATCATTTCATGTTAAATTATTTTACTGTATTTTTAAAAATCCAATAGAATTCGCCAACCAAAGTATTATGTGGCAAAGCAATTATACAGTCGGAAGTTAATTTTTGAATTATTTTATAGTTCAAATATATAATAAATAAATTTGGATAATTATAAAATATATTTTTTTTTAATTTCACAGTACTTCACTGCTTTTGTAGCAACAGTAGATATAATTAGAGTTGCAGGGTATCAGAAGAAAAATGCCATTTCGCATTCTTCGCTTTGTAAAAAATAGCTTCGCCAGTCGAAACCCTTTCGCTTTAAAAATACTTAAAGTTATCTTGTTAAAGCGAATGAAAAAAATGTAAAATATTCAGAATGACAGCTTTTTATAGCTTAATAGCCATATTTTGTTCTGCAATAATTTATTTTCTCATTTCACGTCTTGTTGAAATACTTGACTGCTTAGCCATTCAAATTATTATATAATAGTTTTGTAAACATATCGTCGGCGTCTGTGGCGCAGTTGGTAGCGTCGCTGGCTACGGCTACGGATGTCTGGGGTTCAATTCCCGGTGCGGACGGTTTTCATAGATTGATCTTTCAATCGATTTATGGATTTCTGTTCGTAGTCTGAGTCGTCCATCCCACCCTTGCCATCCTCACGGGGCGTAGCGAGAGCGATTGGCTAACCACTAGTCCTGTCATAGCCCTATCCTTCTATCCCTAATCTCTTCGAAAAAAGAAAGGTTGAGAAACTGAGTAACAAGCAGTTCTCGTAGAAAAATTCTGTTAAGATACCTCCATTAGGAGACCATATGCTCCACATTGGGAACGGACATGGAAAAAAAAACCAAAAGAAAAAGCAAATCGATAGGTCCGCGGTGCAGTGGTCAACTTCGTTTGCTTTACTTCCCAGTTTCGATCGACAGTTTCATAAATTTGATTTTTCAATTAATTTATTGATCTCTGTTTGAAGGCATGGACGTTGTGATGTCTAATCCCACCCATCTGATCCTAAAAACTTAGCGATATTGATTAGCTGCTTAACACTAGTCCTATCTAAACCCTATCTTTCTACCCCTACTCTTTTAAAAAGAGAGCTTGAGCAATTGATTAACATGTAGTTCTCGTAGAAAACTTCTTTTGAAATATCTCCATAAAGATTACATATATTACAAGTCAGGAAAGGTAAATACTATTTATTTTAATTGAAAATTGACTTTTCATGTAAACCAATTCTTTTCAAGATAATCATTAAATCTGTAAATTCTGTAATTTGTTTGATTCCAAGAAAACACATTCAGTCCATGAAGAATTATACACCAACGGCTATGGGTATTAGTTCTGAATCAAACTTAACACAGTACAAACTATCTCTTGGTTAATGTCGTTTAAGCGATAGGATTCTTCTTCAAAAATATCGTGTTAATCAAAACTATGTTAGTCACTTTTGTAATGTAAACTATACATACATAGTGAATCGTATTATTATAATTATTTAAATATTGATTACAATAAACTATCAGTAATAAAATTAATTTATTCGACAATATATTATTTTTTTGAATTAAATAAAAATAAACTATTTTAGTACAGTTAAAATATCAATAGTATTTAGTTCCACACGAATTATAAAACATAATTGAAAAAAAGTCTTAATATCGTAAGAATTGAAAAATGTTATCATTTATAAAATAAATTTAAATACAACGTAGTTTTAGCCAAACGTGACCTTGCAAACAAAGCGTTCTTAAAAATTTTCGCTGTGTAAAACCGAAAATGTAAATTGAGTGTAGTAGCATAAATATTGATTAAAAGCTTGTTTATTTACGTATAGTGTGTAAATAACAGCAGATTCTAAAGTTCTATTCTAAAGCAGAGAAAAACCAGTCCCGATCATTGTATAAACTCATAGAATTAATTCATATTTTATAAATAAATTATACTTATACCTATTGCTTTTCAACCAAGTAATGAAAGTTTTCACTCTGCATAATGTGATGAATATAGAATTATTTTTGTCTTTTTACTAAAGATAAAAAACTTTTGTCAACTGTAAAGATAAAAAATCGCTTCATCATATTTTATACCAATGTGGACGACAAAGACATAACATATTGTAAAGCGTATATTTTACTAAATTTAATTCACTCTACTTCTAACAATTAGTATAATTATTCGTCTCAAAGGATGCCTCCGACACGGTTTCTTCTCACATTTGTCGGCACGCAACCCTACTAGAGAAACTTTATTTAAGTTTCGTTTCATAAAATTGAGATCTTACTATAAGAGTAGTTGGTGCTCGTTGTAAAACCAGCTGTTGAAATTATCTTCAAAAATTATTGAAAATAAAGTTGGTATTGTAAAATATAAGATGCCAATTTTTATAATATACAGGCACAGGCTAATCTTCACCGTGAACGAGAGTCACTCTTTGGCCTCAACGGAAATATTAGAAGCATTTCTTTTGTCAATATAACTCTGATATAGCAAGCAGAGTGAGAAAACACTGATTTGTGGAGAATTAGATTAGAATTAAACAACAACTTGAATGGAAGAATCTGAGAATATAACCAACTGAAGGTTTTGTTTGTTTTGAAACACACCCATGTATATATATATATTTATATTCTTCTCCTGTTCTGGCGCTACAGTCCGGAGTGAACCTTGGCTGCGTCAATTATTTTCCTCTAATACGCTAGGTCCTACGCTGATCGCTGGACTCCAGCACTCGTAGGTCCCGTTTCAAATCTGACATCTCTGACAATGGCTGGCTCCCCCTGGAGGCTATTAAGCTCATGATTGTATCAACATCATCAAAAGCCATCCCCCATAGAGATAATTGTATATCTTTTTCAGGGTCTTCCTCAAACATTTATAGTTTCTGAGAGTCTTTAGTGTTGAGCGTTCAGGCCTACCAAACGCCTGAACTGGTCTTACTGGCTTTTGTATATATATATATATATATATATATATATAAGAGAGATTAACATTGTTATAGTATTACCTATATAACTTGTTCGCCGCCGAATTTAGAACTAAAATTCTCACTCCAGAATAAATTTCCCCAATTGCCATTTTATGTAAAATAAATATTTTTAGAAGTTTTATGAATACTTTTGTTAATCATTGCTAAACTATCAGAGTATTGTTTTTACGTTACGATAGTGTTGTATTAAAATATCAATTATAATTTATTTTTGCAAAATTATTGTTTTAACGTAAAGATAGTGTCATACTCTCAAAAATTTCTTTTTCTTGTTGATTTATAAATATTAATGTTTGGTGTCGTGCAACAGTTTTATCCTAGGTTGACACTTTTCCTTAAGAACTGTCAAACAAGAGCGTACATGTCAACAAACAGTTTTGTTATTAAAAATACAGTGGAAATAAGTGTAAGGGAAATAGACGTAAAAATAAATTAAATAACCAATAATTTCCATCACTTTCCAACTGCCGCCATTACAATGCAATCAAATTTTTAGTGTTACCAAGTTCCTCGTTATTATTACTATACTTTGGTTATATTATTTACTTTGTAAATATTTTTTTAAATATTCTATTGATGCAGCCTTTGCCTTGTGGAAAATCATTTTCAATATAAAAATTAAATTGGTAATGTTGCAATTGATTTTTTTTACACAATTTTAATTTTCACACTTTTTAAGAAAGTATTAAAATTTCCATTCAATTGTAAGTTTTAATAAAAATAAATTGTTTGCAAAAAGTATTTTTTTTTCATTTATATCTTTAAATTTTGTTAATAAACAAATAATTTTGGTTGAATACGGCAAAATTCCTAACGCAATGGTGGCGCCCTCACAAGCGGCCAAGTAATGTTGATAATATTATAGCATGTGTATCTTACACAAGCTATAGTATTATCAACATTACATTAAAATTAACATTACAATATGTGTCCACAACGTTCGACTGTTGCTTGACGCATCGAAAAGAATATATTATATCTGACATCATTATTATGTTTCAAGTATTTGAAATGCATTGATTGTTTATTTGACGTAGATTTAGTATATATCGACTGTGTTTTAGCCAATTGATGTAATTCTCAAAAAATATAAAAATGAGTTAATGATTGAATCTCAGTTTAACGACGACAGAGCAGGTCTCGGCCAAATTATGTATATTAGAAAGATTAATTTACCACTTTTTGGAAGGGAAACATCATTTTACATTGGTTTAGGATCAAGAATTCTGACCCATCCATTTGAGGTAAGCCACTATTATATCAACACTCCCTACGTATAGTTCCATATCTACAAATATCAGAATTTACAGGAGTGCATTTCAAAGATTCATAATGCAACTCACCATATAATGGTTTCGATAAAAACAGTTTTTAATCTCTCCTGAATAATTTCAATTTGGAGGGTAACATCTATTGGCTAAAATACCGTCGATATATTATATCTAACAGCATTATACGTTTCGAGTATTTGAATTACATTGATTGTTTATTAGACGTAGATTTAGTATATGTGATTCCTCGTTTGCTTGATAAAATCTTTTAAAAACGCACAATCCACACATTAAACACAGGCCGAAAATAAGTGATCCTAGCTGGTTCTGTGCTCACAGTCTATACGCGACCGCACGCTGATACCTATTGCATTACTCATTAGTCAAATCCAAAAATATAAAAGAACGTCGTTTTCTTTTGCTTTTTTGTTTTGGGATTAGAAACAGTTCTTGACATTTGGCGGCAATAATTCATTCTAGAAATTGGACTTCACTTTAATGCTTGAGAATTAAACAAGACATATTGATAGTCCATTTATTTAAACGTTTTTTCATAAATATGGAAAGAGGTTACTTTATTTTTTATATTTACTTTTGAAAGTGACACGTCTGGACACGTTATTTTTCATATACGTACTTAATCTCGCATGACGTGAAAAACAGACCAAAATTAAATCGTTCGCTAAAGTGTGTAAGTTATAACTTCAAACTACGTACCATTGATTAACTTTCCCGTTTTCATGCTAAAAAAAATTCCTTCGGATCTCATGCTGTCACATTTCGTTATCAGGGGGAATTTGTCATATAAACGCATTTATAAAGTGAAATGACAATTTCAAAATGTGAAATATGGTATTATGTAGTATTAAATAATTATTTTACGTCATATTTCATGTGAAAAACATATCAAACTATGCGAAATTATCGAAAGACGCAAGAATCGAAATTCTTCATAGCAGAACAAGCTCGAGACGTATCTCAGTGCCTTTTGAAAAAAAGAACCGTTGCATACGGTACGGTCATGCATCTCGGATTGTTACTATACTATTTTAATTGTTATAATACTTTACTATAATTTTATATTTTTCGTTGGAAAAATCGAGGAGGTTTTCAAATATAGAACATAAACTATAATGTATTTTTAATTATATATAGAACTATTTTATTTACAAAAAGCAAAATGAAAAATTGTTTGTTTGACCTATATCACAGATAATTTAAAGGTTTAAAAGCCGAAGAAACTCATTTTTACACCATGTGTACGGAAAGGTTAAGTACTAAATTTATAAGTAAAAACGGAGCTACTGACGAAATATATGATTTGAACTATATTTAACACCTTTTTAACAAAATTTCATGAGTCATTTTGTTTCATTATAAAATTCTTTTTTTTTTTAATTATTGCGGCATAAAATAAAAATAATGCTTTTTCTCAAAAGGCTTAGTGGATCTTATTTATAGGATATTAATTAAACATACATAAACATTAACAGAAGATAGATATCGGCAGCTTTTATTTATTAATTACGTTTGAAATATAAAGTGTGAGAGAATAATATGGGAAATCGAACATGTTGAAATATTAGAATAAAATAACAAAGTATTTAGTACTACAAATTTTTTATCAGGTAGTTGATAGCTATTTCGGCTTTACGCCATCGTCAGAACTATCGTTATGTATGGTTTATTTTATCCTATTATAATGGAGTTCTACCATGTAAATGCCAATTCAATCAATATGTTGAAATATAATAAAATGTAATTTGTACTACTGCCACATTTTTAAAACGATCAGGACCGGCTTCGAAAAATAAATTTTAACTTGGCAATTTATATGAAATTGAGAATAATTGGTTCAAGAAATATGATTAGTTTGAACCAATTGTTTTATATAATATATCTGGAAATTTTTAACATTTAATTTTAGTAGTCATTTTAAAAAATAAAACACAATTCATTTGTACTACTTCCACATATTTATAATGATCAGGACCGGTTTCGCTCATCACGAGCATTATCAACTGATAAAAATACAAACATAACAGGCTTATTTATATAAAATTGAGTGTAAAAATGAAGGTATATAAAACTGATGGTTCATGAACTCAGAACAAGAAAATACTGATTAACAAACAAATTATACATAAATCAAATGAAAGGTCTACAATTAAAATGTTATGGACCTCTTGCAAATCATTAAATACTAATCGGAAATCACAAATATAGCTACATTAAAAGTTCATTTAGCTGAACAAAATTATTAATGACGTTACTAATGTAATATAAAATAATGACTCAGGGAAATTATAAGTAAAAATTAATGAACCATTTAATTAATGAATTGTGTTTTATTTTTTAAAATATAATGTCTTTCCACCAAGAATTGACAGTTAACACCTTAAAAGTGTTTAGTAGTCATGTTACGATTTTATATCTATTAGATTAAAATTGCGAAACACGTGTTATAAACAAAATGGAAGTACCCGAAATTCTCATATACATTTTCTGTTTATAGTGTTTTGTCTATTGTCAAATAAAATTTCAAAATTGACTAATGAAGATTGATTTTATAAATTTGATTCTAATCACAGTAATTTAGTCTGAAAATGCCTGAAAACGTGTAGCACCGCGTAACATAACCGGTGGAATATCAAAGAACTAAGCCACATCCAAGAATTTTGTCACCAGTTTTTGATATTCAATATATACGTGATACGTATAAAGTCGATTGTGGAGAACGCTGATCGAAGGAGGTGAATTAATAGTTGTTTGTTTGTCTAGTTTACTCGACAAAATATAATATTGAAATTGATTATCTTTTAAACAATATGTTTCATGGCGAAAGGCAACTAATTTTGTTACCTCGATAATTTAACTTTTTAGACATTGAGTATGAAAAATAATCATTAATTTACTCTATTACGATTTGTAATGTTAAAAAAAAAATGTACAATGAAAATTTTTGTGACTAATTATACAGCGTTGTGTGTTTGGTTTAATTGAGGAAGTCGTTATTCAAAAAATGTCATATTACTACGAATTGTGAATTGTGACAAATGACTGTCACTAATATTAATTACTTCCATAAAAATAACATAACGACTAAACTGATGAGAATAGAATAACGTTGGACGAGAATGTATAGCTTGCTGAGTAATTTTTAAATATCACCCTAATCTTCTTTTTAAATTTCAAATCTTTGTTTCAGAAGATAAAAAAACGAATTTTGTACAAAAAATACAGGTTTAATGAAAACTTCAAAGTGAGGTATCTCAACAGAAGTTCTGCGAGAACTACTTTTTAATCGATGATTATCTCTTTTTAGTAAAAAGTAACGATTAAAATATGACCCTAAGACATGGTGTAAGAAGTATAGGTGAGCTGGATAAAAAATGACAGTGACCATTTTTGCATTTGTTGACGTCATTCTGACATGCTTGTTGAATTACAATCTTCTATGTTTACAATAGTATTTTTGTGACAACAAAAATTTAATTCTTCAAAGTAACGTCACATATTTTATAAAAACGAGATCCAGCTCACTTATACTTCTTACATCATGGCATTAAGAGAGGGCAAACAGTAAGTTGGTAGTCCTGTTTTTGAGATCGGTTTAAAGATCACAGGTATCCATGCTTTTGAGCTCAAATTCAATATATGAAATTCATAAATATACCATTTTATTGTCGTCATGGTAAAAAGTGTGGTTTTGGGTCAATCTATATTTAATATTATTTTAATCACATACTCAAATAACTTTAATTTCAAAAATCGTAACAATTGTGATTGGTGCGAAAGTAATAAAAACTTTAATTTCACTTTAAATCTAGATGTTTTTAACAATAAATTTGGTTGAAAACAATTTTTTATTTTACCAATCGATAAGGCTTACAAAATGGAACATTTTGGAGTACAATAATACGAATTTTCAGATTGCAAAATGATTTCTCTATGGATATAACTTTTATGTTAAAATTTAATCCGAAACGCAGGTAAGATGTGTATAATCATAAACTATGAAGTGCAAATGATAAAGGTATAAACGTCTCACAAGTTTGTTGTACGCACCCACGCTTGACAATGTGGAGGGCACGCGTGACCATAATATTTTCCGAAAACAGAGTGTCTTACGTGCTAAAGAAGCTTTATTGTATATTTCGGAAATGTCCTTCTACGCTGATTCTAATTTACATACACAATACAAGCAGGTGTACACTAGCCATCAAAACTATCAGATGAACGTGTTTGGATGATCACAAGCCGGCCTCTGTAACCTAATAGTAAGGCTGTGCCGAGCAATTAGATGGTAATGAGTTAAAGATATTCCATTTAAATATTTGAAATCATGGGCAAACTCATATTTAAAATGTTGAACAGGATTATTAGTAATTTATTTAAAATTTAGAAAGCTAATGAGTTTTGAGATGTTTTCAAACTACTTGAGAATAAACTAAACCAACGGATCACTAACAACAGCTCTTACCGCTGGGCTTTGGTGGCCGAGTGACAGCTGTTTCTTTTTTGAGGTGTATAATTTACCTGTTATCAGATGACACTATATAGACAGGAAGACGAAGTCACAGACTATACGATGCTTTCAATGAAAAATCACAGAGATATTAAGATTTAACCTTAAGACGTTGTGGTAAACTTTTAATTCTATTTGAATATTTCATTTGTTCTGTGAAAACCAACCATAACGTTTAGTTTTGAAATGTGATCAAATGAATAAATTAAAGTATGAAATTCTTTACGTAACGCTATATGTTTTTCATAAAAATAAAAACAATGATAACATTATATGGGTTATAAATAATTGCAGCAACTCACCGTGAGCATTTTCAACTGGTTATTGAAAGCTGAAAAAAAACTCATTAAAATAAACTTTCTTTTTTTTTTACACACTTTATATAAATGGGTTATAAATAATTGCATTTTGTGTAAGATAGTCTTAACTTAGTACACTCAAACTTTGATTTTAATAGTTTCCACTTTTTAGTCACGGATTCTTTTAATAAAGTGAGTGTAGTAAGTTATGTTAGGGTTGGTCTGGTTTAGTTTGCGTAATGTATTCTAACGCGTGGAGCAAAGACAATATAGGCAGCCTAATATAGGGTAGAAGAATAAGTGACATTTCATTACAGCTTCGTGCAACTATCGATTTCAAAGTGTGAGTATTGATATTGAGTGAAAAGTATTTTATCTATTTGTAATATATTTCTTCAGTGTTAAAATATATTTTATTATGTGGCATCACTTTATTTTTAGTGAAAGAATTAGTTTTTTTTGGAATGTATTTGTTATTAGTGAAAACTATTTTTATGAAAGTGAATATGATCTAAACAAACATGCATTTAATTGTAAGCCAAATTATATTTATTCTCCTAGAAATTTAGAACCATAAGGTTACCTACGTGTGAAATGAATCATTAGTCAAATTCATCTGTCACATTTTCAGTTAAGTTATTTCTTCTCTCCGTTGGTCGTTATGTACTAATGCAGTTACTAAGCATTTGGTTGATCTCTTCACTGACAGAGTCTTATCAATACGAAGATTGATGGCCAACAGATAGCAGCTGCAGCAGGGATTCTTCACTAAGCGGAACTTATTAAGAGAGGCAATAAAAATGCCATCGCGTAAATTACAGTCATTAAAACAACTTCCCAAAAAACGTGGCCTTAAATATAATGATAACACATTTAACAACGGCTTCAAGTGTCAAACTTTAGTCATTACGGAAAGGTGTTAAAACTGTATCGAAGTTTTAATGTTTTTAAATAATGCGTAAAATTTTAACACCTGTAATATTCAAGTCATATAATATTTCTTTATATCAAAATCGTGAAGAGTATAAACACTGTAACCATACATCCTTTATTTAAGAGAACAGTCCTTTATTTTTTCAATTATCTGCTCTTTATTATTATTCTTTTAATGGCGCCCACTTAATGATCTGGAAATAATTTACGACTAAATCTTTTCCCGCTTCTGTCAAGTCCCAGACAGATACAATATGAACATACACTCTAATACCATTCTATTGTATTACAATATTTAAAATGTGCAGCTGCATCGGATTACTGTAACGGTATTTTTCAATTAATGAAATTATGGCATGTTTAAAGGGGTTTTTAGCCCCGAGTCATTTGTCAAGACAAAATAAAAACACTTTCTGATATTGAATATTCGAATAATTGAGTTGGAGTGCCTAGTATGCAGTGAGTAAAAGATGTGACAAGAGTGAGCATACCGTTGTTAAGAAATTACTATGGTATTATCCAGTGTTCAGCCTGAAGAGTTTGTTGGAAACCTTTTTTACATGAGTGAATAAATTAAGTAGGTAGATATATTATGAAACATTTCAATATCTTCGATTACGTTATCCAAAAAAATATGGTCACCGTAGGTATATAATATAGCTCTCTTTGCGAAAGTTTGAAATTTGTACGTCTTCGAAATTAGCCATTTTGATTGAACTGTTGAATGAAGGACTTACTTGACTTGTTCCATTGTTACTTCTCGGTCCATAGATATTTATCGGCATTTATATACCACCAGTGAATTACTTAACTTATAAATCCATTGCCTTTCCTCCTTGCGGAATATATAATTAAATGGAAATTTTGTCGAGTAAAAAAAATCAGTGAAGAGCAATGTTAGTATCATTGAGTGGATTCTGGGTGAATATTTTTCGGTAACAAAAGCAACTCGATAACGAAATCTTTACCAGTCGAACGAAAAAAGACCATAAATAATAGTCTTGAAAATAATACAATATATTTTGGCAAAATATTGTCATTTCAAAAAGCATTTGGCAGGTCGATTGGAATTATTTTCGCATGTATTAGAGCCGCTTTTATATTCCTTCGCAATTTGGATCGTGCAGTCGCTTGCAAAACACGATTTCGGGAAAGCCCCCGCCAATAAATGAGATTGCTTTTTTTCATTTCACAATTTTTATTGGGCCGGATAAAATTTCAGATTTTTGGGATTGTGAAAAAAATATCTATAGAATATTTATCAAAAATGATAATTAAAAGTGGTTCCTCAGATCGTAAGTCGCCCGATATGAAATATAGAAGATATAACTATTGTGCATGACAATATGGATTTTTTTTATAATGATCACGACCAGTTTACTCATTGAAAGTATTATCAACTAATGAGCTATAACGGCTATGATCATTATGCATACAAATGCGAAAGTAGGACAAAACAAATTGTGTTTTACTTTTAATAATTTAAGAATTGACAGTCAACACCTTAAAAGTGACTACTAAAAGAGTTTAAATCGTATTATTTAAAGCAGTGCTCCGCAACTGGTGTACCGTGAAAGGATACCAGGTGTGCCTGAATAAGAAAAAAATTAAAGCCATTTGGTTGCTAAGATCGCCTTTTGTAAAACATTCTAAAACTTTCCGCTGAGGAAATTTTCCGAGCAACTGACGATTTTTCAAAAGTCATGACATTTATTGGAATTACTATTGTTTTAGTGTCTGCACGGTTGATAAGGTATAAAGAACGATTTTTCTCAAGTTACACATTTCTGCATAGGGTATACATCTTGAAGCATCGATGGTTAAAAACTGAATTACAACTAATGAACGGACGTATTAAAATAGTAAATATTCTCAAATCAGGATCCAGAAATTTTTGAAGTACTCTGTGAGGAAATGGGATTGGGATATCAATCTCTATTATTTTACACAGAAATTCTATGGCTCCTCCGAGGTAAAGTTATGTCAATAGAGCTTCGCAAGGAGACTATTTATTTTTTACTTAACCAAAATATGCTACAACTCTTGAAGATCAAACTTGAGTACGTGGCTGAGATCTTGGAGCATCTCAATGAAAATTCATTACTTACCAAATAATAGGTTGACATTAAAATCCATCATACAAATTGAATGTAAATTTATATATTTTTGATTGTGGTGTGCCGTGAAATTTGAAGGTGCGCTTAGGTGTGTCATGTATATGAAAAGGTTTCGGAGCACTGATTTAAAGGGCCAAGTAATAATTAATTGGGTATTTATTTGCAGGTTTGTCAGTCAGTCTGGTGCCTGTGACATTTCACAAATTATATATTATATTCAATACTAGTATTTATAACCTTCACATATTTGATAAGAACACATTAAATACTAAATAAACAATGAAGCATGATAATAATTTATAAACTGTATTAACTTATTGTATCCTAAATTTATTCTGGAGTAGCGTATAAACCAGTGGAGCACACTATTTTTAAACTAAGTGACACATTCTAAAAATATAAATTTAGATTCCACTTAATAGAATATTCAATGGCGAGGAGATTTATTTTTCGTCAACAATACCAACTCTACTATTTATATAGCTCAAAAAACATGTGGAAATCTGTATGTTTGTATATATGTCGGTCACAACAACTCCTCCCAAACGGTGTACAGTAGCGACGAGAAATTTTCACATGTCATTCAGGCTGTCAATTCTAGGTCAACTGAGCTATTTTCATCTTTCAACTCTCAACTTTTAATTTTAAGCTGAAGACTCTATATTTTTGACGTTTCAATGAAAAGCAACAAAAAAAATAATCATACTAAAATAATCCGTCATGTCGTCATAAAAATTCTATCTGTGTTGAGTTTGCTTAGCGACTATAAATATCACAAATAATAACTTTTCATGCGAATCGTACTAATATAAGTCACCGCTATCTTTGGCGAAGCCGGGTAAAAAAATACTATTACTATAAAAATATGCAAAATATTATTTTTAATTATTTTTACGCGTTCAAGCCAAATACACATATGCTGACAATTGATGTGTCTGCTATTTTCTGTGTCCGCATATTTATTTCTTGCAATTGCAGTTTGTGGATTGATTTGTCTTGTTAAAAAATAAAAAAATAGCCAAGTGCCACATTTGGCAGGTGGGGCTAGTGCTCCACTCGTCTACCACTGGCTTAAGCTCGCAGTGTCTTGGGTACTGTAAGTAAAAGGTTTATTTGTTTTAAGGAAATAAACTAGTCTCGGTGGAAAACATTGTAAATTTTCCTGCCGAATATATTATGAACGCGAACATCATAATAACAAAATAAATTCGATTATATTTCAAACATGGGAAAATTGAGAGCTAAGTTTTGTTTATCGACTTTTTGTTATGAAAGTTAACATTTAAGTAAGGGGAACAGGAGCAAAAAGGACAGCTAACATTTGATATATATTCGACGATGTAAATTACGACGGTGTTCAACCATGTTCGTTTAAAATGTGGAGATATTGACTTATTTTGTGAGAGGTTAACGAAAGACAAATCGGTTGACAATTTTCTAGTAGTTACGCTCTCTCTACGCCTCGTCTTAGGTAAAGAAATGTAAAAATCTCTCGTAAACTCGTGTACTTGAGCACAGATACATTAATCGATTGTCAAATAAATTCGAGGATTCGATCACTTGTGTACAGAAGGAACATTTATGGACAAACATAAATTGAAAAATGTTTGAAAATTAAATCTAGATATACGTAAAATAAACATTAGAAAAGGCGACCCATTGATGGATTAATTTTTAAATTTGGATCTTAAAACTAGATCCAAGTGTATTTGAGCAATTCTTTGTTTAATTTCAAGTGATTGATACAATATTACATATTATATTTATCTGTATATCTGTAATGCATTGCGAAAAGACACACCATCTCTTTTTAGCAGCGCACGCGTATAGCATGAGCATACACTCTCTCCCTGTCTGAGGATTTTTCGCATAAAACACAAAGAAAAAATGCTGACAGGTGGATCAGTTTCCTGGTAATAGTTTCAAGTATATTTATATAGCTATTATTGCATATTCAAAACTCATATTTACGACTATTTTGTTAAGAATTACGACGTCAATTGAAAATGTCTTATTTAATCGATAGACTAAATTTGGATATAAAAATCAAAGTAAGATCAACGTTTGCGAACTGCAAAAAAAAATGAAAGTTAGGGCGACCGGATACTTCGTTCCACTCCAGGTTCCCCTACTGCGCAAATATTTGTTTTCTACTTAAAGCAAATAAATTAAATCTAATTTATTACCTGATATTAACATGCCCCGCGCTATTTTTGCCCCTCTGTGTTGTAGGGGTATTTTCTATCTCGATACTTAATTCATTTTCCTTCGGAAAGCGGAAAAGAAAACATAAAAAAAAACGATAACTCAATTTGCTTCGCGGCAGCAATTTGATAACAGTCATTTACCAAGCTCCATTCCAGAAACGATCTATCGAGTTACCTTGCCAAAGTGAAAAAAAGACAAAAAGTTTTGATATCTATATAATAAAATAAAGAAAAAAATAGTTAATATGTTAGAAAAAGCTAAGTTATAGGTAAAAAAAACAGCAGCAGAATAACCTGGCAAAAGAAATTGGGACTTAAAATGATCCGATTCCATTGATCAATGTACAATAGGGACTAAAATATTAAATATCCGGATATTTTAAAAAATAAAACACAATTTGTTTGTACTACTTCCACATATTTATAATGATCAGGACCGGTTTCGCTCATCACGAGCATTATGTTTTATTTTTTAAAATATAATGTCTTTCCACCAAGAATTGACAGTTAAAACATTAAAAGTAATATCCGGATATATTCGGCCCTTTTTTAACTGTTCAATATTCGATTATCTGGCAACTATTCGAATATTTAATGAAATATTTTCACAAAATCAATTTAAGATTACATCACAATTTCTCCAGATTTCAAGAAAAATAATGAATACCTCAGAAAGTGTTTCTTTTGCCTTTACCTATCTTGGGCGCTTTCAGTATTTAACCATAAATCATAATACTCGAGTTCGACTAAAGATAATTTCAGTAATTGAAAAAATATTTATGCACTAATCCGACGCAGATGCAAAATTTAAATATTGTAATACGATGAAATGTATATTTATATTGTCTATATCTGAGATTTGACAGAAGTGGGAAAAGATTACGTCGTTAATTATTATAAGGTGTAGGTATCTCATCATCAATATTATTTTCATACGTCAGAAACTACTTGTATCCGAAAAGTTGATAATGACGAATAGTTGGAGTCTCTAGTGTACAATAGGTTTTTACATTTTTTATATACCATAATACAAAAGTAAAAATGTGAAGTATATACTTTGAGTTCTACAAGAATTGACAAATATTTGTTTGTACTTTGTAGAACTAAATAAATTACTATTGTTTGCGTATAATAACTTTATTATTTCACTACTTGTATAACTAATCGTGATTCGTGTTGCGATTCTGTAAGAAGCATCAGCTTTAGAATCAATGTGTAGAATTATTCACCTTAACCGTTACGACTCAATGATTTACATTATGATCTTAAACAAATAATTGATTTCTTAAATCATAATCTACTTGAAATACAGGTGGGATGGGATTTATAAACTGTCGAATAATTGTGTGTTTGTTCACCCGAGTACGTTGGGCAGCATCTAAGTATTAATAAATATAAGAGTAAATGAGCATATAACACGCCTTAAAAGTATTATTTAACTAAATTTAACTTTACATAATAGTTGATATGAGGCAAAGGTATTGATATTGTTGTTCCTTGACTTCATAATTCTCATTTTGGAAAGGAGACATATATAATTCAAATCTCGTTTCAAACATTTCATATTTCAATAACATTATTCAGACGTATATAGATTAGTATTATAATAATATCCAATTCATCGAAGATTCAAATATAACACTATGAAGTTTAGTGTTATCTCGAAAATCTATTGTATCCAGAACAATCCGGATGTTGGATTTGGTATATTTTGACATCATTATTCTGGGTGAAGGTTGATATCGATGTCGTCTAGTTAATTAACTTGGGTCTAAATAATCGAGTCCCATTTCTCTAGGTTCAAGAAACTTAGGTGTGTAGCATCAAAGAGCCGCGATCTGGAAAATAAATGAATAAAATTATTACATTATTTTATAACATTTATTTCTGATAAGTATCGTCCACTTCTGGAAAACAAAGTGCTTTGATCACTTTTAAGGTGTTAACTGTTAATTCTTGTTGGAAAGACATTATATTTCAAATAGTAAAACACGATTCATTTGTACTACTTCCACATGTTTATTATGTTCAGGACAGGTTTCGCTCATCACTAGTATTATCAACTGATGCAAACATAACAGGCCTTGTTTATATGAAATTGATTGTTAAAAATTAAGGTATATAAAACAGTTGGTACATAAACTAAGACATGAAATTACTGATAATCAAACAAATTATACATAAACCAAATAAAATAGTCTACGATTAAAATGTTATGGGCCTCTTACAAATCAATAAATACTTATCTGAAATCACAAATATAGCTACATTAAAAGTCCATAAACTGAACAAAACTTTTTAATGGTATTACTGATGCATTAAGCAAATAGAAAATTGGGAAAATTTTAAGAAGAAATTAGTGAATCAATAATAGTTTTTAATTTGTGTATCAAATATAAATTATTTCAATGTAAATTATGCTCTCTTTGTTATTGTAATAGTGACATTGAGGAGTTATTAAAAATAACATTTTTAAGAACAATTTACCCCCAGTGCTTGGGTAGGACAACTTACATTTTATTAGATATTCCGTTTACGCCTGTCTCACGTGCCTTTTTACCCCTACGAGTTGCGTGATAAGCTATGAAAAAATAAACACCCCTTTGAGTGAGTCACGATTGATGACCGCTGCACGGCTGATCAAATATTGAAACGGTTCGAGACAGTAATAAATGGGATACGAACCGAATCGAACGAAACTTCGCCAATATATAGAAAGAAGTGAATGGCCAACACAGTGTTTGCTTCGTGAGGAAATTTCAAAACAGGGTTTACTTTAGAAACCCCTCTTAAAGTAACGAGTAGCGATCAAATGCCTTTGAAAATTTTTTCAGGATTTTTTTCTCCTGCGGATAAATGTTAGGTGAACATAATTATGTTGAATGCTTTTTTATCAACTAAATTTGTCAAACATTTGATTGTAACGAATAGTTTACGATTTTGTGAGAGACGTCATGCTTTTTTGTATGATATTGGGGTAGTTTACCGTCAAAAATAACTATGTACGCCAAATCGTATAATAACACAAGTGAAATATTAGCAATTAAGTGTAGACTAATAAAATACTTCGTATTAATAGTGATTGCGCTCATTTCACAGAATTATCAACATTCTGTTATATTGATAATCTTTTTTATCCATTTCGAATATTATTTTTATATAAAATAAATGAAAATCTATTTAATTAAAAACAAACGCGTATGAAAAAAGGCACAACCGCATTTATAATTAATTATTGAAGATATTATGATATATTTAACCTCAAAAAAATGCTTAAATCATCGATATTGACACCGACGAGAAGTCACCTAATCTTATATATAATAGCCCAGACAGCTCTGTAAACGCTTTATTATTATCACACATAGGTATGAAGTTTTCTCATGAAGTAAGCGTTCGCGGTATAAACAATGCACTCACAGTTCCGACGTACTAGCTACTTTAGACATTCAGTATTTCAATTTCAATATCGTCATCTATGACGGGTACGGTTATACTAGTTAGTAAATACTTATTTACTATTTAAATCTCGTAATTACAACGAATCTTAATTAAACTATTATTATATAATTTAAGACATCGACTGAGGGTGCTTGATGGAATTTCAATATCAAATTTGAATTATTGAGATTTTGTACACTTCCATGTATTTTGTCACTAACGACCCGGGTTTCGCCTTTCGGCATCTTCAGGCATTCGAGCGCATGAATGGACTTGAACTGACATACAGTAAACAGTGTCTAACGTTTATATAGAAGATACAAATACGAAAAATATTATTTACGAGATAAAATATTATACGTCTTGGATCTACACTGATACCTGAGTTAAAATGTCGAGAATCGCATTAATCCTTATTTCTAAACAACACATTAACAGAGTGGAGAATTGCCGCTTTCCAACTACCAGTGATTTTTCCAGTGATTTTACAATTATAATAGCATTGTGAGATTCGACGGGATGAAAGGCGAAACCCGGGTCGTTAGTGACAAAATACATGGAAGTGTACAAAATCTCAATAATCCAAATTTAAACTATTATTTCTTGCGTTTGACAATTTATCATTATTTTTGCAAAATAAAATTGTTTTTAAACTTTAATAATCTATCAAGCATGTGAAGATTGTGTGAGTGGTTGGGACCTGGTTGACAGCCACTGAATTATATCATTCGTCGTACTAGACAATGATGCTTTGACTAAATATAATATTATTATGCAAAGAAATCAGCTGCCATTTTTTAAATTATAAACGTTGGATTCCCCCTACTGATTATGTTTATACATCTTCACAGGCCTTATTTAATTAATGTAGCATTCATGTTGTTTATTCTCTTTTTTCAACAAAAAAAACCTTTCGTAATTAAAATTTATGTTGTGGAATTGAATAGATTGTTATTTTATTTGAACGACCAAACTGGAATCGTTAAACCAATTAATTATACTATTTTTAAAGCTAGAATCACAATAAAATGCTAGCTATAAACACTGCCTATTGATACAAAAACACTGGTTTGTTTCGACGCCTTGAAACATCGATGATAGTTTTCGTCGAATGTATGAATAAAGCATTTTTTTCGCGGCTAATCTAATTGTTTGAAATGTCTTTCTGTGAAGAAAAAGTATACTGAAAATCACCCCATAATACTCGGAAAGAAACACTTTTTGTTTGACGTATCGCACTAAAACACGCCAATAGGACCCTTAAAATATGAACGAGATAAAATTTTGCGGTTTTTATTTATTTGATAACAAGAGTTCTGGTTTATGTTCACATAACAATGTTATTTAATAACTGGCATTAAACGAGAATATTACTTTTTTATGTTCGACCCATTCATGACGCAATAAACCCTGAATGTGACAGAATTTACTCTGGTAAATTCGTCATACTGAAAGTTTTAAAAACATAATTTAAAATTCCATTCAATAATTTTTACGTGTTGCATAAAAAGTAAATCAGAAAGCTTTTTTAAAACATATTGCACAGGAATGCTGTTGATAAAACCAAGATTAACTTTTCTTATCGAGTTAGGGTTGTATTTGATATAAAATCAAGTCGTGATATCTAGTTGAAAATATTGTAAGTCGAGACTATAGTTAGATTTGTATTGAATTGAAGATTCATTCCAAAAAGTTCTTATTCATTATGAATTATGCATAACAATGGCCGTTAAATAGATTCCCTTCTTCATTAGAGTGATCAATGAGTGTACTGGTTACTCAAGACTCATGGCAGGTTATGGAAAGACTCCCCCTTTTTTCCCCCGTTTTTCGATTTAAAAAGTTTGTTTGCAGTAGCATTGCGATAAGCAGGCCGTTGGGATCGTCCATTTTAGTAAAACGGTTAGCCCTTATGGTTTATAATTAATATATAGTAGTCATAATGTACATGCGGTTACAAATAATTTTGCAAAGTATTTTATAATGAAAGTTTTTTCAATCTTATTAATAAGGAACATTTATTTTTTACTCTGTGATATATGTAATCAAAAACTAAATCTGACTTGATCGGTAATATTGATTTCATCTCATTTATTTTACTACACCGTTGTCAGCCTCATTTAAATAAGATCCGTTATCAACGAATAAACCCGTACTTTATTTTTCATCAATAATGCGTAAATATTTTCCGAAAAAACTGAAATGGTACCCTGTAAGCCAAACAATGGATGGCAATATTTATTTTATTTGAATGTCTAAAATCGACACGTGTTTTATTTCTCATTGTCACCTATACATATTTCATGCTTTTTTGGTTGCGGGTGATTTTATTTAAAGGCCAAAGCCGAAATAATATGGGATCGAAAATTTTTGGTAAAAAGAAAAACTGATTCAACTAAATTTAATTGAACAACTATAAGATAACCCGTTTAAGTATTAATCTAAAATCTCATCAAGAATGAAAATTGGTTACGTCTCCATTTTAATATGTATATTTAAATAGTACATACGATGTAAATGAATATTGCCTGTCAAGATATTCATAAATCAATTTAGTATCATTTCCCAAAAGCCGGTGGGATAGAGACGGTTAAGTCATCTAAAAACATTGTGGTTATTTTCCAATCTGTATAAAACGTGATGATGTTATCAAGTAGGCGCGATATATTCTCAGATATTTATGCGTATTTACATGCGTGTGGCGAGGGATATGAATAAAGAATTGGAATAACATATCCAGCCAAATAAATAAGTGCTGTATATAATAAATAAGTTTTGTTATTTGAGATAATATGGAACTAAAAAAATGCCGAATACCGAACATGCGAATTTTGGCTTTCACGATTTTTATGCATTTAAATATTATTTTCGGGAGACACCGTGTTTTTATTGATGGTAAACACCAAAACTTTCGATTTCATTAAAGGTTTCATTTTTAAGGGTTCCAAAACGATTACATAATAATTTATCAGGTGAATTACACTAATCAAAACACGCTCTTCTCCCAAAGCAATATTTATAGAATGCTAAATGAATCTCGTCAAATTATTTTTAATATATCTTTTATCTGTGTCCGATCCAGATTTAGAGCATATTATAAACTCATTAGGGGCCTTCCATATATGACGTCGCACGATTTTGGCTATTTTTTAAACTCCTCCCCACCATCGTCACATTTTGTCACATAACCTTTTACCCTCTTCTCTATACGCTCTATACGCTCTCTCTTACGCCACATTTTTAACACCCCCCCCCGAAACAGATTTTTAAAAAAATATTGATCCCTGATCGAAGGTGTTAATTCCATAAGTAGTAGTGATATTTAAAATACTAATTCACTTTGTGACGTCACATTTTCTCTGAACCCCCTCCCCTCATCTTTAAAAATCATCACATTCTATCAGACCTCTTTCCCCCACCTAGAGCGTGACGTCATATATAGACGCCTCCTTATTGATTATTGAAACAGTTTGTTTCACCATAACTGATTTTAAGTCAATCGCTCAACCTCTCTTAAGAGCCGGTAAGGAAAAAAATGAATGTAGTTGAAGACTACTGGTTTAATAATCATCATTAGCATCTAGAAACTTCTCGTTTTCATGATCAGGTAGAAGGTGAGGGTTAGGTGTGAAAACACCATAGAAATCCATGTCGTTTGAAAGATTTTCATTAATCGATCGACAAATCAAAAAATGAAAGTTTACATTCTAGCTTACAAACACGCAACACCGGAAGAGCGATGTTTTATTTTTAATAATTTTACACCTAGCATATTATGCTAAGAAAAAGTCAAATATCACACACCTGCCTAGCTAATGGTAGGTTTTTTTCAATGAAAACGGATTTTTAGCTACTTGTTTACTGTTCATATTTGTCCAAATCCATGATTCATAAATTTTCTGAACTTCTCAACAAGTTTACCCTAATCCCTTTTTCAAACCGGAATAATAAAATAAGAATTTTTTATTTCTTCAATTCTTACTCCACTTTATTTCTGTCAAAAATTTTGTTTCACTCCCCTGTAGTAAATAATATAAAATTATAATAATGCTTTTAAATTTGCATAACTTCTTCACAAAGCGACCGTTTTATTTTGCTAACTCTCTGCGAAAAGGGTTTTGGTCTTAATCCTTGAAATGGTAAGCGGAGATCGTTTAAAATAAATTTGAAGAAATTTCTGTTTTTCGGCGAGAGGAAATCTTTTGAAAAACGAAGTCTTAAGAAGACTGAACCATTAATAAAATATGAATGCTATAAGATTTATTATCATAGAAATTCTTTAAGCAAACGTTTATTATTTATTTTAAAAATAATATTTATTCATAAAAAAAATATATTAAATGAAAGTATCTTTTTACATCTTTCATCATTCAATATCTGATGAAAATTCATAATTCGGGTGCTTGTAAATAATCATGGTTCTCAAGCCAATATGTATTTAGGGATGATTTAAATTCAAAAAGATGTAATACGGTCAATCTGGGTTACTTTGGCCTAGTTCTGAGGGTTTTTTGTATTTTTATGATTCGCTATTGCATTTATGCATGATATTGTTCTACATAGAAATGTACTAATGTCTTAAGATGAAATTTAATTGGCATAATTAGATTTATTGTCATAATTAATATAAAAATTGATAAAACAACGTAGGTCAAAGGGTAACTTAGGCCAACGATATAAATAATCACTGTAATTACTATGGATTCAGTGATTTTAAAGTCTTGACAACTTTTCGTTATGCTTTAATATATTCTGTACATAATCGAGATGGGAAAAAAATATACGGTATTTGCTTTACGGGTAAAGCGAATCGAAAATATGGCTAGTCAAATTTATTTCAATATAATTTTTTAAACCGTGTTTTATCGTTCCAAGCTGACAGTTTAGAAAATCAAACAAATTTTATTGCATATTAATTCGTATTTTTACAACCAGAAGCTTCACAATACCTTTGCTTTACTAAAAAATATTTATATGAAATTAGTATTATCATGATATTATAACAGCATAATCTCAAACCTTTTTCCATGTTTTAAAAAATAAAACACAATTTATTTGAACTGAGACAAGAAAATACTGATTAGCTAACAAATTATACATAAATCAAATAAAAGAGTCTACAATTAAAATGTTATGGACCTCTTGCAAATCATTAAATACTAATCTGAAATCACAAATATAGCTACATTAAAAGTCCATTTCGCTGAACAAAATTTTTAATGACGTTACTAATGTAATATACAATAATGAACCAGGAAAATTATAAGAAAAAATTAGTGAACCATTTAAAATTAATCAAATATTAAGTATGTAATTAATATGAACAATAAACAGCCATCTTAAGTGGAGAAAGCAGAGCAGCTATGAGTATCCATTAAATTTTTAATATCTGAAAAACAAAAATGTAGTGCTACCTTTAGTAGTACTTTTTCCATGTAGTGGGCTAATCTTAGACCGATTGGCAAACTTACCCAAATTGATGGTTACATAACATTCATTAAAAGCGCGTTAAAATATTGTGCACATGCAGTTTTGCATCGGTCAAAATGAGTTCGGAGTAACTATTTTGTTTTTGTCGTTGTTGCGTTATGAAATTCGGCATATGTATACATATAACGGGTGATGATTGAACAACCAACTATTTTCTTACGTTAACTGAAACGGTTGATCGACAATTATTGTTCAAATACATTTTCAGATATGCCCTTGTGTACGTCCCTTGTTTATAGTTTATATAGCCTACTGGGTACACAGTAAATTGTCATGACAGGTTTTCACCCATTAATTATTCAGTCTTTAACGGATAACGCTGAAGCGAGAAAATGGAAAAGGAAAGCGCCTTATATTGATTAATGCTGTATTTTTATTTTTACATCATGGAAACTGTGGAATATATGAACTCCTATTGTAACGAAGATTGGTTACAAGTCTGTTGATTTAAATCTCTCATCGATGAGGTTAAGGGTGGCAGATTTGCGTTAGGAGACAACATATATTTAGCTAATCGCTCTGTTTTCAGAGTATGGTTGTACAGGTAAAAAAACATCATAAAAATATGAATATTAAAAGACGAATCGAACTATCGATAGAAATATCAATATATTGAATGGTTCTTTAGAAACATATTTCGAACATAGCGTAAGACGGATGATGATGATGACGATTATGCAGTTCAGAGGAGATGTTTCCCGTTCGGCAAGTGGCAACAGAATCAGGTCGTTTATATACTGTTGTTGATTGTCTGTGTCCTACTTTTATCATCACGATTTGTCTATTCAGAGCGTCGTATATCGGTCAAATAAAATATTATTTGCCGATTAAGTATGCCTCGTCAATAATACTGACGAAAATGACAAGCATAACGTTTCGTAAATCTGCAGGGTCATGTTTCACTACAGTTCATTTGAGGATTAGAGTCCTCGATTGAGAATCTGTATAGAACATGATTTCAATACAGGAAATTGGTCAACCATTTTATATAAAAATGGTGGACAAGGTTCTACTCAAATTTGAATGCCAGACACTTTTTAACATTAAATCGAAATGCTTGCTCATTTATTTGAAAGCACTGTTAACTGTCTCTCACAGACAATAAATTTTCAATGGTTCCCCCTCATTTGTCATAAAATAGTCACTCAAGCAAATTCTACATCTGGGAATACAGCTAGCTTTATAATATTCCTAGATGCTATGCTCTCTGAGAACTGCTTAAGATTGGTTCTTATAAAATACAATCAGTTTCAAAATAAAACGTGTGACGTGTAAAAACTATAATGTGATACGTTTAATATTTCATGATTTTCCGATATAAGAGTAGATATATTTACCAAAGCTTGGGCGCTCGTTGTGCTGTATAAATAGCAGAACAAGCAATATCAATGTATCGTAAAGCAAATTTGTTTTTGATTCAGTCGTATAAGTTCACCGCAGATTTACCGCACCTCCGAGTCGTTAAGTTTTGAATTTTGTAATTACGCTGATATTAAAGTAATTGCTGTTTGAAAATGGAACGTAAATTTCCGATCGCAGTTTAATGTTAGCCTCATAATTTTATATCAAAATATATATACAAATAATACTATCTATAATATAATTATATAATATTATAAACGTTTGGAATATTTTGCTAGACTTTTAATATTTATATTTATGTATCAAGCTGTTAAGCTGCCTTTTTGAAAATCCATGTAAAATATAATATGTTAACTCTTAAATAAACTTAGCGATCTTTTTAGCCACGGAAAATAGTAATTTAATGCATACATAACAGATAAAAATACCAACTAAAATTAGTTAAGTGAAGTATCTTTAAGTAATTGACAAATATTTAAAACAAATGAACATCGGATTGTGAGATTCAAATGATAGATTGATATCTAAATATAGTTGATTTTTTGTGTTTATTACTAAACTATGTCCCATTCTATGTCATAATATATATGCTCCCCGGGAGTCAATCCAGACAGCAAGTCTTATTATTAGATTGTACATATTTAAATGATCCTACTATTTAAAGGATTTACTATTCATTTTAAGATTTCTTTGGTTTGAATGACCATTTTTTTTGATATTTTTTTCACAATCTATCGTTACAATTTATCATATATTATACTATTATGCAACTTACACTCCTTATCTTAAGTGTATGGACTCTTAGATGGGAAGTTTTCATTTTATATTACGAGAATTGGTCGGAAGTTACTCAAACATTCTCTTTTGATGGTTTATAAATCGCCCCCAGGAAATCTACTTTAAAAACATAAAATTTTCATATAATTTAAGACATCGACTGAGGGTGCTTGATGGAATTTCAATATCAAATTTGGATTATTGAGATTTTGTACACTTCCATGTATTTTGTCACTAACGACTCGTGCGCTCGAATGCCTGAAGATGCTGAAAGGCGAAACCCGGGTCGTTAGTGACAAAATACATGGAAGTGTACAAAATCTCAATAATCCAAATTTCATAAAATATTCATTTAAACTAACTCATATATCCATGAATATAGCAATAAAGCAACATTTTTAAAGCTTCTCCCACTGTTGGTAAGCAGGTTGGAAGACGATTTATAAAGGAACATTAGGTTTGACATTACCAAGAATTCTCATTCTTGTCTCGTCAGTCTGAATGTGTCCGCCGACCTTCCATAGAAGATGACGCCAAGATAGAAGATGGTATAATTTTTTATTACGGAGCATTAAAATACAATAATTCATTCGCGAATATGGCAAAAAATAACGTAACGTTCACGCCATGACAGAACATTCACTAGTTATCCAATAAGCACCCATTACGAAAACATTATGTTGTGAAAAATTGCGCTATCTATACCCAACTCAGTAGCACAGTGTCATAAAACTCGTTTCGCGTTCCCATTATCTTGAAACGAATGTGAAAACAAAACCATAACTTACTCATCCAGAATACGTTACTCTTTACAGGGTTTTGGAAAAAACCACGTTTTCTGTTTTATATATTTGATTTATCTAACACAGGTGCGAATTTTCATGATTTATTTTTCCGTAGCTTAAAAAGGATATAATTTTAGATAAAAATTGTAACTGTATATTTTATTTCGACTAAAACCAGATAAAAGCTTGTGCTCTATGAAAGCTTAATGAAACATATCTAACTTTATTCACGATAAAAAAACCAACAAATGCGATGGACGGAAAATTATTCAATTTTTAGATTTATGAATGAGGTTAGCTTATCTTTGTTTATACTTTGTATAATTTAATAACTTTATAGTACATAATTTGTTCCAGTAAATGTGTACAAAAGACACAGTATAAATGTAAAAGTAGACTTATATGGTAAAGTATATATTTTAGAATAGAAATACATGTATACAAAGTTAACTGTTTTAACTATTTGAGTGTCTGTATTATAAACAAATCAAGAGATAGTTTATTTTCCTGATCAGTGCTCCTTACATAGTTGAGATTTATTATTAGCGAAAAATCAAACTTATTAGCTGCTTAGAAAATAATGTTCGATATGTCACCACAGACA
This sequence comes from Himalopsyche phryganea, assembly GCA_022494535.1. Taxonomy (NCBI): domain Eukaryota; kingdom Metazoa; phylum Arthropoda; class Insecta; order Trichoptera; family Rhyacophilidae; genus Himalopsyche; species Himalopsyche phryganea. Next base: position 178,345 of record JAGVSL010000141.1, on the reverse strand, counting down.
AGGTCCAATATGCCACATTTATAATTAGAGTTGGTAAATTGATTAATATAAACATATGAGAGGCACTATCTGCCATCGTGTAAAGCACTGGTCTTCAACCTGTCCGTACCGCCCACTAGTGGGTGGTTAAAGTATCAATAGTGGGGGGAGGGTAAGTTAGTTTTTTTGGACTGTTTTCATCAAAACCATGTGTTAAACTCGACTCACGGCTAAGTTTACTTGAAGATATTTTGAAGACAATTCGGCAAGACAACGCGACGGCCGAGGGTAAGGCTGCATAAGAGTTGGGTATTTTTGTTATTTTCTCTACCTTTCTCGATTATATCTATAAAGCAAAATATTTGTCCTGTTCTAGCCTAGCGGTCGACTCTCGACTTGTTTGTTTGTAAACACAGTACCTTCTTAGAGTTGTGTTTTGGACGTTCAAAGTTGTTGAAGTGTCCAATAAATATCGCCCTCTAATTACTATAGCAGTCACCCTATAGCTACAACATTAAAAGTGGCGAGAGATGTATATTTTGTATCAATAATACTTTTATTGAGAAAACAGTCTCACTTCAATAAATTAATAATCATAACGTGTTATCAATTCGTTTAAATGAACTCTAAAGTGTCACAAATATATTATTTCACTCTTATGATCTAAGATATAGTTTGAAGACTTATGTCCTAAACTATTATGTTTCAAATATTCAATCTTTTATTTGAACTTTGGTTAATAATAATTTCGTTGGACAAAAATACACAATGGAGTAGTTTCGTCATTTTTATTTAAGTAATCGATTAAGTCCAATAAACTGTTGTCTATGAAAAATTCAATAAAGTCACCGCAATGTCTTTTATGAAGTAAAACGCAGTTAAAGGAGAAACAAGCTGGAATCTTGGCCTGCGGGCGCAGAGGCGATGCACACTGAACCGGAAGTCACGAGGGGCTTGCACTTTAACTGAACGGAAGTGGATATATGTACAGCCTGCGTTCGTTTCAAACAGTCTACCGTCTGTGGGCGGCTGATTACTTAGGCGAGCGAAATTCTCTTGTTGTTCGTGCTTGTCAAGTAATTTAGTGTAATGGTATTCTCGGATTTAGACTAAGCTTTAGAATCGCTCGGAACAGTTTTAAAATACCAGTACACAAATGCAGCACAGCAAAGTAAAGTTAGAAAATAGTAGTTATCAAGCAAAGTCCATAAAACTTTCGTTTGTGGTATCACTTCCACGTTAAATTAGCGGTAGGAGCTCTGCTTAGCGATGAGCATGAGACAAATTTAACAAATTGATCCATAGACGGATGCCAACATACAGTATTACCCATTAAACATCGGAATATTCTTTTATTTGAAAAAAAAAACTTTATAAACATGAAATTTGGATTATTGAGACTTTGTACACTTCCATGTATTTTGTCACTAACGACCCGGGTTTCGCCTTTCGGCATCTTCAGGCATTCGAGCTCACGAATGGACTCGAACTGACAGACAGTAAACAGTGTCGAACGTTTATATAGAAGATACAAATACGACAAATATTATTTACGAGGTAAAATATTATACGTCTGAGAGCCACACTGATATCTGAGTTAACATTTCGAGAATTGCCTTAATCCTTATTTTGTAAAGAACACATTAGCAGAGTGGCGAATTGCCGCTTTCCAACTTCTTTTAGTTAGTCTTATATCCTATACGTTGAAACACCTAACAGATGTTACTAAATGTGGAATGATTGTATATATTTACCCTTTCGTCGAATTGCATCCCGTCGAAACCCACAATGCTATTTTAATTGTAAAATCACTGGTATTTCTGAAAGAAGTTGGAAAGCGGCATTTCGCCACTCTGCTAATGTGTTGTTTACAAAATAAGGATTAAGGCAATTCTCGAAATGTTATCTCAGGTATCAGTGTGGCTCTCAGACGTATAATATTTTCGTAATAATATTTGTCGTATTTGTATCTTCTATATAAACGTTAGACACTGTTTACTGTCTGTCAGTTCGATTCCATTCGTGAGCTCGAATGCCTGAAGATGCCGAAAGGCGAAACTCGGGTCGTTACTGGCAAAATACATGGAAGTGTACAAAGTCTCAATAATCCAAATTTGATATTGAAATTCCATCAAGCACCCTCAGTCGATGTCTTAAATTATAAATATGACTTTATCGATGGCAAAAACACATGTTTTTTTTTCATAAAATACATTAAAATAGTTAGAGGTACGAATTTCAAGCATTTTTGGTTATTAGAGATGGGTTGTGTTCGTGATGACATTTATTTGTTCTCAATGTCATATCAGGTGGTTGTTAATATTTTCATCGAGTTGATCTTAATATCTTTCGCATAGGGATTGAGGTGAATAAAATATTACTAAGTATTTATAATATTATTAAGCTATTCTAGCTTAAAAAAACACTTCTTAATGAGATATAAAGTAATGTTCCTACGGCGAGATTGTCATATTTTCCCCAAATACGATTGAGGCGTTTTTAAGGTGCAGTGTAAGTATCGTTAATGAATTTTCATTAATTTATGTAAATTACTTAAAATAGTCTAGGAGTTATGAGATTAACATCACTGTGGCGTGGGATATTTTTAATATTGTTTGACACATTTATGACAGGTAGAGTAATCAGCTAATGAAACCGGACAAATATTAATCATATCCCTTTCATTCTGTCAACTAGATCATATATTACCCACAGAACCTTACTATTGTCCTATCTGTAAAGCTCTGCGCGCCAGACGTGGGCGATTTATAATGAAAATGAATCTCGAATCAAAAAACATGCATAATATATAATAATGAACTTTATTTTCGAAATTCAGATGATTTTTTATTAATACATAAAAAAATGTTTTAATCTTTTGATAATTTATACAATATAGACATTTTTTAAACAAAATTGTATTAATTGTGAACCAATTGTTAAGTGACAAAAATACAACTGAAAATTATACAACATATTTACGAATATAAATAACCGTGTTAAAGTATATTTTTCCTCAGACAAAAATTATCACTCGCTGATTAAAACCGGTCTTGATTTTAATTTAAAATTATAGAATTCGCACTGAAGATAGTGTTTTATTTTTTCTGAATATAATGTTTATTTTCACAGAAAATGTGTTTACAGTTAATAATAAATTTTAAGTGATGGGTTGGTTACGTATGATAATAAAAAATATTGTGAGTTGCTGTAAATTCGTTGAATAATACTTACTAGGGTGTTCTGGAACAAAAAAAACATTTACAGATATCCACGCCCTTGGATGCAAATTAAGGTTTACATTTAGGTATTCGAACCAACTTTTTAAATTATGCTTCCGACACTTCTTCGAAACTCTTTGGTTTCATTTTTTAGTAAAGTAGAATTGATATTACATTTTTATGTGAAATATTATGGGTAAAACTATGTTTATTTATAAAACATTAAAAACATGGTGCTTAGAGCATTTATTGAAATTGATTACTTGGGATTGAAATATTTACTTCACAAGCAATAATGATTAGTTCATTAGCCATCCATAGATGGTTATTCAAAATCTCTCTTAATACTCAATTATATTTTATTGTATTATATCAACATTTAAGCCTTTACTGGATGTTACTAGAGCATACCAAGAAGACGAAATCCCGAAATAGTCGGTAGTCGGACTCACAGGGACTTTCGCAGCACAAACCTTGACCATGACTTTACATTTCATTTATACATTTTTGGGACGATTTAATTAAAATCATGAAAAGAACTGCTACATAATGATCTCGAAAATTTCTTACATCACTCCATTGCTTTTGAACGATGTATATTTATAATTTCTACTTTTCGATTCTATTTTTCAATTGCAACAAAAGCTTTGCACTGGAAACACTATTCAATACTGAAAAAAGATCGGCATTTAGCGATATGACATAACAATAATTATATAATTAATAATTAACGCACTGTACAAAATATAAATATCGCTCTGAACAAAGAAAAAAGCAAAGTATTTATTTATGTTTTAATGAAATTGAATTATTCAAGAAAATTCTCTAATTAACCATTGTTCCAATTTATATAATAGAATTACAAACACATCATTGGATCGCACTAAAGTTTTTGCTTGAAGTTTTATTAATAGTTATTCTTTGTGTTCAAATATTGTAAGCTGATAAGAAGATTTATGCAAGGCAGTCTACGATTTCATGTGAGGATTACGCACTGCGGAAGCTTCACATAATAAAACCCCTTGCTATACATGGGGTTTTGTTTGTGAAGCTTCTTGTTTTGTTATAGGCAACTAAGAAAATATTGAAAAACATAGTTTTAGCAATATTTTCCATCGTAAAACAAAAAGCAAGTATAAACGAACAAAGGAACATACATAAATTGAGGCACTAAAAGCAAAAACCGATATGATCACTGAACAATATTATTAGTAAGCGACGTCTTTTGTGATTCATTTTTTTTCGTATTCCTGACAAATGTTTTGCAAGTTATTTGTAATTACGTATTGTCGGGTCCGTGGTGCAGCGGTCAACCGATAGTTACGGATACGGATATCTCGGGTTCAAGTCGCTTTACGTAAAGTTTCATAAATTGATTTTTCAATCGATTTATGAATTCCGTTCGTAGGCATGGATGTTTGTGATATATAGAATTGTTCTTCCACTCATCCGATCTCAAAAACAGGGTGTAACGAGAGTGATTAGATAACCACTAGTCCTGTCCTAGTCCTATCTTTCTATCCCTACTGTTTTAAAAGAAGAGGGTTTTTGCAACTGAGTAACAAACAGCTCCCACAGAAAACTTCTGTTGAGATACCTCCATTAAGATGCCACATGCTCCAAGGTAAAAAGTGCATGTTATGTGAAATTACTTATATTATAAATTAATATGTACTTTGGAAAATGTGGTTTTGGCTTTTCAACGCCTCAGTTATAAAATTTATTTTGTGTATTATCAGAAAACACTTCAATATCACTTGTCCAAGTAAAAGTTGTCAAGAGTTGTTTGTTTAGCCGTTCTATTATTCACTAATAAGTTAGTTATAGGGAATGATTTGATGTTACCAACCTCTTCTTGGAATTGATATCATCATAGATTCAAAAAATTGTGGCTCCGTGGATCATTACCAGTAGAACATAATTGAAAATTACTATAAATATATGCACAGGTTCTTTTCGTATTTGTTTTATTAACCTTAACGTCCGCAAATTTTTCAGTCAACTAACGAGTCACTCTGATCGATTTTGGCAAACAATGTGTTATAAGTTGTGCGACAAACAAGGCAAGCAGATAATATATCATAATTTGATGGCGATTCCGAGCTATTATGTAGCGAAGCTCTGCGATTCCTCTGTTTTGTTTTCATATTTGCGTTTGGGATGATGTATATCACAATTTTCAAAATGTATTTTTGCATTTTACTGCGCACTTCTTATTTTCATATTTTATTATCTTATGTTACGCCGAATGTGTGAAATTACTTTTTTAATGAAATGTGCAAAATTTTGCCTGATTTATGAAACAACCAAACCCATTGCCTCATTCAAGAATTAGGCAAATTATCTTATTAAAATAGTTACTGACCCAATAAATGCAGGCCATTTTTATATGTAGTACTTCCATAAAATTGGACGGAAGAATCATTTTCCTTCAAATGATAATATATACCCTCTGGTTCTGAATTCAAAATAGTAGTTTGTGTTGGAATGACTGGCAATTGTGATATTTCAAAATGTGGAAAATCATACAGAAAAATAAAAATTATACAGCAAATAATAATAATATTTTATTTGCCATAGTGAGTGATGTAACAAATGAAAATGACTTGAGACGGATTTATGCCTAGGCATACTATATTTTAATATCCATTACAATTGATGCATAATCGATATCTAATATCCGCGCTATGCTTATTGTAAAATATGAAGAAAAAAAAACAAATTTCAAAATACTGTGAGTGTATAGTATAATAGAACGCCTTGAAACGATTCAACATTTTCATCAAAAATGAATGGAGTCATTATAATCGTAGCGATAATAAAAAATAAGCGTAGAGTGTAAAATTTCTGAATTTTCCATTCACGTTGTGAGGAGGTTTTTTTTCTCACGCGAAAATGTTTTGTATTTTTTGAAATGATACAATGAATAGATTTTTTTCTCGTTACACTTAACATTCACCCAACACGCCACTTCGCGAGTATAATATTGTAAGTATTTCGAAAGAGAACCAAAAAAAAATAATGGGTTCGAGCTTTTAAAAGCTCCAACGATATTTAATATACCATTAGCACATCAATGAAAATGAAATCGTTTAAAAAATAGTAATGGCTTTTTTAATATTTGAACTAGGATTTAGAATGTTACATGACGTTATTTATGCCGCGCAGACGTAAAAGCTCTGGATAGCAGTTCAAAGTTTAGCATTTAAAGCCTTATTAACCCTAATTCATTAAAAAATATTGGCCTTCGTCACCTTATCACTGTCATGATGAGCATAAGATTAACATACTCAGTCCTTGAAGTGTTTATATCAGTATGCAGATTTTTCACTGTCAGACGGCATTCTCACGATGTGCCCAAATCAGCTGCTGCGTCTGTTTGAAGAGTGTACGACTTTCATGATACGTATGGTAGCTGAAATTTGAAAGAATGTGTGCAAATAAAAATGGCTTGAAGCATTTAAAATATATCAGAATTATTATCGCCTTTTCTATAGTATCGATTTTTCGGATACGGATCAAACGTCAGGACATCTAATGTAGTAAAGTGAAGTTTTCTACTTGCAATATCGAAAATCTCAACAGAATTTTTTACTAGTGAGTTGCTCAACCTCACTTTTCTGAGAGCGTAAGGAAGAAGAATGAGTACAGAAAAATAAGTATAGTAAACATGTCGCTTTCTCTCTACTCCCCGTTTTTAGAATCAGATAGGAGCTAGGCTGTAAGATATGAAAAAAGCACAGATACCCATACATTTAATAAAAAAATCCATAAATATATTTAAAAATGAATGTTTGCAAGTTTCCTTTCTTTGATTCGAACCCGTGACGCCACGACCGAGTGTAGGAAACCCCAGAAGTGGTGACGATACGTTTACCTATATATACGAGTCTTCTTTCATATTGTAAGAGTTAATTGTCGGGTGACCAAGCATTCCGGCATAAAATCGTCGTGTTATTCTTTCCTACAACGTAATATATGAACACTGGGATCAATTTCAAAAGCTATAAAAATTCCTTTCCTCAGAAGTAGAACGGAAATAATTTCTTGCTTTAAAATAAAATGCTACCCAGCGGGAATCCCAAAAAGACTACAAACACTTTTTTTACGAGTTCAATAATCCCACAGTCTAACACAGAACGAAAATCGCTTTTATAATATGAAATAAAACATAAAGTAAGCTAGTGTAACGCTATTTTGTGCCTCTCAACAAGCGTGATGTTTACTAGACCTTTTTATTAACATTGAATTTTATTTTTATTTAGAAGTGAATCAAAATTCAATAAATATGCTTATATTAACTAATTACATCAGATTTTTTACAATATCACTACTGTATTACTAAGGCGGAATAAAAAGGGTATCATAGATCAGTGATTCTTTACCGATGATCCTTGGCAGGTTTTCGGGATAGCCACGAAAGAATTTAGAACATAAATATGTATAATTAATAATATTTTGAACATTTATTATGTAGATATACACGATTAAGTAATATTTGAGGTAGATATATATTATATTGTTTTATGATATATCATGGTTGATTCTATGGCTAACAGGTATAACTCTTGCTTGTCTGTTTAATAAATTTATTAATCTAATTTCCACCTGCAAAATTCGAAAAATATTTTTTAAATGATTAAGTTGAGCTAAAGCTTAACAGTTAACAAATTACACAATTATAAAATGATACATTATTTTGATATTACTGCACTGAAATCAATAAAATAAACGATCAGATATTTATGTAAAATGGCTAGTTTTCAATTAAACCTAACCTAGCCTAACCTGGCTTTTATTTATTTGGAAATTATTCACTGAACAAACATAATTATTAGCTGACCATTAATCAATGCCATAGTAAAATATTAAATACTTATGTTTTCCATAGATGTCATCTCAGCAGCAATACAATGTAACCTTATTTGTGACATTTAATTCAAACTCACTGGGCCAAATGGTTAAGTAGATATGTAACTAAAGATGAGTTTCGATCAATTTCGACTGACTATCTATGTAAATAGAATATAATTATATATTTTTAACATTTTCTTCCACTCCAAGAAACCACAGCAAACGTGTAAGGGTGTCGTCAAAGCCACATGCTAAGAACGACAATATTTTAATATATGGAAATATACACATACAATTAAAATTTTCAATTTTCTCAACACTTGTACTATTTAGTCAGCAGTTTAACGTTCCAAAAAACAAAATAATTGACGTATGCAATCAATGTCAAAAGAATTTTGAAATTGGAATTGTTTTGTAATAAACAATAATAAAATCTGCTATTCTAATGCATTACCGTATTTAACTGAGAGTCAGTAGTCTATTAAATAATTTAATACATCACACACATTGAACAACTGGTTGAATACAACAATTTTGTTGTCGAATTTCAATTAAGTTCATATTAATTGGTGTCATGAATTTGGTTTGCATCAATTTTATTGCACAGCGTTTGCATTATTTAGTTTTTTCGGTCAGCAAAACGATTTTCACAAAGCACAATGGCTTTTGCTCTCACTTTATAGCGATTGTTCTGGCTTCCGTTTCTGGAAAGTAATTATTGTATTGTTTTGATCAATGAAATACACAATTAAATTACCATAAGTATTGTCTTATTAGAAACAGTATTTCTCAACAGATGTAAAATTGATGCATAATATTATTTCTTATGAAACAGCCAAATAAGACTTCAACAATATCTACTATTTTCTTTTAACTATTTTTTACTTCAATACAGCATTTTTCTCTTTAACGGTATTAGTTTTCATTTATTTAATCACTTTTAAGGTGTTAACTGTCAATTCTTGGTGGAAAGACATTATATTTTAAAAATAAAACACAATCTCAAATTCGAATTATTGAGATTTTGTACACTTCCATGTATTTTGTCACTTACGACCCTGGTTTCGCCTTTCGGCATCTTCAGGCATTTGAGCGTACGAATGCATGAAGATGCCGAAAGGCGAAACCCGGGTCATTAGTGACAAAATACATGGAAGTGTACAAAATCTCAATAATTCAAATTTGATATTGAAATTCCATCAAGCACCCTCAGTCGATGTCGTAAATTATATAAAACACAATCTGTTTTGTACCACTTCAACATTTTTATAATGACCTGGAACAGTTTCGCTCACCGCGAGCATTATCAACTGATGATATTAACATCAGTTGATGAGTGTGATGTGCGAGACTGATCAATTTAAAAATGAAACAATTTTTGTTTTATTTTTAAAATTCACTCATTTGTTTAAATATGTGCGGTAACTACGGATCGATAATAATTGTACCAATATACTTACTTACTATTACCACAAATAGTTATTTCTAAATGCGAGGTAAGAATGTGAGGTCCGCACTGTTTCTCTAACTTTTCAATCGTAAAAATATAAATCTCCTGCTTTTAGTAATAAAATCATGTATACATAATAACTTTATTTTGAATATCTTACTTGTAAAGGCTTCGATATTTATTATCAATTCGTTTAATTAAATGAAAACTAAATGCGGCTGATGATAACGAATAGTACGAAACAGAAATGGCTTACGGCGCGAAGCGATTTAAAAGTCTCACATTCGTTTACTGTCCAGGTTGAATATAAAATGTTGATTTTGTTTTGTATTTGTGATTGTTTTTCAAATAACAACGATATGTGGGTTGTGTAATTATTATTTTTCATGTCAAACATATGTTAATAATAAAACATGGTTTTATCCAAGAATGTAAATTATTTGAAATATTTTTTTTTTGAAATTTGCTCAACTCCTAAAGAAATACCGGAAAAACTGGGTGTAATAATATTGTGACGTTTCACTAACTGATCAAAATCACTCGAGTATTTTTAATATAAAACAGTAGATAATTTACAATACATACATTTTTTTAAATTTCTTATTTTTCCTTTCCACCAAGTAAACAAACACTAAATAAACAGCTCTGTATTTATAAAAATTAATTGAATATCGAATAATAAGATTGTAAAAGGTTTGTAACCATCCACCGCATGAAAATGTAATCAATAAAAATTCAAACTATAAATGTTTCAAGTACTAAACTCTCATTTGATTAAAGATCCAACTGAAAGATTGAAAAGCTCTATTTCAAAACAATACAAGACCTACATTCTTTTTAGTGCTCATTTTGATTGAACATTTTTCAGGACTACGTTCCTACTTTCGAGGATAAGGAATACACACAATACGACTTGATCTCTCTATTACGTAGGATATCTCGCGTTTCCTCAAGATAGATATAGTTTGCAATACAAAAGAGATTTTTCTCTACCACGGTGAAACAAAAAAAAAATACCTGACTGTAAATCTATTCTTCAACTGCTTATAATGAATTTACATTAGAGATGTGTTTTTTTTATCACATTTGCCATATTATTTAATTTCATGGAAGGTTATTTTACTTTTTAAATAAAACAAAGGTTATCCAGTCACATGCTAGTGTCTAACTATGATGGACAATTAAAATCGTAAACAAGATTGTATTCAAGTAACCTTTTTTTATTTCCTCTGCTTTTGTAAAATACGGACTAGACTTTTGGAATGAGTTAATAAAATGCTAATCAAACACTTCGAGTCGATAGACCTCTCTAATGCCTACCTTCAATGTTTAACATTGCTTAACCAAGTATTTGTGGTTTAATTATAAATGGATTCCCGGTAAGTCATCGGTTTTGTCACTGCTATTTTCAAAGCAGTATTAAAGTGGGAAAGTGAGAATCCAATCTCAACGATTTTAATGTTTCCATATAGGCAATCGACTGACTCTTGTTCAATACAAAGATTAGGTCGTTTGAATTAGTTCGTCTGCCAACGACACATGTTTTATTCCGACTCGTATAAATCATTTAACACTCGATTGATACTTATATTAAAAATTATGAACACTCACTCACCTATCTTTCGTATAATCTATTATTTTTCAAATCCTTGAACACAGATATATAAATAATATCTAAAAGTTTATTCGTTTCATTCTGTTATGATATAATATAATTATTTTTTGCTGGAGGACATTATTTATGTTTTATTACGCACATAAAACTACAGTATCAATAAAATGTCTTTTCCCAGTATCTTTTCTTTTTGGGATCGTCAGAAATTAATAAACCTAATTGCTAGCTGCAGGGGTACCCAACCTTTTTCAATAATTATCGATATAATTTTGCTGCTTTCCATTTTCGTTTCAAGTATATGAAACATGTGAAATTTATTTTCAATCCAGGTTTATTATTATTAAAACACGTGCGATTTATTTTCAATCAAAATTTGTTATTATAATTTGCGATATTGGAATAACAGACTATCAGTTTTTTGCTTTATTTTAAGTTTTTTCCCCACAATCGGCAGTGTTGCCAATTTACCTCTTTATTTGCCAGATCTGTCGATTTTGGTTAACTGCGTGTCTTTTAAAAACTGATTATAAATGATATGTATGGTTAATTTTGAAAGAGGTTTCCAAATGTACATCAAATCTGGAACCATCATAATCTCTTACGAAAATTTTTATTAAGAAAACCTTTTCTTATCTACACTGTTGTCGAAAAGAAATGGTTTCGATTTCATTTTTGAGCTAAAATAAGAAATCTAGTTGTTCTTCAATAGAACGGGTTGATTTCAAGAATTTTTATTAAAGTGATGTATGACCTTCTGACTTATTTTAATGACGAAGCTTGGAAGGGATTACTTAAATAATTGGTAGACATTGTACGACAGATTAATTCGTTCACCTAACATTATTAGAATTACATTATATTAAAATATACCATTAAACATGCATTTAAATCGTTATGGTAAGATGGAGGGTTTTGGGTTATTTTAAAATTATAAAAGAGGTCGAAAAAGCTTCGAAAAGCTTGTGTTAGTAAATTCTGGTAATCAAATATTTAGTACAGGCCATAATATTTTATATAACAATATAAATATATATAAATGAGCGATTATTAATATTATAAATGCCAACATCGTTTGTGCTCAAGCCTCATTATTACTGAAATACCCACTCCATATTTAACGTTCAAGTATTCCCGTCTGTCGTGAAGAGGTTCTTTCGAAGCAATAAAATTTATTATTTTATGAAATCATTTAGCAAGAAACGAAAATAGTATATTTGTTTTATAACAAGGCTAGCAATTAAAGAAAACAATCTGCTCATTTCTAATTATAAGAAGTTATTATTTTATCAAAGATAATTTTGGAAAATCTTATTTAATATCTTGAGTCTAAATTTCAAAACATTTAATCGAGTTTTAAAATAACAAAGCTGTGAAAAGAGAGCCATTTTATTTAATTATTGCTACTTTTGCAGAAATTAATTTCTTAGAAATCGTTTGAATATTTGATCGTATTTTTTTTAAAACATGCCCACTCTAAACGTGGAGCATATTGACTATCAAGAGAGTATCTCAGAATGAATGGTCGTATTTACTATAGGAGAGAATGGAAAAAAAATATCATATTCTCTTATATAGCTCTTCGATTTTGTAATGGTAAAAAATACTCCAGAGAATCCAAACCATATATTTCGATTTTAGATTTTATTAAATTGCATCCCGTTTTCAAAATTTGGTGGAGAAAAGAAAATGTACAAGCATGACGGATAACTTAAATATTTTATTGAAAAATCAATGTATTTAAATTTTGAATGTTTATTCGGGTCCGAAGTCTAGATCGTAGAATAGATTTTAGCCTTATAATGTTACCACTTGGCCACGCATTGTGTTGCATTCGTTCAGTCATTGATCACGAAATAGATTATTTATTTAAGTCATAGAGTTTAACAAGATTTCTGTAAAAGGTGTATTACAATTAATAATTGAGTGAAATAAAAAGTTAAAGATGTATTTTGATTTTATTTTCGTGAATAGCATTGATCTGAAATGTTTCAGTGTTCAAACAAATCCTCGATCCATTCAATTACGGCATTTTCCACGATCATAACAAAAATAAGACCAACCCGCTTTCAAAATACAGACAGCCTTGGATGAGGGTAGGCGGAGAGAGGTGTTTGTGTGTTACCCTGACAACGCTTCAACTCCCCTCACTCTTTGCTTTGTAATTCTTCAGCACAGAGCACGTGGATAAGTCTTTTCCACGGAGCAATATCTCATAAGAGTTTGTTAAATTGAAAGTTTACAATGTGTCTTTAATGAAATTATATTAATGTAGTGAGGTTTAGTTTTATATTTATGTGTCCATCACGAACTTCTATGGCGTTAAGAAAAATAAATGTTGTATATATTATTATTTTGTATAACTTATTTGTTAGGGGAAAAATCAAATACGTACATCAGAATACTACGATTAATATTTTCAAGTGACTGAAGAAGCCTGATAAAAGATTAATTTACATTGGTTTTTGTTTGAATTTCATTTACAGGGCAGAACTCCATTATAATAGAATAAAAATCAAAGTATTTTGTCCGATAAATGATCACGTAATTACGCATAATAAATAAAATTTCAATGCATTTACTTTAACGACTAATTAATAATAAATACTATGGAAATTCCTTTTCCAAAAACATAGTTAGTACATACGTTAAATATTTTAAATTTAAATTAAAGTTATGATGCTGGAAAAAGAGAGATGACACTCGTTTACGTATAATTTGTTAATGTTGTATAATTGATTATCTGTAAATTCTTGTCATAATTTTTGAACCAACTGTTTAGTATACCTTGTGATTATTAACATTAAGTATAGTCTCGTTATGATTTTTATTTTTATCAGTTGATAATGCTCGCGGTGAGTGAAACCGGTCCTGATAATTATAAACGGTTGTGGAAGTAGTACAAAAAAAATGTGTTTTATTTTTTAAGTATAAATAATTATCTATCTCTTCTAAGCAGTTTATAAAACTAAGCTAAAATAAGTTTAAGCATAGTTATGCGATGGTATTAAGCCGAAATAACTATCAACTAACTAATAAAATTGTGTAGAACTAAATACTTATCATATTGCATTTTGTTTTATTTGATGGTCTAGAGCGGTTCGTTAGCTACTAGTTTTATTATTTCATTTTTTATCTTTCCTTACACTTTCCGAAGAGAGATACAAAGATCGTCTTGTTGTCATTTTCTTAAAATATTTTAACGATTTAAAAATGAATTCATTAATACCACTCTTCTTTTTTTACGAGGTATTTCAATGGCGTTGTTTAAATACATATATCGTAAGAGGCTTTCAAGTTTGTTAACAATCACCAGGGATTGTCACCAATCACCATTGATCAGCCAGAGGGCGATGGGCTGAATGATTTGTAGAGGTCGTGAAAGTTTCTTTAAATTCTTATTTTGCAAACAAAAAACGGACAAAGAGTTGTATTCCTGGCAGTGAAGTTTTTTATTTCACGAAATATCATATTATATTAGATTTTTTTATACTAATATTAACTCGCTGTTTTTTTGTTCCATATATCTATCAATATTAGTGGCGTGTCGTCCATACATGCGAAAGATGCGCCGCATACCTTCCAGTTCGGAAATGAAAACGCTTTTTTTTCTCATCTTTGTAAAGCTATTAAATTATAATTTTATGTAATTATCAACAAAACTGCTTCAAAGTTCCACGTTTATACACTAAATTCAGAAAGTGTTCACGTTCTGATTGGCATTTATCTGCGTTCTATTCAGCCGTGACCGCTCGATAAACGTACGGTCTCTGACGAAGTTTGTCCGAAATTTCGCATGCTTGCGCTAAGAAGTTTGCTTTACACGCGCATGCGCAGTAACGAAAAATCCGATTTACACTATGGATCGCGCATTACAGTTAGTATTCGCATGCATGCCTTTGGAGTTGTATTCTTTCAGTATTGTGATTCGGATTGTCAGATAAATTGAGTTTAGTTTGTCGCTACCCTCAACATGGATTAACAGCAAATAAAAAAGGGGTTTAATAGTACATTAGCAGAATATTAAAGATGGAGAATTAGAGACTGTTGAGGATTTGAAATTAAGGTGTATAACTTGTGAGAAAAAAAAATGAATTTAAAAAACATGATACATTTTGCATATTTTCCTCCCTCACAGCATGCTTTGCATCATAAGTCACCGCATGCCACTGATCAATATGTTTCTGTTTTTTTCAAAAATTAAAGTGGATACTTTTTCTTTAATATATGTACAATTGTTGTAATATTTGTGTTTGGTATTGAATCTATTATCGAATAGAACATATTTTTTGTAATATCACATTATTGTTGTTTATTTTTCCTTTATATTTCATAGTTTTAGTTGCTGAAAAAAGAAAACGTGTAGCAAACTTATTAAGCACACTGAAAAAACTATATAATGATGTGTTTTAATCATGAAGATACTTCTTTTGTATTCATTGAATGACAACCGGATCAAAGTCAAAGACACTTTTACGAAACAATTCATTGTAAGTGAATCTTCTGAATCGAATTAAAAATTACGACTCCCGAATAAATAAATTAGAAAACAATAGAACTCGTGTGATTCGAACTATCTACCTTGAAAGCTGAAAACTCATTTATATTAGAACAAAACATGTTTGCGAATTTCTGTCAGGTACTCCCTTTGTTATAATTGAATTAAATTTACTCAGATAAACCAGAGCCCGTTACCAAGAGAACAAAATAATTCCCATGTACTAAAATCGGATTAAAACACATCTATGTGATTTTGATCTCGAGTATTCATTGTCCCTGAATATAATTTGAGGTAACGTGACTGGAAATATATTATTTTGGAAAGCGTATTTGTTGGGTGTTATTAATTTGCTACAAACTGGTTAATCGAATTTTAATGTCACATAAATAAGATCTCTTTATGTCCACCCGAAAATGTGTGACGCTGATAAATCTTTCATGTTGCGTTCGATAAAATAGTGCTAAATATCTAGTATTCTATTTGAGATTAACATATTATAACATTAAAATTATACCAATTCCACCGCGATTAGTATCTTATATTATATTATGAATATAAGTAATTTATCACAAGTCTGTTTTGCATACTTTAATAAAATAAAATTATAGTTTTTACTGTTTATACTCCAAATGTGTTGCAATGGAATCTCTATATCCTGCTTTCAAGATTAATTAAGTTGGAGAGGGATAATAGCATATCAAACATACAAAAATCGAAAGAACAAAATAGCAAAAACATCTACCACTCAGCTATGAAACTGACGAACTATTTAAATGACAATTTAAATGCAAAAAAATAGAATGTGTTGTTTAAATTAAATCTTCATTAAAATAACCATACATTGATATGATAACTAAAATTATTTTAGATCTAACGCAGACAATTATTTTTCTATCACAGGAAATCCGATACAATATAATTATTTTAAGCAGCGTTGCCTACCAGTGATGTAAAGCTTACGTTAAAATTTTACTCCCGTAGTCGAGTTGTCAATACTTTACAATGACTTTTGTTTTACTCGATTGCGGGACCAAAGGTTCGAATTCCGAAATCGAAACATTCATATATCGACTTTTCAACATATTTATAGAATCGTATTTCCAACACATTAATGTTGTGCAGTATTTTTATGACTAGATCCTTCTTTCCTTTCTCTCCAAAAAGAGAGGTTGAGCGACTTACTTGAAACCGTATTCGGTAGATTACTTCTGTTGAGATAGTCCATTATAAGAGACCATGTGATTTATACAATAGCAGATGTAGCTTTAAAATAAAAATAAATTTCAACATAATTATTTATTTTAACAACTACCTCAGTAGCTAGCTGTTTACATTCATGGAATCCCAAATCAAAACACATTGATAAGATTGACTTACTATTGTGAAATAAATTCACCAATTTTACAAAGCTATCGTATTAAGCCTTGAAGATTTTAAAGCTTATTTATATCAAGTTTAAATACGCCTAAATAAATATACGCTATGCGTAAAGCATCCCGCAACAAGCTAATTGCCCATTTTCTCCTCTGTACAAAGTGTGTGTATGGTAAGGTGTCCCTTGAAAGCCTTTCAACAACTACTTTTGAGTAAGGTTATATGTACCCTTCTGAGTTTGCCGTCCTAAGAGCTTTTGCCAACATAAAGATCCCTTTTCTTTTCAAAAGCTCCGCTGAACTTAAAATCAAAGACCTTCAAAGACTTTCCATTGTAAATAAAATGATCACTTTAGAACATTAGACGTTGTAATCGTGGTAATTTATCAACTTTGGTCTCAATAGTTAACCATCACAAATTAATATAACCTTATGATTCTCATATTAAATACAATGTAAAATCCTTAGCCCAACCCTTTCTAAAAGGCTATTTATTTTTATCTAATTATCTAAGCGTATTAATTTCTCTTTTATATTGGTAAAATTGTTCTTGCGCTAATCACAAAAACAAAAAAATCTTCAAGTTTTTTTTATTTAAATGTTCCCTTTTTCAACCTATATTACCTGAAAAACACTTAAATTCAATAAAATAAAATTCTTTAAAAGTGAAACACGATCTTCCCGCTTACAGAAGTGCTGGTTTTGAACGAATGAAAAAATGGTTTTTGGAAACATCTAAATGTAGTCAATATAAAATAGTCTATTAGGCGACCTTTAACCATGCAAGAGAATAAGACAAAGATATCAACATTGACCATTTGGGCTATGCAACTGAATACTAATTTCTAATAAAAATATTTGTCAGCATGTGGTTGTAAAATTCGGTATGCTAGTCATTACGAACGATTACCACGAAAAAGATCTATTGAATAAGTGTTATATCCGTTTAATTTGAATTTTTAAGCTTAACGTTTCATTCCTGTAAACTAAAGTAAAACTAACATATCAACTTTTGTCATAATTCACAGATATTTTCTTCACTTAAACATATCGTCGGCATAAGTGGTAGAAAGTGAAAACTCGAAAATCGGCTGTCTTGAGTTATGAATGCAGTATGAAAGATTTTAGGACTATCTATCGTCTGAAAAAATAAGCTTCATATTCCACGTATTTTTAATGTAATTTGAAAAAATCAATATGAATTATGTCAAATAATGGATAAGGTATGTAAATAGAAAATCTTAAATTTCATGATTTTCTTAAAAGTAGAAAATCTCAAAATAAGGTTTTTTGGCCTAACGCCTTCTGCCACTATACCGACGATATAATCAAACGATTTAACGAGAGCTTGACAAACTTTCAATCCACTCTTCGAATAATAAGCTCCGTTGGGTCATCTATACGATACCGGCGTCGTTTCTTGATAGGCGTCCAATCTCGAGACGCTTACAGCGTTCCACTTTGACTGTTCCCCAGGCATCCAGGTCGGCCGGCGTCGTCGTGACTTCACGAGCCAAAGCACCTGTAAACACTTCTCAGTGGTAATAATATTCGTTGTCGTTGTAAATTAAAGCTAAGACTCATCAATGAGGCAGAGTTCGCCGTCAATCACTTCACATCTGGCTTGTATATATCTGTGAATCATTCACCGCGTAAATTGGCATATAAGCTGTTTTATGTCATTGCTTTGATGACGGCTTTTTATTTATGACTAGTGAGTACCCGGCATGCGTTGCAATTCCACTCAAAGAAAGAAAGGGTTTGTGCTTTAATTCTGTTTATTGAAGTACTTTTGTGTACACAATATTTTTTGTACCGTCTGGTGCGTACCCGAAAAAATTAGAAGGTTTTTCCAAGATTTCGCTGTTTGGACTTATTTGATTATTATTTAATTTTTTTTCTTCAGAAACCTTCACGGGTGTGTGCACAACAACTCACCAAAGTTTCATTGAAATCGGATGAATGATAAAGGAACGCATAGAGGATAAACAAACAAACATCCATTTATATATATATATATATAGGTATTTTGATGCAATAAATGCAAACGTATAATACTTTTTCATCTAAAGATAGTTCTTCATCACACGATAGCGTCAACGACTTTTATATCAACTATAGAATGGGTATTCTACCATCGTAGAGAAGTAAGCGGCAACAGCCATATCGCTCGACATACGAGAATATCGAGGATATACAGACAGAACGCATTAAGTTAGTTTTTGACGATTCTCTGTTTTAAATACCAAAAAGTATGCAATTTAATGCGCTATGTACTGGTAGAACGCATACTAACAGTATTAGGTCATATTGCTATTTTTTTTATTTTGGAAAAAAGCATGATATTACTGCAACTCATCGATACCAAATCTTATAATTTGAATGCCAAACAGATTATTCTTCATAATGTACAAAAAAAAATCTTTTTAAAAAACAAACTTGGAGAGAGAATACCTTGAAAAAAATAATGCTTGAAATGTGATTACTCAGAACTTGTTTTTATCACTTAATGTTTTCTGTCAGTATACCCTTGATATAATATATTATATCGTACAGTATTATCCTCAACTAGGTGAGAGGAACACGTGAAACGTTTGAAACAATCCTAATTGGAAAATAAATACTTTTATTTCTAATTGTATTGTTTGTACATGTATTTAGTTATTGTAATCAAATAATATACATGTTTAAAATATGAAACAGTAAATTTTGTCTGACTTATGGATGACAATTTGAATAAATTAGCAATATTTTTACAAACAGTTGAATTTTCCTTAGATGTTGCCTTATGAGGTTAGAGTTTACTAAATGCGACCTTTAAACATAAAAAGGTTTTTCTCCCCCTTTCTTAGCAATGAAGCATAATCTGCGATTTCAACATAAGCCACTCGTATTGATTTATTCGATTAAAAACTTTCAATTTATAACGTTTTTCGTTTATGCGTGATTTTACACAATTACTTTTGATTTACTACTGAAAAAGGTTAAGACGTTATCACAATTGGGTAGAGCGTGACAAAGAGAGTTCGGTTGGAGAATACTTTGTCACTAAAAAGAGCGCAACTCTTGTATGTCACTTCAAGAATTGGCCTTCCAAGTTGAAAGATTCACCAACTGTTATTTGATTTTGGCTTCCAGTAGTTGACCGTCATGTAAATGATTGTTTTCATACTAAACTTGTTATATATCGTAATTAATATTTTTGTCTGTCTGTTTATAGTTTATGCTATTTATTTGTGTATTATTATTATTATCCGATATACATAATAACATCATAAACACACACTCTCTGTAAGCATATGCGCAGGAAGATAGTATTTCTATCAATTTAAGTGTTGGTAAAATTTTTACAGACGAGTTACTTTTAACGCACAGCACACACACAGTACCTTTATTTCTACCTGTGCATCGTTCGTATTAAGCCTATTGTGGAAATGATAATAACTTTGGGGTACCTAATAATATTAAATGTTGTAGCTAAAAAACTGAATTTAAAATTTAAGAACAAAATTAAAATGACTGGTGACCAGTTTTATAATACAATAAATTATTTCGTAATCTATAAATACCTTATGGATGTATGATTTTTAACAATAAATTTCATCTAAAAAAATTATACCAAGTTTTTAAATTGTTTAATCATTGAATATCAATATTTTCATCTTTCTAAATAAAGAGTGTGAATAAATTTCTGAGAAATTAATATTGTTTAACATTAAAATCGACCTGGAAGTAAATTATATGATTCATAGCTGAACTTATCGATCTTGTGTCTGTTTTCTTTTTCGAATAGTTTATTTATATTTCAATGGATGCCAAAACATGATTTTTTGTTTACTTTTTGTCAGTTAAAGCTTTCAATTTCAAGACGTGTTCAAATATTTGCCTCGCAGGCATTTAAATAATCAATTTTGCTCGAGAATTTTTCCTACATTTCTTAAATTATAATGAATAAGAGATATCAGGCTGATAAATAATATGTAAATGGAATTCGATCTTCTGCTTATCATCTCAATGGGGTGATTCACGCTTTCCTATGGTTTATATAAAACTTTTTGAAATCCGACTTTTTATGATCGCTTAATCTAAAATCTTTATTTACAGTAAACGCTTTATCCAACTTCATTGTTCAGCAATACAAGTATTACTATTTAAACAAATCTTAAAAATTAAAAACAATTTGAATGGCAAAATAACTACAATGCATTTAAATATTCCAGTATTATCAACGCCACTGTATTAGTTAATTTTAAAACACATTTTCCATCAAAGTTCTTATACACGCAAATTTTTTTTGTCTATTCTGAAAAGTACCAATTTAAAACTTAGCACCCTTTTCCTTTACCTCACAGAAGTGTTAGTTAAGCTATTGGGTGGAAAAGTTTCACTCATTCGAGAATTTTAACTGCTTGTAATATTATTAATATATACGCGCTTTTCAGAGTGACCAACTCTGGTATAGAAAGATGAGGTTTTTCAATAAACTAGTTACTAGTAAGTTACAAAAGTTTCCGGCATAAGGTTACTAAAGTGATGATAGCATCAAATAATTATAAATATTTTTGCCATATAACCACTGGCATATTTTTTTAAATGGTTAATTAATTTTTCTATATCACTAAAAAAATAATATTATATAACTTTTTCTTCTTAAATCTTAAAACTTGTTGTAAAATGTCTGGGATGGACTCTTTTGAACCTTAATACGTACTGTATTATACGATAGTGCAGAAAGATATGAATATATTATTATGATAGAACATCATACGTTTATGTGAATCAATGTGTGAATAGGTCCCGATCCATATCGCGAAAGTCTGAAGCTTTGGAACATTGCAACTCGCTCACGGTGATTTGTGATTCATATTAAGTGTATATTTATTTCGATTAAACGATTTATACATTTTATTTTTAATAGTTTTTCTACTTAAATTAAGTATAAAAAAATGCTGTTTCATGTTTCCTTAGAATCAAAAGTTAAACAAAAAATGGACTTATTATGAAATAAATTTACAGAACATTTAAAAAATATAAAAGAAATAAATACAGTTTATCGACAGTTTAACACCACCGAACCAAAAATGTCATTAAAAATTACAATTGATAAAGAATTTTAATTTTAGATATAAATGAATTTCCACAAAGTTATCGCCGAAAATATTTCAAGTAACTTTAGCTGTCAGTGGTCTTCTATAATTTCTTAATAATTTGTGATTTTTTAACATCTGGTTTTGGGAATAATTGTTATAACTACACTTACAAGAACTTACTTGAAAGATTGTAGACATTCATCCATTTACTCCATCCTTACATCGAGTAACAATATTAGTCATCATTTATTCCAATTTTTAAATTCTCCTTCCACTACACAAAATTTTTTGTCTATATTCATTAAAAATAAAGGGAAATTAAAAAAGGAAAATTGTGTTTAAAATAATTAATTAATCTAACAACATTCTTTTTAGTCGAGCCTAAATAATTGTGGACACATCATCATTACAAATTCCGAAGTGACATTAAAAAAGAATCTCAAGTATTGTGTCATCGCTGAAAGATAAATACAGTAATTAATTATAAGGATTCGTTTTAAAAGACTTAGTTGAAAATTAGCTCAGGTTACTTGTATGTTTTATTAAATTCCACATGACCTTTTTGCGAAATTATCAATCATAATAGAGCGCAGTGTTAATATGACACGCTCGCTAAAATCCCGGCATGAGAAGCTTTCGCGTGACTGAGTTCGGCCCTGCTCAGTCCGTTAAAGATTTCACTGTCATATTAATAACGCCTCCCCGGATATATTACACGATGCCGCTCCTTCAAAAATAATATTATTGTAACTCTGACACAACATAATTTGGGATACACTTTACTAATTAGGTGTCCGCGGCCATCTTTTGTGTTGATAATATATTTGGTGATTATTTTACTAAGTGATTCTCAAAACGTTTTCAAATGATAGTTATAAGAGCGTATTTTACCATACGTGAATTTTTCTTTAATACGCCAATCTTACGAATTATTTTGTATAATACCCTCTTCGGATGTTTTATAAATGGGACATGGTGAATTCTATAGCTATTTCAAATGGATTAAAATGTTTGCTTTTTCATTATGGATAATGTCTATTAACACCTCACATAAAAAAAAACAATAGAAACCTGCGCAAAATCCTCTTTGTTCTTGCTAATTTCTTTAAAATATAGCTTAATTTAAAATGTTTTGAATAAAAATAGTAATTGAAAAATGCTTAAAAAAACTTGCAAATTAATCAGTCCCTCAAAAATAGTAGTCAATTTTAAGTAAACAATATTTTGAATCCATGTCCGCTCCCAATGTGGAGCATATGGTCTATTAATGGAGGTATCTTAACAGATTTTTTCTACGAGAACTGTTTGTTACTCAGTTGCTCAACCTCTCTTATTAAAAAAAAAATATTTTGAATATGACAGGTGGCTCTCATCTAACCGTGGTGTGACTTGTTGGCTATGTAGCCAATTACTAAACGCTTTTTTCCTATTATCTAGTTGCGATGTCCACCGATTCGAATCCTTTTATTAAGGGTACTTCCGGAAATTGGTTTTTCAATCATTTTTTTGATTCTTGTTCAAAATCATTTATTTGATGATAACTTCGCTCCCACAGTAATTATGTCCCACATTAAAAAAAGAGATTGTTAAAAAAAGTGAGTTTTCATCCACTCTACTCTCGGAAGCCCGTAAAATACAATCCATCTTAAGGGATATGAATTAATATACACCGTTTATAAAAGTTTTCACCACACATTTCTGGGGATGCTTATCAAATAAGTAAGACGTGAATCACAGTTTGTAACACAGCCAGTAGACAGTAACAAAATTATTAATTTAAATTTAAATAAACTATGAATCGTTTTGGGTTGGAGTTTGATAAAAGATTAATCGAAAAAATAAAAATCTCCAGTATCAGAAACCAATCATCAGTTTTCAACTGGGTTTTATTTCAAACTATTGAGTACCCGGCATGCGTTGCAATGCCACTCAAAGAAAGAAAAGGTTTGTGTTTCAATTCTGTTTATTGAAGTGCTTTTGGATTAAAGGTCTGCATCGGCTGAAATTTTATAAAATTACCCGGTCCGAGCCCGTCATCTTCAAGCACGGACCGGCCCGAGCCCGAGGCTCAATATCATACTTTTTACCCGAACCCGACCCGATGATTTATTTTTCTTAGCCTGATTTTCTTAATATAGTAATGCATTTATACTTTTCAAATAATGTATGTTTTTGTTTCCATATTTCCAACGATATTCATAGCATATGTGAACTAAATTATTTAAGTTACGAAAACTATTGACTTATGGCTGACTCATGATTCGAACATAGTACGAAATATTTTTCTTAAATATTTGAATTCCTTACCTGGGCCCGGCCCGAGCCTGAATCTGAATTGTCTTACCCACCCAAGCCCGGCCCACGGGCGGAGTCTGGTAAAGGTCCGCGGGCCAAGCTCAGGCCCGTGCAGACCTCTATTTTTGATGTGTAATACTTTTTTGTTTTCCGTCTGGTTCAGAGATGTCGCTAATTGTACGTATTTGACTCTTTTTTTTAGATGTTAGATTTAAAAGTTTATGCGGATGAATGGTAAAGGAATGCATAGAGGACAAACAAACAAACAAATATTCATTTTTATATATTTAAATAATAATTTTGAAAATGAAACAAAGTAGTACCATGCATAATAAAATGATATTTATATAATTCTAATAAAGTTGATATCAAAAGAAGTAATAAATCACGATTTGATAACGTAATACAAAAAAAACTAGCTTGAATTATTTCTGGATATCCCACCGCCGAAGGTGTTTTCTTTACTTACTTAATAACGCTCACGAAGAAAAGTAATTATCTTTTCCTCAATGAAAGCTATTGCGACGTCATGACAGTTGGGCAAAACTTGTTTTTATGTTGGGGAAGCCATCCAAAGTAAAACCATCCCGAACAAATATAAAAGACAAAATCTACTTTCATTGTTTCTATCCATTTGTTTTCAGTTGTTGGAACTTTAGTTTCTTTACTCATTAACTTTACACTTTTCGTGTTCGGCATATTATTTTTTGATGTCGAACAAAATTGTTGAATCTACAAAATTACATTTATCTGCAACATGTTGCTTATTATTTATTTATCTCATAACAAACTAAGCGAACATGCGTGCATAAGTGTGTGTGATATCTAAGGATTCCAACTATTTGGATATCGATAAGTAAAAATGAAACTATTCAAATATGTTAGAATAGTTAACAACACAACATTATATATATATTTAAACATAGCAATAATAATAAATTAAAATATGTAAGAAACCATGTTCATTTTTAATAAAAATCACATTTATTCAAATTTTCAATGACTGATATACACATGATATTTTCAACAATGAGATACCTACATCTTATAATAATTTAACGACAATTTTTTTCCCACTTTTGTCAACTCTCAGATAGAGACAATATAAATACATATTCTAATACCGTTCCATTGTATTCCAATTTAAAGTTTGCAGCTGGGATGGATTATTCTTACGGTATTTTTTCAAATACTAAAATTACGGTATTTTTTATTTCTGAGTCATTCGTCGAACTCAAGTATTAGATTTATGATAATATGCTGAAAGTGCCCGAGTTGTGTGAAGACAAAAAAACCACTCTCTGGGGTATTCATTATTGTTCTTGAAATCTAGAAAAATTGTGATGTGATCTTTCGTGAATTTTGTGAAAATATTCCACTATGCTCAAAAATTCGAATATCGAGTTGTTAAAAAAGGGCCGGATATCGAATGTTCTAGTTGGAATTCCTTGAGACTAGTAAATGATGAAAATGAAAAGTAATAGTGAAAAATGATTTTAAAAACTAAATTACATCGTAAGTCAAAAGTACATAGAACCAAGTCATAAATAAGACAATCGTACGAGTAATGATCTTCCAATTTGTCGCAAAATTAAGTGCAGTATTTGTGCCAGTGTACAGTGTACACAGTATTTATAAAAATAATGCTAAAAATGATACAGTGATTTTTTAAAAATAAAATTGGTAGTTTTCATCCTTAAAAAAACGTATATGAACGAGAGATATTCATTCATTATTGTTCCTTAATTTATGTGTTGAAAGCATTACTCATATCACCCAACAGTATAAATTAATTCTTTAAATAAACCTAAACGAACATTTCTTACCTTTTATATTATAATCAAACAACATTTGAGAACCACATGAATTATATACGTACTGTGATCTACTATTAAAAAATCATTAATTATCTTAATTACTATCGGTGTTGTAAAAATTAAATGAGAAATTTATTCCTTTCCAAAAGTTATATATTATTTCTGTCACTGTTTTGATTACACGTTCACAATCAAGATAGTTTATTTTTTTATTATCTATTTTAATAGCAGTATATTGACATTTTTTTTCTTTATTTTCAGGTAAGTACCAACTACCTTCTCTCTACATATTGGAGACACGAGTAAGGATTCTCTAATAAAATGTTAAGTACGAATTAAATTACGCAATAATTAATGGAATATTAATTTCGTACAGTATTTTATTTAATATATTTTAATAAATATGACAAATAATTTAAAAATAACGTTTTTTAAAAAATGTTGTTGATTTTATAACACCTTCATTATCGACCGCTGTAGCCTAACAGTAAGTTATCAAAAGGTTTGAGGTAAGTTAATCAAATATTTTGTAATGTGAATCTTATTCTATAATAAATTATATCGTCAGCTTACTTTAAAGGTGTTAACTGTCAATTTTTGGTGGAAAGGCATTATATTTTAAAAAATAAAACACAATTTTTTCACTCTAGAAATATAATTTAAGACATCGACTGAGGGTGCTTGATGGAATTTCAATATCAAATTTGAATTATTGAGATTTTGTACACTTCCATGTATTTTGTCACTAACGACCCGGGTTTCGCCTTTCGGCATCTTCAGGCATTCGAGCACACGAATGCCTGAAGATGCCGAAAGGCGAAACCCGGGTCGTTAGTGACAAAATACATGGAAGTGTACAAAATCTCAATAATCCAAACTTGAAATATAAATTTAGGAAGTTAAAGATATAGGTGTTTAATATAAAAATCCACTCATATTAATAACGGTATTTTTCAGCAATTGCAAATAATCAATATTTTGACTACATATTATATTTAGAAAGTTCTGCAGATATCACTTTACTTGGCGAATACATTGAAACGTAAAGCATATCTAAAAATCAGCTACTCAAAATTGTAAACACTATAGATTTCTTTGAATTTCAAACTGTACAGAGGTATTAAAGAGTATAAAATATATAATATATATGAAATACCACATAGAAGATTAACCACACAGTTTCATTTTCTTGTTTCCGAATGGGCAGTATATTATATTAATTCTAGGCAAGACGTTTGTCTATGCAAAATAATGCAAATCACAGCGATGAATTTTGAACGGCTAAATTTATGTTTTAATAAATACCCACACGTATATCAAATTAATACCAAACACAATGCTTGATATTATACCTACGACATAAAATCGATGCACTCTTTTAGAAACGGATGCGTCATAAAATATTTTAATAAAAGCCTTAACTACCGTCTGATGAAAACACGAAGTTTCTCAGAATTTTCCTCGTTCGTCATATTGCACCATTCGCCATTTCCCTCGCCGTACACTTTGATTGAACAGTTCGTCAGGCTTTCACGGGACGGTCGTTTGTTGTGTCATAAATATAACGCCAGGGGTAAAATTTGTGTACTGAAATACCATTATTTTATACTTAATATCGCAGACGCTTTTATCAAGTTGTTAATATTTTACGCGATAACATTACTCGGGCATTGATCGCGTATTTATTTATTGGAATAATAAACAACTATTGAATACAACTCTTCTATTATGTTATATATTAAAAATTGTAATGGGTGTTTCGTGGTAGAAGTAATGTCACATATGTTTTTGACTATATCTTTGTGAGGTTTTGATAGGGTTTATGTTTTAAAATTTTAAGCGATGGATAATTTGAGTCAAAATGAAAGGTGAAATATGGGTCAACAAATTTTAAATCACTCCACCCTAAACAGAATACATTCCTACAAAATCAAAATTCGTGGAAAAAAATACATTGACGGTAGCAATATGTAAGTTATCTTGAAAAATAAAATGAGTCAGAAAATTGTAAAAAAATAAAAGTAAAATACTAAGCTTAGCGTGTATTCCGGATTCGCAACCAGTATTTTAAATTAACCCCCATTAAAGTGGCTTTTTTATTTAGTACGCAATAAATGTAAAAAAGGTATTGTCATTAAGTGGCGGTTCGATATGCGATGCCATTAACCCTTTTGCCGCGGTAGCTGTTCATCTGGGAATAGTTTGAAAGGGTATTTTTTTATCTTTTGAATCACTTTTAGATTTGACCGTGGATTTTGTTTTTACTACTTGCCGTAAACATTTTTTTTGGTTTTTTCTTTTTGTAATGTAGAATCTTTGGTTTAGTTTTGCTATCGAGATGTTTTATATAGTACACTGTATAATGCCAATGATAATCAATATATTATCATATCGAGAACAGATGTGGTCACTTTTCGTTGGATGGAAATGTTGTATAGTATGATCAGAAGCTGTTATACTCAGCAAAGGAAGGCTATCATCTGATGGATCGCTATTATGAAATTAACGTACGCTAGCTACCAAGCCTTCGTTTTGATCAAGAGTTTTGATTAAATTAGAGATATTTCTGACGATAGCAAGTTGCCAAATTAATTTTCAAAAATATTTGACAAATAAAGTAAATAATGCTAATTCAATCAACCATATCGATACCTCAGTTTCAAAGTGTAATAACTAAAAAAGCATAGGTCTGAGATAATAAAGAAACAAGATTTTGGGCAGGTTTAATCTTCTACTGTAGATTTTAATGAAATTCTAGGATTATCTAAAAAAAATATTTATAGTATTATAAATGTAATTCAATTTTTTTTATATTAACTCTTCCGTACTCATATGGTGTAACAATGCGCTACTTTGGAATTTAAACCTTTAAATTATCTGTGAAATAGATCATACAAAAAATTATTTGTAAATAAAATAGTTCAACATATAATTAAAAATACACTAAAGTTTATGTCTTTTTTGTAAAATCAATCATAATTTGAAAACTTCGTCAACTTTACCATTGAAAAAGACAAAATTATAGAAAAGTATTAAATACAGTTTAGTAACAGTTAGTATAGCATAGTTACGATCCAAGATGCATGACCTTACCGTATGCAACCGTTTTGCTTCAAACGACACTGAAAAACATCTCGAGCCTGTTCTGCTATAAATAATTTCGATTCTTGCGTCTTTCGATAATTTCGCATAGTTTGATATGTATTTCAGGTTTTACACACAAAATGTTACGTAAAATAATTACTTAATACCGAATAAAACCATATTTCACTTTTTGAAATTGTCATTTTGTTTTATCAATGCGTTTATATGACAAACCCCACACGGTAACGCAATGTGACAGCATGAGATCCGTAGTGATTTTTTTAGCATGAATACGGGAAGGTTAATAAGATTTCAGAGGTTTTAACAGGATTTTCATAGTTTTAACAGTTAGTTTGTCAAGTAATAATATCCACTGTCATTCTAAAATAACCACTTGATACATTTTGGAACGGGCAGATATCGGTATTTCAATTTTACTCTTCGGAACTGAGGTATCGATATGTTCAATATTTTGGTATGATTTTAACACTGCGTTAATTATATGAGTCTATTTTCACATAGAGGATGCAAACATACTATATTCAGATACAAATTGCCTTTGACTAAGAGTGGAAAAAATTGCATTTTTGTCAAATCGAATGCAAATAATAATTTTCCTTCTTATATTTAAATTTGATTAAAATATATGAATGATTACGTATGTTATATCAAATACCGACAAACAGTTGTCGCACAGAAGAAATAAAAAAAAAAAAAAAAATTGTTAAAATCGTTGCTTATCGGTTCTATAGTCCATCAAAGCCTTCTTTGGGCTAGAAAGAGTTGTGAAGCGAGCGAAGAAATACAACATATGCTGTGTAAATTGCGATTCGGCGTAAGCACGGCCATTGTGCCGGAAAAGGAAATAGCGTTTCTTGGCACGCAACTAACCTAAGCTACCCACTGACATAAAATTACGGAAACTAAACTAGTTTTGGGGTAAGGAAAAGCCATCAAATTGATCATGAAAACGAATTGGCTCAGGTTTTCGAGCGACACAAGCTTCTTTACGTCACTGATTTTCTTCTGAATCATATAGTTTTACAGAAACTATGTCACATCATGATTGTGTATGCCCTTGTTTGACCATACAACGTATTAAACTGAAGTAAATTTAACAAAATCGTGGCTGAGGTATAACAGTCTTATTTTGCCGTTCTTCAGAATTCGAATCATTAAATGAACATTTTCATACATAATTAAAATTAGAATTGATTACTTTGTTACTGCCGAACCAATTGAAAATATTTTCACACACATTTTTTTAACCGCTTTAGAAACAAAAGCAACCAACGTCAACATTTTCTGTCTTCTACCAAATGTAATCTATCTCAAAACATTGTGTTAATATATTTAGCGAGTTATTTAGAATTTTTATTGTCAACCTAGTTTTTATCGAATATTAATGCAAATATTATATATTTTTTAAATTAAAAAACATTTTAATTTAGTATTCTCTCTCTATATCTTTATATTTTGTTCATTTAAATCTATTTCGTCACTAACAACCCGGGATTCGCATTTCGGCATCTTCGGGCATTCGAATACACGAATGAATTCAAACTGGCGGACGAAGGTAGCTATATTATTTGAAATACTTATAATGAGTCTTTACGAAACATTTTGAAATGCATAACAATTGATAATCATTTGAGCCAGGTTAGTGGCGCAGTTGTCAACATCGTTGGTTTTGGTTACAGATCTCACTGGTTCAAATCTCAGTACGAATAGTTTCATAAATCGGTTTATGGCTTTCTGTTTGAAGGCAAGGATGTTTGTGATGTCTAAAATTCCCTCCCATCCAACCTATCCTAACCCAATCCTTCTATCCCTACACTGATAAAAAAGTTGTTCAGTAACTGAGTAACAAACAGTTCTTGAATAAAAAGCTTCTGTTGAAATACCACCATTAGGAGGCCACACGATTCACATTCGGAGGGGACATGGTTAAAAAAGTTTATTTGAATCTGATTGAGTTGTAATATTTGTCATTTATGTTTTTTTGAATTTGTCTGTAACTACTCACAAGTAACTACTCAAGATGATCAATTTTTTGAATGAACTATTGTGTTCCATTCACTTTATAATATCAAGAATTGTGAAATTTTTAGGTTGCTTGAATTGACATTAGTTTTTCGCAATATTCGTTTTATTATTGGTGACTTACGTGAAATGAATTTTAAACGACCTTTTCACACATCATTATCTCGGCAAATGGCTGTAAAACTACGGTAAATGAAAACGGTTCAACCTTCCGTGTATTAACCGTGCATTATTCTTTTGTGGCGTAGATAAAATTTCACAAAAAAAAATATATTTTTTCAATCGCTCATTTAAAACTTGGACGTGATTGTCATAAATAAATCAATTCATATCTTGACAATATCATTCATTAAAATAGTCTGAAAGAATATTGAATGACAGTGTACAACCTGTTTGGAACGAAACGAAAACCCACTCGGTTATGCCAACTGACGATAAAACTTGTTTGCTTACCAATTCCGTTCCCAACGTGAGCATATGGAGTCCTAATGAAAGTATCTCAACAGAAATTTCTTTTAGATATCACACACATATATACTTACAAACAGAAATACAAAAATCGATCGAAAAATAATTTTTTGAATCATTCCGTACCGGAATTTGAAGTCAAACATTCGTAACCAAAGGCAACAACGTTGACCATTGCACCAATGCCCCGACAAACTACTACAGTTGCATAAACGTATTTTGTGTATTGAGATTATATTTTCGCAAAGTGTTGACCCTGTTTCAAATACTACAGGTCAGATAACGCGAGGAAGTGTTCAAAAAGAACATTAATAATTATTTAACAGTGTTTCATTAAATGCACTGTAACATAGATAAGACTTTCGCGTTGAGAATTATCGTTTATGTGAACAGATGTTTCAGTTCAGAAGTTCGTATTTATTTTTTGTAGCTAGGATCTTAAGTGAGCTTTGTATTGTTAGCACGTAAGAGTCATACTTGAAGAAAAGCTCGCTAAATAAAATGAATTGAACCTCGTGAGATTTTGGATTCTTTTACTTGAGCTGTGAAACGAGCCCCTGGAAACTTACGTTAAAATAAGACATCAATCCCTGAACGTTTGTTGGGTTCGTATTTAACTTCAGTATATAGGAAACACGTATTTTCCTAGTAATCGTATTCTTGACTGTCCATTCTGTTGCAATACTCTAAATGGGCTTTGTTCTACGATTCTTGTTCAATAGTATTTTGGGGAAACGTTATTAAAATTATTTTTTCCATGTCCGCTCCCAATGTGGAGCATATGGTCTCCTAATGGAGGTATCTTAACAGAATTTTTCTACGAGAACTGCTTGTTACTCATTTTCTCAACCTCTCTCTTTTCGAAGAGCGTAGGGATAGAAGGATAGGGCTAGGACAGGACTAGTGGTTAGTTAATCGCTTTCGCTACGCCCCGTGAGGATGGGATTGGTGGAAGGGAGGACTCAGACATAATCCTGAAATTCTCATGACGTTTAATTTACATGCTCCTTATTGTTATCTACGTGGCCGAAACCATATCCAGACAATTTTTATTCTTAAAACTTGTTCTTCGCGTCGGTCATTCGAGTCACCAGTTGCAAGAGCCGTTCGGATGATTAATGCACTGCCTAGAGGGCTGGATATTTTCAGCACTAAACTTTGGGTATTGTTCACTAAATATTTGTTCCTTTTAAAATAATAATGTCTTGTTTTTTTTGTATTTAATAATTCAAAAAAAATGTTTTTATTTTCATTAATAAATCGATTAAAAGGTCAATCTATGAAAACCGTCCGTACCAGGAATTGAGACGCTACCAACTGCGCCACGGCCGCCGACATTTTTAGATAGTTAACGGTAAATTCTTAATGAACTTGGATATACAAAAATGTTATTGAAATTAATTATCAAATTGACATTAAATCGGAAATACACAATTCATTTTGTCAAAGAATGACTATGCGCAGTCTGCTACCCTTTATCACGGTACATCTATAATAACACTATTGATGAATTGTGACATTTCGTATTATTGTTTAAACACGGATTGTAGACAAAATCTTCATAAAATTAAAATGTTGAATAAATAGTTTTATTACTCTTTTGAACAGAATTAGACTTAATACAAAAATACTAACTAACTATACAGACTAAATGTACCGTTGACAAGAAGTTGTACAAGAAGATTCTTTCAGAGAAAAAGTTGAAATTTTAATTGAACTTAACAAGATTAATGACACAGAAAACAATTGCAATGAAAGACGTCCATTATTATTCTAAATTTAAAACAATGATTGAATGTTTGAGATCGGCTGAAAGATTGTTACATTTTTTAAAGTACATAATCAGGAAATACATTTCAAAGTTGTACTCACTCAAAGTATCTCAACATGTTAAAGAATTTTTCATTGATAACAACTCACAGACGATTTCAAACATTATAAATGAAAGCGGGGAACGATCGTTATTAAAGGCTTTTTAAATAAATTCACATTTTTTAAATGTGTCGTTTTATTGAAACAAATAACGCATATAATTAAACCTTTTATGAAAGACTCTCTAAAACTTCGTATGTCTTTTGACAGTACGGATTTTCTTTACGTTACGTTTTCAAGGAACTATTTTACCGTGTTATACGACAGCCGGGTGTAATTAGTTCCGTAATATTATCCAATTTAGTTGAAAGCTCTTTAACATCGTAAATATTATGTTGTAATAATGATCAAAATTCTTTTCAGTTGATATTTTAGGGAAGATTTTAGTTGTATAGTAAAAAGCATTTTATGCTACTAAATATTAAAAAAGCGATTATTTTTGCTCATTTTTATTTTTGTAATGATACAAAAAAGTAAAAGTTCACGTTAACTTCGCGTGGTCGGCTAGACGAGAGACCAACACAGCGCAGAAGGCAAAATTTACGACCTTTCATACTGAAGAATAAATGGTCCATCCGAAACATAAATGGCCCAAGGTTCACTAAGTTGATAATAAAATTTGAAACGCGGGCTGTTTATTGGTTTTAGGCATTACAATGCTCTTTAATAGGACTTTTTAGAGCAGCCTTTCCTAAATGGGGTTTCAAACCATGCTATGTTCACATTTTACAACGATATCTAGTTACTCCCGATGTGAAATATGTACTATGTCAACGAAAGTTTTTCTACGATAACTGGTTGGTATTTTGGTCACTTAAAACCTGCGGCATCTTCTTTTGAAATGATATGACATTACATTTTAGGTACTTGACCTTAAAGCACGTTTTTTGTGATACATTACATATATTTCTTCAAGGGTTTCACTGTGTTGTTCACTTTATAACTGGGTTCTATCAATTTTTTTTTACAATAAAACATATAATACATGTGAATTACCGTCTGGGTGTCTGTCTGTCATAATAAATCTTCAAAATGGTGAAAAGTAACGACGTGACATTTGCACATGTCATTCTGGCAGCCGTTTATATTTCAACACTGCTATTTTAAATTATCAATTTTTAGCATTATCATTAATCGACGGACTATATTTTGTGGGTGTAACATGAGATACCACGGTGATATTTTCCATTTTAAACTTCCTACTTTCAATATTAGCTAGCACTAAAGTAACACCAACGTTTAAATTAGTGATCTAAATTACACCATAATAATATAGACGCAAATATTTGTATTTCCGGTATCTGCGTTTGTAAGTTCAATACAATCAGGACAAAACCAGGTAGTATACCAACCTACCCTATTTATAGAACATACACGTTCTATTTATATAAGCGTGGTATGTAAGCTGCTGGATTCCAGTTAAGAGTTTTGGATTTGGTAGAAAGTGAGCGTGGTGTGTACTCGTAATGAATAAAATATAAATTTGAATCTATTCCGGGAAAAGCCGGATAATAAATTTTATTACAGTATTTTATAATTGGGGAACGCTGGTCTAGAGGAAATAGCGTACACTTTTACGAGCCTACTCTTCTTTGATATCCTCAGCGACATTCGAACTGGGTTTGTTTACGGTAATTATTTAAGCCAATTTTATCTCCTCTCGAACTGAAAATAAATTGGAGAGTATAAAACGTAAGCCTTGTTTGTAGGTACAATTATATTGTGGTGCTTGAGATAAATAAATTACGGCAGCAATAATTCAATACGGGAGTTAATCCAGTTAGAAAGAAATAGAGCTTATAACTTACAAGTATTTTCGAATCGCACTGTTGCTTTCTGTTACGAATAACTACGTTTTAAAAGTACCTGATAGAAATATGAAATAAATGATTACTAACTGTATGTGATTGACTCACAAATATTATACGTTGATATTTTTTATGATAATGACAGAGGAAGTTTTTTCACTAACGGCCCGAGCTTTGTCAGCAAATTTGGTAACCAGTTTGTATCGCGTATAGTACATAAAAAATATAATTATATCGTCGCTGTTCTGAAAGAAAACACTAAAAGGTGAAATATTGAGTTAATTATACCAAAATGTTCGTTATTTCAAACTATACCGTATGAAATACACACATATTTTTATAAATTATACTTTAACTTAAGAACAGTTTTGTACAAACTAAATGAAAAGGGTATAGCATTGCAAACATGTGAAATACTTCAAAGTCCAATTACTCAAATCTAATATTTTTCAGTTAGTGTCTTCTTTCAGACAACGATGATATTGTTTAACATGTCCGCTTCCAATGTGGACTACTTTCGTAGCTTATCTCAACAGAAGAATAGGGTTAGAACAAGACTACTGGTGAGTGAATTGTTCTGGATACGCTCCTGTTTTTTTAGGAAAGGATGGGTGGGAGGGGATTTGGATTATTATATACTTCAATGCTTTCGGACAGAAATCAATAAATCGATTGCAAAATTTGATTGATTGAAGGGGTTCAAATGTAATATCGAAACATGGATTATCAACAACTAGTATTTGAGACTAATACGAAACAAAACAAAATATGGTTGGATTGTCAAATATAACTTCTTGAGACCTCCGTAATTAGGCATTTAAGTAATAGCTGTATCAGGGCACAATAGTCTTGTTTTTAAGCCGACAGTTTGTATTTTTTTATTTTCCTCGCAAAAGCAGGAAAGTGCTTCTCACTTAAGTCCGACACCAACTTCCGCGCTAGAGGTATAATTGCGCCTCTCAGGGGGTAAGGCTTTAACGTGTAAGACTTCGTTTTTTTTTCTCTCGCTAAAAAGACGTCAGCGCCGTGAAATTCAGGCGTCGCTTACACGGATGGGTAAAATCTTTTCCGTGAAAATTTTTCGGAATACACTTTTTTTTGTTTAACTTTGCATCTGGCGTTGATTGTAAACAACCAATTAATGAAACTTCTACGGACTTTTTTCGTCTTATTTAATTATTTTTTCATTAAAAAAACACGACGTCTAAACTTTCTGAGGCTTAAGTTGTTGATTTAAAAAAATATATATGTTCAGTGCGATAATTATATTTTTTCGTAGTCAACAACTGGGGCAATGTGGCGTGGAATTGCCCTTCTTGATTGAGGTCAAGGGGTCGAATCCCCAATTATAAACGTCGATACAATAGATTGTCATCACAGACATCTAATGGTTTTCATTCCTTTCCAACTACCTCTTTTCCTGATCCTAAAAAAGAGGGTGCAGAAAGAGCAATTAGCTTACTGCCAGTTATTTAATTTTAATCTGATCCATCTTTAATTTGATACAACATACAGGCTGACAGATTGATTTACAAATAGCTCTTGTTAAAAACTTTTGTGACGATACTCCGTTAGCATTATAATAATAAATAATTATATAACTAGGATTTCCTGTACATAACCTATACGATCTACAGCGGTCTTAAGAAAGAAATGTTTAAGTTATACTTCATTCAAATTAAATACAGGTAGTCATCGATTTACGACAGTTCGGGGTTAAAACGGGGAGAAAGATCAGTAACAGCATTTTCAAATTTATTTATTTATATAAATATGCATCATATGTACCATTGGAAAAGGGTGGGTTTTTCTCTATCTCTGTCAAACAACCTAACTTGTGTATTAGCAATTTGTATAGCACGCAATTCTTGCAGGCATAACCTTGCTTCATCCACTTGCATTATAAAGCAAATTTTAATTTCCCACGTAATTCTTGAAGCCAAAATTCATTCCAACCATTTTTTATGCAAGGCTAATAATAAAATTGGAATCACAAGGTTTTATTCTGTGTTTTATTTATTAAAAACATAAAAACATAAGATCAGCCTGCCAATTTGCAATCATATTGTGCTACAATAAAAGGTTTGAAAAATGCGCTCTTATGTGTTAAAATTTATCTCTATCATTTTTGAGTGTAGCTGTTTAAATTACGATGTGTTGAAATTACGTAAAAATAAGTGATTTATTTATGCTTTTTTTTTTTTAAATAAAACACAATTCATTTGTACTACGTCCACATATTTATAATGATCAGGACCGGTTTCGCTCATCATGAGCATTATCAACAGCATTATTGATTATCAGTTGATAATGCTCGTGATGAGCGAAACCGGTCCTGATCATTATAAATATGTGGAAGTAGTACAAATGAATTGTGTTTTATTTTTTAAATATAATGTCTTTCCACCAAGAATTGACAGTTAACACCTTAAAAGTGATTTATTTATGCCTAAAAAATTCCATCTCAAAATGACAATATAAAAGAAATTGAAGGTTAAAATTCCGATGCGGAAAATTACCAAATAAATTTCAAATTGACATAAAGAGGCAATGATGAACAATTGAACTTCTTTATAAAAGAAAAAATATACACAAATAAAAAATATTCACCCCAAATTTCGCCTTTGTGTTACACCATCGTTTTTTTATGCAGAATGATTAATGTTAGCTGAGAAGACGGCTTCATTTAAAATGTTTTTATAAATAAATAATACGAAAAGCCTTATTGTTGCGTTTTTTTATCACTGCCAAATCCACTTAAGAAGACCCCTTAATTTTCCTTGAAAAGATTTTCTCTTAAAAATTCTCGCGAACCCTCAGTATTGTGTTAATTTTGAAGATATTTAATACTTAATCAAAGAGTTTTCAACAATAATAGAAATTTCGCTTCATCGTATTTCATGAAAATACGATGAAGCGAAATGAAGTAATCCGTGATATTGATTATAAGTATCATATAAGCTTTATAGAAATGATAGTCAATTTGTAGTACTTATCCCACAATTTTGAAGTATGTATCGAATCTAATTGCTCCCAGTGAGGAAACGTTTTTAACTGATCAAAACCGATGATGTTCTAGCTTTACAACTTAGGTAAGTACGTAGCGCGTTCATATTAGTCAAATTCATTTGAAAAATATATTTTGCACATAAATAATATTTTTTTTCCTAAATTCTACAAAGCTCTTACAAACAGTTGTTATTTCAGTGCTAAATAAGGTAAGAATGTCCGATGAAAGCTTTAAAAGTTTCTATTCTGTAATTATCGATATAGTTTTCAAAACAAAATCTGGCGTGTTTGTTGAGATAAAGGTGTGGCACTGTTAAAGGACGCCTCTGGCGCCTTATACAGTAGTCGCTTAGTGGAATATTGTTGTAAAGAATTGCCAATTAACTTTTCCGCAATAATATATTATAGAAACTGAAAGTTTTCCTTAGCTGTCTCAATAGAGGAGAACAAGTTTTATATATTGGATTCGAACGAATCAGAAAAACTGATTTGTGAACTGTCGTTTAATAAGAACGATACTTAAAAGACTTTTTCTCTGTTAATCTTATTAAAAAGGCGTTTTTCTGTGGAATGTGACGCGTCAGCTTTTAGCGATTAAATGTTCACCTCTTACAGTCTGCTTCTTTCAGGGAAGACTGAAGACTAGCCTCTATAATCTACTCCACTTGAACACTTCACGACAGGCTGCTGTGGTTCGTTCTTCTTGAACCGGCATCTTTATAACATTATCCACTCCACGATAAACAATAAATTTGGAAAACCTAAATATTCAGTTGTCAATCATATTTTTATATCTTTATAATATTAATATAAAATTAAAATTGATAGCTTAGTTATTCCACTTGGTTCATCACTAACGTGACGCGTTTTGCCTCTTTAAGAAGCATCCTCAGACTAACCATATCGCAAGGCTATTTATTTCTAAGGTAAGCAATGATTTTAATTCTTACAATAAAATAAAGGGTGGGGGTGAGTTTTATTCCATTCTACTAAACGTGAGGAGGGGGTAAGACCTAAACACTGATAGGCTATTTACAAATCATTTACTGGTACTTGAAGGTGAAAAACCCAAAAGAAATAAATTTAATAATGGTGATCCGCCTGTTCCATTTAAAATTTTATTTACTAATCCTCCATTACTATTATTGGTTTTATTAATTTCTAAAAAACTCTTAGCTATTCATTTTAATACTTTTTTTATTTACTCGATGGAGTACTTCTATGTTATTATTTTTATTAAACTTATGATCGTTTTCAATTGTATGATTCGCAAACTCTTAAAAATTATTACTTTTGAGCCACCATCACAGGTAACAGCTTTAATATTAGAGTTAAAGAACATATAAGTATCAATTTTAAGGTGTTAACTGTCAATTCTTGGTGGAAAGACATTATATTTAAAAAAATAAAACACAATTCATTTGTACTACTTCCACATATTTATAATGATCAGGACCGGTTTCGCTCATCACGAGCATTATCAACTGATAAAAATACAAACATAGCAGGCTTATTTATATAAAATTGAGTGTAAAAATGAAGGTATATAAAATCTGATGGTTCATGAACTGAGACCAGAAAATATTGATTAAGAAACAAATTATACATAAATCAAATGAAAGAGTCTACAATTAAAATGTTATGGACCTCTTGCAAATCATTAAATACTAATCTACAATCACAAATATAGCTACATTAAAAGTCCATTTAGCTGAACAAAATTATTAATGTAGTACAAATGAATTGTGTTTTATTTTTTAAAACATATAAGTATGGTTAGTCTGCTCCTTAAAGAGGCGAAACGCGTCACGTTAATGATAAACCAAGTGGAATAACTAAGCTAACAATTTTAATTTTATATTAAAAATGAACTTCCACAAAGTCACCTCCGAATCCATAGAAAATATTTATAATATTAGTTCATATATTACGTGAAGTTATGCTGTAAGATACCTGTATACAAACAGTAATTATAATTATTATTTTCAAATTGCATCCTCACCTACAACTCCTGCATATATGCATTAGTTAAACTTAAGGAAACTAGCATACGCTGAGGTAAATTCTAAATGGTGTTAGTCAAATTAGTCAAGTTTCGCTAGTGAATTTACGCCATACATCATCGGTAATAATGGAAGATTTTTCTTCTATATGTTGGCGATAATGTTGAAATATTTTTCAAATCAGTATAACTTTTGATATTATGCATGTTAGCCGAACATATTTCGAATAGAAGTGTTTAAATGCCTTAATAGTGCCTTATAAATGTAGTGTAACAATTACTATTCTAAGAACTTGCCCACTGAACACAGAAACTTTTAAAACAGTGCATCTGCAAGAGAAAAACATGCATGCAGAATATTTAAATTTATGTGTAACATATCTTTGAAGCAATAAATTTCATGGTGAGGTGAATATGTAACGTTCAAAGCCAGATAAATTTCGCAAAGTTTCATCCTCGTCCATGCAGCTAGCTTTTGGCAGCCTCCGTAGGATAAAGCCTCATTTTTGCTCATGTGCTTAAAGCTTTTAAACTAAAACGTTTTTAAGCTAATATTTATGTTACACATTTTATAAGTTTGGGTTTATTTTAAGTAAATTTTAAACAAAATACGTAATGTATAAATTCAAAATAAAGCTTTCTGCAAGAAAAAATTAAAAATATGTAGTTCGTTTACACGCCAAATAGAAAAAAAATCGGTACTTGTTTTTATGCGGCTTATATTTTAAACCAAATAGCTCACGCATTAATTCGTATTTTCGAATTGGTTACGGTATCATGCCACTTTTCACTTCAAAGCTGCCAACCTTATTCAGACCTCATCTTTCATAACAACCATTTTTTAAAAAATGTTTTCTGTAATACTGTTAACAGATTTTGCTTCTCTCTGTAGTCATAAAATAAGGGATATTTATTTTGTTAATGCTCTTTAAGAACGATTCAATAAATTAGTGTATTTTTCTTATGCTAATCAGATTGAACGCGTTCTTAGGTTTGCATATCTATTCTACCCTAAATATGTTTATTGGAAACGTTCAATGTATACATAGCCCATTTACATCTAAACCGATTATACCAAATAAACCTGCTTTCTTCCTAAATTAAGCATATACGTAGAAATTTCTCAAAGTTTTCGGTCCAAACAATAAAGAACAAGACAGGATGGGATATTCAGCTAATTTTTTTCCTAAAAATATAATGAATTGAACGG
The DNA here is from genome assembly GCA_022494535.1 of Himalopsyche phryganea. Lineage (NCBI taxonomy): Eukaryota > Metazoa > Arthropoda > Insecta > Trichoptera > Rhyacophilidae > Himalopsyche > Himalopsyche phryganea. Next base: position 136,657 of record JAGVSL010000141.1, on the reverse strand, counting down.
TGATAATATCGAAAAACTAAGATGACTTTTTGATTGTATTAAACCTTTTAAGTTCTTAAGGTGGAAAACTTAAAACCTTGCTGGTATACTCAAATGTAATATGTTCACCCAAATTGGGACGAATTGAGTCAAATTGTCCTTACAAGAATACACTGTTTTTGACAGTGCAAACTGATTTAAAGGAAAAGTTTAACTTGCATTAAAGTCATAACATAACAAATGTGGGCAGTGTAGTGAGGTCTGTCGCGAGGCTTGTAAAGTTTGGCTTTGTTGGCGTTGTGCCAGGCGTCGTCGTCGGTTTTACACTGTCGCCGCGACGACTGACTGCGTATCGTAACATAGAAAGCTTCTTAGTCAGCGTATAGTCATTGCAAGATAAGCACCGCCGAATAAAACTTTCATCATTAATATATTATTTAATTATTACCAACACAAATGAAAACCATTGCTAATAATACCATTTAATGGTGACTTCTATTGAATTGAATGGTGAATTGATGCTATTATAAATATGTAGTTACGTGTGACCATCCGTAGCAGAGACGTAAGGCAATCCTATCTATAGCCTGAGTTATCAAATATAAGTTACTTATTAATTTATTAATCTTTCCGTATTCATGGTGTAACAATGAGTCAATACGGCATTAAAACCTTTAAATTATCTGTGAAATATGTCGTACAAAAAATTGAAAATTTTCCTATTTGTAAATAAAATAGTTCTACATATAATAAAAAATAAACTATAATTTATGCATTCTTCGTATAATTAATCATCATTTGAAAACCTCGTCAATTTTACCATCGACAAATACAAAATTAAAGTAAAGTAACAATCCGAGATGTATGACGTTTCACTGAGACACGTTTCGAGCTTGTTCTGCTATGATGAATTTAGATTTATGCAACAGTCGATGATTTCGCATAGTTTGATATATATTTCAGGTTTTACCCACAACAAATGACGTAAAATAATTACTTAATACTACTAAAAATCATATACTAAGGCTATAAGGATGTTTCATTTTTTTTTTTTTTTTGAAACAACAATCAATTGGAATTTAAAAAAATATTTTACCAAAATAGATTTACAGTATCTGTAGCCTAGCAAAGCGAGTTTCACTGGGCGACCAGAAAGAAAGCTCTGAGTTGAAGTTTAGTCAATGTTATATTTTTCTTTATGTTTGAAATCTTGTGGATGGTTGTTTTTTTTTAATTGTTTTTCTTCTCAAATTTGTCCGAGTGACTCACCAATTGAAAAATTTCTTACGCATTTGCAGTGTGATATAACAACACATATATTTTTTTCTATTTCACAAAATAGTGTAGGTGTCAGGTGTCATACATAACAATTATTCATAAATAAATCTAGCGGAGTCACGTTGTTTGATTGATTTGTTTGTGCAAATAATTTATTAGCGTAACTAATTATTCTACAAAACTCACATTTATAAATGCACAGCTTACAAAATAATAAGGTGTAATAATTATTATCAACAATTTAGCTATTCGCGATTGATTGAAGTTCCATCAAACAGTTTCAGCCAATAACATTGTATGACAGATGCTATAAACATGTGCAGATAAATCGAAATTTGACTGGTTTTGTTTACCATTCAGACTAAATGAATCTGAATATCTTTGTGAACATTTCATAAACTATATTCTGACAAACGGTGTAAATTTTGGGAAGCTTGCGTAAATAAATTATTTCATGTGCTCGAATTTTGTTATTGCTACAAATACTTACCTTAAAAATAACGTTTTTTTTTTTTTTAATATTTGTATAAATTAAAAATTTAAGTTTCCTTTTAAATCTTGTTGATTGCACTTATTTAGATCAGTGTTTCTTAATGGAGCGCCAACGCCACCTTGTGGGCGTTTCAAAAGTCTTAGTTGCATATTGGGATGATCTATGTATATGCAATCAGTCATGATATTCATTCATACAGCATGTTGTGAAACGGACGTGTCACTTTATCGTATAGTCAGATCACGTGCAATAAATATCAGTTTAACGCTTTATATGCCGGGAGGTTTAAGTATGGTCGAGCACAGAGTGCCGCGATTTTCTTTGAAAAATTAAAATATGTTTACATTGATTGAATACTACATAAATCATGCTCACAAGAGATATCACAGTGTGTTCAATATATTTAGGTAATTAAAATTATCGACGTAGACTAGTAAAAATGGGTGTCAAGTAAAGTTAATATGTACGCTTATTCGCCATAGCCAGCCCTCTTCGCACGAAAATGTAGAGCAGGGGTGGCCATGAAGTCGACCGCCTAGCCATTCCTAGTCGCCCACCTGTCTGATGCTTCGAAACAAGAATTAATTTTTTCGGTTTCATAAGACACAGTACAATTTTTTCAGTGATAAATCTGTAAAGTGTATTCATTTTCTTTTCTTACATCAAAATAAAACATCACTCTTGTTTGACAGATTGCGAGTTGAAGAAAACCGGTTCTATAAATATGTGGAAGTATTTTGTTGAGTTTTATTTCTAAAATATAATGCCTTAATTGCCTGATGTTACAAAAATAACTTGATATTGAATCGGTATTGGTATTATCTATGTATATTTTCAATTAAAACTTATATTTGGCTTTAAATTTTTACTTTCAGGGTGAGTAGACCGCCACCAATAATTTCAAAAGAAGTTCGCCTGTAGTGGTTGAAAGTTTGGCCACACATGATGTAGAGCGTATATTTTCGCTCGTGGCAGTTAACCGGTTAATTTTAATTGGCTTATATCATTAGAGTATCAGAAAAAATATTCTTTCTTACCAGGAAGTAAAGCCATCGAGATCATTTCCATTTTGTGGTTGTCGATTTTTTTGTAGTATTGTAATATAAACACTGATTGGTGCTCGTCCATATTCTTTACATAAGATAAATTCCACGAATAAACATTGTTTTCCCCTTTTTAAATGTATTTATTATCAAATATAAGTTCCAACATGATTAATCACTTTAATGTTCTTAAATAATTATTACACTTTCAATACATTTATATCAAATTTGAATTCGTGGTTATTTTATTCAATTTCTTTGTCAATATCATGTCAATTATCTTACTCGCCATTAGATATAACCTGATACACCCCCGTTTTGCAACATGCCCCAAACTTTACATTAAGTCAACTTTAAATATGGCAATCCATAATTGTACCGCTTGACAGACAAACACTATTTCATTCAACTTCGTTTGTGTAAATCGGCGGAGTAAAGGTAAAATCATTGTGAAGGACATTCAATTAAAAATATATCCCTCGGGGCGGAAACGTCGCATACCCGTCAAAAAGGTTACAGATTGTAATTTTCGAACTGTTACAAATCGTTGCTTTCGTCAGTATCCAGTTAGTCGTCGTTACGTAAAATTCGCCCCATCGGACATGGCAATCAATGTCTTAAGTATATTTGCCAACGCGACGTTAATTTTAATTTGTCTTAAGTAAAATGTATTTTTGTATGTGTCCTAATTTCGTAACCGTAAATAAAACCCCGATGTTTTAAATGTATTAAACCACTGCATCTAAATAAAAAAGATTAACCGGACTGAAGTGGCGTTTGCATTGAGACCCTCCATTTACTCCCGTATCCCAGTAACCAATCATTCAACCCGTCTTCGGCCGGATTTTCACAAACCGTACCAACAATATTATTTACTTTAAATGTGAATATATTTTTAAATCGAGGAACTTCACTTGGGAAACGCTGATATAAGTTAATAAGAATATAAGCATTGACGTTAAGTATTTTCTTTTCAACACAGTTATATTCGGGATAAAGCTCGCTCAATATAACAGGTAGTATTTTAAGAAAAGCCTCTGCGAAGATCCCTCGACTTGTTTGACAGGGATGTCAAGCTTTCCCATTTTTTGCCCTTCCATTGACCACCAGTATCTTATTTCTGTGCTAAAACGAAAGCTGCTAACTTTTTTTGATGAGGGTCGGACTCGTGTGATTGGCAGTTCTTGTTGAAACTTTTTTTTCCGCTTCAACAAAAATGATGGTATATTTGCATACATAAAAAAAAATGAATGCTCTTAGGGCTGATCTGGCGGATAAATCAAGAGCATTTTTTTCACTTGCGTGCAAAGGGCATGATTGTTTTGAAGGACGATTCAACAGATCAATAGAAGTCATTCATAGGAAATCAGATATGTATAATTAGTTACAGTATAATTTTCATTTGTTATTATATAATCTAAGAAGTTTAAAAATATTTTTTTTTCATGTCCGTTCCCAGTGTGGAGCATACGGCCTCCTAATGCTTGTTATTCAGTTATTCAACCTTTGTTTTTCTAAGAAAGTAGGGATAAAAGGATAGGGCTTGGATAGGACTATTAGTAAGCTAATAGCCTTCACTGTGCATCGTTTTTAGGATCGGCTGCGCGGGAGGGAATCACATCACAAATATTCATACTTACGAACAGAAATCTATAAATCGATTTAAAAATCATTTTATGTAACTGTCTACACCGTGACATCCGTAACCGTAGCCCACGACGTATACCACTACACCACGTAGCCGACAAATATAATAAGTTAATTTTTTTTCAACCATTTTCATCATTAATTTGAAGCATATGGACTTCTAATGGAGCATCTCAAGAGAACATATTTTTTGCGAGAGTTGATTGTTATTCAGTCTTTTATTGTCTCCTTTTAGGAAAGGGTAAGAATGTAAGAATGGAAAGATGGGGCTAATAAAGGACTTGCAGTTAATTAATCGCTCTTGCTACATTTCGTTTTAAGAATCGGATGAGTAAGAGAAAATATTATAATAATATACTGGATATCAATTTAAACTTTTATATTGAAATGTATATTAGAAGTATACGAGTTGGTAAGGCAAAGGACTGAAAATGGACCCAATGGAAAATGATTTTTTAAATACCTCATTGGTGGAGGAAAATGAAATACTTTGAGAGTACTAACACCATAAATAATAAATAACTTATTGTTATATATTATACGTATTTCAAAACTAGTTTAACATATAAATAAACATGCAATTTTCGCAAACAATCGAAGACAGATGTTCTATGCTTGGATTTAGTGAACAAAAGTGAATCATTTCTACTAAATTATTACGGTAACGTTTCGTCTCGTCTCGTCTATTCTTAATCGAATACAGAAAAATGTTTCTTTAAAATTTGCATCCCAAGTCACGACTGTTTCAAGTAAAAATTGTGTACATTTTTTTATTGATTTCGTGAATATGATTATTTTTAACAAAAGCAGCAGTTTAATAAGGTATAATATAGCAAAAGACCAAGCACCTCAAGAATTACTATCTAATTAAACTGACAGCTATTTGATCTGTCCGTCGTTAGAACTATTTCTACCAACACGTCCTGATAAAGATGGTGTTATGACGAAATAGCTAACAGCTAAATTATACAAAACATAGCTGTTTTTTACGTCAGTAAAACAGAGGTCTGCCAATTCAATCAGTTACAGTTAAACGTTTTCAGAGTCTGTTTTTCAATGCGTAAAAGCAATCACTTTTCCTTAACACCTTTGTTAACTGTCAGTTCTTGGTGGAAAGACAAGTTGATAATGCTCGTGATGAGCGAAACTGGTCCTGATCATTATAAATATGTGCAAGTAGTACAAATGAATTGTGTTTTATTTAAAAAAAAAAAAAAGCGTAAAAGCAAGTAAAATTATTTTTATGTCACTTTTGAACAATGAAAAAAAAATACATTCCAAAAGCCCTGATTATTCTTTCATTTGAACTGAAACATTTCAAACGTAACTTTATGCATATATAATGAACTTCATGGACAAGAAGTTGATTGTTTCATTCAAAACTATTGAAGCTTTGAATAGTAGAAAGCGCATATATAAACGAGCTAAATCATTTCACCACTGCCAGTGGAAATGCATTTCTTATATCGCTTCGACTTGGGTCTTAGAATTTACCAAGAATTTAGATTTGCGTTTCGTTCAAAGAACATATACCCTGCTGACTATTTTTTACAGATTTTTCTAGCAGTAATCTAGTATTGCTCTTTGTTTTCTAAAATCATATTTAATTATTCAGCCTTTCTAAATGGTGAAGTCAAAATTTTCATTGACATCCTGTTTTTAGTGTTTACAACAGTACAATCAGCGTGGCAGAAATATTTTTCACTTCTCTGTTATCTTTCATTTTTGAATGAAAATTAAAAATATTCTGCTCTACACTCTACAGTGCTTATTTTGATAATACATGTGGGCCTCATATAACACGGTTTTGAAATAACATGGTTTCAGTATTTTTTTATAAAAATGATTCTATAGTGGAAACAATGAAGTTCAAGAGAGAATTACAACAGATCTTGACCCTTTATCACGAAATACGGAAAGATTAATACGTTAAAAGCAAACAGCAGCTTATAACAGAATTTTTAAAGCCTAAATCCAAAAATATCCTCCGATAATGAAAACTCACAACTGATTTCGAAAAAGAGTCAAACATATAGAATTGTAAGTGATAGCGATGATGAATGAATGATCTATTATATGTTATTAAAGTTTTTTTCAATACATACGTTAATGTATACTTTTCGATTGTTTATTAACCCTTTCGTACTCTTTAAACCTTTAAATTATCACTGAAATAGGTCTTACAAAGAATTGAAAATTTTGCTATTTGTAAATAAAATAGTTTTACATATAATAAAAAATTAAAAATACATAATAGTTTATGCCTTCTTTGTATAATGATCAGAATTTGAAAACTTCGTCAATTTTATAGTATGTGATAGTAACAACTAGTATAGTATAGTAAAAATCCGAGATGCATGACGTGCCGTGTGCAACCGTTTTGTTTCTAACGACACCGAAAACGCGTCGACCTTTTTGTGCTATGAATAATTTAGATTCATGCGTCTTTCGATAATTTCGCACAGTTTGATATGTTTTTCAAGTGTACACATACAAAATATGACGTAAAATAATTACTTAATACTACATAAAGCCATTTTTCACATTTATACGCGTTTATACGACAAAACCCACACGGTAACGAAATGTGACTGCATGAGATCCGAACGGATTTTTTAGCATGAAAACGGGAAGGTAAAAAAATATAGGATATTAACAAACTTCGATATTTTTTTGGAATGCATATCCTAATTTTGTATGAACTTAAAACCGTGTATAACACGGATTTGTATACCAAGATGTTTTTGCCGAACCATATGACCGTGTTATACGAGGCCCAAGTGTACATTCAAGATTTTAATAAACATCTCTTCTTTAAACTGCTTTTCATTCATAGAAGTACGAAAACAACTTTTAAATCTAATTTACTTTTTTCAATAAATTGCTTAGTCACTGTTACACTTACTAAATAAAAATCTCACCACCAGTTAAAAATAGGAACGATTTAACGTAGAAAAAACCTCTTTATAGCTCACTATAAAACTTCTACATTCTCTAAGTTTTGCTTGTTAATTAAATGTTCTTAAGTGCTAAAAACCAAAACAAAAAATCTGCTTTGGAAAAAGTTTCAGCAATAAAAATAGATATAACAGAAGTTAACGAAGTAATTAACTTTTTACTAAACTGTTTATTATTATTATGGATTGTGATCTATTTTAACGATTACAATTCACAACAACTGTTAAAAATTTAACACTAATTTCTATTTTTTTATGTTAATCTGCTGAAAAAATAATGTAATATCACTATTTTTAAATATATGTGAATTAAGCTGACTTTAATCAACTCGTTGGCTTAAGAAGTGTATGAGTCGAAAACACATTTATTATTCATTTATATTCTAGAGTCTTATTAAATAATTTAGTTACAATGGGTATTGCAATGAACAAAAAAAAAAAAACAATCACCCTTCAAAAGATCAATTCACTTAGTTATTAATGACTTAGAAACATAGGTCGGTAATAAACTATTGACAACAGTTTTGAACATTTATTAAAAGTGTAGATAGCTCTTGATTGATAAGCTTAATGTAATAATTTGTGGACTATTTATGAAATCTGGCAACTAAAGTGGTGGTCAGCGATAAAATTTCGGTAGTCCGAATCCGGTAGTTACAAAATCATCTGAATCTCGTACCACGTATTACTTAAGACTTGTCGAGTTATATAAAATATATTCAATATATTAGGTGGATTATGAAGGTGCATTTTTAAGACATTTATGATCATAAACCTTAACTATGTATATATTTTATTTTATTTAGTACTTATGGAACTAAATTAAGCTAGACTTTTTTAAATTTCTTTTCATTTTAGATTCAAATTATTGAACCCATAATGAGTGAAAAGAATCGGATCATCCAATACATCAGAAATGATAAAAGCTTAAAGTTTATATATTGTATTTAAACATTTTTTTTTATTATTTGGTTGTAACAATTTCTGTTTAATTAATAAAGCTTTTATAATTTGATTATAATCGAAAGATTTATTTTAAGAAAGTCTTGTAAGAAGTCCGCTGGATTAAAATTCTGAATTTATTAGTCCGTGAGCCAAAAAGTTTGCCGGTCGCTGGCATAGAGCATTGATCATTTCCCTACGAGAGCGGTATAATAAAAATAGTAATGTTATAGCTATAATACTTCATCAATTAATTAATCACAAGGCTTGCGTAAAATAAATACACAAACTTTGCAATATTCCCGGAACAGTACAATACAGAAAAAATATTAGCGTGTGAGCTGTGTTATTTCTATTCTATGTTAACCGTGAATTTATTTTTACTCCAAAGGATATACCAAGCTCCAGGGATTCTGGTTCATTTCTTTTATCGGTTTGTTTTTTTCCCAAATGAATTAGACTTTCCTCTTTTAGATGTGCACCGGTGATTTATTCGGAGTGGCGTAGAAGGAAGAGTTAAGCATGTTTACTTATGCCAAAGTGGTAATCGTTCTTAAACTAAGGCCAGCAAAAAAAAATTAGGAGTTTCTATTTTTTCCAAATCATTTTATCTTACGGCAACGTATGTGGTGAATATTTTGGATGTTAGAGTATAAGAATAATACATTTTACACCTTTTCATACTTTGGTAGGTATGATTACAAACAAAACAGATAACGATGCACTCGATTTAAAATTGTAATATTAATTATTAAATTAATACATTTCAATATTCCCTGATGATGTCACATAGTGGAAGCGGTATCATTTCACGACCGCCAATTTATTAATTACATAGATTTACAATGTAATGTTGACAATTGTTTTCCATTGCTTTTTGCTATTGCAGTATTGCATTATGTTTTGTTGCAGCGGCAATCTATTATTGAGCCCAGCCAATATCGTTTGCGTTTAGATTCAGGCAATTACAGTTGATTTCTCTACGTTTCTAGATATAATCAACTAACCTAAGATAAATCCGCTTATTTTAGGTTAACATTACCATACCAATGAGGAAATAATTCAATACATCATCGTCATAGTAAGGAAGAAGATTGAAGTATATTTTTGTAACTTATAACCGTTATACCTTGCCCTGTGAATAGTTATAGTTCATTGATAACGAAAAAGCACTTATTTTTTCTAGTTAGATTGGGTTCCAATACAGTTGGGTAAAAATATTCTTTATATTCAATAGTGTTGAATGTATTTTTAAAAATTTATTCGTTTTTGCAAACATCTCAAAATTGTGTTTTTGTAGATTTCCTTTTATGAAATAAGGTCCCAATTTTTAATACGTTTGTTTGACATACACAGAAAAAATAATACATATATTTTTTTGTGGACTAGTTGTAAGTTGAATGTCCGAATGATTACAATACATTTATATTTGATCAAGTATCGATATACATTTTATTTGATCATAATATATATAAACCTATACACATTAAAAGAAATTAACAATACATAAATATTCTTCTCAGTATAAAACTAAAATAAATAACACAGTTTGAGTACGACATGTAAGTCACTGGCAGTAGACTGCAGTTATTTGCAACCGTGTATGCATTTCTGTTTCAGAGTGTACAAGAAACATGCAGGCGTCGGCTGAGAGACGTAAAAGCAATTCCAGCGAACACAGTCGGACATTATACGCTGCGATTATACTTCGTCTTGAAAGATTTGCAAACAGTTCATAAATGTTTGTTTGTAAGCGTTATTTGTCGACATTTTTCTCCATGGATAATATTTATGTATTTCAAGACAAAGGCAGCATAATAATATTTTTAACGTATCACAGTCTTTGGGTGTGGTAACACAATTTTAACATAATACGCATGATTATTATATTATATCGTTTGTTGAATATCTTATTTTTATTTTAATTAATCAACTAATTATAGTTCCTTGTAACGTGGCTCTGTTAACGTGCATAGTCATAGAAATATTAAATAGTTCTTATTCGTTATCTGTGATAAAATATAAATGTTATATTTAGTTTGTATATTAATAATATCTCATTCTTCATTCATTTTAAATGTATAATTAACCTTTCCGTACTCATGGTGTAACAATGCGTTACTTCAACCTTTAAATTAACTGTGAAATAGGTCATAAAAAAAATTAAAAATTTTGCTATTATTAATGTAAATAAAATAGTTATACATATAATTAAAAATTAGAAATATATAAAGGTTTACGTATTCTTTGTATAATAATCAGAATTTGAAAACCTCAATTTCATCATGCACGCCTCGAGCCTTTTCTGCTATGAAGTATTTCGATTCTTGCATCTTTCGATAATTTCGCATTGTTTGATGTATTTCAAGTTTTACACACAAAATGTGAAGCAAAATAATTACTTAATACTACATAAAACCATACTTTACTTTTTCAAATTATAATTTTGCTTTATAAATGGGTTTATATGACAAAACCCACACGGTAACGCAATGTGACTGCATGAGATCCGAAGAGATTTTTAGCATGAAAACGAAAAAGTTAATAGCTATAGGGTGAGAAGACCCGGATCAAAGAAAGGCGAATGGCTGGTTATCGAATGTCCTGGAAGGGCTGGGATCTCACACAAACACCATTTCAAATCCGGTTCAACACTTATTTATTTTTAATCGAAGATGCAGTGGTTTACAATATACAAAAATATTATTCCTAACACATAAAATTGATTCTACATTTATATTTACTTAGCGAATGAATTTACTTTAAGTTATAATACGAATGACACGACAAACGATTTTAAATTACGTTCAATTTCAAAACAAACACAAATAATCCATTATTACGGTGCTGACCACGAGGTTGGCAGCTCACCTCTACTCGACAGATCGTAATTGACTGTCCACACATACAATTAAAAAAACACCCTGCATTGTCGGAGCTAACCTTTTCCGTAAAAAATGGACTCGTCCAGCGGACGTGCCCGCCGGCTATTGAACGAGCGCCTTGGCAACAAGAGTCGACCGATTCTCCGAATTATTGTCGTTACCGCTGGGCGATTTCAGTTATGGACACTAATGAAACTTAAACTTAACAAAAAAAACCAGAGATACCTCTCTTCCCCCATTATTTGCAGAACTTTAATCAGTTTCTTTCTTTAAAATGATTTGATATTAAATATATAATACAATTATTAAAAATTAATTAATACTAGATTGACAACGTCAAACGTAAATGACCATGGATAAACATAAATGGTTCTGAAATTAGAGAAAAATTCAATATTTTAGTTCTTCAAAAGTAACAAGACCAACATGTTTTTTTTTTCATTTAACTTTGTTGATCACAGTACCAAAATAGATAAACCGTTGTTTTTATTGAATTTAAAATCTGCTGGTGTCAAAAAAATTACAACTGAATTCATTCACTACAAACATTCAAAATCAAAATTTTATGATTGGGTACTTACAAAATTATGCTACACAATGAATTAAAAGTTTCAGTATGTCCGTAATATTAAATTTAATCTAAATGGATACATTTTATAACTCATAGCTCGAATTTCAGTCTGTTAAATTATAGGGGAAACAAACTTGTATCAGAATTCAACCCTGAAACAAGAACGCCGGTATGCCAGTCTTGAAAAAGATCTTTTCGTCAGGGTTGCGTAGTTCTAATGAAATAAATTACACTTTTTATTTTTAATAGCAAAAGTATGTACAGTAAAGCATCAATATGATGGACTAATACAGACGACAGAGTGTTGATGCAGCCGAACGTTTGTTGTATAATAAAGTATCCTTCCAAAGAAACAAACATTTTCAATTCCAAATTTTGTTTTTTATTTAACGTTTAATAGCTCTTTTGTATGTATTTTTACGGTTAGATTACGACGAAGTGATTTAAAAGAGTGAAAAAATTGTTTACTCACGGTTGGGCGTGGCTTAAATTTATCGGTCGGAGCGCGTTAAACTACCGCAGTTGTGTGATCATACGACAATGTATTATTGTTAACGAGTCTTGGAATTTTGCATTATACAGTTTGATAGAAGTCTTTGGCAAATAAGTTTGATCGTAATTTGTAATAAAGCTTGTTTGAATATTTAGGAGCATGAATTTTTGTGGCTACACGATTCGATTATTTAAGCTTTTGTAAAAAATAATTTAAAAATTCGAATTCTTATATGAAATTATGTACCTTCTTGAGAACTGATTTTTACTCAGTTGCCTAACTTCTCTTTTTTAGTTAGAGTAAGGATAAGGCCATGACAAGACTAGAAGTTAACTAATCAAAAATCAATTTATGAAACTCTCCATGCTGGCAATCGACCAGTGAACACTACAATCGAAAATGGCTCGACTACACTTTAATTCAATTGTGAAATTTGAGACAGCTCATGATGAGTGAAAGTGGTAGTAACATAAAGTTGAGCAGTTAGTTCAATAAAATGTGTTTTATTTTTATAAATTGAATGCGATTCAATCAAGAATTGACAGTTAAATGTGATGTATTTACATATAATTAAATATGGACAAATTATTTCTTTGAATATCATTGAGCTTACAATTAATTTATTTTGTATTAAAATAATGCTGTGAGAGAAATGCAACCCTGCACAACCCTGAATCTCATCAGGCAAGTAATTAACGAAATTTCTCTCTTGGTAAAATTTGTAATTCTTTTTTAAAGTTTTATCCTGACTGCGCTAAGGAAACTGTTCCTTTGTTCCCTTTACCGGTATCATTAAGCGCATTCGCGAACAAGAAAAAAATATATTACACAGTTCAGTTGAAAGCTCCACGGTGCTCAATTTCCGGCTGATGATGTTCTACAACATTCGTGGACTTGGCGTGTAAATATTTCATGAAGTTTAATGGATAGAAAGCTTCTTGGTTACCCAACACCATTTCCTAATGCTTTGTTTCATATTGTTAAGGCAGTAGTACAAAAATATCTTTAGTATTACTTTGTATGTTCTATAATGTTATTTATTCAATATAAATACTTTATTGTATGATGAAGTTGGTTTTTATTTAGAGACAATTCATTCTCAAAATTAACAACCATCAATCAAGTGTTGTAGCAGTTTTTTTAAATAAAATCGTATCACATAATGTAGCATTAGTGTTAAAACACTAAAGGTGTAATTTATACAATGTCCTATTGATTATTTGACATTTTATTTAGCAATTCATGATTAGAAATGTTTCTTTAAGCATGAATTTAACCAATTTTTTTAATTTTGGAGGAGTTCATAACATATTATTATATTAATAAAACACAGTTAGTCTAAAGATGCTTCTTAAAGAAGCGAAACGCGTCATGTTAGTGGCAAATCTAATCGAATAGCAGAGTTACCAATTTTAATTTAATATTGAAAATTAATTTCCACAAAGTTACCTCCGAATCCATAGAATATATTAATAAAACACATGTTTTGTAATAATTCAACAATTTATCGAATGAACAGGAGTGTTTTCACTCACCACGACCTTAAAATTGTGTTTTATGTTTATTGAAAGAAGGTTGGTCGATAAAATTCTGAAAAATATTTGTTCTGTAAATTATTTTGATCCCAAAAACGTTTTAGTCATGTTAACGTTGAATAGTTTAAGCGCCCAAATAACGCTCTTTCAGCTTATACGAACCCAAATAAGAATGCTGCCATTCTTAGTTATGTTATTTTCAGGAGAAATTTTATGTTCCTGATAATTGTGTAAGAAATCGCAGACGTGCATTGCTTCTACTCCAAATTGTAGTTATTCTATCTGTGTTAAAAAATCAAATTTATCAAATCAAGCACATAATAAGGTGATACTTGTGTCAGTTTATTTTAATTTTAATTGGATGATTAAAATATCTATTCAAACACACTTTACCACAAACATAAAAACACATCGATGGCATTATTGAAAGTTCATTTTGAATTAAATAACAAAGATATATTATGAAATATAAAATTACTACTTGGTGTATATATACGAAGGTATGTTTTATTTAGAATTTCCTGCACCAAGATTGATTATTTAATTTTTACATATAAATCACGTTGATGAAACAATGCAGCGTACAGATTTAGTATCTCTGCATTCATTTCCAGCCGATATTGAATCCGCGTTTCTGAGGCATATTTCATATTCTGCGTCAGCTGCGCTGCAGTCCAAGTTCGCTATGGATGCACATGAAACTACGTGCATTTATCTCTTGCATGGCATGTATTAGTACCTACAGAATAGATAGTTTTTTTTACTCAGTGTTTTACTGGCTATTGTCTATAACACTATAACCCACCGATCTCTTACCTTTGTAGGTATACCGAGAAAAACCCAACAACGCCACATTGATTGAATAATCAATAAATGAAAATGTCCCTACTGGGATTTGAACCCATGGTAACCGCAACCGAATAAATGAAACACACAAGACAGTTGACCAATCGGTTACTACAGAATCGTTAAATAATCTTATGTATAATGCACAGAGAACTCTGTAGACGTTTAAGTGCTCGGCCAGAGCCAATGCGTGTCGGTGGGGCGGGTGCGGCGTTTTAAATTTAAATGTAAAACTGTTCAAGATAAGACGCACAAACTTCCAGTTCTGTGCATTAATTAAGAATGTTGCAAAAGTATGCTATTCATTTCAGTTTTTAGAGCCGCGCCCACCCCGCCGTCACCCGTTGACTCTGGCCGAACACTTACTATCATCACATATCACATGTAGGCATGAAATTTTCTCATGACCTAAGCGTCGCGGTTCTCGAAAATAAAATGTCATGCAATGGACACACAATTTTAACTTAAATAAAATAGCCGTAAAACTTCCGTCGAAAAATATTATCTCTTTGTATTTATCACTTTGTACTTTCTGTCAATTCTTAGCGGAAAGGCATTTTATTTATAAAAATAAAACACATTTAATGTACTGATTTCACAATTTGCATCACGAGAATCAGGGAGCCTTTGCTCATTGCAAGAATGTTCTATTTATATTATTCTGATGAGATGTGTAATCATATTTCGTTTGTCTTATATTTAACCGTAACATATTACATAACGATATATCTACTGTAAATAATAGCAATAGTTATACAACGCGCAATAGTTGACAGTTAATAGTTACAATCATTAGGTAAAAAACATTGCGACATATTCGAGCAACGTGTCGTCCCAAAACCCTTAGTATGTCACTAGACTCCCTCAAGTAGTATTAAATTTACAGCTAAGAAACGTGCATTATTCATAGCGTCTGGAATAGCGTATGAGACACGTAACCGCCTATTGCATTTCCCTTTTCTGTTTGTCATTAATTCATTCTCAGAGCCCCGCTTATTATTTAGAAAATTACATGTGAAATTCTCAACTCGATTCGTTCTGTTATAACGCATTTTAGAAAGCAATTTTAAACTGCGAAGCATATAGATAATATTTTTACCATTTTTTTTCTGTATCGTTATTTTTCGATACCGAAGACTGTAAGGATCAGAAGGCTGCATGAAGTTTTCTGTAACCTAAAAAGCTTATTTAATCAAATTCAATATCGACGGTGCTTTGGCCAGTTTATGTAATCGGCCAAAATTGAAATTGTTCAGTAGAGAGTAAAAACTGTTTTTATCGAAAACATTATATGGTGAGTTGCGTTATAAATTTTTGAAATGCTCTTCTGTAAATTCTCACGTTTGCAGATACGAGATTATACGTAGGGAGTTTCGATGTAATAGTGGCCGGGTCAGAATATTTAAAATTAAAACCAATTTAAAATGGTCGCGTCGCTGGCTACGGTTACGGATGTCTCTGGTTCAATTCTCGGAGCGGACGCTTTTCATAGATTGATCTTTCAATCGATTTATGGATTTCTGTTCGTAGTCAGAGTTCTCCCTCCCACCCATTTCATCCTCACGAGACGTAGCGAGAGCGATTAGCTAACCACTAGTCCTGTCATAGCCCTATCCTTCTATCCCTACTCTCTTCGAAAAAAGAGAGGTTGAGCAACTGAGTAACAAGCAGTTCTCGTAGAAAAATTCTGTTAAGATACATCCATTAGGAGACCATATGCTCCACATTGGGAGCGGACATGGAAAAAAAACAATGTTTCTCTTCTAAAAAGTAGTAAATTTGTTTTTTTAATTTACATCGTTTGGCCGAGACCTGCTTTTTCGTCCTTAAAATGTGATCCAAACATTAACTGAGTTTCGTATTTTTTGAGGGATACATCAATTGACCAACACACAGTCAATATGATTCAATTTAAAATATACAAAGGTGTCTCTTTTGATTTTAAAGGACGTCGTTTTAATGATGATATAATTTGGAAAAAATATTTAATTGAAAAAGTATGTTACATAATAAGGTTTCATTGAGAATGCTGCAGATTTCCCACTATTATAGATATTATAGTATTATAGATATTTGTGATATTTTCATTTTGTGCTAGTCACAAAAATATTTCAAACGGAATTTATTATAAATTTTCTACCAAGCGATTAAGAAGACTGACATTGGAAGTAAAATTTGATTAGGATAGTAAAACTACATTAGAATGGTGATAAGCGCTTGGATTTCGAAGACCAAGTTCGAAAGAAAGAGCAATGATTTTTGCTTACACTAATTATGATTGATCTGTGTCTAGTTGTTATTATCGGTAAGCCGGCTTTGCAACGTTGTCTGTAAATGTATAAAAAATAACTAAATCTTAAATTTGGATTATTGAGATTTTGTACACTTCCACGTATTTTGTCACTAACGACCCGGGTTTCGCCTTTCGGCATCTTCAGGCATTCGAGCACACGGATGGACTCGAACTGAGATACATTAAACAGTGTCTAACGTTTATATAGAAGATACAAATGCGACAAATATTATTTACGAGGTAAGATATTATACGTCTGAGAGCCACACTGATACCTGAGTTAAAATTTCGGGAATCTCCCTAATCCTTATTTTGTAAACACCATATTAACAGAGTGGCGAATTGCCGCTTTTCAACTTCTTTTAGAAATACCAGTGATTTTACAACTATAATAGTATTGTGGGTTTTGACGGGATCAGTTCGAGTCCATCCGTGTGCTCGAATGCCTGAAGATGCCGAAAGGCGAAACCCGGGTCGTTAGTGACAAAATACATGGAAGTGTACAAAATCTCAATAATCCAAATTTGATATTGAAATTCCATCAAGCACCCTCAGTCGATGTCTTAAATTTTAACTAAATCTTATTTTGAGTAACTGCTTTCTGTATTAATAAAACCATTTATACCAAAGAAGTTTTGAAATGATTCGTATACAGGAATTAGTTTTATTCCTTCGATATTTGGTTTACAAATTCTTAATAAACAAAACGTTAAATAAAAATGTAAAACATCATTAAAACTTTTTTATTCCTTCCATAAATGTTTTTCGTCGAACAATTTTCTTTTTTTTTGTGCTACGAAGGTGTTGAATTGTTTGAAAAGATAACGTTTTATATATTAAATCAATCCGATAAAAAGCTTATATAAAATTTGACGAACTTAAAACTTAAAATATTTATATTACGTGTATTAAGATGGAGGAGCTTAGATCAAAGTTAAATTTAACAGTTAACACATCGTTTTTTATACAGTCAATTTTATGTAAATATGATAGTATACGTTTACAAAAAAATGGATATTAATGGCAAAATTTACGTCTTGTACAGTCGTTAATCGCATGGTATTTTCGTAATAGCAGTAAATCACATAATAAATTATTCCGGAACGATCATACGGATCTGATGCCATTAAATGAATGCCAATTTCAGGTTATTTGGTCAAAATTAAGAGGTCACTTAATAATATTTATGGCCAATGATTTTAACCTATTCACGTGAATCATAAATCGTAGTTAAATATTCAATGCGTAAAGCTATTTTCAAACCATATTACATTACGATTGTTGAATCCAACTTGTAAATGGGAAAATTTACTGTATATATTTAACGTTTTATTAAAATGTGTTCAATTAAAAAACTCAATTTATTTTAGTCTCCTAAATATCATCTACGCTTCAACCCAACGTGTGCCTTAACTACCCCAAAAAAGCTTCTTCAGTCTGTCCTTTTATGCGCCCTCCTATTATAATTACTGGCACCCGAAGCTTGAAAATTTATGTGCACGGTCTGAGAAGTATTGTATTGTCAAGCAGATATCGTTCAGGTAAAAACGTTTTGTATTAATCAATGTTTGATATTTTTATATCAAATACAAAAAGCGACACTAACGTAAGAGCAAAATACGTTAGTATTATGTAATTTACATTTTTGTTGTCTACGCGGAATCAAACAACAAGGAAAATTAAATTTCAACTAGTAGAACTGACCCAATTTTAAAGAATATGCATGCAGTCGTTACTTTACGATTGTGTTATGAACCTTTGAAATGCTCTCCTGTAAAATATCATGTTTGCAGATAAGGGAGTGTCAAAACGTACTTTATATATAATAGCCCAGACCGCTCTGTAGAAGTTTGATTAAAATCACATATCATGTATTTAGGTATGAAATTTTCTCATGTCCTAAGCGTTCACGGTGTGTATATAAAATAAAATGTTATGCAATGCGTACATGTTATGTATTTCAATTTCATTACCGTCATTTATGACAAGTACGGTTATACTATAGATTTAACAATTTAACTTGGCCACTAGACCGTCGCGTTAGGAATGTTGCCATTCTCAACCAGAACTCAAATTCCAATAAATTTCAAAACTGATGTTGGTAATAGTATAGTCAATAAATATAAACGCGCAGTAAGAATTGATTATAAATTTTATGCAATAATATTTAAAATATAAAATTGTATTGATATTCATTTCACTCTAATTTCAATAGTGTAGCAAACAAAACGACTTTTAAAGTCAAAAGATTATGGTTTTAGTAGTTGTAAGATTAAAATACATTATTTTTTATATTTTTAAGTACGGTTATTGAAATTAATCATTTATCTCAAAACTTGTTAGTCGATTCAAATATTATTTTTAAAATATCTGCGTACTGATAAGTTTCAATTTAATCCGTTAAAAATAAATATAAGCTTATGCAGAACGCATATGTAATTGTAAAGCGTTAAACTAACAGTAACTGTTTGGTGAACTTGCTATTCAAATAAAACGAATCTCTGATTGGATTCAAATGAATGGAAATGGATTTCGAATTTATTCCAGAAACAAAGAGCAAACGGCACGCTTGCTATATATGTAAAACATACTAGTGAAAAAAAATTTACCTTGATATCTTTCTTTATATAAATGCATAAAAATTCACGATTGAGATTATTTTTTGTAATAGCAAATTGTGGTGTGTTTTTTGCTGTAATTTCTCATATACCACATTATTACTGATTTTTTTTTTGTTTGCTGAAATCTTATAATTAGTGTCACATGTGTCTATTATTGTTTATTGTTTCAGAGTTGACAACAAACATACATATTTATATATCATGAATAGCCAGTGCGTCGGCCGCGGTCTACCAGTCGTCCGCGAAGATATTTTCGGTCGACCGCGAGCCAAAATTTTGTCATTTATGATGCTTCAAACCAGTTTGTAATCACTAAGCATCACGATCTTGTTAGAAAATGATTATATTTATTAAAATAGTTTTTTTCCCTACAATTATGACATATATATAATGAACCTATTTTGCTTTTTGTGTACACTTTTAACATTTTACAAGTGAAATAAATTATTTTAAGTCATTTACTTTTTTTGTTTTTTTAATTGATATTTTTAATATTTTCTATGGATTCGGCGGTAACTTTGTAGAAATTCATTTTTAATATAAAATTAAATTAAAAATTGATAACTTAGTTATTCCACGTGGTTTATCACTAACGTGACGCGTTTCGCCTCTTTGAGAAGCATCTTCAGACTAACCGTATCGTAAGGTTATTTACTTCTAAGGTAAACGATGATTTAATTCTTAAAAGATGCTTAACCAAGTCAAATAACTAATTTATCAATTTTTAATTTAATTTTATATTGATATTTTTAAATTTATAAAATATTTATTATATTCGCGTCATATTTTTTGTTGTTGTTATTATCCTGTCACTAGTAGCCCCTAGAACATTAAAGTGTGGCCGCCCGTGATATATCTAATATAAAATTATAATTGATAACTTAATTATTCCACAGCCAGGAATAACGAAGATGAATTTTAATTTTGTATTAAATATGAATTTCTAATTTCCGCCGAATCCATCAAATATTTTCAACTAGGATTTTTGACATTTGCAAATAAATATGTTTGCATCGACATTGTAGCACAGACTTATTTCAATATTAATGGTTTTTTTTTTTTTTTTTTTTCAGGAAATATATTTCTTTGTTCATCGTGGAAGAGGACAGTTACGAGAAAGACGTACTTTTTTATGTTAATTTGGGAGAACCACAAATGGTTGGAGGTATGAGATTTTTTTTAAAATTTTTTTATCATTTAAATTACCCCAAAAATACGCTTCCAAGAATATCTATACCAACAAAAATTATTTTGTACTATTTAATTTAGAATATTTTAGTAATGTGTTATTAGGTGTTAAAATTACTTTAATCCTTTTAGTAGCAATCAACACTGATTAAAAATAGCACAACTCATTTACAAATTAATAAGCTTAGTTATCATTGTATTTGTGTATGTTTAAATGACTTTCTTCATTGTTCAAGTTATTTTGTGTCTTCCGGTGTATAAAGAAAATTAAAATACTGTTTATTACTGTCGTTTTATCGGAGCGCATTGACCGTGTAAAGCAAAGATCGAGATCGTGTAAAAAACGAAATATTTAAGTTCGAAACAGTTTTGAATTTCGAACAAGGGACGAAGTATGAAGAAATTTTAAACTTGCTACTGGAAAAATTGATAGATCTATCGATAGAGCACATAGCTACATATTTTAAAACATATTTTATTGAAAAACCGCCAGGAGCGTGTGTAGTGACTCAGCGACTAATATATTATTATTGTAATGTTCCTTATTAAATTTAAAACTGGAAAACAGTACAGTATTTGTGGGATGTATAATATTTATAAACAAAAAGCCAGTGTTCACCCAATCAAAACAGACGACAAAACTTTCTTTAGTGTTTC
This sequence comes from Himalopsyche phryganea, assembly GCA_022494535.1. Lineage (NCBI taxonomy): Eukaryota > Metazoa > Arthropoda > Insecta > Trichoptera > Rhyacophilidae > Himalopsyche > Himalopsyche phryganea. The sequence goes on along the minus strand of JAGVSL010000141.1, from coordinate 115,229 downwards.
GTTAGGTAATAAAATTAAGATTACGTAATAAAAAATAGGTTTAAGAATATTGTATTAGATAAATTTTAATTTTAAATAACTGAAGTTTCTTTTGGAAGAAAAAGTTGAAATAAGTAATTTATAAATACCAAAAATTTTAGCTGATAGACTTTAACGTTTTTGTTTCTAAATGGCTCATTGAACAAAGTATAAAAACTTTACTTATAGGCAATATACATGTCGTAATCATTTTATAGAAGATATGCGTCAATTTATTAGGGTATTAATAAATATCGCACCCTCAATAAAAGAGTGTCGTAAGTCGGAAATTGTCGATTTTAAGTTATGGATATGGTTTTATTCACAATTTTTTACTCATTTTTTTATGTATTACAATTTATCGTCTTGAAAAGTAAGCGTATATAATTTATTTTTTACGTAATTTGAAGAAATCGATATGAATTTAAGTAATTTTCGTTCACAGTTATGAGTAGCTATAATTAAAAACTATAAAAAAGAATTATTAATTATATACTATAAAAAGAATACTTAATTCGAATTCGTAAATTATTATCGAATTTTATACAGTGGATTCGAATCTTGTACCCAATGTTGAAAGAATAACATTAACTTCATTTCATCAAAAAATACTCTTAAGAATACGATGATAAGATATCTCCGTTTTTATTTATGCTAATGAAAACTAAAACTAACAATTTAAAGAGATTTTCAAACAACTAATTTTTGAAACTTCAAAAAAATCTAGTGTTAAATGACAATTCACAGTTAGTCTTTACTTTATTGCGAGTGCGATATATCTGATCATCTAGTCGTGTTCTCCGCCTAGCGAGTGATAGAATCACAAAAAGAATATTTGCATATTCACACCGATATTTCTCTATCTCGTATTTCTTCTTCAAATTAGAAAAAATTTAACAGAATCAAATTAAAAACTCAAACAATTAATTGAAAAAAAAACAGCTGCATAATATTGTTTTAGCACAGACTTGGAGCGGAATCTTTGTGATCACTACGCAAGCCTTTTACCACTCAACTAAAAACGACATACTAACTAAAACTTACAATATTTATATTTCAAATTATATTAAAAATACGGTCTTAAAGTATGTTAAAAGACTTATTTATTGATGGCTCTCAAAAAATAATCAATACTAAAAATAAAACATATTGTATCATCGTTTTTGATAAAAAATACTAGTTTTGAGTAATAAAACTTTGAACTTTTCAAATCTTTGAAATGCCAGCTATATCCTTTTCATTTAGTTTGTTTGTTCAAAACTGTGATTGTCTATACGGTAGAGTTCGAAACAAGGAACGTTTTGGTATGTGTAAAACAGCGATGATATATTATGCAATCAAACATCCTACCTCAACTTTATTTCATTGATCAACTAAAACTTCATGAAAAAGGTTACCTTATGAAATTATCTTAAGATTTTTCATAGCTTTAAAAAATTCCCTCTGACAGAGCCTGTTTTCTTTAAATATAAACAATGCAAATTGTATTTAATAAAAAACGTTAATAAAAAGCAATAAAAAATCTCCTTACCTTGGAATAAAACAATCTTAACTGGCTAAAATATAAACTTCACTAAAAGAGATTTCATTTGCCATCGTTATGGTCGGCGTTCTCGCGTCCTGGCTTGGTGAGGATTTAAGTTTTGTGTTTCTAAGTATTTTTTGCACGAAAAGCTTCGAAAATAAAAGCTTGTTTGCGAAAAATAATAATACATACTTATATTTCGAGTAAAAAGTTTTGTATTACGAACTTTATTTATTAAAACTCAAAAGATTAGATTTATTACATCTAATTTGGATACTTTGGTAATTGTATATTTATTATCATACTTTATGGCCCATTAAAAAGTCTAATATACGCAGCCATAAAAATACGTAATATTATATTTGCTTGATCAATCACACATTTATCAACGAATAATATTGCTGATTGATTTTGGTTGAGATTAAAATTTCCAACTATTATCTTTAACAGTAAAATGTGGTCATTACAAAATTCGACGATTACGTATCGGGTAATTGATGTTAATGAATTCTCTTCAATTTTGTCATACGATAAAACAATCGAAGTCATAGATTTTATTTACTTAAAAAAACAGTTTTTAATGTTATGAAAAATACTTATGGAGCAAGAAGAAAAAGTATGCATATATAACTATCAAAATAAAGAAAATCATTTTATTACCGTATTTGAATTGTTGTACATTTCCATGTATTTCGTCACTAACGACCAGAGTTTTGCCATATTTTACTGTTTGAAATTGTCGGTTCATTTTATAAATGCGTTTTTATGACAAAATCTACACGGTAACGCAATGTGACTGCATGAGATCCAAAACAGCAAGGTAAATGTTAATGACTCATTTCAAGCCTTAAGTAAACATGATAGCTATGTTTAATACGGCATTTACAATAAAGTTTAAATATTTCTTAAACGTAATGGTCAACATTAAAAAGAATGTATAAGAATTAATTTCAATTAACGTCGTTCTGTTATGAATAGTCAAAGTTAGAGGTCTCCCATGACTAATTTGAAATCACTTTAGCGGCGGGCTAAAGAAAAGTTTGAAAATAAATTATTTTTTAGGGCCGGGACATTTATCATTGGCGATTTCTTCACCCAGAGATTCTTTCACTAGAATAAAAATGGAAAATGAATTTATTTTTCTCCTCGTCGCTCGACGTTTTAAATAACAATAAATAATTTTGAATATTTTTTGACGAATCTGGGGTGACTAAAATTGACACCAATTAAGAGTTTTATTTTTTTATTTGAATGAATTTTCTCCATTAATGTTTTAATTTTAATTAAAAAACTAGTTTTATATACTTACTAATTTAAATCATAAAAATTAAACATATTACAGTAAATTACCATGGCGTCAGATATTTTGAATTTTTTAAATCACTCAGTTAGATGTTATTTTATTAATGTAATATTTCAGTCTTATTCATCAGTAAGCACAATTTATACCACACTACTACTCTAACATATCGATTAAAAGCGGAATGTCAAAACTATAAATTCTTCCCTAGCGTCACGTGACTATTATTTATCGGAGCAAAATATTTTTTCCGTAAACCGTATTTCTTTGATTATAAGAGGCATTGTTTTGCTATTTAGCTACATATATAAAAAATGTAGACGGCTTTTTACAAAATCTCATTGACGCTACACTCGAAACGATCCCTGGAAGTATAAAATGACAGAATGGAAGTCAGATTCTTGGAAGATAATCACGGAGATACTTTTTTAAGTATCACTTATGTTTTAAATGGCACAAGACCACAACGACTCTGATGTAATGATTCAAAATCGCCGGATGCTGAATTTCACGAAGCTTAAAACCTTGGTGATACTATAAAAGAAAGTATAAAACGTCCGTAATATACGATTTTATTCATTTTACTGTAATTGCATGAATCTGTTATAATAAAGTATTCACGGTGTTTTTATTTAACATAAAAACCATGACGCTCAAATAAAGATTGCACTGACACCAGTCAAAATCACAAAGTTTTAATGATAGACTTGATGTTTTGTTCAATTTCAAAGATGGTTTTGAAAATACTGCGCTGTAATACAAGGGCTTTTATTGTTTTAAAAGTACACTTTTCTTCGCTCTCTGAGGATGTGTACTTTTCGCTGATTTCGGTGGCATTAGATTTGTTTTTATTTGCAAAGTTAAAAAAAGAAGCAATTCGGAAAGTTTTAAAGGTGCGATTGTGAGAAGAATACAATTTAGAATGTAAACATCATTATTGAAGAGAGGAAATGGTTTTAAAGAAAACTTTTCACTTAGTAAAGTGGCTTAAAAGACAGAAACTTCTCAGCACATTCCCACTTTGTACTTAAAAATAACATATTCAATAATATTCATTCTTATTTCAAATGTTAATTCAATTTTAGAATTTCTATTTACACTGCTTTTTTTTTCATATTTTGAATTTCACATTGATATGATAATTATAGTTTGTGTCCTTTTCCTTGTGTACCAAGGTGAAGGGGGGGGGGTTAATTAACTATCAACTATTGGTAGGTGGTATTATATTTATACAAATAAAACACATTTTTTTGTACTTATTGAGCAATTTTATGATATGATCAGGGGTTTTGCTAATTTAACTGATGAAATTTGAAAACAATTTCAATATTTTAATGAAAAAGTTGTTGCCTGATAATAATTTGCTGATATCCAAAAATAATTCATATAATATATTGGAATAAAACAAATTTATTAAATCTTAATTACATTTATATGCATTCGTTTTACTTATTCGAACAGTTATTATCTGTGTGATAGATACTCCAACATTATATCGTTCAGTTTTACTTTTTTGACACAGAAATATTAAGCTCGTTTCGCTCAAAACAGGTTTTTCTGACATAACGTTTTTGCCAAAACTTTGATGAAACATTACTACTTCGGAAAAGCGCTTATTACAACTAAAATAAGACCTTGCGAGATTCGATTTAATTGACAATTCGGTAGCCGAGAATCAATTACAAGCTCTGAGAATATATACATATTTTTAATGCTTCGTTCTACAATAGACATATAGTTAGAAAGTAGGTTTATTTTCTAGAGGACAGATAAAATCAAGCATTGACCAAAATCTGTCTGATAAAGAAAAAGGAAAAACAGTTTTCTTGGAAAAAATGCCTTATTCCAACGGGAACGTTGCCAATTTTTTGAACAACACTTGCCTCGTCTGTCGGACAGTTATCTATTGTAGTACAAGGGGTAACAAACAAATAAAGGCATTCACTGAAGTGTCAGCTACAGTGTTTAGTGCCTAGTCAATACATCAAGAGGATGTATAGCTTGTGTCAATAAATTGTCAATTGACAATTTACGATGTACGAAACTGGTAGAGTGCCATAGACAAGTCTTAAGAATTTAGAAATATATATTTACCACTTTGAAAAAAGAAATTTCTACTTACCATTAGTGCGGCCGAAAGTATGTTGAAAAGAATTTTTAAAGTAATTGGATATTTTTCAAAACATTTCTGTCCCTATTATTTTTTTTCATGTTCGCTCCCAACGTGGAGCATATGGTCTCCTAATGTAGGTATCTCAACAGAACTTTTCTATGAGAACTGTCTGTTACTCAGTTGCTCAACATCTATTTTTTCGAAGAGAATAGGGATAGAAGGATAAGGTTAGGACAGGACTAGAGGTTAGCTTATCGCTCTCGCTACGCCCCGTGAGGATCAGGTGGGTGGGAGGCGGTTGGTTTTAGACATCACAAACACTCAGAATACGAACAGAAATCCATAAATCGAATGAAAGATCAATTTATGAATACCGTCCGTACCGGGAATTGAACCCGAGACATCCGTTACTGTAGCCAACTACGCTACCAACTGCGCCACGGTAACCGACGGTGTCCCTATTATAAACCATATTAACTGCTTTTTTAACGGAGACATCGTTTAAAATCAGTCATACATTTTTTTTCAACCTTGTTCACTTTTGATGTATGATTGAACATATGGAATCATAATAAAAAATATCTTATCAGAACTATTTACAAATAAAAACGTTTTTTTTGAAAACACCTATTACAATTTCATTGCAATAAGCTTTGAAAAAAGTTTGTAATCATTACTCAATTTATTTCAAAGACCAACAATCAACTATCAGGAAATGAGAAGGATCTAAACAAATAATTTAACGCGTTGTAAACCTATGCTTTATCTGATGATTTTTACAAAATAAAATTTTTAATGATATATGTAATATTTCCCAGTACTATATACCTACTTTTGCATTTATGATATTTCCACAAAACTGTCAGTTTTCAAAAAACCTTTGAAATAATAATACTCCACATGATTTCACCTTTTAGTTGTTTATTTATTTTTGTTGCAATACATTGATTTATTATAAGTAATTAGAGTACATAGTTAAATTTCTTTCAATAGTTTATTTGTATTTTATTATTTTGCTTTATGTTCACTATTTTATTTTTTATGCACTTTTCATTTATTATTATTGTTTTATTTTTTCCCATCCAGAGGTGTTCGAAGTATACTTGCCGTCCCCGAAACGCAAATTTTCAGTTCGACTCCCTCCCGGTAAGATTTTTTTCTTATTATTTTCATTATCATTTATTTTCAATGCACAGTTTTTTTTAAATAATAATCTAGTATCCTGATTTGAGTAATAAAATTATACTGTAAACAGTTATAAAATTTCGTTTTAGAATAGATTCCATTTTAAAATTGACTGATTTCATGCATACATGTATTTAACAAAAGAACAAAATTAAATTGATTTAACCGTAAAACTTAGATTTACTAGGCAAAACAACTTTTTGCGAAGTTGTCTAGTTTTCCATAAAATATGGCTCACGGAGAATTAGTCGTAGAAAATTGATCGCAGGCTATCAACGCAATAGCTTACATAAAAACAAATTGAAATTCATTTTACTGTAAAACTAAGATTAACTTGGCAAAATAAGTTGTGCAAACACTTTGTTGTCTAGTTTTTCATAAATAAAAAATTGATCACAAGTTATCGCATGATATATATTTTGTACAACGCATTAGCTTAACTTTTTATTTGAGCAACTAGTGATGACGGTATTGAAATTGAAATACTGAATGTCTAAAGTAGCTACTTTTAATTTTTGATTATAATCAAAATGTATACCCACATGTGATATGTGATAATAATCAAACGCCTATAGACCGGTCTGGGCTATTATATATAAGATTCCTATGGTTTGTGATGCATATTATTAGTTATCGTCATTAAATGATTCATATTTGTAACTATAAAATAATGGTAATTTTTATATTATTGTTTTTTTCTTACTAATACGACATTAATCGACCATTTATCGCACTTAAAATATATTAAAATTATAAGTTGAAGTGAATCAAGTAATGCTTATGCAGTAGATTGTTAAAATCCCTTTTTGAGATTAATTTTCTACGACCAAATTTTTTGTACACCTATTTTCCCATTGAAATATAACATTTAACATAATTCAACATAATTTTCTTGATTTTTTTTCAACACTAAAGTTAAAAAGAAATCTAGAATGCTGTTACTATTCTATTATGTGCATATATTACTCAAACATTTAAGTATCTTATTATCTTCTTTCTTTCTTAGTGCACAAGGAGAAATTTGCCATTCACATTCTAACGATGCAAAATATAAATGTATAAATTATTCAATGAATCAGTTGTATGATGTTTAATTTATTTTATTAGACGAAATAAAATAATATAGTTTCTGTATTTTGTATAAAATTATTATTTATTTATTATATAATATCTTTTTTATTTTAAAAACAATAATTTGATCAATCAGATAGATAACGAGATTCCGATATCACCTCCAACATAAATCATTATTATTTGAAGAGTTGAACATCGTAGGGTTTTGGATTTTTTAGTTGTTTTAACTAATTCTTTTGAGATTCATTGTATTTTTATTAGAATCACTTCATTTATAACATTTATTATTTTAATTTTTTTCTGTTTCCGATTATCTCACCTCGGGCAAATCATCCATTGCTGTAATTTGTTCGCCGTACATTTCTTCATCGTAAGTATTATTATTACAATTTTTTTGAGTGAGTTTTATCTTTTTGCCAAGCTTTTGTTCAGTTTTTGTTGCCTTTTTTACGCTTTTTTTCGTTTTATTTTATTTACTATAGCCATATATTATTGTTAATATAATGTACATATGCAAAGTCGTCACTATTACCAAGCCACATTTACAAATATCTATGTAGGGTGCTTGTTCCTAAAGTCAGCCGTCGCCAGTAGTCGGCCTTTTGAGCTTAAAAACAGATTTTTTAATTCGTGTAGGTAGTCTTGCCACTTGCCAATGTATATCTACACTATACTGGCCTATATGATGCAATTCGCAATTAAAAAAAGCACATTTTTACTTCGCAAGTTTCGACAAATTCATGTTGTATGGGGATCGCTAACAAAATATACTTTATATTGCCATGCTTTGCATCATTATCTTTTTTATTGTTCTGTCTACTATCAGTAGATTATTTCGCGATATTCATGAAGTTTAATAGTGATGGCCGACCACTGGGACAATTGGCATTTTGTAAACTTCTATTATTTTATGTTTGGTACAATATTAACTATTTTGGTTTAAGTTGGTTACATTGCTTAATCCCTTTTTAATGGAATAACCGTGAAGAAATATTTATTTATCATTCATTGACTCAAAATCCCTTTTGAAAGTACACATGTTGCTTAACTGGCTGAACACTGGTGAAACGACCCTATTCTTAATTCTTCAGCCACAACCAGTAATAATTAATATTTTAGCAGATGATATTCAATAATTGAATTTTTTAGACAAAAACATTTTGCATTTAATCTAAATTGCTAATGCGCAAGACATTTAAACATATACGTATTTTACCATGCTCAAAAACTCGAATGTCAAATTGAAAAAAATTTGCTGGAACGAAACGGAACCCGATAATATCTAATCGCCAGAGTAAAGGCCTAAGCGCTAGACTACAGAAGCCGAATATATATCGGACATGAATTATGTAATACAATTAATAAACCTAACAAATGTCATTTGTTCAATTGCAATATAAAAAGCTCAATTGCAATGCCACTATGATGATTGAATTATTTTTTGAATATTCTAAACTCGATAATATTTTTATATAGATGAAAACATTGTTTTTTTAATGTATTGTTCTCATTCAAGCGTTGGTCTTTGCAAAAGTTGTCCATTATCGAATTCGCGATCTATTTTATAATTTGATAAATTTAGTTACTGTCGCTCAATGGACTGTTCCATGTTTGGATTAGTATCGTTCGTTTTTACTACCATTTACATCTTTTTGGAAGGCCAGTTTCCAAAATCGATATTAAATAAATACGAAATATCGACTTTTAAATGGTATTTTCTTATCCTGAATGAACACTATGTTTGACATAAATAATTCTGCATTGCGTAGTTATGATATAATGTGTAATTCGATTTATCTTTTGACACGACTATAAACTATCATGGGATAAAGAATCATTTTTATTTATGTCCCACGAAACGTCAAACTAGTTCCATTTTCCGCCGCTAGAGGCTGTGTTCTAACATTTTACCTGACTACCAAGGGCACCTATAAAACAACAATATTTTCCCCGTGTTTTCATAATAAAATTGTGTGGAAAATTTGCTTTCGGATACGAGCAGTAAATCTATATGTATAAAGGCTCAAATCCCTGTCGGCACGTAAGGCCAAATAAGTCCTCATTCGCCTAGAAGCCAGCCAAAACAAATTTCAAACGCTAGTATCTTCTATATAGTATAAATGGTTTTATAAAAAATGCTTTATACCTATCCGGCTATTCAAATTTTTTATCGAGGCATCTGTCAAAAACATACAGTGAAAAAATAAAACCCAGCTTTTTATCTACGGTATTCTGTGTCTGCAATTTTTAATTGGAAGTGTTACATTACGTTGGATTAAAGTGCCAATTAAATTTAAAATGCAAATTAAATTTAAATGTAGCCTATAATTTTAAATAAATTTTTTAAAAACAGGAAAAAACAGAACAATTTGAAAATAATATTTTTGTCATATCTATTATGTATTGAACATAAACATAAGAAATAAGTAATATATTTAATCACTGCATAAGATTATTATGAAATGTCTGCAAATTCAATTACCAGTTTTTAAAATATTTAAATTAATTCAATATTCCAAATCGCCCACCCCCCCCAAAATTATGCACTAAATCAACAAAAATATCATAAATTTAAAAATATTTTCGATCAGGAATTGAGATTTTTTCAATTTAAATTTATGATTATAGACATGAGTGACTCCTCATCGAGTTTATCTCGTATGATTTTCCGATTTTCAAAATTATTGGCGAATCAGATATTTTTTTCCAAACAAATTTTAAAATATTTATTTCTTATATTTATGTTCAATAAATAATAGATACTACAAAAATATTATTTTCAAATTGTTCTGTTTAGTAATGGAGCCGTCCTTGGCCATCGATTATAAGAGGCGCAGTTATTTTGCAATATTAATAGTAAATCACGAAAACTTTGTTTGAGAAAAGAAGTCATATAATGACAGTAAAAGCATTTAGAGTAAGTACATATATTATACTACGTACGTACTTTCTTACTATGATCCTGAACTTTCGTCGGATTCGATGTCTGATTCTTATAAATCATTCTTTTCCAAGACTTTCCAAAAATATCTTCTTTTGCATTTTTACAGTGATTGTAAAACTTCATCGATTATAAGATGCACTTCGAATTCAGAGAATCGATAATAGGTAAAAAAATATATGCATTGTATGGTCGAAGAAATACGCAATTGTAACGATATATTTTTGGACAATTTTTTTTAATTGTATTTGAATAACATACTGCTAAGGCCGCAATGGAGAGAATCTTGGAAGGTAAGGCAATAACCAGACACACTAAAATGTGTCTAGTACGGTCACTGGTCTACTCCATACGCCTTTATATTAGACTCTTAAAGTATACAAAAAACGGCTAGACGAATTTGAAATGTGGTGCTGAAGAAGAATTCTCCGAATACCATGAACGACCAAACGGACAAACACGTCATCTATCCCGAACGAGCTACAAATCCAAGATATACTCTCGACCAAATACACAAGAGGCCTACTCGGACTTTTTGGCCATATCACCCGCAAGCCACCCAAAAATCTTGAGAAGCTCGTCGACACAAGAAAAATCGTAAGAATAATGGGACGGGAAAAAGTCTCAACTGACTGGAGTAACCAGGTAAAGGACGCCACGGGTCTTTCCTTACCAATGGATCTCAGATCAGTGGAGTGCAGGGGTGAGCGACGAAAAATCGTCAAGGAAAACTGAGTTTTTGCAATAGGCGGAGGTCGCGAGTCTCATCAGTGAGAAAAACGACTAAAAGAAAGAATAACAGACACATTTTTAATATAGATAAACTCTACTTTTTAGCGAGGATAGCGACGTTAAATATAACATACAACGCTTAGATGCTAATTACAGAGAGAATAAGATACAACCGACTTAAGTATAAACGATAAAAGAAGTATCATCGCAAAGTAATTACGCATAAAATCGAAAAAATATTTCAATATTATAGCTAAATATTAAATAATAGCAATGAATTAACATTAATGCGTTACATAATTTAAATCGCTATTTTACCTTACTTTGATAGCCCAAAGATTTTATGTAAATGCTCAGTTAAATGCTTGTTTTAGTGAGGGTAATTTTCTTCTGGAAAGATTTTAGGCAATGTTAAGAACGTACTGGGTATAATTTAAATTAGCAGAATTAGCATCTGTCGGTTATTAGGCCGGTAATATCGCCTATTACGACTGTATTCATCGGGACAGAATTAAGGGAAAATATATTTTTTACGGCCATTAACATAATTTTACTTTAATCTGTAACACACACGTATTATAAATTAACTATTAATTCGTTATATTTATATCATCGTAAATGTTAAAATTTTTTAACCTCTGTCGTATAAAAAATATAAATTAATCATTGCAATTAAAATTAAAAAACATGCAGAATGACATCAAAAAGTTTTAATATTTGAAACTTAAAAAATCGTATATCGACATTTATTACTCAATATTGTATTACTAGAAATTGTTTCAATTCCCTGTAATTGAGCAAGAAATCATTAAACACTGCTGAAAGGGTGACTGTTTATTCCAAAAATTGAAGTTTTCTGTAAGCCCACAACCACATAATTTCATCGTCTAATAAACACAAAAAACGAGGAAAATATTCACGCATCTAGGAAAAAAAATTGCAAGTAGAAATTAAAAGATTTCACTTAATTATGGCGATATATATTTTAACCGATTTTTTATGTTTTATATAACTTTTTTGTTTACTGCTAACAGTTTGACATGATATTGACAAACATGACGATAATGTAACTACAGCAAATATCAGAAAAAGTCCAAAAAGAAAAAGTATAATAACAATAAATAAATTTGAAGACGTTTGATTGAATATTTCTCCAAAAGATGGCGCATTTTTCGCATTGGCGCAGAATTCTGGGAACCGCAACGAGATGATGTTTTACACCGATGGTTGCGTTTAGTTTTATGTCATACATTAGTATGTAGACACCGAAAGGCGAATCTCGGTAAATTTTAATATACCTAAATACACTCTCGATTGTTTATACAAGATGCCTACTCGGCTTTTTTGACCATATCGCCCGCAAGCCTACCTTTCGAGAGGCTCGTTGTCACAGGGAATGTCGAAGAGACAGATTGGGATGCCACAGGCCTCTCCTTATCGATGGACATCAGAGCAGCGGAGTGCAGTAGCAATTGGTGAAGGATCATCAAAGGAAACGCCGTTGTTACTATAGGCAAAGGTTGCAACTGAAAAGAAAAATATCTAAAAAATCTTTTGTGTACGTAAATATTTCTTACAACGTCTGATAATCGTCAAACGGACAATTTTAATTTAAAGTAAAACTTAAGTCTCTTAATATAAATTTATTTATATAAATAAATCAATTTTTGAACATTCACAATGGAAATTATTTAATGTGGAAGTGAGGGTAGTCTCAATTATTTATTTTGATTTACACGATAAATCCGAGAGGTACTTCAAGATAACGACCAGTTTCATACCCTCTTATTCAAGATAATCACTATGAAAACTGTGGAAGATCTGAATTATAAATAAATACAAACAAACAAAACTCCGTGTAAGCAGGGTGCTTGAAAACAAAATTATCGGTGGACTTTGAAAATGCTGTACATATTAAAGATCTGACAACGTGATTAGGCTATCAGCGGTCTCACCGATTCATATACTTTAGTTTCCTTAGCGTTCCTTGTTATGCCAAATAATAATGTGTCCATTTTAAATTAAGCGAAGTTCGATTTTTCTGCTAAGAATTGTTATAATAATGAAATAAAACCAAACTATAACATTACTCAAAATTCTTGAAAGTATTCTCATAATCTCATTCTCTTCAATAATATGTTGAGTATACAGTACATTAAAAAAAAATTCACCAACTTAAATTAAATTGTGTTCATGTATAGTGTATTTACACTAGAGGTCTGCACGGTCCCGCAATTGGCCGGTGATCCTTTATCTAGCGCGGCCCGTGGGCTGGGTTCAGGCGGGTAAACACAATTCAGATTCGGGCTCGGGCCGAGGCCGAGTAAGGAATTTAATATCCAGAAAAATATTTTGAACCACGTTTGAGTCATGAGTCAGCCATAAGGCAATACTATTCAAAACATATTTTTTCCCATGTTGTAACTTTGGTTTGAAAGTATAAATGAATTTCTGTATTGAAAAAAAGGCTTTGAGGCTTTTTTCGGACTGAGGAAAATATTTATGAATTATGTAATAATACCTATACAGAACTGCATATTATATATATATTATATTTTAATATATATATACATATTGATAATGTGACTTATCTTTCAGGCATATTATTTAACAGACGAGACATTTTAGCAATTTCAGAACGGGACAAAAGATGTCTCTGTGATGTCCAATTAATAAACAAACATGGCATTCGGTGTTTCCCGAGATGACAAAATTATACGAGCTGTATTTGCTCCTTACCAATAAAGGTCACTATATCCACAATATACACCAGTACCTGATGATGGAGTTCTTGATACAACGAATCTATAAAATATATTATCTACATACCTTGTAGACTTATAGCATGAAACGATCCATTGTTAAAATACTTTATTACTTAAATAATCAAATAATGAAACTTAAACGTCATGTTTTTTTTTGTTTTCTGCAATTATCATAATGCATGCAATTATAGATTTTAAGTCAAATGAAAAAACTTAAAAAATTTGGAACGTATAACTAGATTCATATGGATAAGGTAAACGTATCAGTGGTTGACCGTTTAAGAGAAAAAATCAACAAAAATAACGATTAACGTTTAGCATTAGACCGAATGATGACAAAGCAAATGTATTCATAATGAATCGAATGTCTTAATTAATATGATAAGACAAAAATTAGAAAAAGGTCTGTTACAAAAAAATTGTGTTTAATTTTTAACAACCATGTTTTTGTGTCAGTTGTTGATCATCTAAAAATTGAAAGTTTCAGTAGTTGACCATTTTTTTTCAGTATTTGACCATGCCTAATCAGAGGGTTTCATGACAACCTTTCATCAGGGCTTCCTATAAGACCACTCTTGGTTGAATCAAGTAGCATATGCTTACATTCACTGATATATTTAATAACTCTCTTAAGAGATTTAATATAAAATACTTAATGCATAAGTAGTTCTTTCGAATGGCCGGTATGACACCCCAACTACATAAATGATGATGTAATATTTCCTCAATCCGACAAAAGACGGTTTCACTTGCCTAAACTCTAAAATTTAGAGTAATCCCAAGTACACATTTCTTATTTTGGGCACTTTTATTAAAAAGAGTGAACTACCTGTACATTTACCTTAAATTTGTATTATTGAGATTTTGTACACTTCCATGTATTTTGTCACTAACGACCCGGGTTTCGCCTTTCGGCATCTTCAGGCATTCGAGCTCACGAATGGACTCGAGCTGACAGACAGTAAACAGTGTCTAACGTTTATATAGAAGATACAAATACGACAAATATTATTTACGAGGTAAGATATTATACGTCTGAGAGCCACACTGATACCTGAGTTAAAATTTCGAGAATTGCCTTAATCCTTATTTTGTAAACAACACATTAGCAGAGTGGCGAATTGCCGCTTTCCAACTTCTTTTAGAATTACCAGTGATTTTACAATTATAATAGCATTGTGGGTTTCGACGGGATGCAATGCGACGAAAGGGCCGAAAGGCGAAACCCGGGTCGTTAGTGACAAAATACATGGAAGTGTACAAAATATCAATAATCCAAATTTGATAAACAGATACATTTAATAAAATGAATCATATACATTTAGTATATCCAAAAAACGCCTGATGCACCATGTTTGTTCATATGATATCATGAGTTTAATGTTCAACTTGATAATCCAGGCACTAAAGGCAGCTAAATGTCCTGATACCCTTATATCTAATGTACGTGTGGTTTTACCCACATAGAAATGTTGGCAATCACTGCATTGTAATTTATAAATACCAGATTTGTTCTTAAAGTGGACTCTATCTTTATTGTTAATAAGTAATTTGCCTATAGAATTTTTGCAATAGAACGCCGGTCTAACACTATCAGCGAGTTGTTTTTTTAATTTTAAAGCTTGTGCAACCTATCGAGTCCATTCGTGAGCTCGAATGCCTAAAGATGCCGAAAGGCGAAACCCGGGTCGTTAGTGACAAAGCACATGGAAGTGTACAAAATCTCAATAATCCAAATTTGATATTGAAATTCCATCAAGCATCCTCAGTCGATGTCTTAAATTACATTTACCTTAGTTAAAGTTTCTACTATAGTTAAAAAAACATTCTTCAATTGTATTCAATTAACTGAACCAATATTAATTTAAGATCGACTCTCTCAAGACTATTACTTTCGACATTTTGTTAATATCTTAACCTACAATAATAACAGTAATAGCATCGTGCTTTATTGTTGATTACCATACTGATTAAAATGAAATTTACATCTTAAATATGTCACATCTTTGACAACAAATTCCTTGTGAGATATACCTCATATCGAATCTCATTACTATTTCTTCTTTGAACACGCTTTGTGAAGCTTTGAACGATATGCAAAACGCATAATATTAAATAAGTTATGTGACTGTAGATTCCGGAGTGTAAAATGATCTTTAGACTAAAATCAGGCAATTTTATTGGTAGATCAACAGCGCGCATTTTCAACTGAATTTAAATTGTAAATTTTCGGTCTTGGTCATTTCAGAGTAATGTGGTATTAGTGCAAAATAGTTGTGCTTTATTTTTATGAAAATAAGGCTTTAAATATGACTTTAAGAAATGGACGTTACCATTTATGACAAGTGTATTCCTTTCAAAAGTAGATCTTGTTAAACGACAACTGATTGTCCTACCTTATATATTCAAGTTCAATTAAGGAATGAAAACATTACAGACATCCATGCATTTGGAAACGAATCAATGTAAATATAAAACTGTAGCGAGTAATCGATATAGACCATCCAAATTCGGCATAATATTTATAAAGATGCTCCTTGCAAAGGAGTCAGCATATTCGAGTGATCAACCGATGCAGAATCTGCGAAAAATAACCAATATAAACGACGCCAATTCTGCATACCTAATTATACAGGTGAACGCCCTGAAAAAGCAGCCATCAATGCAAGTGATTCTAAGTTAGACAACAATACGTCCGACGTCAGTATAAATGGACAACCATAGGAAAAAAACTGAGATTCTGTCGATGCTCCCCAAACTGAAGGTAACGAATTGCAAGCATATACCTAAAGTTAGATCTCGTTAATTATACAACATTTGGAATCGAGTTCCTGATAAACTTTCCATTTGTGAATTCGAAACTATGACCTTACAACCAAAAAGAATAGTTGGCTAAGGAATTGACAACTAAAAGTGCTTAGCAAAAGTAACATATGAGAGAGTAGGTAAACGAAACAACGACATCTGTCTCGCCGCTGCTCGAGGGAGGACGGTGTAGGAGCGGGGAGAAGCGGGGTGCGGGCTTCAACACACTTCAAGGCCCGCGTCCTGGGACATGGACAAACAAAGGACAAAACAACGGCTCCTTCGTCTTCCATTAAAACCCCGGTCGTTTATCCGTATACTCTTCTGGTTTATTGCAATTAGTTACAGTTACACAACAGAATTACACACTTTTAATTTAAACTCTGTAAGTGGTTTTATAGTAAGCGATTGAATAAACCGCCGCCGCGACTTCCCCCGGGAAAGGTCGGGACCCCACTCGCTCTGGCAGGATCGCAGGCCCTTTCCCCCACTTCAAACTGCAAACCAACAACAGCAACCAAACAAATACGACACCACCCTTAACGCCTCAGGAGGGGTATTACATTTTTAAATTTTCATTAATAGGAAGAGTCTGCAGATTGGTTTTGAAGACCCTGTCCGCCCCATAAGTACGGGGCGGTGTCACATAGCTAGAAAAGTTATTTAAATGTGTTAATTTTTTTCTTTCATACATACGACAATATGATTTATATGTTAATAATTTCATTGTACACTCTAATGCATAACCGATCCTCGAAATTCCTTCAACTAACAAACCGATGTAATGTTAACCAATATAATCCAAAATATCAAACTGAAATACATTAGAAGCAGTAAAATTAGCATGGCCAAATCGATTTTGGTGGAAATGCAGTAGGCAAGGGTAATGTAAACAGGCACGATGCGTTTAGTTAATGCAAACCCGCAATCCAGTTTCATTGTCTGACTGTGTTCCAGGAATCTTCATATCCAGGAAAACGGATTTATAGGCTCGTTATGTAAATACATTTGAATTCAGTTCGGTTGTAAAGTGGAAGTAAACCATTTTGTGGCAATCGTCATTGAAATTGTAACGTCTCCGATATTTTTCAACACAAAGATATAATATTCATAGTTTTAAAATTACAAAAACATGAAATATTTGACATAATTTATCCAAAAGTCAATAGGATACTAAGATACTCTGATTATCGTAAAGCAATCCTATATACGAAAGAACCCCCGGTTAAAAATTTGGATAACTTAATTGATATAAATAATTTCCTATCCAAGAGTATCTGTGTGTTTTTTTAACACGTTTTAATCAAGCAAATAAAAAATTGAGCAGATAAATATAACTATAATATGAAACAGAAAATACGTGTGCCTGTCTGTATATCACAAGAACTCCTCCCGAACGGAGAACAGTAGCGAGGTGACATTTGCTCATGTCATTTTGACTGCGATTTCTAAATCTGTGGTATTTTCAACTTTGAAATTATTATTGAATGATGAACTATATATTGAGTGTTACATGATGTACTGTTCACGGTGATATTTCAATTTTCAACGTCCAACTTCAAACATTACCTAGCACTAAATGATGCCCTATTTGCTCTATTTAGCAGACATATTTGTACATAAATATTGAATGATGGCACTGGTGACACTTATTAATTTTATCTCTTACTCATATTTCAGCTCCAAAAGAAAGCGGCGATGTTTGCTCTCGGGTAGAAATTTGCATAAATTATAATAAAAAATAAATACTCAAATTATTATGTACAACATGAATGCTTTTAAAATTCGCTAGTAATCGGGATCAGAAACAGTCATGCATTTAGAACAGAAATCAATAAATCGATTGACAAAAATAGTTCATAAAACTTTCCTCACTAGAACTCGAGCCTGTGAGCACCGCAACCGAAGTACACAACGTTCACCACTCGATTAGGAAGCCGGAAATTATATTCATCAGAAATGTATGTTGTTCCGCTAACTGCTGCAGCAGTTTGTTATGTTTACATTTGCCTCTCACTAATCCGATCATAAAAAAACAGGGCATACAAAGAGTGATTAGGTAAACACTACTAATATTCTTGCTCTACCCTACCCTAGAATTGTAGAGCTAGAACAGATAAGTTGAGTGGCTGAGTAACAAAAGGTTTTTGCAGAACTACTTCTTGTGTGATTAGCTCATGACACGCCCTGGTTTTTGTTTGTTGAGCTTAAGTTTTAAAAGGATCCAGAACTTCCCGCGAACAGCCTTAATGACAATATTCTTGGTATCTAATTATCTAGCCGAACCGATTTATGTCCGTTTAAAATAAATCGGTTACCGACCGACTGACGGATTTTGAAGTTTTAATCTTAAATTCTGCAAGCAGTCTGTTTCGAGAGGCCTCGGCAGGTGGTTGTGCTGGCCGTTGGCCGTATCGGTGTCATTATAAATTGTTTTGGTTTGTTTTTAAATCGGATTTAATTTAAATTTAAAATCATTTGTTGGTATCAATTGTGTTACAATTTAAATGTAAATTCATATGTTAAGTGTACGTGTAGACTCAATTGTATGTTGTACTAGTAATTTTTGTGTACTAAACCACTTCATCTTCAATAAATAAGGGATTAACCGGACTGGAGTGGTGTTTAGATTGAAATCCTATACTTCCTGGTTGGTGTTAACCAAGCGTTCGCCCCTCTTTGACCGGACATTCTCATTCAATTAGAAACGCATATGCTCCACATTGAGAGTGAACATGCTACCAAAAAAAAATATTGCAAACGAAACTTTTCCTTCGCCCTTAGAATTTTTTATTTGTCATATTTATCGACTATTTTTATAAAAAATGCATTTAAAATAAGTGAGGAATAAATTCGTGATATTTTTTACCTTATTATTCTTTTCGTTTGATCTACAGTAAAGATATTGATCTATTGATTTACAACGTGCTCAAGAGCAAAGATTGTTACAAAAAGATTTTTTCAATTCAGAAATGGGATACCGTATAAGTGTAAACTGATAAATAAAAGAAGATGGAGACATCAAAACGTTTCGTGTGCTGAGATAGTATAATCTTGTCGATTGAACAAGTTCCTATTGTAACGCGATACCTCTTTATATCACCCGCAAAGCCTACGAAATGTGATAGATAGTTTTGTTAAGGGTTTTATCGTACTACCTGATAAAATAGATTTCCTCTAATAAAAAATAGCAGAGTTTCTCTTTTTATTTTTTTTTATTTTCTATCGAAGTAAAACAATCAAATACACAATTTTATTACCAAATTGTATTACGTAAGTAAGTTAAATTTCTATGATGTTTTACTGCGGTCCGTTACTTGATTTTCAATTTGGACATTCAATTATGAATTGCAAATATGTCAACCACTATATTGGTATTTCATATTTTATATAAATACTGGTTTTCAAAAACAATTAAAATGATAAATAAACCAATAAAATCAATTGTAATTTGACAAAATTGCAACTTTTGCAAGTATAAACGCGTAACTTAATGCAAGGATTTCAAAAACACGTGCCTTCAAGGACAACATCAACTCATGCCATTAACGACGCTTAGAATAGGAAGTGGCCGTACGGTGGCTCATAAGGATTGCACTCGTTAAACTCTATCTGTTTAATATAAAATTAATTTCCACAAAGTTACCGCCGAATCCATAGAAAATATCTTTCTGTTTAATTTATAATTACTTTGATATTTAGATTTTGCTTAATTTTATCTATCAAAACAATGGTATTTGGCTAATGCAAAAACAGTCTTAATACGGGGATCTCGGTTTTGGTAACACCGGTATTGAAATCCCTGATTAGGATGTATTAATTGAAACTAATTTTCTCATAAGCCATTTATATCACATCTTTGGTTGCTTTTAAGAATAGCTTTTTGCACCGTTTCGTTTATCTAATTGGCAATCATTCATTGTGCAAACTGTTTATTCGTTTGTTTCGACAATGATAACAAAGTACGAAATAGCAACATTTAATCGCTTTCGAGTTCAAAAACAGTTGAACAAAATTTTCAGAATGGAATTGGTTTTTGAAACTTATACCCTAAATGTGTGTAATATAAACACATGATATTTTGTTGTAGCTCTTGCAAAAACAATCATGTCAGAAATAATAAGTTTGAGTAAATCAATGATATATGTTTGTGTTTTAATCTCAACTTCAAACAAGTGCTTAAGTTCAAAAAGAGATAATATGTAAAGCATATTGATTGGCTTAATTGATTTTATTTGATATTCACTTTTCTTAAGTCGTATTCTTTAAAAACATTATTATAGTATTCTGTTTTGAACTGCGTATTTAAATAAGATAAAATGTTGACGAAAGAAATAAAGCTGAATGGAATCGGTTATACTACTGACTTTAGTAGAATTACGTGGTGAATTTTAGTATGAACTTAAAATGTTTTCCATGAATAATTCAACAAAGTGGAACTTTTTTACAGTTTCTGTTAGATGCCAAATATCAATAACTTATAATAACCTCTAAAATGGTGACCCGACCCAACCAAAAACGACTGTAAAAAAAGTAATAATTCAACTCTTGCCAGATTTGGGCTATAAAAAAATGCTCGAGGAGAAGAATCGGAGGCTCTTCACATTACATAATATTACTTACTGATATTTCAATAACAAATTTGATAAAGTTAAATTATGTATTAAATGTAATCAAAATGGTCAAATAACTATATTGATCCCCACTTGTGAGCTGAATGGTTATATTTTATTAGAAAATTTAGAAAAATAAATGTTTGCTTCATATCGTTGGTGTCTTTTGATATTACCCAGTCCCAAATAGTCGATCAGTCGTGCTTTTGAATATACAATGAAATATAGATTATCAAAAGTACATTTTTATTTTATTATTAAATGGTAAAATCTCTATTTTATTTAGTAATATAAGAGATTTTTTTTAAAGATAAAAAAATATTGTCAAGCTTCTAAGATTACAAATATCTATTTACAAATATTTTACGACAACTCCTTTGTTGAATTGACATTACTTGATAAAAGTCCGTCAATGTGGTAAAATTAGAAAATATTTAGTTTCACAAAAATTGTGTAATATTATATTTTATCGCTATTGGTAGATTAATATTTCACCGATTGCCGTGCTGATGTGGTAATTTTCTGACGCAGCTCTTTACATTTCAATTAAATAACTGGACCTTTGCTGTAGTTTGCTAAACAGAATGGAATCTCTTGAATGTTTTCCGTAGCACAGAATTCCTAGATAAAATATCTTGCTGTGCTGCGTAAATGTTCGTCCCGATGCCTAGAGGCGAATTGATGATCGATTTCCCGAACGAACTTCTTCGTATTCCCGTTTATCTGAGTATCGTAAAGACTTTGGGTTAGTGCTTTTCTATGCCATAGTGAGACAGCATCCGCTTTCCAGTGACTATTTACGTGATCTTTCAACATTATCCGCTCCTTATTATTTGCC
Source organism: Himalopsyche phryganea (assembly GCA_022494535.1). Taxonomy (NCBI): domain Eukaryota; kingdom Metazoa; phylum Arthropoda; class Insecta; order Trichoptera; family Rhyacophilidae; genus Himalopsyche; species Himalopsyche phryganea. The sequence continues at coordinate 93,320 of JAGVSL010000141.1, read as the reverse complement.
CCTTACACGTGTTTACACATGTATTTCCATTAATATGATAGTACGATTTAGAAAATGACAATTCAAATCTGTCTACTGAAGAAAGATATTCAGTACATAATATAAAACAATTCTCTTTAAAATTGTACGAATAGAACATGTTTTTCGTTTTAACCTTTGACTTACAAATCAGTTCAACATCAAAATAGTAGACAATTTTTTTCACTATCAATGATATTGTTTTGACGTCAAAGCAATGAAGAAAATAACCATCTGCGCTTCAAAGTCGATTTGATTATTGATGTGCATGTACCCGGTAAGCTAGCCGGTAATATTTACCCGGTAAACTAAACTAAAAGCGATGCTACACTTGGAAAAGAAATAAATCACTGTAAATGTATTCCCGCGTTTGACAGAAGTAAATTTCCGATGCCACGTAATTTATATTCATGAAGTCTGTTACTGGTAGGTACGCAATATAGTCAGTTATTGTTTTTGTGTTTTTTTATTGCATGTTATGTTTTCGAACAAGCTCGCGTAAAGCGTAGCATTTTTCCGCAGGATATGTCAATGAAAGTTGTTAAAATATTCCAATTAAAACGATGAAACATTAATTTGCGATATAGTTGCAAATTTACATTGAATCGGTTAATATATTGACTCTTATTTACAGAATGAGAATTATTTAAAATTAGTGTCTAATAGGTAATTACATATCATGTTTTTTGTTTAATTAAAATTGAAGAATTTGATTGTTTGAGATTATTATGTCAACACATACAAATAATTACTGTAATTCATTTTTTAATCCACTTGTAGGGTTGTGTTCAAATAATCGATTTTTGCGATGCTTACATTCCTTCCCACCTATTCAAACCTAAAAACTGGGCGTAATAAATGCAATGAGATAACTGCTGGTCCATTCCTAGCCTCAGTCTTATATCTGCATCTTTTTCGAAAGATGATAACATGATTGACTGAATAACAGCCACTTTAGTAAAAAAATATTAAGGTAAATGTACCAGTAGTTGACCCTTTTTTTCAATAAAAGTGCCCAAAATAAGAAACGTAGAAGTGGGATTGCTCTAAATTGTAGAGTTCGGACAAGTGAAACCATCTTTTGTCGGATAAAGGAACTAACACTTCACCATGACATATTCATTGAGGTGTCATAGCGGCCATCTGAAAGCAACACCTTATGCAGTAAGTATTTTATTTTGAATTTCTTAGGAGAATTGTTAAGGATATCAGTGAATATAAGCATATGCTACTTGATTCAACCAAGAGTGATCAAGAGTGCTCTGAGGAAACTTTGATGAAAAGTTGTCATGAATGTCTCTAATTAGACTTTGTCGACTGCTGAAAAAAATTTGCTTAACTACTGGAACTTTCAATTTTTTAGATGGTCAACTACTAAAACATTAACATGATTTAATTTAAGACATCGACTGAGGGTGCTTGATGGAATTTCAATATCAAATTTGGATTATTGAGATTTTGTACACTTCCATGTATTTTGTCACTAACGACCCGGGTTTCGCCTTTCGGCATCTTCAGGCATTCGAGCACACGAATGGACTCGAACTGACGTTAACTGACTGAAACCCGGGTCGTTAGTGACAAAATACATGGAATTGTACAAAATTTCAATAATCCAAATTTGTTAACATGATTGTTAAAAATTGATGACAATTTTTTTAACAGACGCTTTCCTAATTTTTGATCCATTATGAACCACAATTCGGTCTAGTGTTAAACGTTAATCGCTATTTTTGTTGAATTTTTCTCGTAAGGGGTCAATAACTGTTACGTTTACCTTATGTATGGATGCTTTATTAAGACTTATATGAACTAAATTTTGAGTAGAAATGATTAAAAACTTCGTCACTTTGTATGAGAAGATGTTTAAAAACTTCTCTTTTATACCAATTATAGAAAGAAAAAAATCGGCATCAATTGATTGGCTTACAAGTAAAACTAATAACCTCACTTTAGCAATTTTGAAAATTAAGGTTGAACAACGGTATTGAATTGTAGAAATTAAAATTATTTTGCCATCCCAACATTACGAAATAAAACTGTGAGCAATTTGGAAGTCTGCTGTATCCATTCTTATATCCTCTTGCTACATAAAACAAACAAAAAAACACAAATTGTATCCTGTCAACATAAAATAAATATGAACTACCTCTTCTTTGTTAAAGTAAATAATAAAAAATGGCGTACCAACTTGTATTGCCGTTTATGAGTATTTTTGATGGATTCGGTGATAATTTTGCGGAAATTCGTTTTTAACAATAAATTTAAAAAAGTGATTTTGTAACTAAGTTTGACACGTATCTTGACTAGTTTAGAAGCATCTTAGATTAATTTAAGACATCGACTGAGGGTGCTTGATAGAATTTCAATATCAAATTTGGATTATTGAGATTTTGTACACTTCCATGTATTTTGTCACTAACGACCCGGGTTTCGCCTTTCGGCATCTTCAGGCAAATCGCAAATTCGCAAATCACTTGCTAATGGAGAACCATACGTTTAATGCGGATGATGGGGTTAAACTGTTGCATAAAAACATGGGGGATCATAAATTATTTTATCAAGAAATTTTGGAAATCAATAGAGCCCAGTTAAATTCCTTGCCAATTCTGAATGAGCAGCTGAACCTTCCTAATTCTCCGTTATTATATCCTATACGTTGAAACACCAAACAGATGTCACTAAACGTGGAATGATTGTATATATTTACCCTTTCGTCGAATTGCATCCCGTCGAAACCCACAATACTATTATAATTTTAAAATCACTGGTAATTCCATAAGAAGTTTCAAAGCGACAATTCGCCACTCTGTAAATGTGGTGTTTACAAAATAAGGATTAAAGCAATTCTCGAAATTTTAACTCAGGTATCAGTGTGGCTCTCAGACGTATAATATCTTACCTCGTAAATAATATTTGTCGTATTTGTATCTTCTATATTAACGTTAGACACTGTTTACTGTCTGTCAGTTCGAGTCCATTCGTGTGCTCGAATGCCTGAAGATGCCGAAAGGCGAAACCCGGGTCGTTAGTGACAAAATACATGGAAGTGTACAAAATCTCAATAAACCAAATTTGATCTTAGATTAACTTTGAATACTAATAAAATTTACGTAACTCCTATAAATATTCACAAAGCGAACTAAATACGATATTATTAAAACATTATGATTTTTTTTAATTTAACCACAAAAAAGTATCTTCATATAAGTTTGGTTATTCTGCCAATGCTGCCGCTGCCTTGCAATTGTCGGACCGGTCCGTTTTATTGTCATTCCGAGCGTTTTTGTGGCCCAAAATTCCGACGATTAGTACTTTTGTAGTGTAATGGAATTTTGGCTTCTGGCCACATTCATAATGAGGCTTTCCGGAATATATTGAAAATAAAATGTTTATTTTTTTCGCAAATTGTTTACAAGCAATATATTTACTTGGGCATTTGACGCAATGGAAAAAAATATCAGTATGTTATGTCATATTGCTAGTCAATCTTTTAATCAGTATGAAAAATCATGTGTTTTGCAATTTTTTGCGAGCCATATTATTGAACAATTTACTACCACGCTTTCACAAATTCAAATGTGCAAAGCAAAATAGGTGCAAAATTGGGGATGGAAGAATGAATGGATTTTGTCTTTTACCTAATAGTAATAATTCTTCTCTTCTCCTTACCTCGCCTTGCATCTATTGAAAATCTCAACTTTCCTCGATTTCCCAACCAATAATCAAACAATAACAACTAAACCATACAAAATAGATTAATTTTTCTGATACATTGAGAGTGAAGATTCTTTTAAAAAGAAGCAAAAAAAGTTCCTCAACAAGTGGAATAACAAAGCAATCAATATGTAGTCTATTATATTCATCAAGAACGCGTAAAAGCAAGCCTAGATTCTGATGAATTAATACAAATTTCAGATTAAGAAACCTTGGGTTATTTTTCTTTGCAGATTTGCGTTAATGAATTTCGACTGGTCCGTGGTGCAGTGGTCAACGTCGTTGGCTTTGTTTACGGTGTTCACGGATTTGAATCCTAGTACAGACAGCTTGACAAATTGATTTTTCAATCGATTCATGGATTTTTGTTCAAAGGAATGGATGTTTCTAATGTTTAAAAATTTCCTCGAGCCCATTCGATTCTAGAAACCGGGCGTAGGGGGAGCAATTAGCTAACCACTGTGTGCTCTCGAAAAAAGAGACGTTGAGCAACTGAGTATCAAGCAGTTCTTGTCCAAATATTTCCATTGAGATATCTCGCTGTTGCATGCTTTGTTCTTGGCTAGCTTGACCTTGCAATGTAAATACAATAATTACAAAAAACTTTTTGTGTTGACTGATGACACAACATTGTCGACCACTCCACTATTGGCGTAGAAAACTTTAGATGTTTTCATTACCCTTAAATCGCAGATGGCACCCTTTCGTTTGTTCTTTTTGTTACTTTAAACAGAACTTCGGTATTAATATTTGGCAAAAATTTTGCCACCACACACTGAGAACGATAATTAATACTGTCAGAAATAATAACTGTCAGAAAAATACTAGTTTGAAAAGGACTGACGTAAAAACTTGTACTAAAACAAATTCGCTGACAACTTTGTGCTGACATTTTCGTATCCCAAATAGATAAAATAGTTACTTAATATATTATGTTACAAGCAAAACACAAGTCTTTATATAATGTGAATGATTTCTCTTAGGTTATATACTCTCCATAGAAGTGTTTTGTTAAATATTCATTGTGGCATATTCTTAGATTTATTTTTGTTTATCATAAATTAATATTTGAAACTTTTAACTGATTTCGTGAAATCGTTAGTTAATTTCTCACTTTATTTACTACTCATTCAGACCTTTGATATTAGAAATGTATTTATTGTGTCATCATCAATCATGTTCGCTCCTAAATGTGGATCATAAAAACTCTTAATGAATCAACTCAATAAATTTTTTTTGACGAGAAGTATTAGAGGGTAAGAATAGTGAAATAGAATAGGAAAATACTAAAAGTTAAACAAAATGCTTTCTGTCTTAAAAGGGAGAAATATATTACAAACATTTGAATGGGACAAATTCAGAATTCGATCGAAAAATCAATTTTTAAAAGTGTCCATCTGGGGATTGTAACTATAGAATTAGACTACGGTTATTAACGATAAAATTCCTCTTTTATTGTGACTTGAAAACATTTAAAAATTGAAAAAAGAAATACTTTAAGTAGACTCAATTTATTTCTGCTTACAATTCTTTATTGTTTCTTTATATTGTGCATTATCGTAAAGTTCTGATTCATCGCCATTGGTTGTAGTTGGTTTGTGCATATTGTTTCATTGAAATTTAATAGTTTATAATCGAGAAAGGCGTCGTGGATTGTTCCGCTAATTTTCACTGCGCCACTATGGCTGAGCGTTCGTTCCGCGAGCTTTTAACGACTTTATTCAATAATAAATTCACCTTAAACGCTTCGCATGATAACAAGCACCGAGTAGAAATTTACAGTGACCTACCCCTGGCCTTGAGGCTTTTCAGATAATGGATCATTTTTATTTTTATTACTGGAAATATGGTTGCAATAAATAATAACTTCAACAATAAACCGTACCTTTGCATACGGAGGATTAAAAAATATTTATTGGGCTACAAAAACCACCACCAGGCTTTGATGCATGTTTTGAAAAAAATATCTAAATTCAAGTAAAATTAACAGTTGATGCCATTCTAATTATTAAATTATCTGTATTTGCACTCAAACTAGCGTTTAAATGACACATCTGTCTATTGGTTACAAAAACTATTTATTTCACTGTAAAAACTGTGTGTATTTTTGCTATAATCTTTCATGAAATTTACACGAATTAGTGGACACAAAGAATATTAATACAATACAAGTGGAAACACGGTAAACTGAAAGAAAATTATTAAAATTTTACTTTTAAAGCGACCACTGAAAATGTTAAGTTAATACATCAAAGTAAAGTAATAAATAACACTTAAAACATTAATTATATTCTCTCAATAAATGTCCATCAAAAAGTCGTATGATTAATGATCACAGTTAATAGAATATTATTTACCGCATTAATTTCACAAGATTTTCTCACCGCGTTAATTCCGAAAAGCCTTTGACACCCACCTACCCACAGACCTTTCCCATTCTAGGTATTTTAAAATATGCAAGAAACTCTTTCAGAAGATTAAAAATTCAGGGCCGCTAGCATTTCTGCGTCATACTTTATATGCTTGACACCTCTTTAAGTGGAGCTGTATATCTTTTGACAGTTTTCATTGTGCTAATGCTGTCTACCCAGAAGCGTGAAAAATCAGCGCTGATTATTTTTTGTCTTAATATTTAATTAACTGTTTCAATTTAAAAAAAGTCTTTCATTAAATAAAGTTAAGACGAGAATAATTTTATGACTTTATCGAACTGTTCAAAATGTAGATAATTAAATATAACACTTGTTTTGTAAACAATCATAACGACGGTGTTTTGGCCAATTGAAATTTGACCTCTCAAAAAATACGAAAATGAGTTACTGATTAGATCTCATTTTAAAGAAGACCGAGCAGGTCTCGGCCAAATAATGTAAATTAGAAAAATAAATTGACCACTTTTTGGATGGGAAACATCATTTTACTTTGGTTTTAGCTTTAAAAATTCTGACCCTCCACTTGATGTAAGCCACTATTATATCGAGACTCCCTACGAATAATACCGTATCTGCAAACATGCGAATTTACAAGAGTGGATTTCAAAGATTCATAACGCAACTTACCATATTATGTTTTCGATAAAAACTGTTTTTTCTCTCTCCTCAACGATTTGAATTTTGAGGGTTACATCAATTGGCCAAAACACCATTAATATTGTCCATCTCTCTTATAGAAAATAATTCCAGAATATTTATTAAAAACTAAATAGTTTTAAATTTTTATTTATTCAAACTTATCTTACCCTATGTGTAGATTTAGTCGATATTTCATAAATTTACGTTGTGTGTACAATAGGCAAGTACTTTAGTGAAATATTGAGGTGAGTTAACGTTTAATACAATCTAACACACGCTAGTTAAAAACACATTAAAAAAAGACTAAAACTAGTTTTTTACTGTCACATTTTTTAGCTCAAGTATCAAGGTTACAGATATTATGAATGTGTGATACGTGAAAGATAGATCAAATTCCACACGAGAATACTTTTCTATTTTTGACACATGAAAAATTGATTTTCTTATAGGGAATTCGCACTGGTCGCTTTGGGAATATATACACTTTGTGGATCTGTCGTGAAACCATCTGTGTGGGCATGTTACTGATAAATATTTAAAAAGAAACTCTTTGAAACATGCGTATTATCATGACTATAAAATGCTCTCCAAAGATCATTGGACCACGATCGTGACCATGACAATAATCGAAACAGTTGTCTAGCCCATTTAATATATTTATATGTACCACCTGTTTTAAAATAAAAACCCTCTAGTACATTAAAATATGTAATAATACCTTTTAAATACTATTTTTTGGAATCTGAATCTGAAAAGACGTTTGTTAGATAATTAAGTAACTTTTGTATTTGAACTTGAAAGCTTGTCTTAACCATTTTGCACCATCGTCCATATTTTTTCAGTTGACCATGTAGTATTAAAGTTAGTGTAAACTTTCATAAATTCTTTAATCGATTTATGGTTATCTATTCAAAAGTATGGATATCAGTACTTATCGCACTTTTCTTACCTTTCTTTACTACTGTCTTCGAATAAAGGACATTAAGTAACGGCTTACAATTAAATTAACTTTTGTTTAGATCATATTCACTTTCATGACAATAGTTTTCACTTATAACAAATACATTCCACAAAAAACAAATTCTTTCACTAAAAATAAAGTACCACATAATAAAATATATTTTAACATTGAAGCCATATATTACTAGTTTTAATACTTTTCACTCAATAATACTCACATTTTGAAATCGATAGTTGCACGAAGCTGTAATGAAATATCGCTTATTCTTCTACTCTATTTTAGGCCGCCTATATTGTCTTTGCTCCATGCATTACAATACATTATAAAAAACCAAATCAGACCAAACCAAACCAACCCTAACATAACCTACTACAACTTAACTCACTTTGTTAAAAGAATCCGTGACTAAGTGGAAACTATTAAAATCAAAGTTTGAGTGTACTTAGTTAATACTATCTAATCCAAAGTGCAATTATTTATAACCCTTAAGTAACTGACTGACTTCTGTTTCAATGTTCCACTAGATGTTTTAAAAAATAATTTAACAATTTTGAACCTCTTTAAACTGAAAACAAGTTTCTTTAGATAAATGTACTTTAATATCCCTTGCCTTTTATTTTAAATGTATTCCTTTATTTCACCTACTCGTTTATCAGTCGTAAACAGAGACATTTAATAATGAACACGGTAATAGCTTTGATATTACCAGTTACTTGGCAGTAAAAAATATTTAATTTAGTTTACAGTGACTGTCATGTTTCTTAGGGAGTTTGCCCTCATAAAGCTGAAATGGTCTCATTAATGATTCTACTTACCTTGCATTCTAATAAACTATTCTTCAATATATATTTTAAGGAAACTTCAAGTCGTTGTTTCCACATCTGAAGCACTTGCTATCAAAAGGTTGTTGATAAAAAATGTTTCTTAAAATAAAAAGAAAGAGTCTGTCAACTAATTAATCAAATTAAGGAGTTTACAGTTAAAATGCTTCGCTATACACTTCCTCTCTTCAATCCAAGGTTTTGACATATTAATTTCATATCCTTTTCAATTTCATAATTGGAGCGATTAGATCACAACCAGTCTTGGCTTTGTCACATTCATACTTGTACTGCATTATATTTTTTATCATGTCCACCTAAATGTAAGGCATTTGGCCTCCCAATGGAGTCATCTCAACAGAAGTTTTCTACGAGAACAGCTTGTTACTCACTTTATCAACCTTTATTTTACTAAGCTACTCTCTCTCGCTACACCACGGTTTCAGGAACGGATGGGTGGAAGGGAGTTTTAGACATTACCAACATTACAAACAGAAATCCATAAATCAATTCATGAAACTACCTATACCAGGGTTTGAACCGTAACCGTAGCAAACGACGTTGACCACTGCAACGCGAACCCGACAATTTTTATATTTACAATGTAACACCTCTCATCGCGGATCCCTATTTGGGAAACACTAGCTTAAATGGTTGATTGATTTAATTGGCTCTTACGTGGCAGAACTCTATTACAGTAGGATAAAATAAGAAAGTATTTAGTTCATATAGTATATAGAATCGTCAGAACTATGGCGCCAAGCTAAAGAAATAGCTATCAACTACCTAATAAAACGTTGTAGAACTAAATACTTTGTTATTTTATCCTGTTAAATGGTTGATGTTAAAAAAGTGATTATTCTAGCGGAATTTTATCTGGTACCTTAAGCTATAAATAATATTAGCTTATCTATTTTTTCCGCATGAGCCATCTGTGAATATAAGAATAATGATGAGGTTTTATGTGTGTCCGATACTGAATGACTTATTTGTTTAAATATTATATGAAAATTGACCGTATTTTCCCTTGATAGTCAGACAATACTGACACACAATCATTTTTTCGTTATCGGGTCATCGATTGGTAATGTTTATTATACAGTACAAAAAACATTTCGATGCTATAAACTGATTGAAAATTGTATTCAATCAAATTATATGTTGATTATCAATATTACCGGTTTTTTATAGTACTAAAATACTTATTCTTTCTTTTTGTTCAGGTTAATTCATTTTTACGTTTTATTACTTCAAATAAGAATGTTATAACAATCGCGTTATAATACAGCCATTCCATTCAGCCATTTTATTACGGTGTAAAGTAAACGCCGTATAATTTTGTACTTTTTACTACACTGATACGCTTTTTTTGTATACTACACAGAGCGTGTCAGTGTATACAGTATGTATGGATTCCTTGATCCTAGAGCAGTGTATAGATCTCGAGATCCTAAATCCTAGAACCAGACCTTGGGACGTGTACACTACCTACCGTTTGTTCCACAGAAAATCTTATACCTCACAAAATAGAAAATTGGAGTTCCGTTTCTATTTTTAAACTACAAATTAAATGAGTTAAAATAAATCCAAAGAAGCATTAAAAATTTATAAAAAAAAATTCAAGAAAATGACGGCAACTTAAAACATCTCGGAGAATTTATACTTTGTATGGAGAGAGTAGAAATTTAACGATAAGGCATTACTACTAGTTAGCTATTCGCTCTTGCTAGTCTCCGTTTTTAGAATCGGATGGGTTTGAGGAAATTTTTAGACATTAGAAACAATCATACCTTTGATCAAAATTCCATAAATTGGTTGAAAAATCAATTAAGGAAACTGTCTCTAATCAAAAGTTATACGAACATGAGGTTTATTCTTTACCTCTATTGCCAGTGGTTTCCAACCGGGAAGGCGCCAAAATTGTCTAATTAAACAATAATTTTCATACCAGCATAAGTAAAACTTCATATCGTAATATAGCAGTAAACATTCAGTGAATGAATGTTTATTTTAATTATTGGCAAAATATACTCTTGGAGGCAGCGTTTTTCAAAATGAACAGAAAACTCCGTAGGTAGTAAACAAATAAAAATAATCTAAAGATGAAGCCTAAATGTTGAGGGAGAAAGAAGAAATTTTTGCGAACATGCTGATGCTGAATTATCATTTTGTGTTTGAAATTAATAAAAAAAACTATTTAACATTGACATAACAATATTTTCAATAGAACACCAACTGCCAGACAAAACAGATCTTGATAATGTTGCTAACGATTTTGCTAAGAGCAAAGTAAGGAAAAATAATTTTGCTACAATTTTTTCATGTTTTATTTGCGAATAGATAATGTGGTGTTGGTAAAATCTGCTGAATATATTGTCCTAAGTTAATTTGCGATTTTAATGTACAATATATTAATGGATTGTACATCAATAATTTTGTATTTTTTATATAAATAATAAATATAAAAATTCTTATTTTAAAGACTAGATTTTTTTGTCATATTTCAAGAACAAGCTATTAATATTTAATGCAATATTTGTAAATGACAAATTGTAAAAATATTGTACAAATTTTTCAAGATATTATGTTTATACAGATTTAAATAAATAGTAAATTATTTTAAGGATACCCTTAATCCTACACTATTGTTAATATCAAATCATTTTTGGAGTAAAAATCCCTAGCTACGCCACTTGTATATGTGTATGTTGTAGCAAAATCTTGTTATCGTTTTGTTAATTTAACTTCAGCTGTATTTTTTTTTATAAAGTGTTAATTATTTAAAGCGTCTCTATATTATAATATCGATTAAAAAAAGGTAGGGAGGCGCGGACAAAAAAAAAACAATTTTTTAGGGAAGGCGTTGTAGCATTAAGGTTGAAAACCACTACTTTACGCAAAACAATTCCGATAGAGAACAACTGACACTTCTATAGGCAAACACAATTCTATTATTACTTACGAAATCCAAAATTTACATACAAAAAGCAATATTTACGAAAAGTAATAAATATTCATGTTCATTAGCAGCGGTGAATTTTATTCGGAAAACAATTATATTCTCGAATAGACTCGGCTTTGTCTTTTTGTTGCTTGTTTGCAAATAGTAAGTTTATAAAATAACATTGTCACTCTCAGTTTTAGCCCTCTCGAGCGAAAGCGGATGGGTCGGCAGAATTAATCTGCAGCCGATCCTGTTTTTCACAACCCCCTACCCCACATCCTACCGCCACCCTTTGTGATGCGAAGTGAAAACAATTTCAGTATAACCAATAAAATATTAAAGCGTGCTTGAAATAAACGCAAACATTACATGACCATCATAAAAAGATGGATCAGATGTAAATTTTTATCGAATCACTTTATTGATTTAAAATGGTGATTAGTCTAATGATTCTAATGTATGAAACAGTCCATACTGCGATTCAAACCCGTGAGAGTCATAACCGAAGCCAACGACGTTGACCACTGCACGGACCCGAATATGAAAAATATTTACGACTAAACAAATTATGTAGTACCATCAATTTGGGTAAGTTTGTCCATCGGTCTAAGATTCGCCCTCTACATAAAAAGAGATTATGTCATAATATCATGATAATACTAATTCCATTTGAATATTTTTTAGCTAAGCAAAGGTAGTCCCTGGTGGTAAAAATATGAATTAATATGCCAAATAATTTGTTTTATTGTTTAATTTGTAGCTTGGAATGATAAAACCCAATTTAAAAACTTGTCTTGAAATAAATTGGATTAGCCACATTTTCAATTTGTATTACGAATCTGTAAACCAAATGCTTTTGTATTTTTTCCCATCTCAATTATTATTATTTTTTTATATTTAAAAAAAATGTCTGACAATAAAGTCAATGCGCAAAATATTCTGATAATTAGAAAATCATTCGATATAAGCTCACAAAGCCACATATGTCCAAGATCACAAATTTTAAATTGAAAAAATCTAAATTTGATATTGACCTTGCTGGGATTTGAACCAGGAGCCACCCGATCACTAGGGCAGAGCTCTTATCACTAGACCACATAGGCCATTCAAAATACATGAATATATGAATGCATAAAGAAAGGTAAGCCAAGGCTTTAAAATCACTGAATTTATGGTAATTACAGTGATTATTTGAATCGTGGGCCAAAGTTACCCGATTGATTTGAAATATATAATTTGCTCAATTTATTTTATCTATATTAATAAAACAAGAAGTCCAAAACGCATATGTAGATATACAATTTAAGTAAAAGACTAAAAAGTTATTATGACGGATATATATAAATAAACAATTTAATTCCAGAATCGCGAACGGATAATGCAAATTAGTCTGCAAACTTTTATTTATTCTGGACTTTTACGTTCGAAGTATTGTTAGTTTTTACTGATTATTTTATTATGATCGTAAAAATTTATCAAAATCGGTGACATTTGTTTCATGAATAATGTATTCTGACATACACGACTTTGCAGAGATTTTTTGTATCGTATGTTGCGGCAAAATATCTTGTGATTTTTTACATTCTTTGTTCTGTTTTAACACATCTCATTATAAAATAATTTCATAGTATAGTACTATTAAATTCAATTAACTTTAATTTAATGCATTCACAACAATACAATTTAATACATGTATGTATTTAGGTGACTATTTTTAGTACGGTTCTCATTTATGATTAATTTTAAAATAATAAATTGTATGGTATTTTATGGTAATTATTTATACTACAAACTACCCATTCATTCTCTATGGATTCGGCGGTAACTTTGTGGAAGTTAATTTTTAAGATAAAATTAAAATTGAAAACTTGTTATTCCACTTGATTTATCCCTACCGCGACGCGTTTCGCCTCTATAAATTAATGGCAGTTTATATCTACAAAGACCGAACACATGATAGAACTTTTAGCTGGCGTAGAATCATTTATTTTGGAGTGACATTCACATTTTTATACAGTTAACAATTTAGGTAAAATCTTATTGAACAATAAATATTGAATAGAATCATTGTCACAGTGTGGAATACACCGCATCTCTTGTGAAGACTGCCAAGCTTCCTATGTACGAGAGACAAATAGAAGCTTTAATATTATAGTTAAAGAACATGTGAGATGTCTCAAAAGTAATAATTGTTCAGAGTTTGCAAATCATTTAATTGAAAATGATCACAATTTTAATAAAAATAATAGCGATATGGTTAGTTTGAAAATGTTTTCTTGAAGAGGCAAAACAATCCTCGTCAGTGATAAACTAAGTGGAATAACTAAGTCATCAATTTCAATTCTATATTACCCATTCATTGTTCGATACAAATTTAGATTTTTCTTAATATTCATAACAATAGTGCTCAAAAATGCAACAATTTAGTATGAGGTCAAACACGAAAATTCCTTGGGATTGATATTCTTTTTAAGAACACATGTGTCAGAAAACAAATATTAAAAATTCCGTATTAGTGGCAGAAAAATATCCAACAAAACTCTTATTTCAGCCGTTACACTGTTTTGTGGGTTGATGCTATGTTTATATTGTATTGATTTGTATTCCAAATCAAATCAATTTAACTTTCCACGAAAGATGGAGATTTATCTATATTAATAGAAGCTTATTAAAATTCAATCACGAGTAAGTATTATATTATGGCGGTATTATATTCACCCTTCCGCTTCGTGAGATCAACTCTCTATTTCGAGGCCTGATATAAATAGTTGTATAAGGGAATCTGTTTACGATCTCTTGCAATAAATAAATATATTGGATTTTTAATTGAATATCCGAATGGATAGTAATCTCTTTGAGGAAAACTCAATTTATTACGATATTTTATAAATTAAAACATCGAGATAATATTATTGATACATAAATTGTTGTACTTCGCACCACAGTATTATTTCAAATATTGTAGCATGTTTCATTATAGCAATTTATAGTGAGACTACAAAACATTTCCATCAATATATTTCAACTATAACCAATAGGCTCCAACTCGAATATTCGAATATTCAATATCCAAATATATTAGGCCCTATTTTAACTATTTGATATTCGAATATTTAGGGAAATATTCGAATACTATTCGTAATAATTATTAAAGAAATATTTAACAAAAACAACGAAAGATCACACAATAATGAAACCCCCCCCCCAACCGCTTCAGGTAGCGTTTTTGATGAATGACTCGGGTCACAAAAAAGCATGCTGTTATTTCAGTAATTGAAGAAATTTTAAATATTGTAATACAATGGAACTGTATTGGAATTTGTATTAATATTGTTTTTATCTGGGATTTGATAGAATTAGGAATAAATTTAGTCGTAAATTATTATAAAATGTTGGTATCTCATGCTTAAACAATATTATATGTATATCAGGGATTTATAAATGAGCTCGTTTTTTGCAAAGTTGAATGTATCTAATTTTTCGTATTATTTTCATACTTCAGAAACTATTCAAATATCCGAATATATTCGAATATTTGGAATCCCTCATTGTAACCTAACCTTATTCTTAACTAGACTAGCTGTAAATATTTTGTAAAGATATCTCATGGAAAAGAATAAGCAAGTACGAGTAACTCAAGGACAATATTAGTTAAGTCACTCGAGATAAGTCACAAAGATTCATGTTAAGTATTTCGAAAGTTTTAAAAAACATGATATTTTTCGTTAATCTTATCAGGAGTTGAGTTGCAAATCCGGACCTTTACGACTAGACTACACAAGTAAAATATATACAGTGGATGTGGTGTACGATTAATTAATTGAACTCATTCAACAAGTCATATGAAGCCAGTACGCTGAAACCTTATTAAGGTGATTTATTACGAGGTTTTCTATAAATCTCAGCGCAGTTACCACTGTTGAATAACTTTTCTGAATATATCTTTATGGGGTTGCTTTTAGACCTCGAATTCTTCCGAAAGTATGCCTTTCAAACATAGGGCCATTATTATCCAAGCTTTCAGAGTTCAAATATTGAATGTTCAATTCAAAGGAAACATGCGGAAGAAGGAGATGTTTTTGAGTGACGAAAATGATTTATATATTCTCACGACCATATTTACTCTATTTCTTTATCCCAGTGAGGTACCTACATTGGAATAATTTACTTCTATAAATAATTAGTGTATCAAATTTGAATTGTTGAAATTTTGTCGACCCATGTTTCGCCTTTCTGCATCTTCAGGCATTCGATCAAAAATACATATAGACATATACAAAATTTCAACAATTCAAATTTGATTTTGAAATTTCATCACTCACCGATCGATATCTTAAATTAAATTGATGTAAAAAACTGGCATTACAACCAATGTGGCATTACAACTAAGCATTACAACTAAGACGAGAGGTTATCTGCGCGGAAAATTTAAAGGCTGCGCAGGCCACTCCGCGGCATAATTTCAATTTTTTTGCAAACATCAATATTAATGTCGCCGACCCCCCTCCTCCCAACTTTTCCTCCAAAAATAATGGTTTTATATTTACAATAGTGTCTGTTTGAGCCTTTTTATTTAAAAAAATCCTAGTCTTATTTTCTTAATTATAAATCATTATAATGCAGAAGATTGCGCAGCAGGTAAAAACTAATTATGTATAGGTATAATTTCTTGAAAATAATCAATTATTCGGGTTATTCAAATTTTTAGATTATTTGAATAGTTGTATTGGAGTGTGCACAAACCCTAGACGAGTGCGCTGGGACTTTCGAACTGCATCGCACGCGCGCACGCGCGCAACTTAGAGAGAACATTGGTTACAACTGATAATTGCCAATACGCCAAGTATTTTGAAATTTAAAATCATTTGATATAAATAGATAAAAGGAAAATACACCGAAATCGACCATTTTCAAGATTTCAAATTTCAAAAGACAAAGATAAGTGCTCTGATCTCTAGGGTAAAGCTTTTACCAATAGACCACTGAGTACGATCATGTTAACACGTTGTCTGCAAAACTATGTGGCCCCACTCTCGAAAGACCAAAAAAATAGGCAAAGTTAGCGTTAAATCATACTCTTCTATAAATTAATATATTGCACTCGGTACAGCACCTGAGTGGTTAACGCTATTGAACGATCGTTTCGTTCATTCGGCTTCAAATCGATGATGGCCTCGAATATTAAATGAATGTTTTTATAAACTGTTTTTCCAATTGATGGTTGGTTGTATATATGCATGGGTATCTATGGTTATCTGTTACACTTACACTCTTTCCTACCCATCTATTGGATAAAAAAACTGATGTTAGAGAGAGAGCGCTTTTGCTCTCTCTGAAAACAAAGATTGGACGCCTGTATTACAGTATATTTCAATAGAACGAACTCTGTTGAAATGGTTTTTTAAAAATGTATTTCCTCCATATTGGGAACAAACATGGTGTATACATACGAAATAATGAATTTTAAATGTATATCTTGTTTTGTGTTCGTATGAAATAATCCGATTTCCATTGAAAATAGGGTTCCGAAACCGAGACATTTACAAAATTATAGCAAGGTGGATTTTATCAAGTATACGAATATTTCTTTAAAAATCTCTCATATTTCACCGTCACAGACGCTTCAGCGTTTCCTTTTCCTTACTAAGGTGGATTGAAATAAGCGTTGTTTTTGATTTTTGCATTCATTTTTACAGCACTAAAATATTTCTTTTTCTTTTTAAACAAAATAATGCTGATATTTTCAATAGGCTTTTATTAATACTGGAAAAATAATACAATATTAAATACAAAATCCTTCCCGATATTTCAGCCAAAGCGCACCCCACTGCTATAAACCCCTTTGGCGTAAAAGGGTTGGATTGCGGTACAAATATTAGTACAATATATTCCTGCTGTATATTTTATAAATATTACGTTATCGTTTTTCCCTCATGTTGAAAATAACCGGTCATCCAATATGCCAGATATATATTTAAGCTAAAATTCTTCCGAAATATTTAGATATATATTTTTTATTCATAGCAAATAACTCAGTAGATATTTTTTATATGTTTCGTAATATAATCTTTTTCATTTTTCGATACACTTTTTCACACAGTAACAGCTAGCACACTCTATTAAACGAGTATTGTATTTTTTTCGTTATGGTTAGAGTCGATTCATATCATTTCGTCTTCTAAAAACTTTTTTCTATTTCAAAAAAAATTATGGTTATTTTGGAGACCTCTCTTGCCTTTCACCATTCAATTCGTAATTCAATTATTAAAAAAATCTGAACCTTGAATCTTTTTTATTGAATTTGTTGTTATATATGAAAGCCTGAAGATGAGAAATAAAAAATATGGTAGTTATCAATCCCCTTTAATAATTAATTTATACAGTTATAATTTTTGCTGTGCCTCATTAACTGCATACCCATCGTTTTGTTTGTAACAATAATAATAAAGTGCAGAGGCAAGTCAGATATTTTGTTGGTTTAACCATCCACCGAGCTGACAGTCACTTTATATATATATATTGCCAACACATTATACAAATTAATACTTGGTATCCTCTGTTTGCCTTAGTTTGATATAGTTTTGTTATATATTCCTCTCTTCATTATTTTTTCCCTGTATAGAAAATTGGTCTACGGTGCCGATGGCTATGTACTAAAATGTTATCTGCTATGTAATAGTTTTTAAAAAGTTTTGGTACATTCGCAATAGTGTGCTCTCAAATAGTTCCCAGAGGGTGATCGAACTTAAGTATGTGATCCATTAGAGTGTTATTCAGGCATTCTCAAAGTGCGGCTCAAGAACCAATTGAGAATATATGCTGCTCATCAATTAAATGTTGATAACATAAAACTATTAGAAGTTAATGATGAGGCATAGCGTATTTTTGATTTATTTTGTTAACCTTCAATTAGCTAACCGTCGAGTTGTCGGCCCTTACTGCTACTTTATCTAAAATATCTGCTTTAACTGATATATTTTACAGTGGAAGACTCAACTTCTGTAAAAACAATTCAATATTAGTAATTAAAATAATTTTGTGTATTTTAAAAACTTCTTCAATTAAAGTTTGGAGGCTACTAGTAATAGAAAAATCATTTAAAATAAATCTAAGTGTCTTTAGAATTCATAGAAACTAACAAATATTTGAATAATATAAAATTAAAATTGATAACTTATTTATTCCTCTTACTGTGGTACTAAGTGTGACTCGTGTTTCGCTTCTTTAAGAAGTATTATCAGAATAACTGTACCTTTCTATGAAATAAATAACCTTGCGATAAAGTTAGTGTGAAGATGCTTCTTTAAGAAGCGAAACACGTGTCACATTTAGTAACACGGCCAGTCGAATAACTAATTTATCAATTTTAATTTTATATTGCAAATGAATTTTCACAAAGTTACTGCCAAATCCATCAAAAATATTTAATTGTTAATTGTTAATCTAAATCATAATCTAAAAGATTATGTTACTAGTTTGATTTATTCATAAATAAACAATTCGAATTTGTAAATTTACAAGTAGACGTCGATGACAACGGATTTTACTCAAAATTGTGAGTGAAATACATGATTTTGCTATAAATAATATGTTTGATTTCTAAGTGAACCCTTTCATGAAAACTTTTGAGAACCACTGGTATAGATAGACACGGCATGGTCTGATACCGCAAATGGGAAAACCTTTTTGCAAGTCCTCCCGGAAACGACAGGTACCATGTCTTGAAGCTTTTACTTACATACAAGTCGATCCATTTCGAAGTAAATGACTTCTGAAGCGAGGAAAACGATATGTATTTTAAAAGAAGTTCTGAATTTTTCTTCAACTTTTCGTACAACTGGCTTTTTTCATATTTTTATATCCATTTTCAAATTTCGTAAACAAATATATTAATAAATTACTAGTTTTCTCTGACTCCTTAATATTCACGTCATCCGAATCATAACTGGGCACAGTTTTGCTGCTTTTCTAAAAATCTTACGCTTACTATAGAAAAAGTTAATAAATGATAATTTTTTAAACAAAATTATCTATACAAACAATTATAAATAAATATCAAAAAACCTAATCACATGTTTTTATTGAACACTAAGAATTTATAACACGAAACTTATCTCCGTGCTATAAACAAGATCGACAAGAAGTTTTATAAAAAAATATTATATGTAGTGTATTAATGCGGGTATATGCATAAAAAAAAATATTATGGCGCACTCATTCAATTACTTTTTTCCTGCATATTACAAAATAAACCTTCTCTAGTCGCTCTCGGTATTTGAAAGCATGAGATTACAAACAGGTGTATATTCATTTATGCTACCTTAAAATACCGAGAATTTCTGACTTACGTTACTTAACAAAGGGTGACATATACTAATGTTGGCCACGTACGATGATTATTATTTACTAAAAAAAATATTTTCAAGCATTTTTTTACATGATGCCTAACTAATTGATAAAATATTACTTATATTTAACAAAGCATGTATTTATATTTCATACGATATAAGATTCAGTGATGATCACTATAAAATCAGTGAATTATTTCTATGCATTGTAATAAAACTTTTTTCATATTGTGAAATTCTTTTAACAAAATTACTTGATATTAAAATTCTGTTGAATAGTGTATGCAACTAACAATAATTCATATTCATATACTGTTTGATATCCAAGACTAATATAATGACGTAGTTAACCGATTTGATTGAATCTTACTAGGTAGAACTACATTATATTGAGATATAAAGATATAAGATGTATTTATTGCCACAAAATTCTCAAGCCGTAAAATTTTGTCGTAATAAATACATTTCGATTTCACGTTAACCCGTTGAACTCTGTCAGCTTTTTTTAATATTCCTGAATGCGTAATTCAAATACTCAAATAACCAATTCATTACATTTGCTATTTTTCGTAAAATATGATTTTAAGAAACAGTACAGGTAATATTGTTTCATAATTAATACAATATATTGTACAGCCATTTGTCCTTTTTCCTTACGTAAATACATAATTGACGCAAATAAAATTTACCGATAAAAAAACTGTGATATTGAAAATATTCCCTGGTGGCCAATAATAACCGTTTCACCCTTCTATGACTTTAAACTAGACGTTGGGAGGCAAAACGAGGGTGGTTAAGATTTATGCCTTAGATTCAATTACTTTGTCGTCGTTTTCATTTTAGCCTGTTTATGATACCCGAAGCGAAAGTTACATAAAATATAATTAAAGAAATAAAAAGAGGACATTGTTTTTTCATTAGATGGCACAAAAAGTTAATTGTTCGCCTCGTTGTTACGTTTATATGGTACTCTTTATTATCTCCAGTATCGTATATTTGAAAAAGAATTCGATCCCACAAATTGAGATAACTCAATTTGCCTCTGTTGACGGACTGGTCTTCATTTTCCTGCACGACGCAGATTTTAAAGTGCCTCATTATCGTCAGTTTATAAAATCGTTTGCGAGAACTTATTGCATCGCTTAGGAAACGCATTTATAAAATTTTATCATTCCTGGAGTCTATTTACGAAAATTATCCTCGCCTCGGTAAAAGCATTTAGGGAAGTTATCACTTGGGGTGAGAGAATTTTCCGGGCACCAAGACCCTGACCTACATTTTGATGGGAAACTCGGACTGCTTCCCTATTTTCAACGGAAACATGATTTGCATTCCAACTTCCATCGTATAAAATACTCGTTTAAATTGAGGCCGGTACACTATAAGTTAATCTTTCCACTTTCATACCACTCAGCTCTTTAAATTGTATTTTTCTTTGTGATATTCAAACACATTTATTTTTTCATAGAGACAATATTTCGGCGTTTATTCAATATGGTTTTTTATCACTAAAATCAAGAATATTTTTTTTACAATTATAATTTATTCAAGCTCTTACTAATTATCGTTTCAATATATATATATACAATCATAAACAAAACAATATTAACATTTAATTTATACATGCCAAAATAAATTTATACTGTTTTTAAAACTAATTTTCGTTCCAGCAATAACTACGTTTTGATTTTTATGGTTTTAACCGTCAATTAATGACATAAAAATAATATTTTGTAACAATAAAACACAATTTTTTATACTA
This sequence comes from Himalopsyche phryganea, assembly GCA_022494535.1. Taxonomy (NCBI): domain Eukaryota; kingdom Metazoa; phylum Arthropoda; class Insecta; order Trichoptera; family Rhyacophilidae; genus Himalopsyche; species Himalopsyche phryganea. The sequence goes on along the minus strand of JAGVSL010000141.1, from coordinate 71,678 downwards.
ATTTCACAATTTTATCCAATGATCAGGACATGTGAGAATTTATCAGATAATAGAAAAGCGTGTGGTTAACGAAACCCGTCCGGATCATTATAAAACACAGTCTAAATAACTTTGTCAGCAAATCAGTCGTTCATAAGTTAATCATATAAATATCTTCACATTGCAATAACTTCAATATACATCCACGGTAGGGCTTTCGTCTGGGTTCGGTGGTTGGTTGTGAATTCCTGCAGGAAAGGAATGCAGAGTTTCAATATTGTAACAAATACTACGTCTTGAGTTGATCCGCACGCGCTAAGTGGAAGCTGTTTTCCACAACACGTTGTTCACTTTCTTCGTGAGGCTCGGAGCTAGAATTTTTTGTTGACATTGTCTTTTTTATAAAATTGAATATGATTTAGAACTAAAGGCATGCGTGCTTGTCACTTAATCAACCTATTCATTTATACATATTTTTTTGTAAATGCGATGTAGAGATATCAATACTTAACTCTTTTAACCTTCTATCTTCTATGCATTATCATTATGTATAGCATAAATATCTAAATGGGAAGGTTAACAGCTCATATCAGAAAGGGTACTTGTTAAAAGTTATACTCCATAAAATAATTAAAAATGTATAAATCGATTTGAAAACAACTGAGCTGATTTAAGCCATAAAGCTGTAAAAATGCATAATCGTCCCCGTAAGTCGTGCATTTTTTTAAACTGTATAATTAAATCCGATATAAGATAAAATTTATTTACTAGTTTGTCTGGGTATTAAATTATTATTATTCTGTTTGCCATTATTGCATTGTCATTGTAAAAAGACACCTACAATAATATAAATAAGAGAACTCATGAAAACAAAGCTATAAACATCAAATAAAAAGCTCTAGGTTAACGTCATATCCAATTATCTAGCTTTGTTAGAGATTTAAGACGTACAACAACAAAAAACAAGTTAAGTGTTATAACTAGTCTTGTTAACTGAATTGAATTCGACGCGTGTCACGTGCTTAGTAATTTTTATTATGTCTTTGTGTTATATCCATTAAATTTAAAAAAATGTGTTTTCTTTACGAAAATTCACGCTTCACTGACGTAAGTGATTTCTCTTAGATTTATCTCATCGTATTATTGCCGTCGTTTCATTCTGTGACAATATTTTATATAAAATAGTATTTTTGCGTAACGTCAATGTTACGTTAATATAATCAATATATTGTGGAGAGACACCGTTTTTCGGTTTGTGCTAATAAAGTTACATTTTAACTGTTTGAAATATACAAATTTACTTACACTGTGATATAAATGATTGATTCAATCCCATTGAACGCTGCTCTGCGAAATAACATGTACACATATTTATAAATGATCAAAATGAAACCTGAAGCGGTTTCAAAACGTTGGGTGATTACCACCAACCAAACACACTGTCTTCTCAATATAATATCCATACACACCAAGGCCGTGAAAGTCTAAAAACCTATGTTTTATTATGAATAATAATATACGAAATCCAATATGTAATTCTTCAGAGCTTCTTTCTTAGTTTGTTTGTCGGCCTCTGTGCTCTAGTAGTAAGAGCTTTGCCCTAGCGATTAGATCCAAATTCAATTCAAGTCCCAGCAAGGTCAGTAACAGTAGATTTTTTCAATTTAAATCTGTGAGTTTATCTCGTATGGTTTCCTAATTTTCAAAGTATTTGACGCATTGGCTATCAAATTTAATTTATAAATCTAAAAAAAGAACTTAAAAAATATATAATATAGCGACCGAATTATCGAATAAAAATTTCTGTACGTGAATTTGCATCAGATAAAACATAAATATCTGTGATGTTTTAATTTTACGATGACAGTTATTATATAACTTCAAACCATATGCTTTTTTACCCTATATAAAAATGAGTCTGTTAGGATCCTTCATGCATAAAAATCTCCATTCAATTTCATCAGTACTATATTGATTTTTTTGTAGTGATAGTGCATACTTATCTATTATAACTTAATAACATCGCGTATATTTTATTTCGCCTTTATAATCCGCAATATTAAGCTTGTGTTAATGGTCCTAATTCATTAAATTTCATATTCACTTGCAGAATACCCTTCGCTTTAAAATGATTTAATAATCCAATTTTAATATAAAACAATTATTTTCACACATTGTATGCGGAGACCTTAACCTTTTTTTATTCTATTAAGTGTTGTTTTAATATGACTTTGTATGGTTCAGCTTAAAAAAGACACAGGTAAAAATATTTAAAATACAAGAATTATGCAAATACTCATATATTCTTGTCCCTTGCTTGTTTGAGGTTTTTTTTTGCCGATTTGTTGATACTATCGCTTATGTTTGGTGTTGTTATAGCTTTGTTAAATATTTTTATGTTAGAAATAAAACATAATTTATCGTACTTAAAACCCTCTTACATTTCACACGGTCGAAATATCGATCCACCTGACATATGCTAAGTACTTTAACAGGCCAAAATTTGGGTGAGAGTCATTTTTTTCTTTGTGAAAAATTTTGATATTTTTACCTATTCCTGAAAGCATTACGTTTTGTTGACTAAATTCGCATTTACTTGGTAGTAATCTATTATAATAGGTTAAAATATCAAAGTATTAAGTTCTACAAAATTTTGTAAAACTAAATACATGAATATGTTATCTTATAATTGCATTTTGATTCATTTGTTTAAAAATCAATGTTTTTTTGCCTAAAATGCTTAGTTTTTGCATGTAAATGTCAACATTATCTGCGAGATAAAGGGATGAACAATTTTTAAATATGTTTAGGACTGGTTTCACTCAAAAAATGTATATTTTCAATATAAATAAAGTAACCATCGACTATTTTTTTTACATATTGTAACTTCTGAAAAGTTGTATATAATATTAACTGAAAGCCCTTTTCAATCCTTTTTCCATTATCATGAAAAAATATTTTGTACAAGTAAATCCACTTACGACCAATTGATTTTTGGTAAAATTTAAGTGAGGGATAACACAAATTTGAGAACCATTTTCATAATCGGATATGCCTCTCAAAAGAGCGAAACACGTCCCACTCATATCACTAGCATTAAAATGGTATTGGTTTCGTCATTGCTAATTCAATTCCATTCAATAATTTTCTATGAGACCTTAAATAGTAAAATGTTTGACCAAACTTAAAAGTATGATTTATAAAATGAACTGTAATCTTTCTTCGTGTCTTTATTAAAACCATTGTATTTTTTTACGCAGATGAAATAGCAACCCTAGCGACGATAGCTGAAAGTAAACACCCTGAGAAGAGAACGGAGGAAGAAAAGGTGGCGCTGATGGGCAGACCGAAGGCTGGTGACGTCATGAGAGCGCAGCTGCGAATCAAGGAGAGCAAAGAATTTAAAGTTAGTAACTATAATTTGTTCGTAAATTTATTTTTTAAACTTATCAAGATGATCGATTGGATTTTAATTATCATCTTGTTTTTCTTCTGCCGAGTATTTGAACTCATTGATGTGTAAAGTTTTTGTATTTGTTAGGTTAATTACTTACTTAATTTGTTTAAAAAAACTATGATGAATGTTTACTACAGGAGACCTATTAGACTTTGCTATCAATTAGGTTTTATTGTATCTTTTGATGTATTAGTTTACTTTTAAACTAGAATGCAAACTTAGAAAAAATATATTTAGTTAATAATTAATTTAATATCTCAGATAAATAAAGCACGATGTGTCAAAAATCTATGTACAACGTGAGAGAGTAGGAAGAAAAAACGTCTCGCCGCTCGCTCGAGGGTAGGTTGTTGGAGAGCGGGGAGAAGCGGGGCGCGGTGGTCAACATATTTCACAGCCGCGTCCGGAAACAAGACAAAGGATGAGTCACAAGTTCCTTCGTCTCCCATTAAAACCCGGTCGTAATCGGTATACTCTTTCTCGTTTATTGCAGTTAGTTTATATAATTTTCTTGAAGACAGTTACACAACAGATTTACACATTTTTAATTTAAACTCTGTAAGTGGGTTTACTAGCAAGCGGTGGACTAAGCGCCACTTCGTCGGCCGACGACTCCCTCTGGGAAAGGTCGAGAAGCGGCTCCTTCTTTTTTTAAGCAGCGCACGCTTTTTGTTCACTTCCAACTGTAAACAAACAGCGGCAACCAAACAAATATGTCAAACTATTACATTTAATTTGCATTAATAGAAAGAGTCTGCAGATTGGTTTTGAAGACCCTGTCCGCCCCATAAGTACGGGACGGTGTCAAACGATTTCAGCTTTTGTCGTCGTAACGACTCCAAACTCTGAATTCATACTAATGTTTATTGTAAATCAAATACCATTTCTGTCACAGTTGCATCCAATTACTACGTGCCACGGTTCAAAAGAGGTCAAAGTGTATTCCTTATAATCAAGATTTAAGAAAAATGAAAAAAAACCTCAACCTTGCAAATAAAAATAAAAACAGAAATGTGACAAAATAATGTTACATATAAACACATGACGCGAAATACCCCATACCATTTTAATGCATGTACATCAAACGCTTTCATGCTATTCAGTCGTGCGGCCAAATGTTCAATTCCTTAGGTAAACGTCTATTTTCCAAATCCAATTGATTTTTAACTGTGAATTGTGCACGAACTGAAAGTAATTAATTTATTCTACGATTATTCATTAATATATATTATGAAAATTATTCTCAATAGCTGACGATATTGAGTCGAAACAATTATTGCCAGAAAACAACCACTTTCCGATGTTTAAGCGAAAAAGTAAATGGGACAAACGTTATAAATAAAGCGGAAACGAACTCAATTCCCGCGCGATTAATTCTCGGGAAGTGGCGAAAACTGCCGCTTAATTTACCGTGAATGTGCCAAATCATTTATTTCTCATTTCTATCACTTGCAACAACTCTTTACGCTCGTCATTATCTTCAATTTACGAAAGAGTATTATTACATTGCTATATTCACATCGTTAAACTAATGGCGTATTAATAATACAGTCATAGGTGAGTTTGAAATTCTCCATTATTCTTTTGGATATATATAATATTATATAATTCAAGTCGATATCAATAACACGCTTTCAGTCTTATTATAGATCTGAAATTGGAATGCCATTTGCCTTTTTTTGTAACTTTGCCTGCTCTCAATCCCCCAATCAACCGAAGTCCCTCTATATGAACTCTTTGTAATCAGTGACTCAATTTCTCTTTTTTAAGAGAGTAAGAACATAGGAATAGGACTAAGACAGGACTCGTGGTAAGCTAATCGCATTCATTTTAGAGATTGGAGAGGCAGTTGGGAATTTATACTTTACAGATAAACATGCCTATGAATACAAATCCATAATTCGATTGAAAAATCAATTTATGAAACAATCTGAACTGGGATTTGAACCAGTGAACACCGCAAACGATTCAAACAACGTTGACCACTTGTCTGCAATGCTGTCATGTTGTTTCAAATATTTACTTAAACAGAAAGGTACTGGTCAAAGCGAGAACGAATATCTCACCACTTGTCCTGTCCTAGTGCAATCCTTTTATTCTTACACTCTCCGAAAATGACAAGTTGAGAGATTGAGTAAACAGTGGCAGTTCTCGTAGAATTTCGCTTGAGATAAGCTCTATTAGGAATCCATATTATAAACATTGAGAGAGGATACGGTAACAATGAAAATTACAATTTTTATTGTAGAAAATTGGTGTACGTCTTCATTGAGCGTTCGAAATTTACGAACTGGCATATTGTGACATTGAGAAATGTACATTTCTCGCGTTTTTGACAGAATCGCTTGTGTCGGAACACATATCATATTTTAATCTCTTTCTCGCAGAGTTTGACGCTTGGGAAATTCGCAGCCGCGCATTATTAATGTAGTGAAAGAAACCTGTCAACCCTTTTTCCGCTGAAATATTGTATTACAGGTTGCAGTATCATTGACAGATATGACACCATTAATCAGAAAATGTGCGACACGGGAAATTCACAGCTAGAATCTTAACATACTCGTGGTTACCCACTTACCCGCTTCCTTCCACCACTAATTTCACATCCGTTTATTTTATACAACAGTAAGCGTTTCTACAGATTATTTCCTTTAACCGGACGTGTCTCAGGATCAACTGCCCATGGTTTCGTTTCGTGTGCAAAAAATCTATTACTCTGAATTTCAAATGAACACAAAGTTTCTATGAGTTGGCGTTTACTCGTTCTCAGTGTGAAAACTTCGCAACATTTATTTTAAATATGATACTTTACCTAATTATTAGCCACCAATTTAGTGTACCCGATCTTTCAAATAGACTGACATGCACAGCTCATTCAGCATTATATTATGAAATTCCCATAGGATGTGTTCAGCACGTTGATTTATCCATCTACCGGTCAAGATCAAAAGATTATGATAGTAATCAATTTAATACTCACACTATTGACCCAATGTAGAGCTGCATGGTTGAATGAATGAGATGATTTTTTATGTAGTATTCGGTGTATGTATGTATTTACTCCGCGTTGAATCTAATGAGGAATCAAGGTAACCGCGATCCCCATATAATGTAGCAGAGCCTTTTCAACCAAATTGTCCAGCTCAAATACTTTCAAATTGAGCTCACCAAGGTCGGCTTGAATCCGATAGTAGAAAAACTTATTGCTTTTAATTTTTTGCGGCTTTACAATTAATATATTCACTATGGATTTTGACCCAGGTCAAATGTAAATATTCCCCTAAAACGTACGATTTTCAATTTAGTACATTTTTTGTGATGTGTTCATATTATAAAGGAATTAAAACAAACACCAGATATAGAATCAATACCTACGATACAGATAAATGTTTACACAGTAGATGTCCAGATTTTATTTGATACGGAAAAAATACAGACATCAAGGGATTCTCTGAAAATTCAAAAAAAAACAATATTCATTTTGAAAATGACCTGACTGTGATCTCATCCCTCTGCAGTCCAATGTTTTTCAAAAATCATTTTATGTACAAAAATGTAGAAATATGTTAGTTACATCCGTATTAAGTACTATTAAATGATACAATTAAAATTTATTATTCATTAAGTTAAAAACAATTCAATTCAGATGGCGTGAGGGAATGTTTCCAGTGATCAAAACATTTGTATGTTGACTAATTCCATAGAATACGTTCGTGTTTGAAGTTGAATAGGTATTTTAGTAATTGTTGCCAATCCACAGTCACTCAACTGCTGGATTTCCAGTCAGAACTTTTATCCAAAAAATCAACGCGATATACCAGTTGTATCAAGAAAAGCTGTGAAATGATTGCCAGGAGATGCAACAAATGGTTACTTTGGACTAAATTGCGATTGGAAAACATTGGCAGAGTACTTACAATTGATTTTATATTATTTGACATTGATTAGCGGTCGGTAACCTATGACACGCGTGATACTAGATGGCATGCGGAAGGCTGTTTTTTGGCAAGTCTTGGATGTCCATAGTTGTTGAACATTACTTAATCCCATTCCTCCATCATTTCCCTCTCTAAAGAGGTAGGTCGGTGCACTTACTCACTACTAGTTTTTATTAAAATACCTGCTATTAAAATGTTTGAAATGATTTATTTGGTGTCCTGATATTACATATTTATATACTGATATTATTTTTATTGATTGAATTGGCATGTACATACTTGGTAGAACTCCATTGTAATAAGCTAAAAATACTGATTTATTACCATATCCGCTCCCAATGTTAAGTGCTCCTAACATAAGTTTTCTACGAGAACTACTTGTCACTCAATTGCTCAACTTCTCTTTTTCGAAGATAGTAGGGATAGGGCATGAATAGTGGTTAATTAATTGCTCTCGCTACGCCAAGTTTTTAGGATCCAGTGGTTCGAAAAAATTTTAGACATTACAAACATTAATAAATTCAAGCCTACAAAACAGAAATCCATTAATTGATTAAAAAATCAAATTATAAAACTGTCCATGCCGGAAATTGAACCCGAGACATCGACTGATTACTGAATTATTTAGTTTTAGATTAATTATAAGATTTAGTTGGTGGCTATTTTGGCTACAGTTCTGACGACGGCGTAAACAACTAAATCCCATAATTCATGTACAGCTTAATACTTTGATAATATTGTTATTGGCTGGTGTAAACATCGACTCAAACATTTTTCCGCCGTTGCAAAATGTCAAAAAGTGTTCGAAATATAATTAATCTGTACTGTAGATTGTAGCGCAAACACACTTAGTGGGCGGCCTGCTCGGTAAGGTTAAAATGTTTATTCATCTATCATAATTTTTGTTTTTCCCACCTCCGTTTTGTTTTCCAAGCATCAAACAACAACAAAGCTTTCTGTCTTATTTTTGAAAAATTACTTCGCGATTTGATAGATGAGTTTTTGTTAATTTAAATAAAAGTTTATTGGTTTCATATTGTATTGCTTAGTCAAGGTCAATTAATACAACCTCGGACAATCCGCCCCCATTTTTCTCGATCTTTGACCTTCAATAGCCCTTTATGCAATCAATGAGGGAAGCAAAAAAAGATTATATGTCATGATACGATGATTATTTATTTTGCCATTACAATATCTTGGCCAAACTCTTAGCCCGTAGTGCAAAAGCTTTTCAATTAAAATCCTCTTATTGTTGACGTTGTTTTTCATAAAACTATCGTATACAATTTTATTAGTACGCTCATTTCCCCAAGCTTAGTGAGAGTAAAGATATTTCTTTTTTAAAATTTATTTTATCAGTTTATGTTTGTCTATTAAATTCCACTTAATACACATTATTTGTTTTTGAAACGTTTACTGTTAAAGATTATTTGAATTTCATTTAACGTGATTGATTTTCGGTGATTAAAAAAATGAATCTTTTTTTCAAAACTTGTTAATAAATAATTATTCAGCAACGTAAAAAAATCATTGAATATTTTCTTTCAATTCTGTTTTTTATAAATTCAATTCTTTTGTATATTAATAATTTAAAAAATTATTTGGTGTTGGTAATCTTAAAAAGTTGAGAATCTCTGTTAAATAATATTGATTTAGATTTTCAAGTTTTTAGCGTGATGCTAGTTTCATGTTTTATAAAGACGTAAAAGTTTTGCAGTTATAATATTTATAAGAATTTCTGTCAAAAACATATTTTTAAAAATAAATCTTTCTTTAAACGTACTATTATATAATTTAAACGACAAAGATAGAAAACAAAGTGACACTTAAATATTGCATAATCTCATTTTATTTTTATGTCATGAAATAAGTATTTCTTATTATTTGGTCGTAACATAAATATTATGGTATATTATTTATTTTCTTTTATAACAGCACGTCAATTTTATAAGAGTATTTGCTGTAATCGTAATTTTTTTTTTGAATAAATTACTATAATTTAAGACATCGACTGAGGGTGCTTGATGGAATTTCAATATCAAATTTGGATTTTTGAGATTTTGTACACTTCCATGTATTTTGTCACTAACGACCTGGGTTTCGCCTTTCGGCATCTTCAGGCATTCGAGCACACGAATGGACTCGAACTGACCTCAAATGCCTAAAGATCCCGAAAGGCGAAACCCGGGTCGTTAGTGACAAAATACATGGAAGTGTACAAAATCTCAAAAATCAAAATTTGAATAAATTACTGATAATATAAAATAAATTATAAATGACGATGTCTGTTATATCGTCATTATATAAGAAAAATCTAAATCGTAATATATTTTGCTGTTTTATTATCTTTTTGATAGACCTTTCCATAAAAAACTGAGATTATTCTTATAAAAGTTTGTTAAAATTTTCCAAATCTGCCCCGTTTATCGGCAGCTTTAGCCAAGTAAGAATACAAAGGTCAACCCTGGAGGTCAATGTCTAAGGTCAATTTCAAGATCACCGATTGGATTTAGCTGGACCTTCCAATAACACAAGCGTTAGGAAAGCTTAGAAGTACGTATTTACTAAATATATTTATAGCTGCGTATATTTAGTAAGCTTTCACCCCTTCAAGGCTTTTATTTTTACACACAGATATTGGAAATAGAACTGCTTGTGTTTTGGATTTAGACTTGTTTTATTCTACTTATTTTAGACGTTATAATGTTTACATTCGGGAAGCACCATACGTTTTGTCGTAGACAATTTCAAAATTGGAGACTTATTGAAATGTTATACTATTTATAGACAACTATTCGTAACCATAATATTTTTCTAGGGTGTGATATACAGGGCTATATTTAAAATTGCTTTGAGTTAGACATCCATAATAACATAAAAAATAACAAAGTACTAAGTTGCACAAGATTTTTTTTGTACCAATTTTGCTTCGGATTCGGAGCATGAGTACTCCTAATGGACGCATCTCAACAGAAGTTTCTCTACAAGATCTGGTTGCTATTCGGTCGCTCAACATCTTTTGGATAGAATAAGGATAGAAAGATGTGTCTAGTACAAGACTAGTAGTTAGTTATTAATGGCTTACAATTAAATGCACTTTTGTTTAGATCATATTTCCTTTCATAAAAATAGTTTTCACTTATAACAGATACATTCCACAAAAAACAAATTCTTTCACTTAAAATAAATATATCACACTTACGAAAAAATATTTACACATAGATAAAATATTTTTCACTCAATATAAATACTTACACTTTAAAATCGATAGTTGCACGAAGCTATAATGAAATGTCACTTATTCTTCTACTCTATATAATACCGCCTATATTGTCTTTGCTCCACGCATTAGATTACTTTACACAAAACCAAACCAGACTAACCCTGACATAAGCTACTACAACCATAACTCACTATTAAAAACAAAGTTTAGTGTACTAAGTTAATACTATCGAGTCCAAAGTACAAATTATCAAAATACAAATTCAAATGCATCAAATGAATACTATCTTACACTAAGTGCAATTATTTATAACCCGTTATTGACCACCCCTATGCCCCGTTTTAAGGACCAGATGGATGTAAGGGAATTTAGGCATTAAAAACATCCACATTTGAACAAGAATCCACAAACTTTAAAAAATCAATTAATTAAATTGTCCTTACTGGTATTCGATACCGAAGACACCGAAACCCAAGAGGACGACGATAAATTATTTTATATATTCTGGTAAAACTACAACATTATGAATATAGGTTTCAATTTATAAAAATATCAAGATTTTATTTCCTCTGCTTAGTCGTAAAAATAAAATTAGTCATTTTTAGTTCCAACTTCTGATGCAAGGTGCCGCACTCTTTTGAATGTTTATCAAATGACTTTAAGCCTTCCAGTATACGACCCTAACTTTCTCTTCTCAACTAAATAATATTGGAAATAGGAGATTCGAAGACCTGCTTTCTGTTTGGCCTATACTCGCCTTTTAGGCATTAAAAGGAAAGAGGCAATTATTGAAACAGCATAATCAACCTTTATCTGTATACAAAATAATAAATTAATTTCATTAAATAATCAATACTTGACTGTGGACTCGGTACTACTAACAATATAATACAGTGAATAATTTAACTTATATTATAATTGTAAAATAACTATTTTTGTTTTATAATTATGCCACACTAGAGTATTAAACTATTACTAAGACTAAATAAGAAGATTTTTCAGTTATCACAACAGATTTTCATTCGTAGAACGGAATTCGGTTTTAACAAAATATAATGAAAAAGACCGTCGTACAGCAAGGGACGGAAAAATGCATTTTTCGCCAAACCAAATTCAAAAGAACAATCTCTTTTCCACTCCTTTTTAAATTTGGTTACCATTAAATTGAAATGATTGCTCGTTTTAATTCAAAGTTGTCTTACACAGGAAATAAGATACAAACTAACTTTTAGAATCGTTGCCCAATTATGACGTAGAGAGAACGGTCGCCTAATAAATGGGATTTTTTTAATTTCATCCTTATTCCCTCCTTAAAGAAGGATTACAATCAGATATTGTCGGTATCTTCTGAGCAGTATACATAGCTAGGTTAAAATAAGTTTAAGCATGGTTCTGACGATGGCTTTAACCTGAAATAGCTATCAACTAACAAATACAACTTTTAAGGTGTTAACTGTCAATTCTTAGTGGAAAAGCATTATATTTAAAAAAATAAAACACAATTCATTTTTACTACTTCCACATGTTTATGATTGGTAATATTAATTACATATTTAATATTTCATTGTTTTTAAATGGTTCACTAATTTCATCTTAAAATTTTCCCAATCTGCTATTTTTTAATACATCAGTAATGTCATTAAAAACAAATCTCAGTTAATGGACTTTTGATGTAGCTATATTTGTGATTTCAGATTAGTAAGAGGTCCTTAACATTTCAATTGTATACTTTTTTTATTTGTTTTATGTATTATTTGTTTGATTATCAGTAATTTCTTGTCTTAGTTCATGAACCAACGTTTTATATACATTAATTTTTAACACTCAATTTTATATAAATAGCCCTGTTATGTTTGTATTTTTATCAGTAAAGTTGATAATGCTCGTGATGAGGAAAACCAGTCATGATCATTATAAACATGTGTAAGTAGTAAAAATGAGTTGTGTTTTATTTTTTAAAATTAAAATACAATTTTGTAGAATATAATATTTTTTCATATTATAATGGAGTTTCGGATAAATGCCAATTCAATCAATAAATTGACGATCAGTTTTAGTTTTTAATATGCTTCAAGGAATCTCGTTTGTCTTTCTTGCCCAAAACCTTGCCATTAAAAATGTTAAATTCTGGGACATTAAGGGTACAAACAATTGTACTGAAGAATCTTCAAAACCGCAAAAAATATTCGAAATCACCTTCATGAATGTAGCAAATATTCATGAAATGTAATGTGTCATTATTATTAGGAATAACACAAAAATATCTAGTCTAAATTTTAAGAGAAAAAATATTGTCGTAAAGAGTAGCGATTTGTGTATTGGATTCCTATTCCAATATACTACCAAAAACGCTTGAAGATTTGTAAGATTCAAAAACAAGACTTTTTGGTCAAATTAAAAAGTCGTTGATGATGAATTTTGTGAATAGTGTAATCTCAGTCTTGGAAAATAATTTAATCTAAATTGTCTTTTGTTGAGGTAAAAATGGCTATGGTTATCGACAAATTTAACATTATACCCACTGTTTATATTAGTCGCTGAGTTGCTAAACCCGCTCCCAAAAGTTTTAATAGTTTTGAGTAAATCACGAAAAACTGTTACGGGCAGTATGACAAAATAATTTAAGTTATTTTGTGTCTTCCGATGTAAAAGCAAAAGTAAAATAATCTTTGACACTGTCGATTTTTTAGAGCACATCAGCCGTGTTAAACGAGGGTCGAGATCATGTAAAAAAACGACATTTGTAAGTTTGGATTTTTTTAAATTCCGTACAGGGGACGAAATAAAAAACATTTTAGACTTGCAACTAGAACATCTGTTGATAGAGCACATACGTAAATTAAAAACTTATTTTGTGAAAAATCTTCAGGAGCGTGCTTAACAACTCATATAACAAATTTGGATTATTGAGATTTTGTACACTTCCATGTATTTTGTCACTAACGACCCGGGTTTCGCCTTTCGGCATCTTCAGGCATTCGAGCTCACGAATGGACTCGAACTGACAGACAGTAAACTGTGTCTAACGTTTATATAGAAGATACAAATACGACAAATATTATTTACGAGGAAAAATATTAAACGTCTGAGAGCCACACTGATACCTGAGTTAACATTTCGAGAATCGCCTTAATCCTTATTTTGTAAACAACACGATTGTTCGCCAACTTCTTTTAGAATTATCAGTGATTTAACAATTATAATAGCATTGTGGGTTTCGACGGGATGCAATTCGACGAAAGAGTAAATATATACAATCTTTCCACGTTTAGTGACATCTGTTAGGTGTTTCAACGTATAGGATATAATAACGGAAAATTAGGAAGGTTCAGCTGCTCATTCAGAATTGGCAAGGAATTTAACTGGGCTCTATTGATTTCCAAAATTTCTTGATAAAATAATTTATGATCCCCCATGTTTTTATGCAACAGTTTAACCCACGTCACTGTTTACTGTCTGTCAGTTTGAGTCCATTTGTGTGCTCGAATGCCTGAAGATGCCAAAAGGCGAAACCCGGGTCGTTAGTGACAAAATACATGGAAGTGTACAAAATCTAAATAATTCAAATTTGATATTGAAATTCCATCAAGCACCCTCAGTCGATGTCTTAAATTAACTCATATAACGTTTTATACCACACATTAAAATCCCAGGATAAAATTAATATTCGGTGATTGCAATCCGTAGTGGTGATTTATGAAAAGATAACATTAGTTATTTTTAAACATTAAAAGTAAAAAATGTCCTCGGATTTTATGAGCATGTGCTAAGTAATATAGTAATATATTTCATTTTTATGAATGAAAAAAAGTCCGCCATTCATGTCGGAGGTGGAACATGTTAGTCACGCAACTAATTCGCAGCGTCCATTGTGTTTTTTGTGTGTTGAATAGTAGCAAAATAAAACCGCTATAAAATTACGAAAATGTACTTCAATTTGTTAAAAAAATCGCGTGCTTACTGATATTTAATATATACATATATATCAAAGAAACAACACAATATTTTTAGCAATCTTTTTGATATTAATACGAACAATTTTCTTGGAATTACTTGCGATGGAAATAAATTAAAAAATAATTCCATGGTTAAATTATCCTAGAAAGATAAACGTATTTGTCTTTTTAACATTGAGAAAGTATGCCAATATAAACTCTATGCCTTTTTAATTAGGCAACCAACCACGTAAAAAATATCGAAGGATGTAGATTCAGATTTTGAAAAGACGTGGTAATGCTATTTCTATAGGTAATGAAAATAGTCTTGTTAGATTTGAATCAACTACTTTATATCGTCGCTGCTCTGGAAGAAAACACTAAATCCAAAAATGATATATTGAGTTCGTTTGACCAAAATGTTCCTTATTTTGAAGTCTACCGGAAGAACACACTTACTTTTATATATTACACTTTTACTTAACAACAGTTTTGTAGAAATAAATTAAATGAAAAAGGTACAGCATTGCAAATATTTGACAACCTTCCAATTACTCAATACTACTGTTTTTCAATTAGTGTCTTCTTCCATAACAACTACGATATATTACATAAATACATCAATTATAAAATAAAGCAACATTAAACTGCCAACGTAACTACTGAATGGCCTGTGATTTCATTCGGGGTCAGACAGGATTGTGTTCTAGTCCTGTTTTTTTCATCATAATCTTCAACTTCATCCTGAGGAAGTCGCAAGAAAAGTCCTCGCAATCCGATTAGGGATAGCTGGAGAAACCTTCTACTCAATGTGGAAAGTCTGATAATCACGGTTGTCCTTGCCCAGAACCAACGAATGAAATTCTGACGGTGCTGCTTTTTTGCGGTTTTGAGTCGTGTTACCTCATCAAAGCACAGGGTAACCGTAAACTGTGCTTTTAAAACAAAAGCTTGCGGCAAATTTATCCCTAACTACGTCAAAAATAATAAAGCAACGATGAACTTGGCTTTAAAATGTGCTGCGGATACCCCAAGAGACCCTGAATCCTGTCTGTCTCTTCTACCAATCGGATGGATTCTGTCGCCCTTGAAGGCCCCTGATGACCATCCATAGGATGTATTCGGTGGAGCTATGGAACGCTGAAATAACCTGCGATGAAGCAAAAAGACTGAAGGGGTCAGTGAATCTTGGAAGAACCGTGTGATGACCATATGCTCTTAGTACGGAGCGGATATGGTTTTGAAAAATACCAACGAATTCAATGTTTGTATAATCGATACCTTAAGTGTAAAATTATTATCAACTGATGATCACTTGATAATTCTCGTAATGAGTGAAATCGGTCATGATCATTTAAAAATGTGAATGTATTACAAAAAAAATTGTGTTTTATTTTTCAAAAATAATACCTCTCCTTAAAGAATTTACGTTTAATACCTTAAAAAGTCTTTTACATGATTGCAAATGTTGCGTTGTGTGAGCAAATATAGTATTCTGCGAATCCTCTGCAAAAAAGCATTGTCAAAAAAGGTGTAACGATCTAAAAGCTCTTTCTATTCACAATTTGTGATAAACTCCGTTATCTTTCAGGCAATATATCCACAGAAAGCCAGCGGTCGCTCTTTACGGGTCATTTGCTTAACAAAACCGGCAGAGAGCTTTTCACTTCTGCCAAATGCGGTAGTAACGTAGTACAGCGTTTTAGCTTTTTCTTTGTGAAAGAAAGTTTCATATTTTGATTGGTTTTTAATGTTAGGTGAATGTAGGACATACAGTAAAATAATATCGATATGTGATAATTCTTATAATGAAGAGTATTCAAATGCTCTACACTCTACAGCTTTCGTGCGTTGATTTTTCAGTCAATTAACGTATTTTTATTCTGTGATGTTTTTCATATTTTTCCATCCGATTCTTCCAGACAGAATACGCCTGACTAATCACTAGTCTTTTCTTAACTGCGTCAATATATAATTATTACCCTCTCTGGTTCGAAAGGTTGTACAATTTGCTCACAATTTCTGATTTATTCGTGTAAAAATAACATTTATTGTTTGAAAAGTATAAATTAATTACTATATTGAAAAAAAATCGAGCTTTTTTCGGGATGAGAAAAATAAATCTGGGTTTCGGGACGCATTCGGGTAACAAGCGTGATATTGAAACTAGGGCTCGGGCCGGGCCGGGTAATTTTATGAAATTTCGGCCCGTGCAGACCCCCAATCCAAAAGCACTTCAATAAACAGAATTAAAACTCAAACCCTTTCTTTCTCTGAGTGGCATTGCAACGCATGTCGGGCACTCACTCTATTCACTTAGTCATATATAAATAAATCACCCCCTTTACTCTAGCAGTAAGAGCTCTGATTCGGGATGTGATTAAATTCTTAACTAGTTTATCACAACTGATAAAAAAAATAGATTTAACTCACACAAAATTTTTTTCATTGATTTTAACTGGTCCATATCATTGACAATTGTTTTTAAAATATGTGTATTTTTAATATAAAATTAAAAATAAATTTCCACAGAGTTGCCGCCGAATCCATGTGTCCAAATTTGTATTTTTATTATGAGAACATACAATCAAGAAAATAAGTGAGTAAATGTGCATTCGTGTATATATAATACACCCAACTCACTTTTAAATTTATTGATTGAATTAGCATTTACTTGGTAGAACTCCATTATAATAGGATAAATTAATAAATAAGCATTAAATAAGAAAATTTTATTAGGTAGTTGATAGCTATTTCAGCTTGACGCCATCGTCAGAACTATGATATTTTATCATATTATTTCACGGTTTAAACGTTTCTGAAATGGCAAGGTCCACAAAAAGAACCAATACTATATTTTATATTTTATTTTATTTATTGCATGAATTATTTTTTCTAATACTACACGCAAAATTACTTTACAATAAGAAATTTAAATATTTTCAATATTCGCCTTCATTGGATTCAAATACATTCTACGTGTTAAGCATTTCTAGTGATGAAAGCGATTTTTATCCAGTCGGTCATAAATGTGCGCGTCTATTATCAAGCAGCAATGAATAGTTAGTTTCTGAACAAGCTTTTCATTTTTATATTTGAATTTTTCATAGCTGTAACTGAAATTTTTTTGTGTCACCATTTTGGTTCTCAATTAAAATATATTTATGTACATGAATATTTTTTTGTGGAATTTTTAAATTGTGTTTTTATTATGATTTTTTTTAATCTTACACGGTCTTTTTAGGCTGGGAACACACCTTCAATTTGTCTATGTATAGCATGTCTTTTTTTCTACACTGTTTTACTTGTACACGGGGCTTGTTGGAACGTATCTAGAGAGTAAAAAAAGATTTTCGTGTATCATTAAACATTTATCTACAACCCTAAAATCGAAATTATCTTTGATTTTTTAATAAAATTTGAATGAATATTAGGCCGGTCTTAAATATTCTATTCCAGTGCATATTTTAGATTTACACAATGTTTCGTTTAAAAACATTTGGAATTTTTATTATCATTTTCTGTAGTAGAACATTCCTATTGTAACTCGAAATTCTAAAATTACAAGACGTCTCACCTTTGCTCTGGAAGTTAGCACGTAGAATTATTCTTTAAAAAATCGTACTCAAAATTAATCTAGTTAGTCTACAAGATAGTAATTCAGTTAGTCTACGAGAAGTTCAGCATAATCGATTTTAAATGTTATAAACGGAAAGTAAAATATTGAAGATGCTATACCGAGTCAAATTATAAGTATTGCATTGGTAATATGATACAATTTTTACAGCGCGAGTGATTGTGATTGAATTGTTCTAATCGTAAAAATATTCCATGTGTGATAACAGCGCCGCGACGCCTGAAAGAAGAGCGTCGCCGTCGCGGCGGTGCGACATTTGCCAGCGGTGCAATACATCCTCCGACCTATTGTGAATCGGAGGCTTTATTCAATAGAACAACTGCCATGCGACCAATCGGCGGGACACAAAGCTCGCCTATACAATTCACTTTACACATGCACGTATCTCGAAATAGATCCAAAACGCGTTGATAAATTTACAGTTAGGTGAGGTATCGGAGGAGCTAAATTAACTAAGATAAGAACTGGTATTCTATTTCAAATCATAATTTATTTTTACCATTGCACTCCCAATCCGAACCATATGCGGTTATTTTCTCAGATTTATTTGCGCCCGGTTAGTTAAGCTCAATACCTTTACGCCGAACGTAATGATTTTTGTACTTGCTCTATACATAATTATTAAGTTCGTACTAAAGAAAGCCAATATCGCTATACACGAAGGAAGTCAGTGGCTATATAACTTTTCATCACAAGAGCTAATTTTTGCACGAAATATTACATATGATTAATTTTACACACTTAAAATGAATCAATCAAAATCATTTAGTTCGGCGTAAAGATGTTGAGCCTTACTGACTGGTCACTATTAGTGTCCGAACAGTAATAAATAATGTTATAATAGGACCGTTAGACTTTTAATAGATCATCTCAATAGAAGCTGTTTGATGAGAGCTTTTTGTTATTCACACTCTTTCTCTGAGAAGGCAAAGATAAGACTATATCGTGGGGAGCTTAGAATGGTCTAGCAGTGGGCTTATCCCACTAGCTACGTTACATTTAAAGGATTGGATGGGTGGAAGGTGTTACAAATATTACAGACATGCATGCATTTGTACACAAATCCAAAAATTTAGGACATTGTCCCATTGGCACCACAACCCATTGGTTAGAATGGTTTTGAACTGTAATGTTAATATAAGTAATTTATTTATGAAACTAAAGTTTAATTTTGAAATGAATATTTTTAATGATGTTTTCTAAATGCACTGCCTATAGCAATCAATACCACTTTTCCATATTACGAAATTATCTGCTCTTGATAAATGACTTATATATCGTTGTTATAGTGACAGAAGATTTTAAGTAAAAAAATCTTTTATTGAGATTTGTCGGCCTCTGTGGTCTAGTGGTAAGTGTTTGCCCTAGCGATCTGATGGGTACTGGTTCAATTCCCAGCAATGTCAATATCAAATTTAGATTTTTTCAATTTAAATTTGTGATCTAGGATATGAATGACTTCTCAACATTCTCATCGTGTTTATCTCGTATGATTTTCTAATTTTCAAAGTATTTGACGCATTGGCTGTCAGTTGTAATTCCAGATTTTTTTGTTATTAATATTAAAAAAAGAGATAATTGATTTTGAAGAAAAACATGGAGTCTTCGTATTTACATACAATAACCGTTATTATTTAAAGTATGTAACCACTTTATGAATTCTATTTAAGTATTAGCAATTCTTTTTATAGTAATATTAATGACAGTTTGTTACCACTAATAACTGTGAACGAAATTGACTTAATTCAAATTGACTTCTTCAAATTATTTCAAAAAAGCGTGGCATATGGCTGAGCTTGTTTTTTCCTAAAATCTATCGTATTCCATTCATAACTCAAAACAGCCGATTTTCGACATATCGCTTTCTGCTACTATGCCGATGATATATAATTATGAATACTTATGTTTGTTAGAAGTATGTTGGTGGCCATAATATATTATAATTGCTCCTGTTATAATCCGTTTTTTTTATAATTGGTGGGAGAGTTTTTAGACATCATTGACATGTAGGCTTTAGGATAAATATTCATAAATCGATTTATGAATCTGTCTTAACTGGAATTAAAACCCGCAAGCACCGTAACCGAAGCCAAAGTGGTTGACCGCTCGACTAATGGTCAGGAAATTCTGAATACAATCTAAAAATTAAACATCGTACTGTAGTAATGTTCTGCAATTACTAAATTTAATATGAAATACCGATGTTGATCTCCCACAAATTTCAAAATTAATCGCTCAAATTATTGAACGTCGAAACAAAAGCGTGGAAGTGTGCTTATTGTGGCGGAAATGAGATATTCCATTATCGTTTCAATTCCATGAAATTTCTACAACTAGATCAAGGCGATAATCTGATTGGCTGATTGCAGTGGCGTTCTTGAGATGGCTGACTAGTAGATTACTTAATTAACGTCATAAATACCAAATTACTTTTGCTAGATATCTAAATATGTCAGCAGTATAACTGTGGCTTAAGAGACAGTTACTACAGAAATATAAATAGTAAACATAACTTACTCATTTACTACAATATTTTTGTTCACTTTTTAATGTTTAGATGATACATAATTCTATACAATATTCATAATTTTTCCTTTTCAAAAACTAAAGAAAACGTTTGTCCGGAAGCCTTGTGTGTGTGTGTGTGTTTTTTTTTTTAATTTAAATCGTTATCTTTTACGCCCAGACATTTATTGTTTTAAGAAGTATCCTCTACGAAAAGCAGACGGAAAGAGGCAATTAATTAGTTTTTATTTATTAAACTTCTCGGCAATACTGTGTTTGATAAGCGAAGACGGCAGACAGTTAGGAGGAGTTCTTAAGGGGAGCAAAAAGTAACATTTAATTAGTGGATGTTCAACGTTTTCTCTGCACTATAATATTTTTTCTTTATTTGAGAGCAATATTTTGTACTTTATAACATAGATATATTGGAGAAACAATCAAATGAGTCAACATTGCAAGGTTTTTAGGTGACAGTTTTTTTTTCATCTGTGGATATGTTTTCTTTTGTTTTTAACAATAGAAACGTCAAATAAGGCACAGAACTTTACCATAAACAATAAGATGTTGAGTATCTGATTACATAAGTCTGACTTATGTGGTTGTTTCCCCCTGTATTTGAAGACCATTATGTCGTGCGTTGTTTATGAACAAAGTCATTTACTTCAAATTTTGAGATTATTTTCTTTGGACAGACAGGTAAAAAACCGAATACCAAGCTGAAGATAGTCACATTTATCCTGATTTATCAAGCACAATACCTCATAGTTTTAAAAAATGTTGTGCAACGGACAGATATGAGAGTATTTTCTAATTCATATTTAATAACATTAAATTTGGCATGTTGAAACAGAATTGTCAATAACACACTGACGATAAATACAAATTATTGTCAGTGTTGAAATAAAACGAGCGCCAGAAGCACTACTTTATTCCCTAACGCTTGCCTTGCAATACCACTGCATATTAAAAACATCGCGAAATGGTCCAAGGTTTGCTTACTATCTACCCTTGGCCTAGAAGCAAGACCGTCAGATCGACTAATCCCATTATTTTCTACACGTGACTATTCTGCAGAATATATATAGCAACCCTATGGCATACTTAACTTATACATATTACGTGAGTTTTTCTAACTTATAAAGAGATATAAGGAATATGGCCTGAAGTGACAGAAATATTCTAAATGAAGCCACACAAATAATGGAAGCGATACTATGCAAAATAACACCAAACAAAAACCATAAAATCACTGATAGCATTGAACTTATAGACATGTATAGGCATAATATAAAATTAAAATCGGTAACTTAGTTATTCTACTGGCTTTGTTACTAACGTAGCGCGTTTCGCTTCTTACTCTTGAAGATTCTTCATAAAGAAGAGAAACGCGTTATGTTGCTAACAAAGTCATTTAATCTTACAATTGTTTTTATGGACCAAAGTTTTACGGGCCATGTGTATATGTATAAAGCGTTAACTTGTGAGTTAAAAGGCATGGGTTAATGTGATGTTTACATTACCTATAACCCATTCGACCCTATAAACGAGGTGGGATGTAGGGAGAGCGATTAGTTTACTACTTGTATTTTCCTAGACCCTACTTTCTACATCGTTACACTTCATAAAGATAAATATTTCTACTTTAGGAGTTAAAATTATGAAAAAGATATCAATAAAATTGTAGTTTTCTTTTTTAAAAGAAAACACAGCGTCTCGCTTTGAATACATATGAAAATAAAAAGGAACAATGACTCGAGGTTTTATGAATATAAAAAGAAACCTAGATTAAAATAATCTTTAAATATAAAAAAATAAGTGTATGACAGTAAAAGACAATGCGTGTATCCTTTTAATAAAAAGAAATCGTCAAATTTTAAGGCGTCAAAAAAAGGGACGAAACAAAGTAAAGTGAAGTAAAGTTGTTAGGTTAAGGGCCAAATGCAAACAAGAGTTATAAAGCTTCGATCATAAACTTTGTTGTATACAACAGAGGGAATGTAAAGACCTTAAATTTCTTTCTGTTAAACCCTTCCGCCTAGGGCGGAATATGCCGAAAAGTTATAGTACGAGTGATTTGTTTCTTAGTTATTTTGCTGCGAACGAATTAATATAGTAAAATTTAAATAATTATTGTACTATAACGAACGTATCTAAATTTATGATCTACTAGTGAGTACCCGGCATGCGTTGCAATGCCATTCAAAGAAAGAAAGGGCTTATGTTTTAAATTCTCTTTATTGAAGTGCTTTTGGATTAGAGGTCTGCACGGGCCGAAATTTCATAAAATTACCCTGTCCGAGCCCGAGTCTCAATATCACACTTGTTACCCGAATCCGACCTGAAGCACAGATTTATTTTTCTCAGCCTGAAAAAAGTCCGATTTTTTTAAATATTGTAATTAATTTATACTTTTCAAACAATATATGTTATTGTTTCCATATTTCCAACGATATTCATAGCACATGTGAAATAAATTATTTATGTTATGAATATTGTCCTATGGCTGACTCATGGCTCGAACATAGTAATAGAATAAATCAGAAGATTTTACAGAGATGTCGCTGTTTGAACGAATTTGCTTTATTTTTTAGATTTTAAATTTAATTTTTTTTCTTCATAAACCTTCACGGTTGTTTGCACAACAACTCATTTAATTTTCATTGAAATTAGATGAATAGTAAAGGAATGCATAGAAGACAAACAAACAAACAAATCTTCATTTTTATATATATAGATTGATTTAAAATACGTTTCTATGTTTTAAAAGGAAAATTGCTCTGGAGGGAATTATAATATCATGAAATTGATTCGAAGTATTGTATTTCATTTAATTTTGTAGGGTGAGATGTATACATAATCAAATCAAAATTGTATAACTTCTAGGAATATTTTTTAGGACTGGATATTTACAATATATGTGTATATTTCTGAAATTAATACTGTTTAAATAAAATATTATTATGACGGAACAACTCAAATCTGTTTCTTCTTCAAAATTGAACCAACAACGATTGATACTCAACAAGGTGTCAATAGATTTAATATCGTCGGTGTTCTGGAAGAAAACATTAGTTCGAAAAAATTACATATTATAATGACATAATGAGTTAGTTATACAAAAGTGTACTTTTTTCGAACTCTACCGTATGGAAGAACACGCTTATTTTTATAAATTACACTTTTACTTAAAAACAGTTTTGCACAAACAAACTAATTGAAAAAGATATAGCAGTTCAAACGTTTGAAAAACTTCAAAGTCCAATTACTCAAAACTAGTATTGTTTAGTGAATGTATTCTTCCAGAACAACGCCGACATATCCTTACTATGAGGAAGTTTTTGATACTTCACTATTTAAAAGTGAAACAATGTTACCAGTGGCTTTGTCAAATTTACTTTTTCATAGTTAGAGCGCCGTAATAGAAATGTACCAGATCAGTTATTTTTTTTGACTAATACGAGGCCCAAAATTATAAATCTGCCATTCTTGATTAATACTTTATTTTCCATATGATTATCTAAGGAATCGTTGACATGGGTTGTTTTTTCTCACAAAATATAGAACCACCCTGTCACCCTGAAAGTAAATTTAGTCAGAACTTTCACTGTACAATTCCTTGCCGATTTGTACTAATGTATATATACATATTCACATTACAAAACCAATAAACTAATATGTATTTTTTTATACAGTTAAGCAAATTGAATTCATTCATTAAGGGTCGGAATGCATTATTCAGTTTGCCTCTGTTCACCCAAGCGGTCAGATCAGTATCAATATGAAATTATTTGTTTTTTTTTTAATATTGGCACATTGACAATTTTTGTTATTTTCTTATTGTTTAAAAAATATGCTCCGTACACAGAAAAAATACTTAATCGTAATTCAAAAAAGATAAATGCTGAAAATCCATTAGCAATATCTGTGTTTTGAAATAAACAACTCGCTACTTGAACCTTCGTAAATACTCGTAGATTAAAGAATTCTTCCTCTCACAAATTTTCACTCCGTTGAAAAAGATATTATTTATTTCTGTTTACGCTGCAAATTTCACGCTTGAAGACAATTTTTCATATTTTGCGGCTGATAAAAAACGACCGAAGAAAAAAGACCTAAATTATAATCCGGAAGTTATGAGACGAGATAACGGAAACCTTTTCATAATGTATGAATCCCGAAATACTAGAGTGGTGTCTTCGTTGTATTCACATCATCATCATCTTCGTTGTCTAAATCAAATTATTTCATAACTCAACGTTGCACGTTGCACCCATCACACCCCGCTACAGCTTCACACTATTTTTGCGAGGTGTATTCTCCAGCGTAAAAACGATATTCCTGTTTCTTATTTTTGCTAGGAATGTCTAAAAAGATATTCCTCAAGACTTGGCTGCATGCAATCAATATATAGAGAGTTAAATATGAAAAAGAGTTTATGAATGAGCTTTAATGAATCGAGTTCTATTCGCTTTCCAAAGGACGCCGTTGTCTCTGGTGTGTCATAAATGGTAGTCCATTGCAATGGTATATAATACAGTGGAACCCCGATTCATCGTTTTTCAAGGGACCGTATAAAAAAATATAGGAAAACGATGAATGCGGGAAAGTCTTGAACTATTTTCAGTGCCTCACAGTTGTAAATTTCTTCATAGGATGCATTATAGTTGCAAGTCAGAATAATTATTCGCAATGCGAAATCCGAGATAAAAATGAACACGAGACCAAATTTAGGACAACGATAGATCGGGAAACGATGAATGAGGTATTATTTAACATTGTTCTTATGGGTGTTTGGATGGTTCATAATAACAAGAAGACGCTGATATTTTTGCCGGGGTCATAGTATTTAACCGATAAATTTTGGAAAACGATAGATCGGAGAACGATGGGTGCAGAATTATTTAATATTGTTCTTATGGGTGTTTTGCTGGTGTGACTATAAAAATTAACGATATATGCGGGAAAACGATGAATGAATGAATGATGGATCGGGGTTCTACTGTATTCTCATTCTGTTTTAAGCCCTGTCTGTCCGGATCTTATCATCAATACCGACAAATCGGTCGCGTTTGTACGATCTTGATTTTTTTTAAGTAGGCCCCATACTAAATGCTACCATCCCGAAATATATGCAGACTATTGTTGCAAAATCTCAAAATGGTAATATGAGTAAAAAACCACACGAACAATACTTCTGATGAATTAAAAAAACAGTAATTATTATCAGAGGATTTAAAATTATGTACTTTCTTTAAACATCGTTTAATAGTTAAGCTGTTTAAGGGCGTCTTTGAATTGCAAAACTATATTCGATGTAGTTAACCTTGTACACAACCCTTGTTCAACTAACTGCAACTTAGTTCACTAAGGTAATCACTTGTGTCAATAATAGAAGTGTATTTCAGTTAGGCACAACTCGCGACTTTCGCTCTTAATATCTAAATTACAGTTACATCTGCATTACCACAAAACCCTGCCGAAACAAGCGCACGTTAAATATTTATACGTCACATCCTTTTTGAGTTTATTCAGTGGTATTTAATGCAATATCAAGTTAATTGAACTAAATAGTTACTACCTAATATCGAAACCAATACCAGGTTACATAAACACAACATACATAAATGTTACCGTACAGCTTATTATGTATTTATATCAGTAATAAATTATTAATTATATATTAAGCCTAGGAATGAAACAATGCTTTAATAAATTATTATAAAACTTTATTAAAATTAGTAAACTAAAAGTGACATGAATTTTTCTGTTTTTTTTTGACACTTGTTTGTTTAGTAGTAGATTGTTTTTCACTCTATACATTATTCAAACCATATATGCTCCTAATTTGAAGTATATTAACTCGTAATCAATCATCTCAACAGAACAGCTACTTTACGAGACGTAGTTGTTATTCAGTCGCTCAACTTCTCTTTTTCAGAGTTGGTCAAAGGACTAGTAGTGTAGTAACATCAACAGCATTCATTCCTTTGGTCACAATTTCATACATAAATTTATAAAGCTATCTGTACGGTGGTCCAAGCCCATGAAAAGCTCAAACAAATAGGACAAACGACCAAGAGCGTTGGCCACTTAGCTACAGGACCGACAATATAACGTCATATCAAATGTGAACATACTGAAGCAACGCCTAAGAACGTGTTTCATTATGCATTTCATAATGTTGGATAATTTATGAAAAAACATTGCAAAAAAGAAGATGTTTCATGCAAAGGTATTCAATCACTGTGTATTTATTCGTAGTCATGGGATGTAAACAGTAGGTTATGTCAACAACTTTCTCAGTGTATGTATTACTTTATACGGATAGTTAGTTAGGGGTAGGCTATGTTTGTTCACCTTGTTGAGGTAATAAAAGCTAGTTACGAAAAAGAAATGCATAGTTATAACCAGGTTAAATTTATATACATTATTATATATTTAGAAACTATACTTAACTGTGACTGTATTTTTTGGTTACATACAGTATATAGACAATGTAACTAAAGTTTATTTTATCGATAGTTTAGTGAATTCAAGTTCGTGTATTCTATAACCGCTGAATCGAAATATTGTTTTCAGTTATTTATGTCCAAACATTCTCTGCAAATATATCAAAAAAATACATATAGAAATGCAATACTTAATAGTTATTAATCTTTTTCAACCACACCCACCGCCAACGCTGAGTATATGTACACCCAATGGAACTTATTTCTCGATAGAAGATATTTTTGCGAGAATCCGATTGTTATTCAGACGCTCAACCACTATTTTTCGGAGAGGGTTAGGATAAGCCATAAGTTCTTAAACTTATTTTTCTCGCGAACCTCTTGCCGTTTTTGTTGTTTATTGAAAACAAATTGTAAAAGTATTTGGATTTGGAATGAAGCAAATAAGCTAGAAAAATTCTTACATTAAGTGAATACACAAATAAATGCTGTTGATGACAGGGATGAACCTGATACCTGAACCTGCCGATAGCAGTTGGTCAACATTTGGCTTCAACTTAGTGAGGTATAGTCGTAAATCTCCACGTTCAGTGATTTGCAACCGATTGCTTTTTTTCGAAAGAAGATTGGTAACCGTGCTAAAACCCCGTTCCACGACGTATGAAGATGAAAAAGCTATTAAAAACTCTCTTGTGATAGCTCATAATGATGGATAAGCAACAGGGATATCTTTCTGACGTCAGAATTGGTATCTTTTTCTTAACTGCACCTTAAATTCTTTATTTGTACTTAACCCAATCAGTTATTCTTGTAATATTATATTCAATTACTGTGCTGTGTTACTATGCGTGCAGTCTAAATGGTCTCCGATCGGTGGACCCCAATTTACATCATTCTTTTTCTCCCTGACATGGACCCCCTGCTAGTCTATATGGACCCTGGAGGTTCATATGGACCACTTTAGGAACCAACGGTCTAGGTGGAAGGGTAATTTAAACATCACATAAATCAATGCCTTCGATCTCAAATACTTAAATCTATATGAAAGAGTCACTCAATCAAAATGGACGAACGCACAATAGTGTTGAGCACTCGGCTACAGAACCGTAAACTATTACTCTTAAGATATTTAAATAATAGATTGATCTAGCACAAATTATCTATCTTACTGTCATTTTTTCAATTGAAAAATCAAGTGTTTTTTTTATTTTCTTTTCAGAATACTGTTGATAAATTAGTCCAGAGAGCAAACGCCTCAATCTTAATTGGCACCTCTTCGTGGAAAGAACAATTTGTAGAAGCCCTCACAGTAAGCGCAGGTAAATAAATGCTAAATTAAAATTGTAATATTAAAAATAATCAAGTATTTATAGTGTGTTAATTATTTCCATATGTATCATACATAAGTTTTTTTGTGACTGTCAAATTCCCCTATATATATTTACTTATAACTTTTTTTGTCTCCCATAATTAAATTATTAACACGATATATAAACAAAAAGTTTAATAAAGGCTTTAGTTATTGGTTTCTGAATATTTTTCCGTTACTTTATAATTAAAAACATTATAAATTTGATTTCAGCACCTGTGATTAATTTAATTTTAAATAATCTCTTGATTTTATATTACCATGAAAAAATTGAAACGCTTTTTAACGTTTATTTGCGAAATTTAACGATTATTATTTTAAGAATTATTCATTTTTTTATGGTTCTTCAAAATTGGCGATAAACAAAATTAACTGCTTGGTATAAACATCGCAAGAACATAATTGCTATAAAAATATATGTGCCTTTATACAATATAAAATACACTTACATACTTACAAAAAAAATGTCGGCGTCTGTGGTCTAGCTTTGCCCTAACGATAAGATGGGTCTGGGTTCAAGCCCCGGCAAGGTAAATACCAAATTTTATTCTGAGTTTTTCTACATGGATGTATGAGGTGTCATTTCGTCCTAGAGTTGATCCCGAGTGACCTATAAAAATTCTCATCAACTTTATCACGTATGATTTTCCAAAGTATTTGGCATATTGGCATTACAGCTAAATAAATTCAATTACTAAAAAAAACATAATTATGATTTTGCTAAAAGTACTGGCGTATTAAAGCGTAATTGATAGTGAGTACGAGATAATATCGACTGTTTTTTGGCCAATTGATGTAACCCTAAAAAAATACAAAAAATAGTTAATGATTGTATCCCATTTTAAAGACGACATAGCAGTTCGCGACCAAGTAAATTAGAAAAATAAATTGACAATTTTTTAGGGAAACATCATTTTATATTGGTTTTAGGCTTAGGAATTCTGACCCCCTCACCTGATATAAGCCACTATTATATCGACACTCCCTAAGTATAATCACATATCTGCAAACGTGAGAATTTACAGGAGTGCATTTCAAAGATTCATAACGCAACTCACCATATAATGTTTTCGATCAAAACAGTTTTTACTCTCTCCTGAACAATTTCAATTTTGACGGTTACATTAATTGGCCAGAACACCATTAATATTGTCCATCTCTCTTATAGAAAATAATTCCAGAATATTTATTAAAAACTAAATAGTTTACAATTTGTATTTATTCAAACTTATCTTACCCTATGTGTAGATTTAGATTCTATTCGTATTTAGGTGTGTATCACATTATACAAACTCAACGCTCATACCATCGACAATTATTTTATGATATTTTTTCCCAAAATATATAAACATTTAATACCTATAAAAACTTTGTACATATACTCTTATTTTTGTTTTCATTTTTCTTTATATAAACTCAATCATATAATAAATTCCAACATTAATAATGTTTCGCTATGCAAGTCATGTTTCAAATACATTTTTAAATTTCTATGAAAGATTTAAAATTTCTTATACAGCTGTACCAAAACCCAAAGGAACCAAGAAAGGTGATTTTTATAATATTTAGTTGATTTAATAAAAATTGGCTACTCCATTTCACCCATGCATATATATAATGAATCACTAAAAAATGTAAAAACAACAATGTATTGACATTGATTTCGTAACGAATTGCTTATGTTTGAATTCGTTCTGACAATTCAAAGGTAAGAATTCATTCTCTAAAATCAATGTATTAGTAATTATGAAAAAAAAACCATACTTCGTAATGAAGTTCCACTAAGCACTATGTATAACAAAGGCAGCAGTATCATAACAGTAGTTATATTTTAATTTTACAATGACGAGTTAATGCTTTTTAGGTTAGAATTAATTAATTACATCTATACTTAACAACACTTAAAAGTAAAAATATATCTGTATACCAGATACAATTATTAACACTGCAGTAGTAAAATTTTTGAACATAAAATAGGAAGAATTGAAAAAGCTTGAATTTGTGAAATAACAATTTTACCGCAGCAAAGTGTTGTGGGGTTTGTTTTCAGGAATTGTATCCGGCATTTAAAAATGTGGTCACCGAAATGTCAACGTGTTAATATATTATAAACTATCACAAAAAATATTTTTTTTTCTTTCACTGTATGTATTCTCCGTAATACGTTGTATTAATACACACTTATTCGCCATCAGAAGTATTTAAGGATATTCAGATCTTCTTTTGTTTATCCGAATTTAATTTACTGCACAATCATTTATACTAGGTATAATAATTCCAAATGAAATGGAAATAAAATAATTTAAATCTATCATTACTTTATTAGAATAATAGCACTATTATTTCATATAAAATATAAGACCACACAAAATTATGTATTTTGAGAAGTTGAATTATTTATTTTTGATTTACCCAGCAATAATACAGCGGCTTGGGTTTAAGTATTATATCTGAAAGTTATTTTTTATCGTTAGCAATGTTTTAAATAATATTTATCACACTGATTTTTTATATAAATAATAGGTTCACTAACGGATCGAGCGTTAATCAGAACTTAATTTATAATACATTAAAAAGCTGATGACCGACCACTTTTCGAAATAAATTATTATGTACACATTAAAAAAAAACCCCATTACGTGTATTTAGTTTATTAAAGTATACGATTATTATCAGGAATTGTTCGTAATGTGATATTAAACTTGCACAGTACCTATATGAAATTCGAGAATTATTCAAATGTAACCGCATGACATTTTTGCAAAAAGGTTACGTGCACAATCTATTCTTTATATTCTGTTAGAGCATTACTTGATGAATCGATTTGTATGTACATATTGTAGTCAACCACTTGCATCTTTCTGAATTTAAATGATGTTATATAACGAAAATTTGAGTAGCTATAATGTAAAGTAAATTAGAACTTAATACCAATAGGGATTCTATCATTAAAGCACAAGTTAGTATTGTGCCTCATTCAAGGCGATGCAGTCGTATATAACATGCCATAACATCGCGGTTTGGATATATTTTAAAAGATTCTTGAATATTTTTAGGTGAAGAAGATGAAGAAGGAGAGCCTAAGAAACCTTCGTGTATGGACTATTTTTTACATATCCTCACAGTCTTCTGGAAAGTTATCTTCGCATTTGTACCACCAACAGGTAAGCATAATTATTGACGATTGTATATCTCTATTCGTTGAATTCTTTTATATACAGGTAGTCCTCGACGGTTTGCACTTACGACCAAAATAAACAA
The DNA here is from genome assembly GCA_022494535.1 of Himalopsyche phryganea. Classification (NCBI taxonomy): domain Eukaryota; kingdom Metazoa; phylum Arthropoda; class Insecta; order Trichoptera; family Rhyacophilidae; genus Himalopsyche; species Himalopsyche phryganea. Next base: position 39,925 of record JAGVSL010000141.1, on the reverse strand, counting down.
ATCATTTTTTGTGTTGTATCACGGAGCACCATTGCCAACGGTTTACGCACACTGGAAGAAAGATCATGTTTATAATGATCAGGACCGGTTTCGCTCATCGCGAGCATTATCAACTGATCTACTTTGTCTGACTTCAGTTTGTACTAGCAAACAAATTATATGTTATTGTTAAAATGAATTAATTTTATATAACGTTATTATAATATACTTATGTATACACCCGCTTTCTACAATCGCTACAAAGAAAATTTTTTAATGAAATCACCAATAATGTGTTCTTATATATACATATATAAAAGGAAAAGACACGCATAATTAAATACTTGTAGTTCTAATTTAAGACATCGACTGAGGGTGCTTGATGGAATTTCAATATCAAATTTGGATTATTGATATTTTGTACGCTTCCATGTATTTTGTCACTAACGACCCGGGTTTCGCCTTTCGGCATCTTCAGGCATTCGAGCACACGAATGGACTCGAACTGAGAAACAGTAAACAGTGTCTAACGTCTATATAGAAGACACAAATGCGACAAATATTATTTACGAGGTAAGATATTATACGTCTGAGAGCCACACTGATCCCTGAGTTAAATTTGCAATCACAGTAAATTCAAGCCATTGTATAGTATTAAAAATTCATTAGAGTTAGTAGATAAAATTAAAAATTATAACATTCCGTTAAACGCCAAATTAATTTCGTTTGACGTTGTTAGCTTATTCACTAATGTACCTGTAAACAAATGTAAACAAATCATCAAAGATACCCTTAATACGCGTAGAGTTAATCCCGTCATTACTACGGAATTACTTAATATATTAGACGTTTGCGTTGTTACCAGAACTATTTTCAATTTGATAATAGATTCTGTGAACAAACCGAAGGCCTTGCAATGGGAAGTTGTTTTTCACCACTATTAGCAGAATTTTACATGAACCATTTAGAAAACCTTATTTTTAGCAATAAAACAGAAGTTAGAAACGTAGTTTATTGGTTCCGTTACGTAGATGACATCCTTTGTCTATTCAATGGAACTGAGAGACAAGTTTCTAACCTTCATAATTTTCTTAACTCACTAGATGATAAAATTCAATTCACTTTAGAAGTAGGGGGCAAGAATATAAATTTCCTTGACCTTAATATTGATATTAAAAACTCCATTCATGAATTTAAAATCTATCGAAAACAGACGTTTTCAGAGGCTGCGATTCATTTTAACTCAGACCATCCTTTCTCATATAAATTGGCTGCTTTCCATTCTCAGGTTCACAGATTAGTCACTATACCTCTAAATAAATTTAATTTTGAAAACGAACTAAACATTATTAAACAAATTTCCATTAATAATGGCTATGAGGCGTCTCTTATAGATAGTCTTGTATCAAAAAAACAACGTAAATTAGCAGAAAAGATGCTATATTTCGGGAACTTGTCTAAAGACATAGACCAACCTAGAATCTGGCATAGAATTAGTTATTTAGGTTGCACAAGCTTTAAAATTAAAAAACAACTCGCTGATAGTGTTAGACCGGCGTTCTATTGCAAAAACTCTCTAGGCAAATTACTTATTAACAATAAAGATAGAGTAAACTTTAGGAACAAATCTGGTATTTATAAATTACAATGCAATGATTGCCAACATTTCTATGTGGGTAAAACCACACGTACATTAGATATAAGGGTATCAGAACATTTAGCTGCCTTTAGATTAAAAAAAGAAACTTCGACATTCGCAAATCACTTGCTAATGGAGAACCATACGTTTAATGCGGATGATGGGGTTAAACTGTTGCATAAAAACATGGGGGATCATAAATTATTTTATCAAGAAATTTTGGAAATCAATAGAGCCCAGTTAAATTCCTTGCCGATTTTGAATGAGCAGCTGAACATTCCTAATTCTCGCTATTATATCCGATACGTTGAAACACCTAACAGATGTGGAATTATTGTATATATTTACCCATTCGTCGAATTACATCCCGTCAAAACCCACAATACTATTATAATTGTAAAATCACTGGTATTTCTAAAAGAAGTTGAAAAGCGGCAATTCGCCACTCTGTTAATATGGTGTTTACAAAATAAGGATTAGGGAGATTCCCGAAATTTTAACTCAGGTATCAGTGTGGCTCTCAGACGTATAATATCTTACCTCGTAAATAATATTTGTCGCATTTGTGTCTTCTATATAAACGTTAGACACTGTTTACTGTTTCTCAGTTCGAGTCCATTCGTGTGCTCGAATGCCTGAAGATGCCGAAAGGCGAAATCCAGGTCGTTAGTGACAAAATACATGGAAGTGTACAAAATCTCAATAATCCAAACTTGTAGTTCTACTGGAACATTTTGCGGCCCATAGTTTGTGAAGCATTGGTTTACACCAAACCGTTTGGCAAAACGCAAATATTTTATTAAATTAATAATCAATACATTTGAAGTGAAATAAAAACAATATTTACATTCAAACCTTTGGCACACTACTATTATTGCATATCCGAATTGTTTGTATATTAAATATTACAATTCTCCCAGTCGCCTGTTTACGTGATTTCACCTTTACGCATTTTTTTTGGATGACACCGTTCCTTATTTTCAAGGTTTATATACAGAATAAAAGAGTTTTTTTACACGAATTTGAAGAAGCAGTTTTAGATATCCATGCATTCTTCATTCTTATTTAAGCGTCAATTTCTGGAACAAATAATTTAATTATTCCAGGATTATACATACAACTTTTATTACCTGTTATTCTTTCAACATTCTAGAAACTTTGATTGTATCAATTAGGTATTTAGGAATTTGTGTAATTATCAATAAGGGACTACTTTTTCATTACGTTTCATTTCATTTTCATGCTACTTACATATAAACATCAGCGTCGCTCTTTCCGCCAACAGACTTGGCTAATTATATTATATTTAAATCATATTTTAAGTTTAAAAGTTTCTTGAACGAAGTTTTACCACGACACATGGTTGAAGACAGGGGTGGCTCTGTTTCCAGTAACTAAGATTTTTTATATCAACTATTAGCACATTACAAAATGTGGATGTTTAAAGCAAAAACCCCACTGTGCATCAAAGTCATTTCGTGAGAAATCAAACAAAACCGATACTGCGGTAACATCATTGCATATATTTTGCATGTGAACTCATCTTATAAATTCATTTTTCTAGGGATGTTGCAATTGATCTGTTAACTTATATACATACACAGGAATATGGAGAATATTTGTGCATTCATATGTCGACTTTTTGTGGACAGTAGCGTTTTTACTTTTAACGTCCTTATCATAATTTAAGACCTTTTGGTAATAAACAAACAGACACAAATTTGAATTATTGAGATTTTGTACACTTCCATGTATTTTGTCACTAATGACCCGGGTTTCGCCTTTCGGCATCTTCAGGCATTCGAGCGCACGAATGGACTCGAACTGACAGTTATGGAAGTGTACAAAATCTCAATAATTCAAATTTAATATTGAAATTCCATCAAGCACCCTCAGTCGACGTCTTAAATTAAACAGAAATAAGTCAAATCTGTTTATTTTTATATTATTGATGCTATTGCATCGCTTTATAATTGGTTAAACAACTATTGCTTTTGAAGAAATCGTACATTTTTTCACTGCAAAGGAATTTATAATACTCTTTTAAGCCCTGTTAACGGCATGTTTTTTGAACCATAATCATTTCGTAAAATTTATATTCGGCGAGTTAGAAAGCATGCAAAACCAATCTCGAAGTTACAATACGTGGTATGACAAATACTATACCTTTCAAAGAGCGCTCAATTGAAAATTGTCATGGTATTTTTATTTGTCCCGTTTTAATATAAAAACTTATCTGTTCGTTGCTTAACAAGGTCTGGCCACAACTTGGAACATATAGACTCCTAGATTCTAAATTAAATAAACCCGAGAATTTTCAAATGATGGAAAAAAAACCTGTAAAAATCCGTAAAATTGGGAATTACCTGTTAATTATGATATTTGTCATTTTTTTCGACACGTTGAGTCCATGTGGATATATAAATATGCGTATCTTTCCGAGTTTAACTTTATACATAAAAACAGAAACGTTTCCGTAAATATGTCGTGTTTGGTTTAAGAATACTTAGATGTTATTACTGGTGATCAGATATTGAATAATTTCTTTACTTCCATATGTATGATTGAACTAATAACTCATCGTTCCCTCAAACTTGTGGATAGAATGTTGGCATACGTAAAAAATTCCACGATTTTAATTGTAAAATAAGTGTTTACAAATGCTAAAAATTATATATTATGATGGTTTTTTCCCAGTCTCACATCACCAGATGCAACGGTAGTTTGAAGCGAGCTGGTTAAAATCATTAAAATATTTTACAATATCTCGGTAATAAAATTGCCGGGACTTTTCACACCCCTATTTAGAAAACACTTCCGGGATTGTGCTTCTAATGCCATTATGATATACGGCGCAAGCAGTTAACCCAATGACAGTAATATTAACACGGGGTAATCCAGCTGCGGTCTAATTGTACCATGACAGCTCGAATTTAATATTGGAGTGTAGAAATCTACCCACTGCTGACATCTGTAATTCATTGCTGTAATAAAGTTGCGGGTATCATCTGATTGGTGAATTAATGAATTTGCTAGTCTACCAATCTGAAAATAATTAATGACCATTAATTAAACTATATTATTCACACACATACAAAAACTATACACCACTTTATTTGCGTTTATATTTTGGATTACAGTCAATCTGGATAACTATGAGTCAATTTTGAGGGTTTTTGTATTTTTATGGTTCGCACTTGCATTTATGTGTGCTGTTGTTCTAAGTAGAAATGAACTAATGTCTTAAAATAAAATTTAATCAACAAAAAAAACTTTACTGTTACGATTAATATATATATATATAGATAAACAAGGTGGGAAAAATTTTCATCCAATTCGGGTAACTTTGGCCCACGATACAAATAATCACTGTAATTATTATAAATTCATATAAATCCACTTTTCTTTATACTTTCATATAATCTGTACATAATTTAGACGGGGAAAAAATATGTAGCATTCGGTTTACAGATTAGTACTACAAATTTAAAATATGGCTAATTCAATTTATTTCAATAAAAGTTTATAATTTTATAATTTAAGACATCGACTGAGGGTGCTTGATGGAATTTCAATATCAAATTTGGATTATTGAGATTTTGTACACTTCCATGTATTTTGTCACTAACGACCCGGGTTTCGCCTTTCGGCATCTTCAGGCATTCGAGCACACGAATGGACTCGAACTGAGAGACAGTAAACAGTGTCTAACGTTTATATAGAAGATACAAATGCGACAAATATTATTTTTTCTACGAGAACTGCTTGTCACTCAGTTGCTCAACCTCTCTTTTCTTTTTCGAAGAGAGTAGGGATAGAAGGATAGGGCTATGACAGGACTAGTGGTTAGCTAATCGCTCTCGTTACGCTCCGTGAGGATGGGATTGATGGGAGGGAGGACTCAGACTACGAACAGAAATCCATAAATCGATTGAAAGATCAATCTATGAAGACCGTCCGCACCGGGAATTGAACCCGAGACATCCGTAACCGTAGCCAGCGACGAAACCAACTGCGCCACGGACGCCGACGCGTTTCTTTTCAAAGATATATTTCCGGTTTCGAAGCCGAGAAGATATTTTCTAGGATAGGGATTCGTAGGTAGTGGTCCAGCTGTGGAAAAGTTTTATCTTCATATAAACCATCCTTATTTTTTTTCTTTATGATTATATCAACATGGCATTAAAAATAGAATATTACTAGATCATAATAATTATGTTTTTTTTTTAAATTTCGGTGACTTTATTTCAATAAAACTGGTTTCTATTATAATTTAATATTATTCATTTAAAAACTTTTTTCTGATAGGGGTCCCGGTTACTATAAATGAAGGTGGTTATACAAAAAGGTTAAATACCTGCGATTTCGTTAGTGGTGACCCACTAGTTAGCATCCCAGGCTATACAGAATATAATTAAGGTCATTTCTAAGCTAATAAATTGATTTCATTATCGTGAAATTCCAGGTGTAATGGCTTTAACACAAGTCGTTTGTAACTGTAAATAGCATCAACCGAAATATTTAGTGCTCTTAATATTAAACGTTTATATGCCACAAGCACGGTTTACGCTGTATATTTCCGAGCACATCAAGCCGGCCATACTAAGTGAGCATGTACACGCTCTCTCAGATATCCCACCAGGCTTGTAGTCAAGTGTTCAACGCCGTTGACTTTGGTTGCGGTGTTCACGAGCTCAAATGTTAATATATCTACCTTCATAAACTGATTATTCAATCAATGTATGGATGTCAGTGAGCTTCAAATTTTTTCCTACGCACCCGATTCTAAAATGAGGCATAGCTAGAGCGATAATATAACCACCGATACTTTCTTAGCCCTTAAATCTTTCTATTTTTACTCTCCAAAAAATATTAGTTTAGCGGTAACAAGGAATTCTCGAAGAACAACTTCTGTTGAGATAAGCTTTAATAGGAGTCCATTTGTTTCATATTGGGAGTGCACAAGGCTACATAAAATGTTTAACACACTGTCACAACTCGTGAAATAATGATGACATTTTTAAATATGAAACATTACAAATAGTATTTAGTAAACATCACACCGCTAAAAAATAAGCCTGTCAGGTACCGCTATACTAACACCTTGCGGCATCTATAAAGTAAGAGAAAAAACAAAGATTCAGATGATAAAATTTGGATTATTGAGATTTTGTAAACTTCCATGTATTTTGTCACTAAAGACCCGGGTTTCGCCTTTCGGCATCTTCAGGCATTCGAGCACACGGATGGACTCGAACTGAGAGACAGTAAACAGTGTTCAACGTTTATATAGAAGATATCTAAGATATCTTCTATATATCTTCTATATAAACGTTGAACACTGTTTACTGTCTCTCAGTTTGAGTCCATCCGTGTGCTCGAATGCCTGAAGATGCCGAAAGGCGAAACCCGGGTCTTTAGTGACAAAATGCATGGAAGTGTACAAAATCTCAATAATCCAAATTTGATATTGAAATTCCATCAAGCACCCTCAGTCGATGTCTTAAAATGATTCAGATGGTAGTTTGCTGTCCCCGAAATGTCCAATTAAGGCGACTGTTCATATAAAATGCGAGCGCTGGGCGGCGTGTCCCCTTTGTCATCACTAATCGTCGGCAATATAAAGTCGCGCTTTAACACCTTATCGTGACTTTAAAATAGAGTGGATGTTTTGTGTCAATTATAATAACTACAATGCGTTATTTATGTTTTTATTAATTGCCAAATGACGATACGTGATATTAAAAATTAACCCTTACAGTGCGAGCCGATTTCACAAGAACTTATTTTAAGCCAAGTGATCTGTTAAAACGCTCACTTTGGATAGAAATAGATCAATTTCAACAGTAAAAAAATAAAGAATTATTTGAAATATATATCAGTTATCCCAAATACATCATGAATTAAACTAAACTCGTCGCATTATCGCTAAAATAATTCAAAGTAAATGAAGAAGCTTAAAAATATTTAATCTATGACTTTTCATATACACCGCCAACACGCACACAAGCAAGCTTGTAGCCGTATAAGTATGTCAAATACATAAGGCTGACGATTAATGCTGCGTATCGGAAGTTCACAGCTGAAATTTGAAAGACTGAATAATATTTTTTGGTGTTCTACTTGACATTTTCATGATTTGTTGCTTAATTTCTCTACCTAAAGGTTTGAACTATCTTTCAAAGCATATATCCATAAGTTTTTCTTTTTAGTTTGGCCGGAAATACGAGATAAAGTCTTGGGCATGTAAAGATACCCTGCGCGTTCATCGGGTTAATGTAATAATGCAAACATCGTAATATACTTTAAGACATCGACTGAGGGTGCTTGATGGAATTTCAATATCAAATTTGGATTATTGAGAAGTGTACAAAATCTCAATAATCCAAATTTCAAATCATAATATACATTCGTAATACGTTTTTTTGAAATCATACCTTCTCCCAATGTGCACTCCCAGTGGAATGACTTATTGAAATTTGGTCAATAGCTCAAATCTCTCTTCAAAGAGACTAAAGATAGAAAAATGACTAATGGATTGAGCTTATCGCTCAAACGAGAACCAATAGAAACATCACAGACAAATATGCCTTCAGACACAGATTCATAAATCATTAGGAAACTCAATATATATATGGAAAAGATTTTTTATTCGAGGGTTTGAACGAAAACACAACAGCGTTTTTACTTTGCTTATTGTAGCTTCAAAAGTCTACATATTTTCTGGCTTGTATAAAATGTTTCTTAATTCGGAATAAATATCTCTCTTGCCGTGAGAAAGCAGTTTCATTTAATGAACTTTTAAAATTCATAAATAAGTTAAAACTTTACTTCCATTCCAATTCCAGAAAGCATAAATTAGTTCATAGCAGGAAATTGTGAAGCGTTAGTAAATTTATGTTACGGTGGCATTTTTCACCTCAGCGTTGTTGACTCCCCGAGTAAAACATTACCCCAGATAGTCAATGACAGGTTAAGAGGTTAATGAGGTACTAATTCTTGGTCCACGTATAGTAATAAGCACAGAGTTACAGCATTATGTTATATTATTTTTGCATTGTTAGATTATACACAAAAAAACGGCTAGGCATCTTTTAGTATCCACCCGAAAAAAAAGTATGTTATAAGAAATTTCAAAAGGCAACAAAGTCTCGTGTTTCTTAATACATTTAAACCATAATCATCTACAGAAACTGCAGTTAGGTACTGGTTTAATCTGAGTATATTGTTTTTTTATTTAACAAGGTGCTCGCCAGCCAAATTTCATAAGGGGTTCTCGTGAGTCCCTCCGAGCCCCCTCCAGCGCATCCGTGACGGTTGTTTAATTTGCGTAATCGTTTAATGATCAATGAACAAAACGTGGGATATCATTTTTAAAATAATAAGATGGTTTAATTTTTGACAACAAATTAAACTTTTATGTTAGTTAAATTTCACCGAGTAAAATATGCATGGTTAATGTGACCGCTAGTGGAATAACAAAATCGTCAATTTTAATAAAATATTAAAAATTATTTTGCACAAATTTATTAACAAATTCATCTAAAAAAAACAGTATAATGACAAATTTTTGAATGTTTCTTTTTCAGATATCGCTGGCGGTTATTTATGCTTCGTTATTTCCATTTTGTGCATCGGTGTGGTGACGGCGATTATTGGAGACGTAGCTTCTCATTTCGGCTGCACTCTTGGAATCAAGGATTCCGTCACAGCCATCGTCTTTGTTGCTCTTGGTACCAGTATACCAGGTAAGATACAACACTTAAGATTTGTAAATAATAAGAACAACTTCGAAACATGACATTTACCATTTGAGCTATAATTGAGCACCTACAGAAAAATCGTTGTTTCCAATAAAATCTTAAAGTTGGGCTATATTGGATAAGTTTTATCAAATCGAATGCAAAACATCGAGTTTTTGTCGTCATCTAAATAAATATTTTTATTTGATAGAAATAATTACTTATTTTATTCCTAAGTCCTACAATTAGCTGTCTCGCGTAGGAAATCTGAATTTAAGTAATTTTTAGATACGATGCCCAACTATGGTGTATGCTATTGCTGAAGATTTGAGTCAGTCTGCATTATCGACAAGCAAACTGTACCTAAATACCCTAGTCATCTGAGACGCTCTCAACATTCTATCAAGCTGATTTTTTGTAACGAATTTGCTTCTCAAAGAAGCGAAACACATCGAATAACCAAATTTATTTCATCAATAATTTATTGCAATAATATTTGAATATATTTCAATTGTTATTTTTGTGCATTAATATATTTAAAATATATATATAATATCTGACATTATAACTGAGAGTCAATGCGCTAGATATGTTGAAAATTGGAAAATTATACGAGATTGACTCGATCCGAATTTAAATCGAAAATATCTAAATTTATTATTGAATTTGTTGGGACTTAAGCCAAGACCCACCTAATCGCTACGGCAAAGCTGTTACCACTAGACCACAGAGGACAACAATATATATCACTTTCATAAAAGCTCCGGCTTTGTTTTTCTCTTATTTAATTAATTCTGAATATTTAACAGTGAACTAACATAATTACTTCAGATTTTTTGAATAATATAACAAAAAGAACGTTTCATAGACCCGTCAATTTGATGCTGATTAAAATTTTAATTGCTGGTTATTGATAGTAAATAATTGTCTGAATGTTTTGATAAAAATAATTTTTATAAATTTACTTATTCACGAATCATTGTAATTTTCAGACACGTTTGCCAGTAAAGTGGCAGCCATTCAGGACAAATATGCTGACGCATCCGTAGGAAATGTGACTGGTAGTAACGCTGTGAACGTCTTCCTTGGCATCGGTATTGCCTGGTCCATTGCAGCCATCTACCACAACTACCATGGCAACAAGTTCCTTATTGATCCTGGAAAGTAAGTTGAAAAAGATAATTATCAGCTTTGATATGAAAACTCACAACCGATCTCGAAAAAGAGTCGAATATATAGAATTGTAAGTGATAGCGATGATGAATGAATGATCTATTAAATCGTCGCTGTTCTGGAAGAAAAAGTGACATATTGATATTGAGTTAGTTATGCCAAAATTCTCCTTATTTCAAACTCTACAGTATGAAAGAAGACACTTATTTTTATAAATTACGCTTTTATTTAAAAACAGTTTTGTACAAACACACAAAATGAAAAACGTGTATAATTTCAAACATTTGACAAACTTCAAAGTTCAATTACTCAAAACAAGTATTTTTCAGTTAGTGTCTTCTTCCAGAACAACGACGATATTATGTGATACAGTAAATACGTAAATGTATATTTTTTCGATTGTTAAAAAAACTAAACTAAAAGATAATAACAAACGATATTTTTTTACAACGCATACCCTAATTTTGTATGAACTTCAAACCTCTTATAATCGGATTTGTAATACACGACGTTATACGAGGCTCACGTGAAATATAAAAAAAAATATGACACATTTTTTCTTTTTTTCAGTCTTGCCTTTTCGGTGACGATTTTCTGCTCGGAGGCCATGGTCACCATAGGAATATTGATGATAAGAAGACACAAGGCCATCGGTGGAGAGCTGGGCGGACAGGGAAAAGTAAAAATAATTACGTCGGCGGTTTTGTTCGGCCTTTGGGTGCTGTATTTAGTGCTCTCGACGCTAGAAGCGTACGACATTATCACAGGATTTTAAATACAAACGTCTCAGCAAGACGGTGTTGCTTTTGATTATTATATTACATACAATAATTAACATTACATGATGATGTAACAATTCGCATAATGCCTACTTTCCATCGACGATATGGATCCGTCAATAAGTAGTGTTTATTTATTATTTTAAATACAAATAAAAAAATACCATCCCGAATGCTTTCATTTTAATTATAGTATTATCACTTTGTCATATGTTTTTAATCTACAGTTTTTGATATGGAATACTAAAATACTGAGATACAAACAAGCATTCTTCTTAATCATTTTATACAATAATTGTCTTTATACTGTAAATTCCCTAATATGGACGGTAGATATATTCCACATTAGCGATCACAATTAGAAGTGCACTAAAAAGCAAATGGCTTGAAAACGATTAATCGGTCTCGCCTTATGGTTGATACCACTGCATCGACCTCAGATTATTTACTGTCGTATAGTCGGATGGTCACTCCCTTATCCAATGATTCAATGACGGCTTGTCCATAAGGCTGCGGGGCTGCAACCCCACTACTATAAAATGATTACTCCAATTTTAATATCAATTTACTTTAATCTTATAAATCAATGAAATTTATATGAGCGTTTCACACAGACACAGATGAAATATACTGTCATGGTATTGGTCATCTGATTATTTTTACTTTTGTTACTCCAACCATACCACTACAAAATTTTAAGAGCCGCCACTCGCTAGATTACATCAGTAATAGAAAGGAAATAATGTATCAACTGTAAAAAGTCAAAAAGGGCGTAACTCACAGAAAACAAATTTGACTTGAGTCACTCTAGTGATCCTCATGCATTAACAACATTAGAAATTGTATCGCCTTGCCGTAAAATGTTACCTGACCGACCAATAATGTCATTAATTTGATATTAGTCTTTTTTCCTGGTCACAAATTTAACATTTCATCCTATTTTTCAAAATTAAATGCTTAATTTATATAATAATTCGACCTATGCAGTTAACATCGTTTTGGCAAACGATATTATTATAAAATACGTATTTTGATAAACCCTCCTTTATAATACAGTGGATATGTTTCTTATCTATTTTTACGTTTGATACACGTCTATCAATTTTTTTGTCATCCACGACTGTTGGTACAGTGTATCTACAGTACAGCCTGGTAATAATGAAAAATAAGAATGGCCCATTATTAAAACTGCAAACACCCAAAAAGTTAATGCTGATACGTCAGCAAAATGGCTGAAATAACGGATTAATCGATGCATCGTAAGACAAAGTACAATTTGCGGCAAAGGTTATTATTTGCACTGTTTTATATGGTCTGCATTTTTTTTTCCAGAGGAATGATTGAAAACTTACCCATACGCCGTGACAAAATATTCCATAAGAATATATACATTAGTTACCCACCGAATTCAGTGTAGAATTGTTGGATGTACGGATGATAGGCCAAAAATAAAGATACAATTGATTCTATAACAGGGGTTCTATTTTTCAAATCATTCATAATAAGAAATAGCCATTGTGAATGGTTCAGAGTGGCTTTGCGATGAATTTAAGTTCGAAAAATAATACTTATTTATCTTTCTATTCCTTGGTTGGTTCAATTTGATAAATTATAAAAATACGCAATGCAACATAGAAAATAATATACTTTAACTGTCTTGAAAGCAATCCCATGCCCTGTGTGATAATCTCAATTGTAAAAGTTTTAATATTTCCATGTATTTCGTCACTAACGATCTGGGCTTCGCCTTTGGTCATCTTCAGGCATTCGAGCACACGAATGAACTTGAACTGACTATAAATTACTTAAATTTAATGTTTCATTCACGATCCGGCGTAAGTAATATTTTTCTCATTTTGAACTTCTTTTGTTAGAAGGTTTTGAGTATAATCTATTGTCCTATAGGAAGTTAGAGTATCTAAAAGTGTGTGTGTTCTTGCAGAAGTACCATTAGAATAAAACTTAAAAACCAATATCATAATATAATGGTTGATAAGCAACAACGGTGTTGGTCGGAAGTTGAGAATTATTTTTAGAAGATGCTTACAATATTTTGGTATTTTATTGTTCCATGTTACAGAACTGCCTATTTTTAGTATATATAATAATAAGCATACATATTTAAATACATTCGAGAATATAATAACTATCACTGAGTATTTCTTTTGTTTTATTTTATGTTTGAAGTGAGTGAAATTTTCGAAGACATGCGAAAGATGAATAATTGAGATAGATAGAATTGATTTCGACAAAATGAAGTTTAGTTGTACTGTTGAAATAATTTTTCGTTTGAAGGGTTGAAAACAGATAGTCGGATGGTAGATCACAAATGTTTGAGTGATACCTACATATCAAATAATGGGCTGAATTGCAAGGATATGGTATTAGGGAGTAATGAAAATTCGATTGATCAAAATGGACATAAATAAATGTATTCTTCTTTCATTTGGTCATTGTTTTAAGAAATTTTCCTCAGTAAATATCATACCTGCTCTGGCAAAAAAATTTAAGTGAAAAAAGTGATGTTTTGGGTTATTTATGCCAAAATGCTCAATCAAATCATCTTGCGTCGTAATATTCAAAAAAAATGTCAACTATAATACGTAATTTTATTTTATGTGCTTTATCGACTCGCAAATATTCAATTATAACTGATATTTTTGTCAGAATGTAGGCGATATAAAATCAAAATGACATTTTTACATCAGATGTGTGAAAATTTCATAATACTGACAGCATTGATATGATAATGTTTTGCACTGGGATTCGCACTCTGCACACCTAATATTATTTTTCAGGTGGTCTAACAAAATTTATTGGGTCTTCTATGTTGTACAATCTGAACTTATAGCTTTCACATTAAATTTTTTACAAGTTTTTTAATATTAGATGTAAAAGACTCCCAAATATGCACCTTAAGGACTGATTTTGACAGATAGGTTCGAATTACTCGAAAGTAGGAAATATAATACTTACAATTAGATACCAGGCTTAAAAAAGTAAAGAAAGGCTGAATGGTTCAATGGGAATAAACAAAGAGGCTTGGAAATGCACTTTTAAGCTGACTTAATATTTATTTTGCATCTCTAACTTTAGCTTCTATTTGACAGATAAATAAACAAACATCGAAAGTAGGAATATGGTCTTGAACTCAATTTCTGTTATTGGTTTTTCTAATAGTGCTGAAAATAACATTTTTCTAAATACGATACATCTTTGCGACTTCTCTGCACATGTTTTTAACTAGAAAACATTACAAAATATCCCTAAAAATGACGAAATTTGCCACGAAACTCAATTATTATGATTATGTAGGCCAAAAAAACATACAATAGAATACAACAAATTAGTAAATAATAAAATAAATAGAAAAGTATTCATAAAATGCTTCTATGACAAGAGATATATTTTGTATTGTCTTAGGCAAATAAACATAATTATGTTTATAATGTACACCTTTGATTTATTGATTTGAGAAATGATTAAACGGTACGCTGACTTCAATTAACCCTACATTGGTATTAGAGTCATAATTGGGTTGTTTCGTTTATAAAATATATTAGAGTTAAATATACCATTGCAACAAATTTCAAAGATGGCGATGCTGTCATAATGATACTAATTCATAATCATAGGTTTCCTTGCGGATGTCATCATTTTTAGCGCGATATTAACGGGAGTGTGAAATCGTAAAAGTTTAACCTAAATATTCTATAAATATATATTTATATCGTACAATAATTAATTATTACCGCTTGAATAAACAAACCTTCAAACTGTATAAAAATGTGCTAATATATAGATTTAAAAAAAAACTCTTTGCAAAATTGTAATTGACCAGTGTCTATTTGTATCTTACCTAATGTGTTTTACAATTTTTATCTAGATGTCTCAAATAAAAGTCTTTTAGAATCAAATTAAAAAATATTGTCAAGTACCAATTTTCTATCTAGAAACTTTAGATTTCAACATCGTAATAACTATCCATCAGTTTTAAACATTGTTCTAATATGCTTCTATAACTATTTATTATGAATAAATCTAATCTATAAGCCTCTTCGGTATCCATTGTGTATTACGAATGACTAAGTATTTCTGTTAAATAAAATAAATATTAAAAACATTTAATTTTCTTCTCTTAAAGAAGTAACATGCTTTTACTTCGAACGAGCGTTTGGTATATATAACATTAGTAAAATATAACTATTTTAAAGTTATTATTGAAAAATAAAATCTCTTTGACATTATTAGCAGTTATTCTATGTATTACTATATCTAAACAATTTTTTTAACTGATGCCAACTTTGGCTACGAAACTTAAAAATTCAAATTACTACTTTTTGTGATATGTTTATTCTATACTTAAAACAATTTAAGACTTCGATACAATATTATTATCTGTCTTTTTTAAGTACTATATATTGCTGATTTTATTTACAAATATTTCAACATCTCCATTATCACAGGTATATAATAATATATTTGTTTATTTTCATAATTTCTTAATGTAAATTGTCTTTAATGGTACCCGAAATACTTTGGGCATCTCAGTTATCATTTTTCTAATACATTCTTAAAACATAGGTAATATTGCCATGCTACTGTGAAAAGTTTGTGACTATTTTAAGCATACGGAAGAAGTAAAACATTACATGTTATTGTGTCACAAGCTGAATAAAAACCCAATGATATATTATGGGCGTTATCGAGCTACCTATAAATCGAATTGATTTATCTTTAATTGCTACACAAATAAATCGATTACAAACATCTAAAAAATTGGCTAAAATCCAACAAGACTGTAAGGATGAACGTTGGCTAGCATGTTTAGCTTTATAAACCTAATTTGCGCCTAACTATTTATTTCAACTGTGAAAGGTGTGTATTTAAAGATTTTTAGTTTTCTAGATATTTAAATTTGCATAAAAGACAAAATTAATGTAACATTATAAAGAATGTGTAACATAAAACAAGAGTGATTGTAAATAATACTGTATCAAAGATGATAGTAATATATAATTGTTTTATTCGGTGTCTGAATAAATTTACCGTATGAGCAATCGAGTGCGATATTTATTTTATTGTGAATAAATATTATTCACAGTGTTTTAAAATACAATGCGAAGTCTTTGTTATAAATTGTACATATAAGTTATTGAGTTAATCATGTGACTTTAATTTTGAAAAATTTAACAACCGTTAAAACCGTTAATTATTTTTATAAACTTTTTTTTATTCCTCGTTTTATTTACAACAATGTATTTTATTCCTGCTAATGCTAGTGGGAAAATGTAAATATTTAAAAAAGTACCATAATAGATATTAGTGTATGAAGCTTTCTTCAGGTAAAGATATTATTATTCACTTGCATTTTACAGTCCTCATTTCTGAAGCCGTGGTTTTTCTTCGTCTTGTTTAGATATTCATCGCTTTCGTTTGATACACTTTTTACGTATATTTTTTTTTTAATTTCCCGTATACTTTTTTTAGGCTTAAGAACGAAGATATTGTGAACACCATTCATAAAATAATAAAATATTTCATAATTAGAAACTGATTGTAAATTATTTAGAATATTTAGCTTTATGAATAAAGTAAGATGTTATTTATTTCATAATTTGCTTTGTTAGCTTACGTCTGTCAATCTTGCGTGCGCTGTGGATGTCAAATTTTTGTATTTCACTTGCCATACACTATTGGAAGAACATGTTTCACATACCCGAAATAAAAACTAACCATCAATGGTTTTTATAATTTTTATATAAATCAACAGCTTTCAAGACATACTGATAAAAATCAGCATTGTGCCAAATATTTTAATCAAAATTTGACATTTTAGTTTGGAAGTATGTTCACAACAAACTATAATGCCTGTATTATTGTATGCATTGATGATTTTTATACATTTTAAACGATTGTGTTGGCTATGTAGTATTAAAAAACTGTAAAATAACTTGTGTTTGTTTCAGTATTGCAAGATTAAATCATTCTTCCATAGAGTACTATAATGTTTTTGAATAAAAAAAATCTATTAATTAACTGCTGATTTTTCCAGTTTCAATTCCACAACGCATACTCGATAAAAATAATTAATAATATCGAAAATATTGAAATCTTCCATCTGCGAGCGGTGGCACTAGTCCAGTATGAATAGTTTATAAGTGATGTGTTCAAATAATTTGACTTTCGAGAGCTGTTGTTCGATTATTTTAAATAATTCTCTACACTCTTTTGTTTTAAAAACACACTCTCTTACGCTACCCGTTTTTATGTTTTTATGACGATTGAAGTGTTGTTTTTTAATATTTCTTAAAGAGGGTTTTGGCACACCTGAATAGTTTTGATTAATTAAATCATCTGTTTCATTTTAAATCTAGAGGGCAAAGAATACTATAATTTCTTAGATGGTGAAGTGACTACCGAAGAAGGAGGAAAAAAATACGCTTACGTAATGGCCTGTTCTTAATGTTTATCAATATGTTACATAAAAACATAAGATAATGTCGTTGTCATACAAGAGAAAGTGACCAAGTGCAGTTTTCAAAACAGTAAAAAACTTTTTAGCATCTTACAAACATAATAGTGATCCGGAAAAAAATAACCAACGTAACGTACCTACCTTCACTCACAAATTAAATCAGAACTTTGCATGCGATATGAGAGGTTTTTAGATTGATCAAAAATGTTCAAACGTTTCTCTTAGACATTTTACTATTTTACACATGATCACTTTCTCCTGTAAGATATCGATTTGATTTTTTTTTCCAAAGACATCTTTAAAGAATTCAACCATCAACAAACTGGCTTATTTATCTGATTTTTAAGGGATGAATTAAACTTATATTGCGTAATGCAGCCACATTTCAATAGTTAAATAAACTATTATTTCATTGATTTTTCAACACCTCGTTATATAGTTTCTTAGTGAAATGGATTATTTCATATTCACCGAGATAACAGTTTATTCTATTTAACATAAACTGTAGGCGCTAAAACATTGAATGTTTAGTGATTAATGTTAACATAAATATTGTAACTACATAGATGAACGTCCATAAAATACACAGATTAATTAAACGCGATCATGTTGAACAAGTTTAATCCTAAAAAATTAAAAAAACAACTTTAATTGCGATATCGTGTACCTAAATAAAGATTAGCGAAGCTTCGATATAATACAAAACTGGCACTACAATAAATAATCGAAACAGCTTTATGAAGTAATAATATTATATTAGATTAAAAACAATAATTTGTAAGTTTAATTTTAGGTGATGAAAATGGCAATGATAAATAGAGATTTTAAATATTTTTCGTGAGTGTAAACTATCATATATATTAATATAATTATTTATGAATGATAAAAGGAAAGAAAAATGAAACAGCTGAACGAAAATGTGTGAAAAATTTTATACATCAGATATTGTAAACGTTCAGTCGATAAGTAAATGTAAATTTATCCAACAGGGGGAAGTTCACTTAACAGAATAGATATTTAAATAAATGACAGTCGTGTTGATTATAATGAGTGTGGTATGCGCTATTTTTATTATGCCAAGTACACAGTGCTTTACGAGCCAGTCTCTCTATGTTGCCGCATAAAATGATATATACCAGGCATTATGTCGAGGACTTTTGTAAAACTATTGACATTGTATTATAAAAAATAGCTAAAACTTAAAACGCTCATTATTTTTTATCAAGATTTTTCAAATATTTTACATTCTGTCAAAAAGTCTATTTTCCTGTTTTATATTTTTTTATTTATTGATCGTTCAATAAAATGCAAACTCCCATCATCTAAATGGTGACGTAAATTTTTCTGAGTATCAAAAGATTCTAAACTGTTCATTGATTCATTGTAAGTGTCAATGATCAAACATGTGATTAAATTATAAATTATTTTTATTGGTCATGACAACTAATTTAAAGTTTTTTTATTTGGTTGAATGTTAAAAAAGGTACATTCAAAATGACCTCCTCTCGATGCCTTCTTCTTTCAAAGGTGAGCGATCAAGATTCGGTCTGTCTGTTGTGTACTCTATATTGGTTTTACATGGTACATTTCCGTTACCTCCTGCAAATGCATTGCTGCAGCATCCTTGTTAATTCAACTTTGCTGGCATCTATCTAGCATATATACATCCAATGTCAATTATTTTCATCCAAACCTGTGAAGGTAATCCAGCTATCAATCAGCAAACATATTTATCAATTTTCTTGCCTAGATCTATAGTGCTTTATATAGGCAAGAACACTTTAAATAATATGTTTTAACTATAATAGCAAACAATAAAATCATTTTACAACAGAAGCTAGGGGTCGATCTGTGAAATTATTATTTTTACACTTTGCGGTGTGATTTGGTCAAGTCAAGTTTCAAATCAGCCACAACAGATGCACTCCTTAACCCAAAAAATGTGGTTAATAGTACTGAATACTTCAGTATCCGAGTGTAAAACGCTGTTGGGCATTGATCCTGTTCAGTTTCCAGTAAGAGCAGTTTAATAAATTAATTCATGGATTTATGTGCAAACTTCTTCCCACCCATGGGATCCTCTATAACACGACATGGCAATAGCGATGAGATCACTACTTTCCTTATCCCATTCCTGAATCTTTACCATGTTCAAAAAAAAAGTGATTGAGCGACTGAATTATACAACCAGTTATCGCAAAATAATTCCAGGTGAGATAATCCATTGAGGTGCTACTTTAAGAGAGTACTTTAACTACCATAATACAAAATCACTATTTACAAATAAGTAAAACTGACGACAGAATCTGATTAAAAAATAATTGTTGAAACCAATTTGAGTGTACTTATTTTACCATAACATGGCATTGAGAAATAATATTTTTTTTATAACCGCACTAGTTACAAAATGAAATTATGACTATAATCAAAATCAGTCAAATGTGTTAGGTTTTTATTGATTTGTTTAATTGAAGGTTATACCAGTTTTACCAGCTTGGGGCAGCTATAACTGATTCACATTAATTTATAAAATTGTTTAAACATTGCAAATTATGAATACTTATGTTTAGCTATTTCAATATAACAATAATTTTCTTTCGTTAAATTAAAGAAGAAATTAATTTCACATTTTCTCTAAAAGTAAGCGTCAATTATAATTATTGTGTTAATAAATTAATTTAACACGCCATTGTGACATTGATGATATCAATTTAGATATATATGTATTATGGATACATCTTTAAAAGATAACATTTAAAATTAATATAATTCTTTTTAAACCCATTCTATGCAAACAATGGAATGAAATAATGAACTGCAATGTTGCTATTTTTCAAACTTTGTTCAACTTGATATACATTTTTGACAAAAAGTAAAGAGCAACACATATTATTATAAAAATATCAATTTGTCATATTATCTTTGGAAGATAAAATAGGAAATATGAAAGTAAGCTGACCAGTTTATGAATGATTTAATTCGAAAGATTTGTAAATCTATCGTTTTTGTATTTGTTTATTGTAATAATGTATGATTTAATTCTCATAAAAATAATATTGTGTTTGTTTTATAATCTGCCATTTTGATTGAAGAATGAGCGAGATGTCATTGCAGCACTCGCAACTATAGTATTTAGTAAATAACTTATGAAGATAGACATGATGGATATATTATATATTGATGTTGATCATAATATGTTATTTTGTTATTTATTATAAATAAATTAAACTATTTATAAATGTAATGATTTCAATGTATCATTTAATTCCATCCCCTATTTCCTCTTTCCCTCACTACTGCATTGAAATATATTCATTCTGCCTATATGGCTTGCATCGAGTTTTGAAAAACAAGAAACTGACGAACATTATGTACTTAGCATGCATTTTGGTTGTCACGGTGTTGTGCTTGCATGAAAACAGTAAATCTCACTCTTGCACTATGTCGACCTACGTTTACTTAATAATGGCTTACAATTAAATGTATTTTAGTTTAGATCATATTCACTTTCATAAAAATAGTTTTTACTTATAACAAATTCATTCCACAAAAAACAATTCTTTCACTAAAAATAAAGTGATACCACATAATAAAATATATTTTAACATTGAAGACATATATTACACTTACGAAAAAATATCTTCACATAGATAAAAGAGTTTTCACTCAATAAAAATACACTTTGAAATGGATAGTTACACGAAGCTGTAATGAAATAAAAATACTTGTCGCAACTCTACCCTATATCGGACCGCCTATATTGTCTTTGCTCCACGCATTAGAATACATTACACAAACAAAACCAGACCAATTCTAACATAACCTACTACAACTTAGCTCAGTTTGTTAAAAGAAACCGTGACTAAGAGGAAACTATTAAAATCAAAGTTTGAGTGTACTAAGTTAATACTATCTAATCCAAAGTGCAAACTATCGAAATAAAATTTCAAGTGTACCAAGCGAATACTATCTAACAAAAAGTGCAATTATTTATAACCCCTGAATAATGTATTATTGAGTGTAGCACGTAATATGCGACACACCCTGGCTTTTTTGTTAAGTTTAAGTTTTATTAGGGCCCATAACTGAAAACGCACAGCGTTAACGAGAATGATTCCTAGAAGTCAGCTCGACTCTTGTCGTGAAGGGCGCTCGGTCAATAGCTAGCGGACACGTTCGCTGGACGAGTCCATTTTTGACGGAAAGTGCTGGCTCCGACGGTGCGGGAGTCCGATTTCTGATTTTTACCAGAGTCGTTTACCAGCCTTCGAGCCAGGCGAGTCGCCGGCCCCCGTTACCGGCACCGTTGACGTTGTGGATTGTTTGTGTTTGTTTTGAAATTGGACTTAATTTAAAATCGTTTCTCGTGTCACTTGCATTATAACTTAAAGTAAATTCATGTGTTAAGTAAATGTAAACGTAGACTCAATTTTATGTGTTGGAATTATTGTTGTGTGTTTTAAACCACTGCATCTTCGATTAAAATAAATAAGTGTTGAACCGGATTTGAAATGGTGTTTGCTTGAGATCCCAGACCTTCCAGGACGTCAATAACTGACCATATTCGTCTCTCTTCGATTCGGGTCTTCTCATATGCTTATATGAGAATCCTATTCAGTCTTAAAATTATTATCTATTATTATCAGAAGCGATTAGCTAACTTCTATTCTTACTCTTTCCAAAAAAAGAGAGATTCATCTACTTAATGAAAAAATTTTTACTACAACCATCTCAATGATTTTCAATTGAATTAGATTCAATTGAAAAATCAAATAAATGGAATTTGACCCCGTTAAGACAGTTACCAAAGGGAATGACGCTAGCCACTCTTCTAGATGCCTGGTTTTTATGATGTTTATAATGATTACTTGTATTTTTTACCTTGGGCGAACCAAGATGGCGAACGCTTATATTAGGTTATTAAATTTAGAGTTGGCTAGCTAATGTTGAAATTTCAAAATATTACCGTCAACCGTACCTCTTTTGTTGCACCCACAAAATATAGTATACCAATTAATGCCACCTGCACTCTTGTTATGGCACTGCACAACTTCCCAATAGACAACTTGTTGATCTGCATTGAATAATGGCTCCTGCAGCGCCACAAATGAAACATACGAACAGAGTCATATTAAACACAAAAATATCTACGCTCGCGTTACTATCTCAACTGTCACTTTCAGAATATATTAGTACTGAGCTGTTGCTAGGCGACTATTATTATTATTATTTTCATCCAGCATTGAAACGTCAAAAATATAGCGTTTTCAGTTTTAGGTTAAAAAATAAATGTTGGGAGTTCAAGGTCGAAAACAGCACAGTTGAACTAATAATTGCAGCTAAAATTACATGTGAAAATTTCACGTCGTAAATGTACGCTGTTTCGGAGGAATTGTTGTGATCGACAGACATACATATTTCTACATGTATTTTGTGCTACATAATAGAGATTATTTTAAATCTTGAATTACTACAAAAAGAATTAGGAGGAGTTTGTAAAAGTTTTACTAGTAAAAAGATATAATTGAACAAGTTTTTTCATACAAATTATTAATGACTAATTAGAAAGTATATCCAATTAGTTATGAAAGGAATTGACATATTATGGAATAATAAAGACATTAAAGTAGTTAATTAACAATAGAAATGTAAAAAAATCCTTCATAGCAATAATAATTGAGTTGATTAAATACAAACAAAATCTCATCAATAATAAGTCTTTATACATATGATATAATTAAACAAGTGTATATATAATAAATAATAAATTGAAAGGGGAATTTGATGACATAACTAATTGATGTGTTAATTAAATGAAATGGCAATAACTATATAGTGACTCTAATACAGTAAATAGGAATAATAGTTTAAATAGGCAAGGATTTTTTTGTGCGGGAAAATGTTTGTTTTGAAACAATATCAATTATGACAAAAAAAATTAGAACAGTTTACCATAAAATAATAAATATACCAAGAATAGTTTAATGAAGCGAATAGGGATTAAATTAAATGAATTAATCCAATCCCAAACGTTATACCCTTTGGATTGCTATAAATATTTGTTCCCCTACTAATATTTACCTACTATTTATAAAGTGGGTAAATATTAGTAGGGGAAATATTATAAAGACACGTATTAAATCACTTTCCTGAATCTGTGCATGTATTCTAGTTATGTGCTATATTAATAAAGATTCTTTCAGCTGAAGGTTTTGAATGAAGAATAAATGAAGACAACCTCCATAGAAATACTTATTGCAGTTAATTGCTCAGTAAGCAAAATAATTATTCAACTTTTATTAGGAATTGTTTGTAATGTTATTTTAAGCTTGAAAAGTTCACATTAATTTATTCAGCCCCCAACTGACTTTCCAGGGTGACTTGAAGGCAACCGCATGCACCTTCTATCAGAAGTTTGCGTACAGAATCTATACTAGTGTTCCGCAACCTTTTCTCATCCACGGCACACCTAAGCACTCATTAATATTTCGCGACACACCACACGCCAATATATGTAAATTTCAGAAACAAAACATTCGCTGTAGCATTTTTTTTACATTGGATGAATTTGAATTAGTACCTAGCTAATGTATTCTTTAATAAAAACCAATTAAAAATCCATTCATCTTTTCTAATTTATGTAAGAATTAACATTTGTTATTTAAAAAAAAAAGCATTTGTAAATATTGAAACTAAGCTTAATTATTAAAAATTAACTAAGCTAAACTGAATGTATAAAAATATTGTCCAACTTTTTATCCAGCCAAATCAGAAATAATCTTTGTCTGTAAAATAAATAGTCGCATAGCAAAGTTCAAATAATCTTACCAAATCTTTGTCTTGGGATAGAAAACATATTTCTGTGTGAAACAATCGGGATTGGTATTTTTTTTTTAATCGTATTTAAGGATTTTCATCTGATAGTGTCAAAGTGTTTTTTCTAATATACAAATAGTAGATGTTTTCTCATTTTGGACGCACTGCGCTACTGGAATGTCTCACAGCGTAACGGTGTGCCGCGGCACACTGGTTAGGGAGCACTGATCTATACAATAATTTATCTATCTTAACATTGATATTGTGTTCGGACACCTGCACCATGGAAAGCCTGAAATGAAATGAAAGAGGATCCATAAGGATTTTGATATCACCTTAGCAATTTTCATACAATTTTTGTTTTTTTAATTTCATACTTTTTCATCAACACTATTCAAATTTGAATGAAAATGTAAACTCTCTCTAAATGTGAAATGTATTGGTTTCTAGTTACTTGATTCTGCGTTATAAAAAAACACAAGCTTGAAGATCTATAAATTATGAATAATGCCAATCCAGGTGATTGCGATTCCAAAATCATACCTACCTGTTTGTTCAATTATCGAAATTACTGTTTGTAAGTCGTAAGATACCTCGATTTTCGGGATAAAATCGTATTGATTACATAAAATCTTAAATAAAACGTAAATATTATTCAAAATGGAAAAAAATGTTCACAGAAAAGAAAGAAGATCAACGTATTTGATACTGGTTTTTGGATGAAAAAAGGGATAGTGACATCTAATAATCATTGAAAGAAACTTCAGGATTCGCGGGTTGAAATAACCGGAACTTAATCGATATATTTTTTCACCGAACCGGAACGAACACCGGAACGAAAAAAATAACGATTCGCGTCCCTGATTAAAAGTATATTTACGATATTAGGCATTTATTAAAATTTATTCCATTAACTGACGCACTACTGGAGGCCTTCGGTGCAAGGTTTCCCAAATAGGTTCCACGAGATAGAACTGTTATATGTATCATGATGAGTTTGAACAATTTAAAAAATATACACTGTAAATTAACAGTTTGAGTTTTTGTACGTGTGTGTGTGTGTGAGAGAGACAGAAGTTGTAGCTACTGACACCCGACACCACCCCGAAACTTGGATAATCAAACTGCTTGGAAATATCTTTCAGTTTGACCAATAAATGAGAAGTCTGACACAAAATACTTTAACACTATGGTATAGCTGCAAATTCAAAATATTGTGATACAATGGAACGGTGCTGGACTGTGTATTTACATTCTCTCTATCTGAAATGAAAGAAGAAGTCGAAAATATTTAATAGTAAATTATTAGAAGATGTAGGAAAATATTACATGTGTGTCAGTGATTTAAAGTTTGAATAAATATGATTATTATTATAAATGAGCTCGTTTTCTTACAACTTTTCATGTACTATTAAATTATTGTTTTAGTACACATAATTTTATGTTGTTTTGTAAACACTTTACTTCCTCAACAATTACGCAAATACCGACAATATTTGATAAATATCAGCAAATTTTGATTGGTCAATTAAAATTTTTGTAACTTTTGAATGCGTCAATATATTTTCATTAAATGTTCATGACATATTAAAAATACAACAATGCATCAATTTTTGCTATTTACTGGTCAATTTTCAACCATTGGCTTGCGTTCTACATTTTTGGTAATTTATATATAATATAATTTAAGACATCGACTGAGGGTGCTTGATGGAATTTCAATATCAAATTTGGATTATTGAGATTTTGTGCACTTTAATGTATTTTGTCGGTAACGACCCGGATTTCGCCTTTCGGCATCTTCAGGCATTCAAGCGCACGAGAGGTCAGTTCGAGTCCATTCGTGCGCTCCAAAGGCGAAACCCCGGTCGTTAGTGACAAAATACATGGAAGTGTACAAAATCTCAATAATCCAAATTTTATATATAATAGTTAAATCGAATATTTAATATTTCTTTCATACTTCAGAAACTATTCGAATAGTTTCAGTTTTACCATCGAATAGTTGATAATAATGAATAGTTGTAATCCCTAGTGTTGACATATTAAAATATTGCTGGTATGGTTATATTTAACCCTTTGTAGGGAAAATCAGCTACGAAAAATATTATTTCGATTTATATATATTGTGTGTTGAACAATACTTTTCCCATAAAAATAAAAAATACTTTGCAAATCTGTAATTTGTGGTGGTTTATTAATTGAAAAAAATATTGTAAATCGATTAATAAATGTATATTGAATAATTATATAAATAACTTTTCCCGCAACACAATTGAGCAAATTTTACCCACAAATCCTGACAGCAATGGCCGTGAACGCACAATGGTCGATTTATCAACCACTTATGTATAATAATTGTTTACGAGTAATTGATGCACACTACAAGTTAGATGGTCGATAAATACACCAAATAACTTTGTCGGTACCGTCTTTAGGTATTAAGATTTCTATGGTCAACTTATGAATTATAGCCATTAAAGATGTTGGTTCGCCCTATAAAAGAGATACATTCGAATAAGACATGAGTTTGACAAAGGAGGGGTGACTAAGTTGAGATAACCGATAGATATGATCAAGACAATTATCTCCTTAATGACCAAACAAACATTATTTCATCACCTTTACTTAAACCATTACAAGAAGATCATGTAATTAAGCATAATTTATAAAATTTAAGTGCTTTTATTTTAATGATTAAGTAATAAAACCACATAAGCTCCTATTCCAACAACACAGTTAGTATCTTGAATAATTTATACATATGTATATATATATAATATATATGTATAAAAATGAAGATTTGTTTATTATTTTGTGCTCTATGCATTCCTTTACCATTCATCAGATTTCGATCAAACTTTGATGAGTTATTGTGATTAAGGTTTCTGAAGAAATAATTTTAAAATCTAAATCTAAAAAAAATCTAAAAAAGTAATCAAATTACGTACAACTAGTGACATCTATGAACCAAACGAAAAAACAAAAATATTGTATATTTGAAAAAGAGGTTTGCACGGGCCCGGGCTTGGACTGCGGACCTTTACCCGGCCATGCCCGTGGGCCAGGCTCGGGCGGGTAAAGACAATTCATATTCGGGCTCGAGCCGGGCCCGGGTGAGGAATTCACATTTAAGAAAAATATTTCGTAGTATGTTCGTCTCATGATTCAGCCATAATGCAATAGTATTAATAACTTAAATAATTTATTTAATATGTGCTATGAATATCGTTAAAAATATGGAAACAATAACATATATTGTTTGAAAAGTATAAATGAATTGCTATATATTAAAAAATCGGGCTTTTTTCTGGTTGAGAAAAATAAATCTGGGCTTCGGGTTGGGTTCGGGCAAAAACTGTGATATTGAGACTCGGGCTCGGACCGGGTAATTTTATGAAATTTCAGCCTGTGCAGACCTCTAATCCAAAAACACTTCAATAAACTGTATTAAAACACTAACCCTTTCTTTCTTTCAGTGGCATTGCAACGCATGCCGGGTACTCACTAATTTGAAATAAATATTATGATATTTGAATACGTGAGATGACATAATATTGCCAATCTTTTCTAAACAGTATATATAGCCAAGCTAAAATAAGTTTAAGTGTAATTCTGACGAAGGCATCAAGCCGAAATAGTTATCAATTGCCTAATAAAATGTTGTAGAACTGGATAACTTGATATTTTATCCTATTGCAAATGAATGTGTTTACTTACGATATATGTAATGAACCTACTTTCACAACCCAAAGACCGACTAACCTGTTTACAAGGGTTTTTTTACGTGTATTTTCCAGTAAAAAAAATTGCAAAATATAATTGGACTTATTTTATTTACTATTCGTTATAAAAATTAAATTAATTTCCAAATTTTATATAATTAAATAAGTCAAATGTTATTTTGTCCCGAAAGCCAAAAATAGCAGAAATATGTATATCATAAAATTATTATTAAAATTAAAAATAAACAGTAGATTCTAATCTAAAATAGACTCCCTTGATTTTTAGTGGGATGTAAAAAAGAAATTTTTGTTATATAGGAGGGGGAGAGAAATTTATTTTTGAATGGGTCCCCTTTGGGTGGGCGCCCATTGACTCCTGGCAACCAATTTTTATAGAACCAGTCCACTACTGCCTGTACCTTTACAACATGATCTATGAAAAATATTAACACTCTATAAATCAAACAAAATACTTTTTCTGTTATACAAATATTCTGTTGTTTATAACTGTATTAAGTTTATTAAATTAACTATTAAATTAAATTAATAGTAGGTATGTATGTACTCACCTTAAGCTGTATGTAATAAAAAAAATGTGAGATTACGCCAAACACAAAACGAAGATTTTCAGATTGTCCTACAATTGTTGCATTGATGTAACGACATGAAAAGATTCCGCGAAGGCATATGATTGGGAAGCGCTACTCTAATGTTTCGTGGGCCACCGGTTTGTCAAAGCCTGCTACATAAATTAATAAGTCGCATAATTTTATTTTTTATCTGACTGCAGACATCAATATAAATAATTCGCTTCTGCACGGGGAGTTGTTCTCCATCGCGAAATATTGCGTGACTTTTTCGCATTTATAAACAACCAAAATGGCTATAACGATTTACAATCAACAAACGGAATATAAAGTTCGCGATGATTTCGAATACCATTTGGGGAAAAGGACTCTATATATTATGGAGAAATATCCTGACCGAATACATCAGGTAAGTTGAAAGATTAATTATTAAACCATTATTATGTTTATATCATCTGACTCTCTTTTGCTCAGTTTGAAATAACAAGGTCTTTAAAAACGGAACAATTATTTTCTTGGCTCAATATGGTTAATAAAGACTATACCAAAACAATATGTTCAATTTCCGGCCTAATGAATAAAAAAACATTTTTAGATTTCAATACAATCACTGATTATTTTATATATAATTTAAAATATTGATTGAGGATGCTTGATAGAATTTCAATATCAAATTTAGTACATTTCCGTGTATTTTATCACTATCTATGCATAATATTTGCAAAGGTCTATGCATCCTTTCTCTTATAAATTTGCGGTTTTTCGTTCTGAAATTCACAGATTAGTTAGTATATTTAAGTAAATTTAATTTTAAAATCAAACTAAGTATTATCAAAACAAATTGCCATTAACAATGGTTATGAGGCGTCTCTTATAGACAGTCATTTATCAAAAAAAACAAAGTAAATTAGGAGAAAAGATGTTATATTTCGAGAAAATGTCTAAGGACATAGACCAACCTAAGTACTGGCGTATACTTAGTTATTAAGGATATACAAGTTTTAAAATTAAAAACAACTCGCTAATAGTGTTAGACCGACCTTCCATTGCAAAAATTCGTCAGAAAAATTACTTATTAACAATAAAGATAGAACTTTTAGAACGAATCTGAAATTTATAAATTACAATGTAGTCACTGCCAGCACTTCTATGTGGGTAAAACCACACATACATTAGACATAAGAGTATCGGAACATTTAGTTGCTTTTAGAATAAAAAAAGATACAACAACATTTGCAAATCATTTGTTATTCGAGGATCATACGTTCATTGTGGATGATGGGGTTAAAATATTGCATCAAAACATAAGGAGGATAAATTATTTTATGAAGAAGTTTTGGAAATCAACACAGTCCAGTTAAATTCATTACCAATTTTTATCGAAAAACTTGATCTCTCAAACTCCCTGTTATTGTATCCTTTACGTGAGATGAGTTCGTAAAATAATAAAAAAAAAATTAGCAATCAAAATAATGATATTCTTATGTTAATACATTCATTTCATAGTCACCCAGACAAATCCCACTATTTTGATATGGGTGGGTATATTTATGCTTTCGTCGAGTTACATTTTTAAAACCACCATTCTATTAACACTATCAGCTCCGGCCAAAATCAGGTAAAACAACCCCTGTGCCCGGCCCATTTTTGAAGGAATATCATTTTTCTTAAGCGTTTACTAAAAGTGTTATAACTCTAGAAATATTAATGAAATCAAATGAAACGTTTTAGAATTGTTTAAAACATTTTGATATTTACATTTTGTATTGTAAAATTGCCAACATTTCCCTTTGTAAAGAGCCACACAACAATGTTTACAAATTTACTGAGTCTCACCCTTTTCTTGTGCGTTTCACATACCTTGCATTTTCTACAGGAATTATTTTTTTTGTTGACGATATCTGTATCAATATGTGCTTAGACATATCCCCCGACAACCTGTCTTTTAGAACTTGCAAAACGCTAGCTCAGAGTGGACTCGGTTTCACCGTAATATCGTCTCCAGAAGGAGGAACATTAAAGAACTAAAATTCGATTCAGACTGTAAGTCGATAAAATCAAAACCTATTTTGGCGACAACACAAATTAGATGACTGTTTTGGAAAGTTTTAAGTCTTGAATATAATTAAAACCAGGATTCCGTTTTAATACGTATCGCTTGATGACTCAAATATAACTGTTTTCGATAGGCTGGTCTATCACGTAAAAACACGGTTCCGGGACTCAAGCGGTGGGTGTTGTATCACGTGAAAACACGGCTCCAGGACTCAACTTGTTAAAAGTTTATCGCTGGTAATCTAAGTTTATTTGGTTCTTGGCCACCTGCAATGGTCAAGTCTTTTGAGTTTGTTTTCCCAACAAGGATTAAGAGTCATTGTTGTCGGTGTTGGGAGTGGTTCATGTATTAATTTGATTCCTGGACTTGGCGTTAATATTTTATCGTTTTTTATCTTATATATATTTACTGTCTTTTGCACATATATATATTATTTTATTTTGATAAATATTTATTTTAACGTAAATATGATAAAATAATTCTTGAAACTATGTATTGGAAAAACGTTTTGTTGGAAACTTGTTGGTGCGGAAATTGAGTCACTGCGGGTGGGGTATTAAAATATTATAATTAATCAGCCGTCCCACTTTTTTAATTAGCACTACACCAATGGTTATGTTCTGGCATTTACGACCCATAAATTATATTAAATAAATTTATAGTTTAAGTTATCAACATGGATTCTGCAGTGTGATATTACTGAATTATCATAAATCCTATATTCTTATAAATAAGCGATGAAAACTTATGATACACGTCAATTTGACTTGATCCGTGTTCTTAAAGACACAAAGATTACGAAAGGCAATAATTAATGACAAAGCACGTGTGAATATAAAGCGCCGGGATCCGGGATTTAGAGTTAGATATAATTATTATGTATTAAGAGAAATTAATATTTTTCCTTCAATAACAGTCAGTTTTCAAAAATGCCGAAAACTCTCAACTCGAACGTCGTTACAGCCTCACTAAACCATTGTCACCACTTCCCAGGGCTCGAAAAGTTCACGGCCCGGTATGCTCAATAATTGAAAAAATATAAACAAAAATAACATTAGATATTTTAATGCCTGATATTTTTGATGAACCAAAACGACGCATGTGGGTTATCAAAAATAATTTCAAACATGAAATTTTAAAAAATGTTGAAAGACAAAGCAGTTCCATTTTCTCATATTATTTGTCATTATACCAAAATTTTATTTCCGGGATAATTATTAATTATGTTATTGCTGGTCTTGTTCCGCTCATATTGTATTCTAGCTTTTTATAACCACATCCGATCCCAATGTGGAGCGTATGGACCTCCTGTTTGAGCTTACCACAACAGAAGTTATCCTGCAAGATCTGCTTGTTATTCAGTCACTTAACCTTTCTTTTCCAAAGAGTGTTAAGATAAATGGATAGGGCTAGGACAGGACTAGTGATTAGCTAAGCGCTCTCGCTACATCTCGTTTTTAGGATCTGATGGGTGGAAGGGAATCTTGACATCACAAATATTTATTTCTTTGAGAACAAGTCAGTTGCAAAATCAATTTATGAAATTGTGCCTACATGGCAAACAATGATAACGACAGCAACCACATGGCTACACACCCGATTATTCTAGCTCAATACTGTATTTTTAAGGACTTCCATCTGAAAACATTGTGTGGGTTACAAGATTGAAGAGTGATGAAAGCCCCCTTACGAATACTGACTGTAAATCCATGCCTTTGACAGTTGATTACCTTTACAGTACAACTTCACCGACGATATTGCGGAAACACATGGATCAGTTCGCCTGCGCAGCATTCGAGTGGCACAGGCCCTGACAGCTAGAGGAATAGGCCTGAATGATGTCGTCATGCTGAGCGGACAGAATCACAACGACATCTCTATCCCTTTTATAGCATCCCTTTTCATAGGGGCCACGACATTTCCTATCCCCAAGAATCAAACTAAAGGTATGTTTTGAGAATTTAAGGCGTATCTTGATTTATTACGATACGTCTTTACTTTAAAATAATACATCACACAAGTGAGTGTACGTTTTATAACTTTGCACTTTTTACTTCACTGATACGCTTTGTGTACAATACACAGAACGCGTCAGTGTAGTCATATGTATAGATCCCGTGATTGGTTGGCGACAATCGGTTAGGTAGATTCAGTACATATTTGAACCCTTGAAGTAGGGGTACGCTTATTTATTTATTGAAAAATACGGTGACCATAATTTCTGAAGTCTCACCAAAAAACCGACGACATGAATCACTTATTCCAAATTAGAGCCCAAGTCTGTGGTGGTCATTGGTAATGATTCATTCCGCAATAAAATCAATAATCCTACGTCGACATCAAATTCCCAGAGGGCCGATATGATTCAAAGGCTGACAAATATTGATATGCGTATATCTATAGTAATATGCTGTGGAAGTAATAATATTTTCTATCTTTAATCAACCAAAACCTTGAGATAAACAACGTTGGTGTAAATGTAGCTAATGCAAATAATTATTAAACACTTGTTAATCACGTTATGCTAACAACTTTAATATGATAACAAAGAAATGTTTGCAATAAATCGATATCGTCGTTGTTCTGGAAGAAAAAACTATATCGAAAAAATGACATATTTAGTTAGTTATACCAAAATGTTCCTTATTTCAAACTCTACTGTATGACAGAACACACTTATTTTTATAAATTACACTTTTACTTAAAACCGTTTTTTACAAGCAAACAAAATGAAAAACGTATGGCATTTCAAGCATTTGACAAACTTCAAAGTCTAATTACTCAAAACTAGTATTTGATAGTAAGTGTCTTCTTCCAGAACAACGACGATATGTAAAAAAATATTATTATTTATGTGGTTTTTGTTAATACCTCAAACACACCAAAAGATATTTATTTGTTTAATATATACAGTAAAAAATAAATAAATAGATAAAATGTGTAAAAAAAATATGATATCATGGCCACCCTAAAGCCGTATAGCAATTGAAAACTATAACTATGAAATATGCCTTCAGATATTAATCTATAAAGCTGTTAAAAAGTTATTATATCGAATGTTTATAGCTGAAAGGGTAAAGCCCTCATTTTTTTGAAAATTAGCCTTATTTGAAAATCACAATCTATACAACTAAATAAATGTTTTTTAAAAAGTATTAAGCCATGAGTGACGAATTAGTCGCTTATTAAACAAAATTACGCTTTTTATTTTCAAAAAAAGTAGACCTGTTCATAAGCTTTTACAAGAGAAAAACATTAACCCTCAATTTTAATGATTTTTCTTTCACAGCTTCTTAAATTATTATCAGGACAACAAAATATAGCACCAATTTATTGGTAAAGTTTGCGTGCTTATATTATATATTTTGACGTTAACTAAAAATCAATCAAAAAGCGTTTTACCCTTTCGTATTCATGGTTCAACAATGAGTTACTTCGGCCTTTAAACCAACATTACATATTGTGATGATGCAAAAAGCATTCTCTGTCAATCCTTCTGAGACTGGTGCTGTCATTTCAGTGTATTCGAGCTATTCTGCATCAAAATAAAATAGTCAATTTCTTCAAGAAATACATGTAAAGAATTCTCTTTACTTGTAGTTGATATTGAATAAGTTTATTGATGGCTTCAATTAGGTTAACCCTTCCGTACTATGTAACACTGCGTTACTTTGTCCTTAAAACCTTTAAATTATCTGTGAAATAGCTCATACGAAAAATTGAAAATTTTGCTGTTTGTAAATAAAATAGTTCTACATATAATTAAAAATTAAAAGCACGTTATAGTTTACGTCTTCTTTTAATAATTAATCATAATTTGAAAAGTTCGTCAATTTTACCATAGAAAATACAAAATTATAGTATAGTACAGTAACAATCTGAGATGCATGACCGTACCGTATGCAACGTCCCGAGCTTGTTCTGCTTTGATTCTTGCGTCTTTAGATAATTACGCATAGCTAGATATGTATGTCAAGTTTTACACACTAACTATGACGTAAAATAATTACTTAATACTACATAAGCCCATATTTCATTTTTGAAATTTACATTTCGCTTTATAAATGTGTTTATATGTATGTGCATGAGATCTGAAGGGATTTTTTAGCATTAAAACGGGAAGGTTAATAGGAAAAAATATCTCATAAAATTTTGTGGAACTATTTACATACTTTGATATTGTATCTTATTATAATGAAGCTTAATCAAATAATGCCAATTCAATCGACAAAAAGCGATTGTTATGCCTCTTATAACATTTGTTCTGTAAGGGTCAATCTCAATATGGAATGTCAAACAGTTTTTGGAGAGCACTTGTTTTTTGATAAATGAACAATACAAAATACATTCTAACATGAGCGCTTGATCTTTTTATGACATTTTATTAATTATATGTTGTATCTTACATGTTTCAGCTGAACTCATCCACTTTTTAAAATTGGCCTCACCAAAAATATTTTTCTGTGAATCAGGGTATGCTGCTAGTATATCTGAAGCAGCAATTGAAATTAATTTACTGGTGGAGATAGTTGTATTTGGAGATGACCCGGGCAACAAATTTATGACTTTTTCTGAATTTTCTAAGCCAACTGGAACAGAAGAGGACTTCAAGTAAGCGAGTCTTTACTAATAAAGATTAAACAGAATATAAAAATGTCATCTTTTATCAGCCAAAAATGATTTACTGCTAACTTGACCTTGGTAGATAAAAATTGTATTCTACAGCAAACTTCCGATTATCCAGGCTATTGGTGCAGATGGCGGACACAAATAATCTAAACCTAAAACTTTACAATACGGAAAAATATTTTGAAATATAATTATTGTTCTATGGAATGTTTCAAATCTTTATTTAGACAAAACAAAACTCTAATATCCTTAGCATGTGTATAAAACCAATCTTTACAAAACATTCAATCTAAGAAGAGTTTATATGTAAATCAAGGGTCAAAAGTAAACTTCTCAAATATTTGAGACAATATTGTATTGTCCATTGCTTCATATTTTAGATTTCAATGGGTTTTAATACTAGCTCAATCTTGAGATATCAAGAGTTTTTTGTGAAAAGAAAAACAACCAGGGCACAGCATCCCAAGTTGGTAATACCCAGTTTAAAAATTCTTTACCGACATTTTCCGGACGAACCGAATAAGTTTTACTATATACTGTATTTTCATTTTTCCAGGGTTACAGAATTTGATCCTGAAACAACAATTGCACTGATATCCAACTCTAGCGGAACAACTGGTTTGCCAAAAGGAATTTGTCTCCGCCATAAACAAGTGGCTTTGGTTATGCAATTACCGTAAAATTATAATTATTTTTAAGTTATTTTTAACAAGTTAAGTTAAGGCTATTCAACTTGCGACTATGCTAACATCATTCAAAACTGACATTTTGTCACTGATTTTATACCAATTTATGCTTGAAAGAGTCAAAATAAGACTGTAAAGCTTCGAATTCTGAGACAGTAACATTCAGCTCTTAAATGATTTTTTAACAAATATTTGTGGTTTTACAAACAAATTATGATTCCAGTACTGCCCCAATTGACCCTGACGTCTTGGCCAGTGAAATAATGTTAAGTTTTGCCAACCAATGTTGGATTTCTGGCACAGTGACAGTATTAATGTCTTGCACATTGGGACAATCACGCGTTCAGACTCCTCTTGATTTTACACCAGATTTGACATTCGAAGCAATTAAGAAATCCAAGGTAAATTGTTGCAATGGACAGTGTTAAACCTTCAAAGAACTATAACATAAGTATTGATCCATGATAGCGATTGTCATGGCAGGCACTGGATCTCAATGATGACAGGGGCAGATCAGTAGAGATGGTAATAAGCGTAATCAACCCTCCTCGAGACAAGTTTAGAAATATGATTCTAATGCTGTTGCTTGACGTGATTAAGACTGTATGACGGAAGCTGATGATGATGCTGACGATTAGTGCAGTCTTGGGTTCGGTCTGCGAGTGACGACAGACATCACGTTTAGACGGTTACTGAATTACGTTCGGCGGTCGATACGATTAATCCAGTTGTCTCTTGTTTGTCTATTTATACTGTAGCGTTGACTATGTGTGATCTAGTTTCGACAGACATCGATGAACGTCTAGATGTTGCACAGTTTCAGCAGAATATCGTATATTGGTCAAATATTATTGCAAGCATTCCGTAATATGCATTGTCGTGTCTTGTCACAGGTAAATATATATTTTTTAAATGCCCTAAGGTACTCAGCGTTGTACTTACCACCACTCGCTATGACTTGACACTTCTACGTGGTGTATTCCGCAGCGTTATGCGTGTTTCAAATGTTTGCCAGGTATATCCGACGAGAAATTCTTCAAGACTTGATTACATGCACTCTAGTGTGCAGGAAGTTAAGTTTTAAATAAAGGTGTTCAAAAAAAGAAAAACGAAGGCTTTAATGTCTTCAGGAATTGCGCTCCACTCTCTCTCCATAAAACGCCGTGAACTTTTTGAATACCTTTGATGTAACCGAGGCATTATGTGTGACAAGGCTAACAGAACCAACAGATTTTATGAAGAATTGGTGATGAACATATTCTCCATATATAAAGCCCTATTACTTCAAGTCTATAAAAAAATGTCTTGTGCCGCAATTCTCCTACACTGACTGGAAAATACAATGAAAATGTAATAGTATAGCAAATTTGTAATAGTTTCACTAAACATTTATTTTTTCAGCCAACTGTTATTTTGCTAGCTGCCACGACTGCTGTAAGATTAATTGCTCATCCAGATTTT
Organism: Himalopsyche phryganea; assembly: GCA_022494535.1. Classification (NCBI taxonomy): domain Eukaryota; kingdom Metazoa; phylum Arthropoda; class Insecta; order Trichoptera; family Rhyacophilidae; genus Himalopsyche; species Himalopsyche phryganea. The sequence continues at coordinate 2,175 of JAGVSL010000141.1, read as the reverse complement.
CATAAGACCGATTTATCATCCGTTAAACTTTTGAATGTTGTCGGAAGCGCTATATCAGATGAACTCAGAAAACAATTACAGGTAAAGCCTACTGAATATTGTTTTCAACTATGTTTGCTCCCTTTACATGTAATGGAGTGTTCCATTACTATCAATCTCTTTAACTACCTTTCAGGATAAACGGTGGAGACATAAAAAGTCAATTAACAATTTTTTTCGACATCAGTTATTTCATTAATTAAGAAAAAGGTTTAATATGGCTTCTCTAGGCTGACAATAATTAGCATTGAACCAATAACCTCAATATTATAAAATATATGTGTTCACTCTATAATATATTAATTCACGTACTTGGCAGATAATCTGTCTAATTCATTAATGAGGCAATGGGCTTGCATTTTTTTCCCATTTCATGTAAAAAGCAATTTGCACACATTCAGCGTAACATATATAGTATATATATACGCTTAACAGAACGTTTTATTTTCCCTTTCCTACAATAGGGTCATTGACATAACTACAGTTTGATAATACATTAAACAATCTTTTATATTATAGAAACAAATATCAAACGGCCAAGTTAACAACAACTATGGAATGACAGAATGTGTTGGACCAATGTGCGTTCTTCCAATACAAAATATGAAAACAAAGACAATAGGGTTGGTGCTACCGTGGATACAACGGAGGGTGGCAAATATAGATACAGGAGAATCCTTGGGACCTCATGAGGTTGGAGAATTACAAGCGCGCGGAGATACCATATTCAAGGTACAAAAATAGCTTATCGTACACCTTAGATCAGAAACGATTTGTTGTATATAAAAATCATATAAATACACTCGATTCTCTTATTACATTGGAATGCGTCCCATATGCAGTGAACATAGAAAAAGTATAAATTACATTACATTGTACAATGTTGTTTTGAAACCGCATTCAAAGAATCCTTGTAAAAAGAGAATTTAAAGTAAGTTTTCACTTATAACAAATACATTGCACAACAAACAAATTCTCTCACTAAAAATAAAGTGATCCCACATAATAAAACACATATTAACATTGAATTAAAATATTACACTTACGAAAAAATATTTTCACATAGATAAAATATTCTTCACTCAATACAAATACTCACACTTGCAAATCGATAGTTGCACAAAACTGCGATGTAATGTCAACTATTCTTCTACTCTATACTAAATATATTGTCTTTGCTCCACGCATTAGAATACATTACACAAATCAAACCCGACCAACCCTAACATAACCTATTACAACTTAACTTACTTTGTTAAGGGAATCCGTGACTAAGTGGAAACTATTAAAATCAAAGTTTGAGTGTACTAAGTTAATACTATCTAATCCACAGTGCAAACTATCGAAATAAAAGTTAAAGTGTACCAAGTAAATACTATATAATGTAAAGTTCAATTATTTATAACCCATTAATTACTACATTCAAATTATGACTAGCCAAATGAATGTACTCTGCATTTGTATATATATTAAAATTTGGAGATCCTCTCGAGGCCTACAGACACCAAGGGCTCGCATGCACCCTTTACAGCCGGAACACAGTAGTTACTCTACTGCTGCTTAGTGAACTAGGAATATCTTGATGTTTCACTAAAATTTCATTAGAAATTGATCAATGTGAATAAAAGTTCTAGGATGAGGGTTTGGGGACACAGTGCAAAGCTGTCACACTAAACAAAAATTGCAACAGGCGAGATAACACACTAGGCGCGTTTTCAGCAGTTAATTTTTACATTTTATAATTTTAATATCCTTGAAGTGGCTAAAGATGAAAATATATATCAATACAGAATATGATATATTCTTATATTATATATCAAACATGTGTCATTTAAATTTTAAAACGTTTTTATTCGACAGAGCTATACTTAAAACAATAAATTTTATGGCGTTAAAAAGAAATGAGTGATATTATTAAAGTTTTTCTAAAGAATCTGTCACACTTTAAATATATTTGTAATAATACTCAGCTTAAAATTGTTCAACTCCATTCAATCCATAGTGTTTTTCATTACATTGTCAGTTGTGAAAACACTGTGGAATATTGTAGTGAAGTTATCATCAAAAGCACATTTGTAAGATAAGATTTGCAATATTAAAATGCGCATAGCTCAACAATGGTGGAATAGGTTAGTT